>CM052797.1:12555590-12717754 GCA_028533885.1 Nasua narica
AGGCTCAAAGCATCTACGTAAGGGGGAATGCTTAATGAGTAAGAGACGACTTAAGTAATTTTCGCAACTTAAAATTTTACATCCAATTTTTTATGTTTTAAACTGTTGCAGGGTGTGTGGTATCAATGTCGTTTCCTGGGCATCTCCTGTGGCCCGTGCAGTTCCATTTCCTCCACATCCCAGGGTACTTGCCACAGCCTTAGGACGATGGTTATCTATCAGCCGCATTTTACCAGTGGAGACCTACCTAAGGGTAGACGCGCACCCCCCTCCCCCCATCCTGCACCTGCATGTTTGCAACCGCGGAGCGCACTGAGCACACCGTCCTCCTTGCTGATCACAGCAACAGAGAGGTGCGGCGGGACACTGTCGGGACACAGTTTCGGGGACAGGGTAGCTGCGGCGCTTTCCCTCCCCACTATCTACCCCGCTTCCCCCAGCCCCTCCCCCCGCCCCCCCGCAGCCTGCTTTAGAAACGAAGCGGTGCAGCGGTGGTGATGGCCTGGCTGAGAAGGGAAAGGGCCGGGGCAGCTCTCCGGGGCCCCCTCTGCCCTCGTGCTGTTGCTGGTGGTAGTATTAGCCGGAGAACTCAGGGGCGGGGTAGTCGGGGCAGCAGCGGCCTTAGCCTTGGCACTGGCAACGCTAATCACACCCGGAGCAGCAACCAGAATATCGTTCTCCAGGGAAGATGGTCTAAAAGGGTTAAGAATCCGAGGACGGCGACAATAGGGACGGGCGGAAAACCCAGAGCGGAGTGGAGGGGTAGCAAGAAGCCGAGGAGGTGGCTGGGGAATAATAAAATAAGAGGGAAGCTAAACCAGTGACCCTTGTCGGCAGTGAAAAGCGGCAGATTAGAAAATGTTTCATGCTAATTTCCATGGAGATTTCTTTAATTTATCGAAGATTGCTTCTCGGCTCGCCCGGCGCACGCCGGCGGTGTCCTCTGCGGTCGCGGCGCCCGGGCTGCTGGGCCCCGCGCGGGTCGCTCGGGCGCCTCGGACGTCTCTATCAGCCGCGCCCGCCGCCCGCCGCCCGCGCCCGGCCCCGCGCGCCGCCCCGCTCCGCCGCCGGCTTAGGATGCTTGTCACATGATGGCTTCATCGGGCCCCTCGCCTCCTGATCCTTTCAAGCTCTTTCTCCTGCCTGGCATATCAAAGGAGATTTGTGGGTCACCGAGCTGGGACGCGGCGTATAAAGTCATCAGCCTACCCGGCACCACCTCGATCATTTGCCACATTGTTCTTGCAACCAGCCGCGGATGGCTGGGGCTCTTTAATAACTGGATTAGTCGTTAAGCAAAAAACGTGAGCTTTTAAAGATACAAAAAAATATGTATACAGGTAGACGAAGAGTACGCTTCTGATGCTGAACACTGCGTAACGTGCAGAATTGTGGCATTACACTCTGTTGTACCGATGAAACTAACATGACCCCGTGTGTTAACTATACTGGAATTAAAATTTAAACACTTAAACTCCTGAAACCACTCTGGCGCTGGATATTAACTACCTAGAATGTAAATAGGAATCTAAGAAAATAAAAAACGTATCAAAATGTAAAAACTTAATAAAAAATACAGGTGGAGACAGGCCAACAGTGTCATCACACTCTCCCAAATGATATTTATTCGCAGCATAAGATAAAAGGACACATCAGATGACTTAGCATTTTTTTTACAGAATCCTTATGAATCCTTAGTAAATTCTTTTTTGTATTTTTGGATTTAATCAGCAATTTGTCTTTTTTTAATTTAATGAACAATTTAAATGTCAAACCCTGTGCTAATTTGGCCAGAAAATTACATGTTACACACCTTTTTTTTTTTTTAATGTGTATGCACAAGCCTTAAAAAAAAAAAACAACCTGTTTTAGGCTGACCAAATAATTGAGATTCAGACTTTTCACCATGATAGTAAAATACATTTTTTTTAAGTCGGAATGTTATACAAGATGTGGATAGACCAGTGTTCTAGGTACATACAGGGTAACACGTAATCTCCAAACCCCAGAGATGGGCTCGGTATTTTAATGGGTTTCCACTTAAAGATTGCTCTTGTTTGCAGAATTACGTAGGACAGATACAATTGCTTCTTCCTACCTTCTCACTCCTTTTTCCTCCTGCTTCATCCGGCTCTCTTAAGGCAGGCAATGGGCACAATTCCCACAGAAGCTACAATGAAAGCCAGAGGCACTGGCTTCAGTAGAAATTTTCTCAGAGTAAAACGGTTCTGCCAAGTCATTTTTGATCAAAGACTCTTCGGTGGTTCTAGCTGCTCATACAGTGTGCATTCCTTTTACTGTGTCTCCCCGACACCTCAATTTATACTCCACAGTCCCTTTCTTTTTTGCAGTCACGATTGTTACACTTTAGTTAGTCACATCTTGAAAGGTCAGGGCAAGTTGCTTTGGCATTAATTATCTGTTGTAAAAATCAGCCTATAAAAACTGAAATGTCCCTTTAAAATCTTGTCCCATGATAGGACATAAATTGGAGAGGTGTGTTTGGGGAAATACGAAGTGGTGTTTGCATTAAAACTCAAAAATTTGGAGTTCTTTTTTTTTTGTAATAAATATAACTAAATGTAGCAAACAAATAGTGTATCTTATACAATGTATTATATAAGATGAATGTATATCGTATATCATACCTGGAGAAATAGAATTTCTTTCTGTGTCATGCATAGATAAATTCATCAGTATAATAATTCTGCTAAAGAAAAGTTCCTGAGGCCCCTTTCCAGAACTTTGCTGTTTGGTTACTAGAAATCATTCAGGGCTAAGATGACAATTATGTGACATTCATGTCAACATTTCTTTCTCCCATGCCCACGGCAGAGGTTGGCAAGGAATCCTACTGTAGTCCACCTGGGTCTCAATAGAGGCTCCAACCTACCAACCAGAAGCCTAGGGCCTATCCATCAGATGAATTCTATTTGCCATCCCTGACTCAGGTTAACAAGCATATTTTATGATTGGAACTACTGAAAATCTCCCTTAAATATTTAGTATGTGAAGCTTTTATTCCATGACCCCCTATGACAAGAAGACAGATTTTTTAAAAGATTTATTTATTTATTTTAGAGAGAGTGAAAGAGAGAGAGAGAGAGCATCAAGGTGAGGCGGATGGGTGGTGAGAGAGGACGGGAAGAGGGAGGGGCAGCGGGAAGGGAGAGAATCTCAAGCAGGCTCCCCGCTGAGCATGGATTTCCCAACTCAGAGCTTGATCTCAGGACACCAAGGCAAAATTAAGGGTCAGATGCTTAACTGAATGAGCCACCCAGGGGCCCCAACAAGAAGGTTGGTTTTCTGTGTCTTCCAACCCCAAGTGATTTTGAATAGATGGGAGACTCTACTCTGCTACTCCACTTTAAGAATATTCAGAGCCTCATCTGTGGAATATAGAGACCCTTTAGATCAGTCCCGGCATCTGGAAGCATTGCCCTGAAAACTGGATTTGGATTTCGAAAATGAGAAAAGGCATTACCATTTCTAATCAGCTGCCACAGTCACTTTCTGTCTACAGTTGTTAATGACACGGTTACAAATATCCACAGTGAAGACCCGTGATCCATAACCAATTGTAATATTTTTAATAATTGTATAATGAAAGTCCTTCTTTCTAGCTAACAACATGCAGATAAACTATTAAGGAGCCTTCCTTCCTTCCTTCCTCTTTCTTTTTTCTCTCCCTCCCACCCTCCCTCCCTCCATCCCTCCCTTCCTTCCCTCCTGTCTTTCTGTCTTTCCTTCTACCTACATACCTACATTTTGTTTCTCAGATACTGAGAGTGAGACACGGGGTCTGCAGTAGATTTACGAATCTGGAAACGGAGCGTATACTTGGAGCGTATACTTACAGAATTTGGGATTTGATAACCCCTCAATCATAACAGTGGGCATAGATCACCGCTATAAAATGAAGTGTTAGCTGGCACAGTGGGGGAAAGTACCAACCTATTTGTTTTACTTTGTTCTCATTAAGCTTCTGTATTTAATATACAACTTGGTCTCTTAATATTCATCTCTCTTTGTCACTCCCTCAAAATTTCAGATTACTCTTGCGTTTAATTCCTGGCTTAATGACTGTGTGTTCCCACAGGATCAAATACCATCATCCAGAGTTAAAGTTAGGAGGGATGGTAAGTGTTATATCGTTAATTTCATAAATATGCAATAGTAAAATTAAGTGTTAGCCAGTGCTGTCAGTGTTCGGCAAATTCCTTCATGTATGCCAGAATATATTAACTGACCATGTGCCTGGGATATTAGATATTCACACTCTCTAAGAAGATTTTCCAAAAGTGATTTCACCTCCTTTGTTTAAGGGTTGAATGGATTGTCAAGATAGGAAATGAGCAAGGAGGATTTTATATCACATCTTAGTGCCCAAACCAGATATGTCACCACTTCCCACTGCTGGTGGAAATGTTCTTAGTGGACTCAGAATCCTTATGACACACTTTTATTCTTACGTTAATACTGATGAGAGCCGAGGTATAAGCCAGAAACTATTTATTAGTGTCTTAATGCAGATGATATAACCCAAATAATCTCAATATTCAAACACAATTTTAGAAGCTTTACCTCTGCTTGCCCTATTGGATAATCCTATTTTTATCTGTTTTGGTAATCTGCAGAGTTTTCTTTGGTCGGTGTGGATGACATGTCCAGTCTTCCTTGCTTATGTTTCTTGGAGTTAAAAGAAAGATGAAGGAAGGAAGGAAGGAAAGAAGAAAGGAAGGAAGGGAGGAAGGGAGAGAGAGAGAGAGAGAGAGAGAAAGAAAGAAAGAAAGAAAGAAAGAAAGAAAGAAAGAAAGAAGAGAAAGAAAGAAAGGAAAAGAAAGAAGAAAGAAAGAAAGAAGAAAGAAGAAAGAAAGAAAGAAAGAAAGAAAGAAAGAAAGAAAGAAAGAAGGAAAGAAAGAAAAAAAGAAAGAAAGAAAGAAAGAAAAAGAAATAGCTTGGCCAAAGACATGGGACCTACTGGGAGCAAACAATAGGGAGGAGATATTGCTATAACAAAAGTTTGTAAAATTTCCAGTAAAATCTGTGTGTTTTACCCCTTTTCCATTGCTACCTCTGTCTCTTCACCAAAATTATAAAAACAAAACAAAACAACAACAACAAAAAGCTTTTGAAGATTGAGCGAGAATAATACCCCAATACCCAGAAATGGCACATGGAACTCACTTATTTGCTTTCGGAACCCGGAGAATAAATGTGTACTGAGACAGAGTTCTGCCCAGTGTCTTACTTACAGGCCAGGCTCCTTCAGCCCTGGCATTCCTGACCTTAGTGCTGAATAATTCTGAATAATTGTGGGGCTGTTCTGTGCCCTGTGAGATACTTAGCGACATCTCTGCCTTCTAACCACCCCCCACCCCCCGCCCGCCACTCCTATTGAGATAATCAAAAATGTCCCCAGGAATTGCCAAACAGCCTCTGGGGAACAAAACCGCTTTGTGTTGAGAAGCACTGCTCCAAAATATTTCTCATCTCTTCCCCTCTTCTCCATCCTTCTCTCTTAACACCTTTTCTAGCTTCCTGATTCTCATCTTTCAGGTCTTAGCTGACAAGGCACCTCCTCTGGGAAGTCCTCCTTGACTTGGAAGGATTTAGGTGTCCCCAGACCTAGCATACATCAGTTTCTATGATCTTCTACCTAAGTCCCCTGGAGTTCTGGTTCTTTTGAGGACGGGAGCTGAGTCTGGCTCCTACCGCATGCTTCTAGCACAATGCCCAACAGAGGAGAAAACGCACACACGAGGTGGATGCTGGGAGAAGAAACGCAGAGGACCAAATTCCAGGTATACTTTGCATCCACTCACCCTCTTTTTTTTGACCTGGCCAAATGCCAGAATCATCTCCCCTTTCTTCGTGAATCTGGGGGCCCTTTTTGGAGCCACTTTTCACAACTGGTTCCCCAGTGGCATAAAGAAGAAGGTAATTTCGAAGGTGACTGGCTGCTTTCTTTGGCTGCTCACTTCCCACAGAACTCATTTAGGAATTTGGGTTGATAAAAATGTCAGCTCTGCCTGGCGCCTTTCTTTTCAATATGGCATATTTCCCTGGTCCCCAAACCTCGGGGAGAATGCTCCCCTAGGGAGCGGGAGGAAACGGAAGCAGACCCCTCCTCGTGCCAATGTTTCCTGCCCTGTCATCCGAGCAGTCTGCTTGCAGAGAGAAAGAACACTTGGCAGGCAGCGAGGCCTTTCTGTGGGAGCGCGCAGGAGATTTTCAACCACAATGGCAAGCTCGCACCTTGCATCTGGCTCCTCTCCTGCTCCATTAAGGTTTTTCTATTCTGTTCCCTCTCGCATTCTTCTTGGGAAGTGGGCCATTTCAAAAGCAGTGAGATGACTCTAATTTTGTGCTTTCAAAAGGCACACAAGCAAAATTTGGATACATGTGGATGTGTGGACAGTGGCTTGGTAGCGTTACTTACAAACACTCCGAAGGGAATACCCTCCAAGCAGGATGTTTGCTCCCCTCTAGTCCAGGGGCCTCTCCTTCTTCTTGGCCACAGAAATGTCTCAGCAGGGGATGTAGCTTTAAAAAAACAAAACAAAACAGTAAAGGCACACCGGAAGTGAGAGGTTTAGGGCAAATAAGGTATAAAAGAGAGAAGAAAAAGAGTTTCTGTCTTGCTTCTGTGCCTCCCCCTACCTTGCCTGCTTACCAAAAAAGATCAAATAACATCTTTATTGGAAGCTGAGACAGGATCTTCTCCCATGGTATTGAGTGAATGTGATAGTTCAGTCTTCTTGTGCCCAGTCTCCCTCCATTTGTCAAAAATGCAATGAAATGGAAGCTAATGAGCCATTTCCAAATTGCAGGCAATCCAGAAGGCCCTGTGTTAAGTAACATAACTAATTTTTTCCCCAAATACTTTTATTTTATTTTTTCAGTCTTACAAGATTAATTGTTCGTGCACACACTCAGTGCTCCATGCAATACGTGCCCTCCTCAATACCCACCACCAGGGTCACCCAACCCCCCACCCCGCCCCTCCAAAACCCTCAGTTTGTTGCTCAGAGTCCACAGTCTCTCATGGTTCATTTCCCCCTCTGATTTCCCCAATTCACCCTTCCTTTCCTTCTCACAATGTCCTCAATGTTTTTCCTTATGCTCCACACCTAAGTGAGACTATTATATTATTGACTCTCCCTGCTTGACTTATTTCACTCAGCATAATCTCTTCCAGTCCTGTCCATGTTGATATAAAAGTTGGGTATTCATCCTTTCTGATGGAGGCATAATATTCCATTGTATATATAAACCATATCTTCTTTATCCATTCATCTGTTGAAGGGCATCTTGGCTCTTTCCACAGTTTGGTCATTGTGGCCATTGCTGCTATGAACATTGGGGTACGTGTGGCCCTTCTTTGTACTGCATCTGCTTCTTAGGGGTAAATACCCAGTAGTGCAATTGCAGGGTCATAGGGTAGCTTTATTTTTAATTTCTTAAGGAATCCCCACACTGTTTTCCAAAGTGGCAGCACCAACTTACATTCCCACCAACAGTGGAAGAGGGTTCCCCCTTCTCCACATCCTCTCCAACATTTGTGGTTTACTGTCTTGTTGATTTTGGCCATTCTAACTGGTGCAAGGTGGTATCTCAGTGTGGTTTTGATTTGACTGTCCCTGATGGATAAAGATGATGAACATCTTTTCATGTGTCTGTTAGCCATTATAACATAACTAACTAACTAACTAACAGAAGACCTCATCCACCCTTGAGATACTGCAGAAGTCTGTGAATTGATGTGTTTTTCTTAATGATCGTTTATTAATATTTATTGAACATATACTATGTACTAAACCATGGAGCTAAGAGCACTATAAGCACAGTCTCATTTTATCACCACAGTCACCTATGATTATCCTCCACCCACTGGAACAGCAGGATGAAATAGAGGGGTAATTTACAAGAACCCAACAAATGGAGTTCAATTTGGTTGTTCATTTTTTTTTCCAATTAAACTTTAAATGTTGAGATAATTGTAGATTTACATGTAGTTATCAGGAATAAAACTTAGAGATTTGTGATCTTGTGTACCCTTTGCCTGGTCCCCTTCCCCACCATTCTATGGTAGCATCTTGCAAAAATTGGACACAACATCACAACCAGCAAATTTATATCAATGTAATCCACTCATGTTATCCAGATTTTCTAGCTTTACATGTTTTTATTTTCTTCTCTCTCTCTCTCTGTCCTTCTGTCTCTCAGTGTGTATTTTGTGGATTTAGTTCTTTGCCATTGTATTACATGTGTAGGTTCATGTGTCAGCATCAGAGTCCCAATACAGAATACTTCCATCCCCACAGAGATCCCCTGTGTCACCCTTTGGCAATCATATCCACTTCCCTGCCTGCTTCTAACCCTTCCTTAACCCCTTGCAACCTCTCACCTGTCTTCTGTCTCTATAATTTTGCCATTGCAAGAATGTTATGTAAATGGAACTACACACTGTATAACCTTTTGAGATTGGCTTTATTCACTCAGCCTCAATCCCGTGGGACTCATCTAGTGATTAAATGTATTTATTATCTCTTCCTTTTCATTGCTGAGTAGCAGTCCATGCTGTGGATGGATCACAGTTTGTTCAACCATTCACCCATGGAAAGGCACTTGGGTCGTTTCCAGTTTGGGGCTAATATGAATTAAACTGCTATGGATATTTATGTCATTTATATATAGGTTTAACATTTTTTATTTCTCTGGGATAAATACCAGGTTTATGATTACTGATCCACGTGATAATTGCATGTGTAGTTTTATAAGAAAATGCCAAATGTTTTCCAGAGGGGCTCTACAAGTTCACAGCTCTACCAGCCGTGTATGAATGATCTGGTTTGTCCACATCCTCACCAGCTTTGGGTGTTACCACTATTTTTAATTTTAGTCATTCTGACAGGTCTGTAGTGATATTTCATTATGGTTTTAATTTGAATTTCCCCAATGGCGAGTGATGTTGAACATTGTTTCATGTTGTCTATTTTGGTAGGTAACTCTCAATATTAAAATTGTCTCTACCTCCCTCCATTAACTGGGATTTTTAAACAGATAACTATGTATATGATTCAAGATGTAATGGAATCTATAATCTGTTATTTGGCAGATGGCACTCTGAAGAAGATAAACAAGTTGCAGTCAAAAGAATTCATGGGAGCCAGTGCCACATGGTCTTTACTGATCTTTTGCTATGTACAAGGCTGTAATGTAAGCAGTGGGAAGAAATGTGTGTGTATATATATACTTATATATACATACATACACACACATATTTTTGACTACATATTATATATATATATACTTTTACCTACACAGTGTATATAGTAAAGAATATAATATTGTATATTCATTTATAAATCATAATTAATATAATGTCAATATATAACATAATTTTAATAAAATATTGTATTGATAGTATTAATTATAATATATTATATTAGTTAATATATATTATACAATACATAATATGCATTATATATTAGTTTCTATATGTTACAAGAAACACACATTTATAAAAACTCAAGAGCATTTAGAATGCTATTAATAGTAAAGAGAAAATTCCTGGTGTATTTGGCTTTCTGTTTTGTTTTACTTTTAATAAAAAAGTGCTTCTAAATGCTTGTTGTTGTATATGGATCCATGGGCCATTCTGAAGGTTTGTTTCTTTGTGTTTTCCTATAAGGGGACAATTCACTGTGGAACTCTCTGCCATTTCACTGTGTCTGGATGATGTAGTCAGTCAATAGATTCCAGCCAGCTGTGTGTCTCTGATACAGAGGGTCTCATAATCTGGCAAATTCCCCCACTATTTTCCTTTATTTGAAAACTTTGCTATGTTCTTGGTGTTTGGGGCAATCCTCTAATCACCATCTAGAGAGCTAGGTAAATACCTTGTCTCATGAAATTATGAGATAGAAATAGCACCTTCCGTAGTATAAGGCAAGTCACAGCATGACCTTGAGCTGGTTACATAATACATCTGATCCCATGTTTCTCAACAGTGACTCAGAAATGGCACTATGGATTTCATAGCGTAGCTGTGAGGAGTAAATGCGATGACGATGTGCAGAGTTAGACACAGGTTTCACTCATAGTAATTACCCCCTTCCTACTGAGGTTTCAGTTTCTACTTTTTCTTACCTCTTGCTCCTAGCTTTGCTTACTGCGAGCCCTGATGCTCCGCCAACAGCCATCACCCATATGGGGCATCCAGCCCCTACAGAAGTCACTCAAGCACGTGAGGAAGAGGAGATAAGTCCCTGGTGGCCATCACACACCAGTCAGCCTTTTCCCCAATTTGAGATTATTGCACAAGTCAGTGGATATAAAACCATTATTTTGGAAGACGAACCCATCTATCCCAAACCTTTTGTTATTTTCCTTAAAACAGTAAAAGAAAGGACGGAAGGAAGGAAGGAAGGAAGGAACAGAGGAACAAAGGAATGAAGGAAGGAAGGAACTGGCTATCTTTCTGATACACGCTACAACAAAGAGTAACCCTGAAGACATTATGCTTGATGAAATAAGCCAGACAAGGAAGAACAGATACTGTATGATTCAATTCATATAAGGTACTTAGAGTAATCAAATACGTAGAGTCAGAAAGTAGAATAATGGCTGCCAAGAGCTGGTGAGAGGAGAGAATAGGAGTTAGTGTATAATGAGTGCAGTTTTGGTTTTGTAAAATGGGAAAAATTCTGGAGATGGTTGTGTTGATGTTCAACATAAAGGTAGTTAATGAGACTGAGCTGTACACTTAACAAATGTGTACATGGTCACGGCCACCTGGGTGGCTCAGTGGGATAAGTGTTGGCTTTCGGCGCAGATCATGATCCCAGGGTCCTTGGATCAAGCCCCGCATTGGGCTCCCTGCTTGGTGGGCAGCCTGCTTCTCCCTCTCCCTCTGCCTGCCGCTCCCCTGCTTATGCTCTTTTCTCTCTTTCTGTCATATAAATAAACAAAATATTTTTTAAAAAGTTTAACATGGTAAATTTTATGTATATTTTACCACAGCTTTTAAAAATTCTAGTATAATTAACATACAGTGTTATTTTAGTTCCAGGTATGGAATATAATAACTCAATAATTCTGTACATTACTCAGCTCTTATCACAATAAATGTACTCTGAATTCCCTTCACCTGTTTCACTCATCCCCATACTCACCTAGCACTAATTGCCATAAAATATTCCTTGGATTGGCCTGAAATATGCTTCTTCTAAACATTCAGCAGTGACCTTCAGCACGTTCCTTTTGACATGTGTGGGACATCTTTCACACAACAATGTTTAAACACCCACCTGTTGGTATCCCATTTTCCCCAAGCCCCTTGTTTTAAATAAACAATCCCTTTTTCTTTTCCATCCTATGGCAGGTCTTTCAAAACCCAGCCTTCTCATTAATCTTTGTTTATTTTTTATTTAATTTATATTCCTATTAAGACATGCTGCTTGGAACTCAACACTATTCACTTGAAATGACTGTATAATAACCTTCATGTTTCTGGATACTGTGCCTCAATGCATCCTAATATGGCAGTCTACTCTTCAACACTCATGGTAGAGTTTTGTCCAAGTTACAACTGCCATATGGCCACTGACAACACCCTCCTCTCATGAATTGCCTACCTCTAATTCCAGAGTCTATTTGCTGATTCTTAGTTCATTTTCCACTCCTATGGCAGTGGCATTAAGCCTTCTACTTGGGCCAGGTGCTGGGCCCTGGAGATGCCTTATTGATTCTTTTTTTTTTTTAATTTAATTTAATTTTTTCAGTGTTCCAAGATTCATTGTTCATACACCACACCCAGAGCTCCATGCAATATGTGCCTTCCTCAATACCTACCACCAAGCTCACCCAACCCCCATCCCCCTCCCTTCCAAAACCCTCAGTTTGTTTCTCAGAGTCCACAGTCTCTAATGGTTCATCTTCTCCTCCAATTTCTCCTAATTCACCCTTCCTCTCCTTCTCACAATGTCCTCAATATTTTTCCTTATGTTCCACAGGTAAGTGAAACCATATGATAATTGACACTCTCTGCTAGACTTATTTCACTCTGCATAATCTCTTCCAGTCCTGTCCATGTTGATGGTTGGGTGTTCATCTTTTCTGATGGAGGCATAATATTCCATTGTATATATGGACTATATCTTCTTTATCCATTCATCTGTTGAAGGGCATCTTGGCTTTTCCCACAGTTTGGCTATTGTGGCCATTGATCTTGCAATTGCACTATTGGGTATTTATCCCAAGGATACAGATGTAGTGAAAAGAAGGGTCACATGTACCCCAATGTTCATAGCAGCAATGGCCTTATTGATTCTTGCTAATGGGAGCTCACGGTATTCTGTGAGTTTGGTGGAAGAGGTGAGGGCAGAATGAGCTGATGGTTAGAGTCTGCAGGAGAGAGATGCTGGGATAGAGTGTGGACTAGAGGCAGGGATAGTGTGGAAGAGGCAAGCATGTGATGGTCATGACACAAGGAAGGTCAGGATAGGCTTCCCAAGGAGGAGGCTTATCAGGCGGTTTAGATCATTTTCTGGGTCTTGTTTGCTTGAGCCTTCAGAGGCTGACCCTTGTTTATTTGGAATCTACTTTCCCCCTCCCTCTTAAGTACATGGATCTCACATACTCTGAAAGTGATGACATTATGACCCAGCCACGGCTAATTATAACCTGTAGCGAAACTTATCACACACCCCCTTTTGTGTAATGTAACTTCTGGTGCCACATCTTTCTCTCTGGCCTTTCTGTTATCGTTGACTGGTGCTGGCCACTCATCTTCAAGGAGAACAAGAAAACTGTTTTCATTTGGAGATGCTCAGATACCCAGTAGGTGATCAGGAAGTGTCTGTGCGATGAGTGAACTAGTGACTGAATGGACAATTGTGTGCTAATTCAACGTCATCTAGGGAGTCATGAATGCCTTAATTTTGTTGTCTCTAGCTCATCCTTAGGGAGCGACTGAGTAACATACTTATTGTGACCCTCACACACAAAAAAAATAACTCAGAATGGATCATAGACCCAAATGTAAAATGTAAAACTATAAATCTCTGTGAAGATAACACAGGTGACCCTGGATATGGCCATGAGTTTTTAGATACAACACCAAGGGCATGATCCATGAAAGGAATACTTCTTAAGCTGGACTTCCCTAAAATTAAAAGAAACCAAACCAAACAAACAAACAAAATCAAACAAACAAGCAAACAAAAAACCTCGTCTGCTCTTCCAAGGACAACATCAAGAGAATGAGAATACAAGTCGCAGACTGGAAGAAAATATTTGCAAAAGACACATCTGATAAAGAACTGTTGTTCAAAATATACAAAGAATTCTCTGAACACAACAATGAGAACATAAACAATCTGATGATCTTAACAGACACCAGACCAAAGAAGAAACACAGATGGAAAATAAGCAGAGGGGAAAATGCTCCATATACATGATATATACGTCATATATACATACGATATATAACATAAGGAAATTTCAAATTAAAACAGCAGGACACACTACTAACACACCTATCAAAATGGCCAAAATTTGGAATACAGACAACACCAAATGCTGGCAATGATGTGGAACAATAGAAATGCTCATTCTTTGCTGGAGGGGTGCAAAATGGCACAACCACATTGGAAGACAGTTTTGCAGTTTCATACAAAATCTATCTCACCCTTATCACATGATTTGGTGATCACACTACTTGATACTCACCCAGGAAAGCTGAAACCTTCTTTCTCGATAAAAACCTGCACACAGATGTGTATAGCGGCATGATTCATAGTGACCAAAACCTGGAAGGAGGCAGTAATTTCAGTAGTTGAATGGATAAACTGAGGCATATCTACACAATAGAATATTTTGTACTGAAAAGGAATGAGCTCTCAAGCCATGAAAAAACATGGAGGTGCCTTAAATGCATATTACTAAAAGAAAGAAGCCCATCTGAAAAGGCTTCTTACTGTATGATTCCAACTGTATTACATGAAATAGAAAACTATGGAGACAGTAACGAGATCAGTGGTTGCTAAGGGTTAAGGGAGTGGGAGGGAAAATATTCATAGCAGAGAGAATTTTTAGGGCGGTGAAAAGACTCTGTATGATACCATAATGATGAATACATATCATCAAAACCCACGGAATGTATAACACCAACAGTAAACCCTAATAAAAATGATGGACTTTGGGTGATAATAACGTGTCAGCATGGGTCTATCAATTATAACAAATTATATCAATTGTACTGCTCTGGGAGGGGGAATATTGATAATGGGCTGAGGGCTAAGCATTAGTAGGGGCAGACAATATATGGGAAATCTCTGTACCTTTCCCCTAATGTTTCTGCGAGCCTGGCACTACTCTTAAAAAAAATCTTCATTTTTTAAAAAAGATTTTATTTATTTATTTGACAGAGTTTGAGAGAGAGAGAAAGAGCACAAGCAGGGGGAGCAGCAGAAGGAGAGAAGGCTCTCTGCTGAGCAGGGAGCCCGATGCCGGGCTCGATCCCAGGACACTGGGATCATGAACCAAAGGAAGACACTTAACCAACTGAACCACCCAGGGGCCCCTTTAAAAAATCCTTACAGAATAACACCAATCGTGGGTTAACAGAGTTTGGAAACCATTACTGAATTTGACTCTGAGTTATAACCAGTTATAACCAGAATACCCAAGTATTCACGGTGCTTATGTTCTATCAGACAGACAATAAGCCAACACTTAACTCCTGTGGGTGTCGGGGGGTCAACATTGCAAAACCAAAAAGGTGAGTTGGCAGTGGGGTGGGGTCACGGTCAAGAAGCTAACCGTGTCACCACTTCCCATGATGGGTCAAGAAAATCCTCAGAGAATGACAAGTGAGGAGAGACCTCTGTGAAATCTCAGGCCACAATCTAGAAAGAGCAACGTGTAGATTTGCAAAATTTCTTTTGGTTTTTGCAGGATTTGTTCATCATACGAAATTTTATAGAATAAACAGCATTTTACTTACCTTAGAGCAAATGACTGGTCTAAAATAAAGCAAAAGAGCCATAATGCAGGAACTATGCGTTGTTATTATGCATTGCTATTCATTATAAAGCACCCTGGAGGGGCACCTGGGTGGCTCAGTGGGTTAAGCAGCTGCCATCGGCTCAGGTCATGATCAGGGAGCATGCTTCTCCCTCTCCCTCTGCCTGCCACTCTGCCTACTTGTGCTCTCAATCTCCCTGTCAAATAAATAAATAAAATCTTAAAAAAAAAAAAGAATAAAATAAGTCACTGTGCAATTGCAAGGAATCTCTACCTTCACCATATATTCCAAACTTTTTAAATGTTCTTTTGCTTTTCATAATGAACAATAATTATAAATGTTTTCTTTAAAACTAAATACCCTAGGGGTGCCTGGGTGGCTCAGCGGGTTAAAGCATCTGCCTTTGGGTCAGGTCATGATCTCAGGGTCCTGGGATCGAGTGCCTGGGTGGCTCAGTGGGTTAAAGCATCTGCCTTTGGCTCAGGTCATGATCTCAGGGTCCTGGGATCGAGGCCCCGCATCGGGCTCTCTGCTCAGCAGGGAGCCTGCTTCCCCCTCTCTCTCTGCCTGCCTCTCTGCCTACTTGTGATCTCTCTCTCTGTCAAAAAAATAAATAAAATCTTTAAAAAATAATAATAAAATAAAATAAATATCCTATACAAAATGAAATTTTTTTTCAACAGAGCAATTCGATCTTTCCTGGCTTAGACTGGCGGGATGGCTAAACACACAGTGGGCTCTCTCACAGAGCCCCGTGCTAGGACAAAGCTGTCCTTTTGTTCAGTCTCGGGAAAACCCAGGCTGAAAGTAGGGTCTGCGGTTTGTCAAGTTTCTTTGGAAACTTCTCAATCTTTACCCAGTCCTTGACGGAAAAAAAAAAAGGCGTATAAACATGATTTAAAATGTAGGGGTGTCTGCCTTTGGCTCAGGTCATGATTTCAGTGTCCTTGTGCTCACTGCTCAGCAGAAAGCCTTCTTGTCCCTCTCTCTCTCTCTCTCTGCATGCTCTCTTCCAAATAAATAACTAAAATCTTAAAAAAAATAAAATGTAATAGAGAATTGAGGAATAGTCAACCAGCTATCCAAAGCTAAAAGAAATCCAGAGAGATAAAGAGAAAGAGAGAGAGGAGAGAGAAAGGAGAGAAGGAGAGGGAGGGAGAAAGAGAGGGAGGGAGAGAGAGAATCATTTCACTGTTTTCAGGTTAAGTGAAGTAGGATATGCTCCCATCCTAGAATCATTCTCTCAGTGCTCATTCACAAAGTTACCTATGATGTAGACAGTGGGGATAAAACAATTCTCCTTAAGTGTTCTTCACCGACATGAGTTTTATAGCTTAGCTGGGAATTGCATAGAGAATGTAAAGCTCTCGGCTTGCAAGCCTAATAGAAATGAGGGACGAAGTGCTGGTAGCCTTGAAGGAGAATCTTTTCTCTTGACATTTTCTGAGCACCCGGGAAGACTCAAGGGCTGCTTTGAGCTCAATACAAATCTGGTCTTTGCGATATTTATCTGCAATGGTTTCAATCTAAGGGTTTCACACCACCCATCCCTGCAGGGGGGTGTCAAAGGTTTCCACTGAGTTCTCTTTAGCCATTGGGCTGCTCTCTGACTATTTGGGAGTTTCGCAGCTAGAGTAAATTTGATTTCATATTTTGTTTGAAAATAGCAAAATACAGATATTGAATTTTTGTTTCTTTTGGGCTTTTAGCTCCCCCAAAGACCTTTATTATTATTATGTTTTTCTCGGCACTGAGATTTTCCAAGTTAATGTGCTCACTCAGAAATGTTAAGTGTGAAGCAACAGCATGTCAATGAAGCTTAGGGGTGTTTTTAAAGAATCAGTTAGCGGGTGAGGTCCTCCTTTGGATTCAGATAAATCAATATTCGTGTGCCCTCTTCCATGAGGACTGATTTTCTTCAGGACTCAAGCAAAAGGCTTTTCTTTGAACACTTAAGAGTATTTGAATGTTGAACACTAGCTCCTTGCCCAGTTCCTGTTGTTTGGCTGGGGTGATATTGTAAAACACATAATGATACTTTGTATGGATAAAGACAGGATATGGTTTTTCCATACTTTCAGCAAGTGGCACTTAAAGTTTTGTAGATGGAGCTGGAGCCAGGGTGTCTAGAATACCAAGCTTTCTGACAGTCTAGCTTTTAAGTGCGGCAATGGGCTTTTCATAGCTGCTGACCCTGGGGACCTGTCCACTAACAGCATTGTCTGACATTGGTGCTGTATGTTAGGAATGTCACAGGAAGTCTAAATTAAATGGCGAGTGCCCTCATGTCTTAGGTCTGCTTTTGGGTATCTGCACAGAGATGGACCCTCCCTGAAGGAGGAGGGAAAAAAACCCCCTTGGGTTGCCAGAAGTCAATAAAGTGCAGGATCTGTACCAAATTGATTATACCCATAGAAAAGCAGTGCCTGCATATATCAATTAGAGTTTTATTAATAGGTACAGTTTGGAAGCTTAGGTTGACATTAATATTAATGAGGGATTTATCAATCAAAAATTAGCCCATAGTCATTTACTATTGATTTCAAAGTAGGCACCTTTAATAAATTACACCAGCAGACTAGCTTTGGTACCTTAGAGGAAAGTTAGCATTTTTTTTTTTTTGAGTAAAACTATTTTGGGGGGGATTTTGCAATTTATATTTATATTTGAATTTATTTTTATTTTTTTTTTGTTTGTATATTCAAGAGAATGAGAGAATGGACAGGAAGCCATCTGGAATTATGATACCTCCCAGTGCCGATCTCAACATTATGTCATAAAAACATAGCATGGACCTACTTACCGTACTATGTGAGGGAGAGTACCCATGGAAACTTCTGGGGAAATGGTTGTTCCATAATAAGTAAATGACTTATTATCCAAAAGCAGAGAAACCCCATGAGGAATCTACGTGCAAAGTAAAGGAATTGATTATAATGTGAAGTACTTTTCAATCTGCAGACTTGAAAATTCAGATTCTAGATCTAAGGGTTCCTACCCTAATGGTGCACAGCAATGCCCTAACATGTGTACAAATGTCCCTCCGCCATACCCATCTATGTGACATTCAGATTTATATATATCTAATATTACTGTATTTGTATATTACAATAGATATCTACATATATATTGTCTGTCCCTCTCAGCCCTCCAACCAAAATCAATCGGAATGGAAGACCCAGGTCAGGACCTGAGTCATTTTGTTCTGGGTTTGTAGTCCTGTTGCCTGGGACAAGAGTTACACTCAAGAAGTGTTTTCTTTGAATGGATCAATGGGCACTTTGTTGAGGTTAGGTAAGTAACACCACTTGCCCATCAAACTGAAGCAGGTGATACGTAAGCAGCATTTACGAAGTCTTTATTAGCTACAAGCAAGATGCTTTGACCACATCTCTCCGAGGGCAACAATGAAATGTATAAGAATGAGAAGCTGGAACTCTGGCTTTGAAGCTTATTTGCTCTATGGCCCCAGGCAAGTTGCTTCATCTTTGAGTCTTGCTTTCTTCGTTCATTTTAAAACGGGTTTTATTGGGACGCCTGGGCAGCTCAGTCAGTTAAGCTTCTGCCTTTGGCTCAGGTCATGATCCCAGGGTCCTGAGATCCAGTTCCCCTTTGGGCTCGCTGCTCAGCGGGGAACCCGTTTCTCTCTCTGCCTGCCCTTCCCCCTTCTTGCGCGCTCTATCTCTCCCTCTCTATCGGACAAGTAAATAAATAAAATTCAAAAAATAAATAAAATGGGTTTTATTCATGGTGATGGCGCTTGGAGTTCTGCAGTGATTAAATGAGCAAATATCTACTGAATGTTCCGCAAAATGCTTGGCACCAAGCCATGTTAATGTTAGCGCAAATTAGCGCAACTGCAAATGTTAGCGGTCCTTGTTGTTGTTGTTGATTTTTTTCCCCGTTATTGAGATTTTAGGCTATTTTACTCCCAGTTATTTTATGCTAAAAATGCAAATTGAAGCAATTGTTAAATGCGGAAATGGAGGTAATTCACTACTGTCTTTGCCCATGAGATGTTTAATGACCACCAGGTAGGAGTTCTGCCTTCCTTCTAGGAGACTTCCACATGCTTCATTTGCAAAATAGGTGCTTACATACACAAGATTTCCCTTTAAAAGTATTTCCTGGCTCAGCTGCCGCTCTTCTGATTAACTAACTCCTTCTTTAAAGACTTGAAGTCATGAAGTTTATTTTTTGTGACACTCACTCAAGTAGAGACACAAGAATTGCCAGTGGTTTCTAGCAGGCTTTTATGTCCATTCCATCACGTCAACTTGCAGATGCTGTTTCCATGAAAGACACAGTCGTAGAGAGAAGGTAATATTGACAGATAACATCTGCTATGAGGGACACTTCTCAAAAGTGTTGTTAAGCCAAGTCCATGTCAAATTTCCCACAATGTTTTAGAGCCTTACTTAAGAGAGTTAAAATTAGAACATAATTTTTGGTAAGTTTTATTCTCTCAAACTTGTCTTTCTGAGGTTTAATGCATGCAATCATCTAAGTAATCCATAAATCTAAAACTCCGGTATCTTCTAAGTACTTAAAACCTTTGAAAGATTTCTAATCATACCTAGAATAAAACCCAAACTCTGTTTATGTTCTATACAGTTCTATGTGATCAGACACTTTCTATTTATTGCTTTCTTTTCTTGACACACATCCCCTCTTGCTTTTTCTCCTCTGCTCCTCTTCCTGGGTGTTTTATTTTTGTTTGTTTGCTTGCTTTTTTAATTGAGATATAATTGATAATTAACATTAAAGCATGTTTAAGGTGTACAACATATGGATTTGATACATTTCTATTGCAACATAATGACTACTATAGCGTTCACAGGCACCTCTATAGCGTCACGTGATTATCATTTCTGCTAGTGGTGGGAAGAATTGACGTAGCTCATTTCCCATCAGAGTGGCTTACCTTCAGTTTTCATCTGTCTAGACCACTCCAGATTTTCCCATGGCTTGCTCCTTCTTATTATTCATGCCCTGACTTAAATACTAACTTTTTGGATTCTATATAGATCTCTCTATACAATACCAGGTAGTACACCTCTAAACTAGTCAATTTCTAGCGTATCTCCCTTCATTTTGGTCATTGTTCTTAACATTACTGGAAGCCATAAATATACAATTGTGTGCATTTGTATAGCATGTATTTTAAATAATTTATTTAACTGTCCCCCAGATCAAAACTTAAGGCCTCCACGATGAGGATCCTTCTCTGCCTTCTTTCCTGATGTAGCTCCGTTGTGCAGAATCATATTTGTTGGCCAAGTGGGTAATCATGTGGATGCTAGGTACTGTGGGGGATGCAGAGAACTTTCAAAGTGGGATTTGATCTCTTTAGAAGCCTTCTCTCTAATAAGAGAGTTAAGCCACGGGTGTATGAGAAGATAATTTAACAAGCCAGTATAATTAAGTGATGAAAGTCATAAATACCCGGAGATCTGAATATGGAGAAGTCACTTTATGCTGATCAAGGGTGGATTGATAATGGAGGTGGGCTTGAAGCTGGGCCATCGTCATAATTCAGCTCTTTATTACACAAATCTAAGCATAAGTCATTTCATTTTAATTGCAGCCTCGGTATATTCAGTACAGCCCGCGTGAATCAAAGGAAGTAAACGCCGGTTGATTTTTATTTTTTTGTTGCTGGCTTCAGAGATGGCACGTGAGCGAGGGGGTCATCTGGATGCTGTCCTGCCCACCTTTGAGCTTTATCTTTGCCTCACAGACTTCAGATGGACTCTTCTTCCACCCCACCTTTTTTTTTTTTTTTTAAAGATTTTATTTGTTCATTTATTCGTTTTAGAGAAAAAGATAGTGAGACAGAGACAGAGCATGAGAGCAGGGAAGGGGAAGAAGGAGATGGAGAAAGAATCTCAAGCAGACTCTGAACTAAGTGCAGAACCTGACTCAGGGCTTGATCCCACAACCCCGAGATCATGACCTGAGCTGAAACAAAGAATAAGATGTTCCACCAACTGTGCCACCAGGTGCCGCTCCTCCACCCCACCTTCAGCTCCCTAGAATCCTCTCTTCTGGACCTTCATTCAGGCTTTCCCTGGGCCCGGCCTCTCTCCCAGCTGTGCCATTCCAAGTGACGAAGGCCTTCCCCTTGTTCACATCACAGTTGACGATTCCACCGTGCAGAAGGCCATTCCAGATGAGCGTGGGGCTCCTGGCCCTGCCTTCCCCTTCCCTGTATCATGCCCCACACAGCTCCTTGTCACTGCATATAGAATGACGGTGTACCCCTGGTCTACCGATCACATGAGGATGACAATTTCATTTCCATCACCCCCTTACATCTCATGGCCAGCACAGTGCCTCACACATCAAAGGAGCTAAACACATGTTTCTCGAATGGGTGCCTGAATCTGGAGGAAAAGTAGAAAGCAGGAGTCCTTAAGTGGGACTTTAGAATGCTGAGCCTCACTTGAAATCTTTCTGAAACCATCTCGACACCAATCATAGAATCTCTCTTAATGGAAACCAACATAAAAATGCCAACACTACCTTATTTACAAGGTGCTTTGTTCACTGGAGCTATTAAAGGGCCCCCTTGATGGGAAGCTGTATGTAACTGTAGGTATTATGCCAGAGACCACTTACTAAGGCTGCCAGACCAAAGAGGCGGGCACCGTACTCTGGAGACCTTCTACCCAACAGGATTATTAAAAGAATCTAGAAGGGTTAAGAGATGGGTGGTAGCTCATTAAAACCAACTCTAAATGCTTTGACCACAGACTCATAATATGGACCTTCCTGGGGAGCCTGGTGAAGTCTGAAATGCATCCTTCAGGCCGCATTGTTAGGCTTGCGAAGAGGGGAGCCCCTTAGAATAGCAGTTAATGGCAAAAATACCTAATGCTCCTTGAGGCTCCTTCCCATTGGCCAGACACTATTCTGGGGGCTTCACGCATATCATTGCCAATCCTTGCAGAAAAATCCCAAGTTTTAAGTTTTATCATCACCATTTACAGTTAAGGAAACCGAGGCTCAGAGAGACCTTGTGGCCCCAGGGAACAAGCTATTAGAGACCACCTTTTCCCCTTTGAGAGGGTCCAAAGTGCTTTCCAGGTGCTGCTTATAAGAAAATTTTGTTGGCTGCCAGGGCATATTCATCTCATTCCCTTGAACAGAAGATACTACGCACAGTAGAACGGGATTGCTCCTCATGACCTGGTCGGTTATGTGCCTGTTCCCGAACCTTTCTGTAAGGAGGGGATTATGATTGTAAGGATCTCAGAAGCTTGATAAATAAGAATTTGGGGAGTCCCACAAATGGGATCATACCTGAATCTTCATAGGTACAACAGAGATATTGATTATCATCCTAAGACTTTTGGGGTGAGCGGCAGTTTGCAGACCTTCACTCGTTCCTTTGTTCCACGAGCTTTGATGGAGAACCACTCCGTGTCTGGCGGTATTCTAGTCCTCTAGGACCTGTGGTGACCTGCTGCATTTCAAGATCTGCGCTCATGCTTCTGACTACTTTTTGCAAACGTTTTTAAGTTGGATAGTGTGATACTTCAGCAAGTTGACAGCCATCTGGATTTCATCTCAATAGCTTACATTTTTAAATTAATCAATTTTATTTTCTCCCTTAACCCATGTCCCTGGAAGAGTGTTGGCTTTGTTTGAAGGTTGGTTGGACTCCTCTGGCAGAAATAATGCTATAGGGAAAACACAGTCTTTCCGCCGGCCTTTCTCAACTTGGCAAATGTTGATTTCCGGTGCACTGTCCTAGTTTTGACAGACAATTGTCTGTAGACAAATTACTTCTTCTAATATTGCATCTGGGTGCAATATCTTTGAAGACACATGAAACCTCTACCAGATATCTCTATTTTAATTAAAATTTGACTTAGTAAGTCACTATGCTCTAAAGCAGTGGGGTAAAAGGATCTCCCTCCTCCCGGGGATGAGGGAAGTGAGCACTAGCCTGGTCCCCCTCTTGCTCTATTATACACTAAGATGCCTGGTTAAGTAACTCAGGGTGTTATTTTCCCTCAACAAAGTCACACGTAAGTGAATAGCAGTGATGTAAATTTCTCAGAACAGATGGAGATCTAAATCTGTACTGTAATAGATAAGATTTGTTCTAGATACATTAGTAAAGGATACTGGAAGTCTGGGGAGAGAGACCCCCTCTGCTTCCTCTTCCTGAGCAAGGAGAACAGTGTTCCCCTGATGCCCCATGCCCACCCTGTGGGATCTGCAGTCACTAAGACTAGAGTTGCCATTTCCTTAGCCTGGAAAAAGCCACTGGAGGAGAAATGCTTTGGTATTCAGTGGATTGCCAGGACCAAAGAGGTTGGGGATGGAGCCTTGCTGCAAGGTTATAAAGGGGATAAAGCCTAGGAAGAGAAGATTCTAGTGAGTCAGGACTCTGAGCGCAGGGAACTGAGGCTGGGATCGTGGGTTGGCACGGGAAGTGACTTGAGCATCAGGCTAAAATGCTATACCAAGAAGAGGGAACCTCGGATATGCAGAGTTCTTTTGTCCTTGTGCTCTTGGGTCTATGTGCTCTGGGTCTATGACTTTATAATCATTACGCATTTAATGCTCTCCATTATCTGCAGTCTGGAAATTGGTACTCATTCTGTGGTACCGAAAGGCATAGTGACAATTCCTTGTGTCCAACTCCAAAGTAATCTACTCCTATAGATGGCAATGGGGAACTACTTGGGGAGGGGGGTTGGTTTGAGTAGCGGCGGACCACGACCTGGGTGAAATATAATCACAGTGTAAGGAATCATTCTCAAGATCTAGTCCGCAAAACCAGTACAAAAAACTAGTCGTTAATTCATTTTCACTTGTCTAAATGTTTTCAGAAGAGGCTAAATATAATTAATGTAAGGTTTGATATATTTGCTTATTAATAAATGAATCCCCAACAAAACTCTAGCTTAATGTGTTACAAGTATCCATGGGGACTCAAGAAGGTCAGGGCAGGATTTAGTCAGACGGGACCCGATTTGTTTTTATGCCACATCCTCTCTCTATTGGTTTATTACTTTTATGCTAGATTTCTGAGTCACACCAATCGATAGAATTAGCCCCTGCTTTCCCTCTGTGCCTTCATTGAAACATCAAGGTGAAATTCAAAGGCTTGCAGACTACTTGGGTCATTCAAAAGAGCATGGGTCTTCTGGGAATTGTCTTTGTTTTTCCATCTCTGTATTGGCTTTCGTTACCCAGATTGGGGTTGTGAGCTGCATCGGCCCACACCCACTCAGGAACTGAGTACAGCACCTGAAAACAGTCCTATGGTCAGGGAATAAGGTGAGGGGACAGAAAACAGGTTTGTTTTTTTTTTTTCTTTTTCTGAGCTATTTAATTGCAGTCCTATGCGGGAACTCGGGAGGATGACCAGGGATTTTATACAACCTTGTAGCCTCATTCAACAACAGACTACTAATTAGTTCATTTACTTGGGTACTAAACTCATCTAAGAAGAGGAGTAGAACCTAATTAGAGAAATCTCAAAGGATATTAAACCCCATTTCTTTAAAGTTACAGTTTTTTTAAACCACGAATCCACAAAAGCATACATGCTTGCACACACATGTGTGTACACACAAACACACACACACACAAACTGAAATCAGCATCTATCTGAACAGTATACCCAAGTTATCTGATTAGTTGTTAATTAGTAAGGACATCAGTGGCTGGTATAAAAGAAGAAAAGTAACATGAACCCCATTCACATGGAACCAAAGCATGAATTTATTTTTCCTTCAGTGTAAACATCATTGAAAGATATGGTGGAAATTAGGGGGAATTCCAAAAAAGAGAGAGAGGGAGAGAGAAAGAGATTTTGGTGAGCTTTTCTTCCATCATTAGAATTTCTTTTCTTGTATTTTATGGGATTTTGTGGGGACCTCTAATCTGGTGTAGGCGCACGCTTGTGTTCGGCAATCCTTTCATTTATTTGTGTAGTAGATATTTTCCCCGTGGCAGGCATATTCTAGGCATTCTGCTGGGCACTTTGGGGAATCCCCAGAAGCAGACCTGAATCCTATCATTCCAGGAATAGCTGCATGTCGGCTCATTCAACAAATGGTTAGCGATTATTTGTAAATGCAAATATTAATAAGTGATAGTCCCTTTTAGCAAAAGAGAAATAGAACTATTATACATAAATATATATATTAAATTTATATTTAGTATATAAACATTGTCAAATATGTATATTCTGTTACATGTTTATATTTATAATATTTATGCGTATTAATGTTAAACATATATTTCATTCAATTAGCTATTATTCTACTTAATTATGTTCTCATTTATCTATTTTATATATATAAAATATATAACACATATTAAAATATAATATATTTCATATAATACATGCTATTAAATACAATGTATAAAATATTATATATAAGATAACATATATTAAAATATAATATATGCTATTTAATATTACATATATTGTATATACCTACTTTAACATAAATTATATATATGTAAATATATATATTACATTTGCGGAAGGGAACTATCAGAAAGAAGGGAGAGATATGAACCCAGAGAGAATCAGGGAGTCTGCTAAGGAGGTGGCTCCTGGGCAGGGTCATTAGGGATAAGTGAGAAAATGTCAGACAAAGGGGAGAGGACGTCAATTTCATGAAGTGGGGAAAAGAATAGCAAATGATAAGTTTAGCAGGAATTAAAAATGCTATGCTATGCTGATGACAGCTTTTGAGGCAGGGATTGAAGAAGGCCTAATAACATAGACAACAATAGTAAAAATGATTGTTAACATTTATTGAGAACAGAATAAAACTCAATAAATTTGAAATAAATTTATTTCAAAATATATATTTTGAATATATATCCAAAAAATAAGTAAATCAATCTCAAAAAATAAATCTCAATAAAATTTATTGAGAAACAGAATAAAATCCCATGCAATGAGATTTTATTAAAAGATGCTTCAAGTCCAGCAAATTCTTTCAATAACCTTTTGCAGAGTAATAGTGTTTAATGGGATGAGGTCCAATTCCCCTTTTCCCTTATATGGCTCACGCTTTGGTGTCAAGTCTAAGAACTCATCTTGAAGATTTGCAGCCTTTTTTTCCCTAAAAATTCTATTGTTTTATATTTTACTACAATCTTTTTAAATCTAGGGTGGTTTGTTGTTAGTTTGCTTTTCAGTATAGTTTGCTCAAGTATTTTTCTTATCTATTTGATTCCATTTGGTACCATATGTTAGTATACCAATTACTATATATATATACATATATATTGGTGTGTATATATATGTGTATGTATATATATATATACATATATATATGATTTTATTTATTTGAGAAAGAGTGAGAGAGAGCAAGAAAGTATGGGAGGGGCGAGGATCAGAGAGAGAGGGAGAAGCAGACTCTCCACTGTGCAGGGAGCCTGAGGCGGGGATCCTGAGATCCTAAGATCTCAGGGGACCCTGAGATCATGATCTGAGATGATAGTCGACACTTAAGTGACTGAGCCCCCCAGGCGCCCTTAACAATTGCTATATTAATAGTGTTTTGAGACAATTCTATTTGCAGATTCTTTGAATCTCACTTTTGCCCTTCTCTTCTTTCTCCCTCTTTCTGTCTGTCTCTCTCTCTCTCCAACAAATATTGAGTGGAAATGCTCTGCTGGTCATTGTATTGGGTACATGGCACACTGTAATACTCGTCATTTAAAGGTCACACCATCTCATGGCAAACACTTATAATTATTTCTACTATTTTTTAAGAAAAAAGAATGGGAAACTTGAAAGTTCGAAGAACTTTCTTTGGGCATAAAACTAGCAAGTGGTAGGGCACCCTGGGTGACTCAGTTGATTAAGTGTCCAACTCTTGATTTTGGCTCAGGTCATGATCTCTGGGTCCTGGATTTGAGCCCAGCGTCAGGCTCTGCTCTCAGTGGGGAGTCCGCTTCTCTTTCCCTCTGCCCTCTCCCTGTTCTCTCTCTCTTTCAAATAAATAAATAAATCTTTTAAAAAATATCTTTGTAAAGATTTTATTTATTTATTGAGAGAGAGAAAGAGAGGAAGAGAGAGAGCACAAGCAAGGGGAGCAGCAGAGAGAGAGAGAAGCATGTTCCCAACCGAGTGGGCAGTCCAACGTGGGGCTCGATCCCAGGACACTGAGATCATGACCTGACCTGATGGCAGATAAATAAAGAAATCTTAAATGATAAATAAATAAATATTAAAAATTCAAAAAACAAAACAAAAACTAGCAAGTGTTGAAGGCAGAAAATAAAGCCACACAGTCTGACTTCGGAGGCCCCTACCCTGTACTGAATTGGGATGTAAAACGATCAATAATAGGATAAATCATACACATTAGTGGTATTTGTATACAAAGCTTTACTGCACCAAATGTGAACAGAAGAGGATGATCATTATATATCATCACCCTCGTGGTTTCTCAGATCACTTTTTCTTTCTGTTTACCAAGGTTAATTGCAGCCACGTGAGGGCACAAGGACATGAGGAAAGTACGCGAAGACAGAGGAAGGATTGGGTTGATGTATCTCCAAGCCAAGGAAGGTCAAAAATGGCTGGCTGTCACCAGAAGCTAGGAGTGAGGGCTCAGAAAGAACCACCCCACCCACAACTTGATTTCAGATTTCTAGCCCCAAAACAGTGAGACAATACATTTCTGTGTTTTTAAAAGCCACCTAATCTGTTTTCATTTATTATGGCGGCTAAGGTAGCCATGGTTGAGCCTTAGCTAAGGCTAAGATAGCCATGGTTTAGATTTTTTTTTCCCCTATATTATACATTACATCATAGACATTATAACTAATTTTCATTACGGGTTTTTAAATATGGATTTCCTTTACTCAGTGTGAGCTCTGAAGAACAAGTGGGTAATAAGTAGCGGCAGAGGTACATTTTGGACATTAAGTTGTATTTTGGTAAATATGTACATCTTTTTGAGTTACTTGAAAGGTTGCTCTAGGCATGTGTATGAAACAGCATGTGCTAGATTCATCAGCTGCTCTTACTGTTAATCAAAGAGGGGGTCAGGGTCATAATCATTACTACACAGGGAAGATCCATTCCCTCTCCCCACATCCTGTGAACGGACTTCCTGGCCTACAGCCAAAGCCGATGTTAAGATCTGAATGGTGTATTTTTGCCCATGTTGAAAACACAATTTCTGATTATAAAAAGCAATGCCCACTTTCTGCAAAGAATTCAGAAATAATACAGCCTATATATAATGGAAAATAAAAATCAGAGATACAAAGTCAAATGTGTGTACATGTACAAATACATGCTAAAGAATAGGATCATTCCATATTTAGGTACATATACATGTATATGTATTACAGGGACTGTTCTCTGCCAATAAATTAATATTGTTTTAATGTCTGTATGGTACGTCAGTGGATAGATAATAGCATGATTGATTTAACTATTCTGTTGATGAACATTTAAGTTGCTGTACCAAAGTTACTTTTGGTACTTTGAACCTTATGATAATCAACTTTATGCTGATATATTTGTAAATCTGTCTAATTATTTCCTCGGAATCTACATTTTTACAGGGAGCTGTGAAAGTTTTAAGGTCCCTCGTTAAATGACAGATCTGCGATTATAAGAGGTGAAATGTTAATTCTGGAGGTCGTGGGCTCTATTTCATCTGACTGTTTCTCAAACCAAAATGGCTTCATTAGTTCTGCCCCCTCCAGATGATATCATTTATGGGAACAGAGCTCTTCAGGGACAAGTAAGAATAGAAGGTATGGCTTCTGCCAGTAAAGGATCAACTTATAGCATGTGAAGTGAGTGAGTGATTTTACAAACTGATTTTTAACCACACAGTGCAGACATAATGAGTAAGGGGGAGAGAGAGAGAGAGAGTGGAGAGAGTGTATTGGAAGGTCCAGGTAGCAGAAGTAACTGTACCAAGGACAGTGTGGGTGGGGCCAAGTGTGAATTTACTGGTATGGAGATGAAAGACCTGAGACACTTGACACAGATCAGCAAGGAGCATAGGGATGGAAGAGAGAGGGAGCAGTCACGGAAGCAGCCTTGGAAGTCATGGAAGCACAATACCCAGTCATGGGTATCATGGCTTGGATACATACATGGTTCAGCTGTCATGGCTTTCCTTCTGGGAAACCTCCTTCCACCTCTTTGGAAGGAGTAGACAGTCAGTTTAGAGTATCAATTTAGTGAATAGTTAGAAGGTTGGTGCTCTGTCTCCTTAGGCTTCTCCCCACACATGACTGGGACCCTCAGTCTCCTTAGGATTAAAACACCCTTAGCTGTGGGAACAATCCTGTCCTTATGAGAAACTCTGGAAGCCTTAATTCAGGAATCCAGCATCGGGGCATGTGAACTTGTGTCCTAGCTCTAGTAACAAGGTGATTGCCTGCCTTCTCCTCTCCCTGGATCCATTGGTCCTCGGATGCACTCATCTCCCTAGGCCTAAGGAAGTCCTTGTGTTTTGAAGCATCCTAGAGAGCAATCTCTTCTAGAACCAGGACTGACCTTTTTCTACTCATTTTCAGCACAGCGGACCAACCCAGCAGATGGAGTCTTCTCTCCATTTTGTTCAATAGCTTTACTAAGCTATACATAAATGCACAATAAACTGCAAATGCCTAGAATGTGCAATTTTGACAAGTTTTAATATATGCATACAATCATGAAACCATTTCAACAATCAAGAAAATCAACTGATCTATTACCTGCAAAAGTTACCTTTTATCCCTGGTAGTCCTTCCCTCCTGTCGCTATGCATTCATTGTCCTTTTCTAGAATTTTATGTAAATGGAATCATACACCATGTTCTTTTCTTGTCCACCCTTCTTTTACTCAACATAATTATTTTGAAATTCATGACTGCAGTTGCATCTGCTAGTAACATCTTTTTTTATTGCTAAGCAATATTCCATTGTATTGTATACTCCAATTTCTTTATCTACTTACCTGCTGATGAAATATTTTGGATTGTTTCTGATTTGGGGTTATGACCAAAAACTCTTATGAGCATTCATGAACAAGTCTTCGTATGAACATATGTAATTGTATCTCACAGGCAAGTAACTAGTAGAATGGCTCAATCCTATGGCAGGCATATGTTCAATGTTTTAAGAAACCACAACATTGGTTTCCAAAATGGTTGTACAATGTATTTTGCCACCAGAAGTATTTGAGAGTTCTAGTTTCTTCCACATTTCAACACTTGGTATGGGGGGGGTTCTTAATTTTAGCTATTCTAATAGATATATAATAGTATCTCATTGTAGTTTTAATTTGCATCCCCATAATGACTAGCGATGTTGAGTATTTTTTCATTGGCCTATCTGCTATCTTTATGTCTTCTTTGATGAATTGTCTGTCCAAATAATTTGCCCATTTTTACTGGGCTGGGATTGTTTGTTTCCTTATTATGGTATTTTGAGAGTTCTTTATATGTTGCGGATATATGTCCTTTATCAGATATATGAATTGCAAATATCATCTCAAAGTCTATGGTCTTTTTTTTCATTCTCTTAACAATCTTTTGAAGAGCAGAGGTTTGTACTTTTGATGAAATCTAATTTAACATTATTTTTTCTCTCATGGGTTAGGCTTTAAGTGGTGTATTTTAGATATATTTTTTTTTTTTTACCAAACTCAAGATTAATGCCAGAATTTTCTTACTCTTACTCTACAAATGATATAGCTTCATGTTTCATATTTCTATCTATGGTCCATTTTGAGTTAATTTTTGTATATGGCATAAAGTATGAATAAAGTATTTTTTTTATTTTTCCTCATAGCCATGTGATTGTTCCAACATAATTTTGCTGAAAAAAACTCTTTTCACCAATGAATTGCCTTTGCGTGTTAGTCAAAAATTAGTTGTCCATATATGTGTGGATCTGTATCTGGACTCTACTCTTTCCCACTGATCTATTTATCATCTTTTTTTTTTTTAAGATTTTATTTATTTATTTGAGAGAAAGAGAGCATGAGAGGGGAGAAGGTCAGAGGGAGAAGCAGACTCCTCATGGAGATGGGAGCTTGATGCGGAACATGATCCCGGGACTCTGGGATCATAACCCGAGCTGAAGGCAGCTGCTTAACCAATTGAGCCACCCAGGCGCCCCTATTTATCTCTTGATATTAATGTTACATCGCCTTGATAATTAGGCCTTTGTAATAAGTCTTGAAATCAGGCAGCTATAGTCTTCCAAATTTCTCCTTTTTTAAAGTTGTCTTGGCTATTGTAGGTCCTTTGAACACCATATGAATTTCTGAATCAGTTTGTCAGTTTCTACAAAAAAATGGCATTTTCATTTAGACAGTGTGGAGCTCAAGATAACTTAGGGAGATAGATAAATAAAATGTGGCATATTCACACAATGGAATATCATTTGGCTACAAAAGGGAATGGGACACTGTGACATACTATAATGAGGATGAAACTGAAACCATGCTAAATGCAGTGTTATATGATTGGGGGAAAGAAAGGAGTGATTACAAATAAGCACAGGGTTTCTTTTGATGGGGTGCAATATTTAGAAATTAAATTGTGATAATGGTGGCACAATCCCATAAGTATACTAAAACCATTTAATTGTACACTTTAGAAAACCATTTAATTTTCACTTTTTGTTGAAAAGATCAATTTGAGGAGAATTGACATCTTAACAATCTTGCATCTTTGGCTCTATGAACACAGTGTATATTTTCTTTTATTTAGGTCTACTTTAGTTTCTCTCAGCAATATATTGTGATTTTTAGGTCTTACCCATTTTTTTTTTCTTTCAGATTCCTCCACAAACACTTCGTATTTTGAAGATATTGTAAATTATATTTTTATTTCAATTTCCAAATTTTGGTTGCTAGCATAGAGACATGCAATTGATTTTTGAATATTGTTCTCACATGCTGTGCTTTTGTCTAATGCTCTTATTAATTTGAGCAGCTTTCTGGTAGATTCCATAGAAACAGACAATCACATGATCTTCAAATCAGTCTCTCTGACTGACACATATTTTTAATGATGATTGTGTCCTGGACACCCATCTTTCTACCTCTTTGTTTCACTTCTATGTCACCGAGAATGATTCCCAGATGCTGATTGTCAATGGAGGTTGTTCTGAACATGGGCATTATACTTTCCTGATTGCCATGGACTATCTCTCAGGAAAAATGAGTTTCCAGGCCAAGTAGCTGACTCCATACATGAACAGTTAACCAACTCTGTAAGAACGTTTAGTTCTCAAGTCCTGAAGGCGCATTGTCGTGCCCATGTCATTGTCTACTGATGGTCCCAAGATCCTACTTTGATAGAAAAACACAGCTAGGCATGGCTCATACTATAGGATTTTCTTGTGAAGGTCATTTTTTTTTTTTAAATCTGGGACAATGTGGGCCATATAAAGTAATATAAATTGCCAATATTGCGCAGAATCATTTGATTGCAAATAAAAATCCAAATTTCTGGTTTATCTTGAAAAATAGAAGGCCCTGGAACACTGGATATATGTTCGCATTTCTATTATCCCATATTTGTTTTCTTGCTTTGGTAAGACAATTGCTATTCCTGAGTCACTCCACTGATTTAGGTCATTCACCTGACTCTTCTGTGTACATTCTAATTTCACGTTCTGTCTTAGTCAGGTGGATTTGCCTAGCAAGACACTTGAGCACACTCATTCATTCGTCTATCATTACTCATTGAGTATAGTGATTGCATGCCAAACACCATGATAGTTGCTTTTTAAAGACAAAGAAATAACACATACTCCCTGTTTCACAGAGAGCTCCCAATTCAGAGGAACAAACTGAGATGCTGATGTGTGGCTACCTTTCAGCACATGTTGCTAAATGAAGATAGAACAGGGGGTGGTGTTCATAAAGTGCTTTCCAGAGGAAGTAACATTTGGTCAGAGACTCCAGAGTACAAAGAATTGTAGGTAGAGAAGGAGGAGGGAGTGGTGTGCTAGGTGGAAGGAACAGCATGTGGGAAGGCACTGTGGCATGAACTGAAAATAGAAGTTTTACATCCTATAATGAATTCACTATGCCTGGGGCTGAACAATGGAGAGGAATTGAAAGCTAGAGATAAAAGCCTCCAAACAGAAGTGCCTATTAGAAGAAAACATTGCTTGCTTTTAAATAGATTGCCCCAAGTAAGCACAAATAACTTACTTAACCGGAGTGGATAGTGACTCTCCAACTAGAAAGTCGCTCCCCGGCTGCCATAGAGGATCCAAAAGACCCTTTTCCACCACTTTCTGTATCTTCTGAAGATTTCTGTCATCATGGGGTATGGATGTGTGTATGCGTGTGTGTGTGTGTGTGTGTGTGTGTATGTGCAGGTGTGGTCACACATTCCAATTTCACTTTATTTTTTTTCCCAAGTTTATTAATTTTCCTTTTGTAGAAACAATTCTCTTGCAACCTCTCCATGTAAGTCAAAGGCATGGAGTTTTTAGGAAGGAATGAAAATTTTGATACCTCAGCACGAGTAACCCAATGCAATATCTGAACTCACAAACTTCAAATCTCAAACATATTCCAGTAGCGGGATTTCTGCAGTGTTTGATTTGTGCTGGTTTCATCATCAGTGAAGTCATTTCCCACTCCACTCCCTTCCAACTCAAAAGTTCTTGGCAATATCCAGGTGAAATACGATGCCCATTAACCCTCATTAACCCAGGAGCATCTTCTGTTAGGGGGCCGTGCTTCCCAGCGCAATGAGAAGAATTTTGGTGGTGATGAGGATACAGTGTTTGTTGGAAAGTCTCGTTATCAAATCTAAGGTGGGGGAGGGTCAGACAGGAAGGGAGAGGAAGCGTCAAGGGCAGTGGACGGGAATGGACGGCAGTGAAGGTTGCAACAAATGTGCATCTATCATTGTTTACCTTCAGGAAAACAGGAAAACTGTTCCCATCTTTCTTCCTTAATTGCTTGGTTGACCTCAGGGAGGAAAAAAAGAGAGAAGTCTAAGTTAAATGCACAGCATTCCTTCTGACAATGTTCATGCCCTGCCCCCAGTTTCCTTTCGGCTGAGTACCCCTGTGGTTTCTGCATTTCTGAGCACAGAGAGGCAGAGTTGCTTTAATAGCCCTTGAGAAAGTGCTTCAGGAGGTATTTGCAGAGAGCAGGGTGCCAGGCCACAGCCTTGTCTCCTCGGCATGCCCCAGATATTGAACCTTCCAGTAACTACAATTACAACCCAAACCACAAAATGTAGATTTACAGATTGTTTTCAGCAACACCCATTCAAATTTACTTATATTTACACTAGAAAAATTAGGGTAAGTGCTATTGTGACCAGAGACACAGACCAGGATCAATAACCAACCAATTCTTGGCTAATAAAGCACTTCTCTAAGGTCTACGGTTGCTCTATTCTGACTTTGAGGTTGGCCTCTAATGTCTTACCCATTGACTTTTCCCGTAAATATGTCTAATCGAGGCCATGTAGGATTCTAAAGAGAAATGATATACTCGGTTTGGTAAGAATTGCTAATTAACCAAGTATGTAAAACCTGTAGCTGCTATGGCTCAAGGTATTTCTCCAGTGGTGAAAATTTATACATGACAAGAAACTGAAAGTAAAATCTCAACTTCCATTTTTCTATGGATGTGCACACGTGTGTGTGTGCACACGTGCATGCACGCGCATGCTAATAATCCCTCTTCCAAACCCTAATGGTTCCAAAAATCACCTTTAAAGATGAAATTAAAAAAAAAAAATGTCAGTAGTAGTATTTCCTAAAGTTATAAAACCTTTAACCTGAAAAATAATATGTGGGATAGTCTCACACAGAAATTCTTTAATCATGCTTAACCTCAGTTTATACGAAGTTCTCTCTTTCACAGCCACAAAAGATTACACTTCATATGAGAAAGGTCAAGAGAGATTAATTTGGTTGCTTGTACCCTTGAATCATTAATTTTGATTAAAATCTGGTAACAGAATAGGGTATTTAATCAAACCTAAAGGAAACAAAATAATGAATGACAGGAGAAACAGGGAGAGACCTCGAAAGGCTTTCTGAATATCCATTTCCAATTGGGAGTGTCATGCCATGGTGCTTATTCATGCAACGGCTTTCTGAAAAAGCCAACACCGCCCAGAGACCTTGCTTGATGTATTGAGAGAACACCCTCCATCCTTGATACCTCTGTTCCTTAGGCCAGAGGCAACAATTCCTGCACTCAGTTGATTACAGTCTGGGGCAATGGGGTGAAGGTTGCGATATCCATTAGCAGAGGGGTCCTGTTAGTGTGGTTCTGGTCTAAGTTCACAAACCCGCCCCGTTCCCACCTGTCAGGCTCTAGATCAAAAGGAGAATTAGAAGTAGTATGACTCCTCAGGATAAAGCTATCATTGGCATGAAGGGAGAATGCCTATAGAAATGCCTGCTTAGAAGACTAACACCTGGCTTTATTGGCACTCCAGGACTCTCTCTTTTCATCAGATTTCTTGCTATCTTCCAATTTTTTATGGAAAGAGCATATCATAGAAGGTGGGTTAAAAAAAAAAAAAGACTTGGTTTATTTAGGCAGAAACTAAATATAGGCCATGCCTAGGGTCATGTTATGAGGACACTCTTAGGTGGATTGATGATCGCGGCCAAAGGATAGATTCCATAGTCTGTATGGACCGGTATCCTGGTTGGACCAATCTGGCATTGTTAGAAAATTGTATTCTTAATGTGGTAAAACACTTTAATACAACTTTATAATCCAAACCAACACAATATGTTTACAGCCAGTTACCCATTTGATCCTCGGGGCAAACTAGTAAGAGAGTAAGAGAGGAATTATTTCTATTCCAATATTACAGATGAGGAAATTGCAAACTTCCCTGCTTGAGTCAAATTGAACTAACACTGAGTTATATTGGTTTATGCCATTCAGGTTTTCAGATAGGCGCTAAGGGAGAACTGCTTCAACCAGGGTCAAGTTTAAGGGGGACACTGATGGAACAGAAATCACTTAGAGAAATAGGGAGCACCTCCAATATGAGGTGTCATTGATGAATCCTCAGACATTTGATCTTGAAAATTAAAAAAAAAACTATCTCTGTGAAATAAATAAATAAAATCTTAAAAAAAGAAAAAGGGGGCGCCTGGGTGGCTCAGTTGGTTAAGCAACTGCCTTCAGCTCAGGTCATGATCCCGGAGTCCTGGGATCGAGTCCTGCATCAGGCTCCCAGCTCCATGGGGAGTCTGTTTCTCCCTCTGACCTTCTCCCCTCTCATGCTCTCTCTCACTGTCTCTATCTCAAATAAATAAATAAAATCTTTAAAAAAAAAAAAGAAAAAGGGGCACCTGGGTGGTTCAATTGGTTAAGTGACTGCCTTTGGCTCAGGTCATGATCCCAGGGTCCTGGGATCGAGCCCCACATGGGGCTCCCTGCTTGGTGGAGACCCTGCTTCTCGCTCTCCCTCTGCTGCTCTGCCTGCTTGTGCTCTCTCACTATCTCTGTGAAATAAATAAATAAAATCTTAAAAAAAATTAAAGGGATAAGTCAGAAACCAGAAAGAGACATTTGCACATAACAGGCAAAGATTAGAACTTAGAATATGTGAAGAACTCCTACCAATAAAAGGAAAAGATAAATATACTTAATTAATAAATAGACAAAAGACCTGAATAGGAATTTTGGAGCAGAGAAAGTACATATTAATATTAAATATGTGCAATGTTCATCTTAGCTCTACTGGGAATCATGTGAATGTTAATCAAGACCACAAAGAGGTATCATTTTATACCACTATGTTGGCAAAAATCAAAGAAATCTAAGTAAAACACGTATTGCTGGTGGGAGTGTTAATTAGTACAACTACTTTGAAAACAATGTAGAATTATCTTGTGAAGTTAAATATTCACATATCCCGAGATCCAGCACACATGCCCCAGGAGGTATGTGCATGAATCTTCATAGCAGCACAGCTCGAAGGAGCAAAATACTGGATACAACCCATACACTTGCCAAGAGGAGACCAGATAAATAAATAGTGATACTGTAAAAACAATGATATACTTTCATTAGCAATAATGAATACACGATAACTACAAGCAACAACATGGATGCATTCTAGAAATCTAATTCTGGAAATAAAATATCGAACAAAGATAGGAACACAGAAAAGACTTCATAGAGTAGGATACCTTTATAATAAATCACAAAAGCAATCAATCAAAGGAAATGAATCAAGGTATTCTTCCTAAGATTTTATTATTTATTATCATTTATTTATTAAATAAATAATAATATATAGTATACTTTGTTTTACATTAATAATAAAAATAAATTAATAAACGATAATAAATAAATAAAACATTTTTATTTAAAAATAGTTTTTTTGGGGGGGATGCCTGGGTGGCTCAGTTGGTTGAGCAACTGCCTTTGGCTCAGGTCATGATCCCGGCATCTTGGGATCCAGTCCCGCATCGGGCTCCTTACTCCACAGGGAGCCTGCTCCTCTCTCTGCCTCTGCCTGCCTCTCTGCCTGCTTGTGTTCTCTCTCTGTTAAATGAATAAATAAAATCTTAAAAAAATATATAGTTTTTTTAAATTTTAAATATCTAAAAATTTAAATTTTTTAAGAATTTAATATTTTAAAATATTTTTAAAAATTAAATATTAAAATTTTAAATATTAAAAATAAAAATATTTTTATTTAAAATATTTTTTAAATAATTAAAATAAATAAATAAATAATTTATTATTAAATGATTTATTTAATAATAAATTTCAAAAACAATCAATCAAAAACAATGAATCAAGGTATTTTTCTATCATTTTTAAAAAGATTTTATTTATTTATTTATTTGAGAGAGAGATAGAGAATGAGCATGAGTATGAGGAGTACACAGAGAGAGAGAGAGGGAGAAGCAAGGAGCTTCTGAGCAAGGAGCCTGATGCAGGGCTCGATCCCATGACCCTGAGATCATGTCCTGAGCTGAAGGCAGACACTTAACTGACTGAGCCATCCAGGCACCGTGAATCAAGATATTTTTGAAGCATGAGTCATATGTGATAAATGCATTCCAAATAAGTCAAGAAAAAATAAACACAAGTTTTGGGATGGTAAGTAATTCTGGAAAGACGCATGGGTAGGAGCACATAGATACAAGTTATTAGTGATAAAATCTTATTGACAACCATCTTAGAATCTCATATACTGACTGGGTAGGTAGACTGTAAAATTAAATTATAATTATTGATTATTTTTCTAAATTATTTTTCAAAATATTTTTCAAAATTCTGTTTGCAAATAATAATCAAAATCAGAAAATGGTCAAGGTATACCCTTCATCTCAGGAAAGTAACACTGGAAAATACATGAAAAAGGTATCAGCGAACTCCCTAAAAAATATTATTTTTAATTGCCCAAAGAACACAAGAGTGAAACCCTCAACACCAAATTTTTCATAAGTCAATAATGTTAAAATGATATAGTCAAACTTAACACATGTGACAAAAGATGTGTTAAATGATAAAGTTACAACCTTGGGTGCTGTAAGGAAATAAATTGAGCTACTCCTTTATTTAAATAATTCTTAAAATATGCCCTAAGGTTATATGAAGCAGAATATAGTAAATATTAAAGCAGAAAACAATGGATCAAAAATAGGAAGAAATAAAAGGTATTACCACAAAAGTTAGCTCTTTGGGGAACAAAAAAAGGTAATTCCAGGGAAATCCAATAAAAAAGACTGAAAACAAACAAACCCCCGGATGACTAGAAAGAGAAAAGGATGGAGTAACTGAAACCAAATGAACATGAGTAAGAGGTGATTTATTACTACTGCTTTAGGGCCAAGCTGCCTTACACTCTTTTCTTGCTCTTCTTGATGATCAGTTAGGAAGGACATCCAGGGGCTGTTCTGGTCTTTGTTTTCATCTTATTGATTTGATTATAGGATAATGTAGCTCAGGGCACCTTATTCTATGGATAGTCATTGGAATACTGGGAGGCGTTATGAATATTTAAAGACCTGATTATGAGTCATTTCCCGGTTATGGGCAATCCCCTTGGCACAGAACACTGGGCCAGGCGAAATGCAGGAGGACACAAGGGAGGGAGGCTGCAGCACCTGCCTTCAAGGAGCTGACCAGCTCTGGACTCTTCCAGCTTTATTGTTCCCAGCTAAACCTTGTCTCTTATACATTGACTCTCCTGGTAGGACAAGAAGGGAGAACCAGGCAAGAAAAAGTGCAGGTTCCTGATGGCCAGGTACTGTGCTCAGCAAGGGACTTTTGGAAATCCAGAGTCCCCTCCTTTCCCACTTCCAAAGCTGGAATGACAAATATGGTAATCTACGGTCAGGGGGTTTCAAGATAATTTATCAAATTATCATTTGATCATCATAATAGATACTTTAAAAAATGAAGACTAAAAACAAAACAAAGAGCAAGTTATAATGAATACATGTATGAATGCAAATAAAAGCTATAGACAAAACCAATTTAACAATAATTATCTCTGGGTGATTATAATTTTCTTCTTTTCTGATCTTCTAAATCTACCACCATAGAAATTTGTGAAGTTTATACCTGGGAAAATAATTCCAACACTATTTAATTGTCTCATTGATTTTTCATTTATATAAAATGTTTAATTTTTTTTTTCAGCCTCACCATTCTGGAACCCTTCTGTCCCATTTGCAGTATGTGTAGCAAAAACCCTGTGATCTCCAGCCTATGATTAGAGAGAGGATTTGGACTCAGGGAATTATCATCAGCTGAGGGTGCTGGCCAGAGAAATGGGTGGGAGGGAGGGTGGGTGAGGAATATTAGCATCACTCACAGTTGTGTTCACGAGTAGAGTGAATCCGGGGACAATCATCCAACAATGAAATTGATTGCCATAAGGTTGTGATCTGTAGAGCCAAAGATGGCATAATTGAGGCCTTGGTTCTTGTTACTATCTTCTGAAGCGGTGATTCCCAAATTTACCTCCACATTAGAATCACCTGGGACCTTCCCAGAATGTTCTCTTCCTTTCATTTGCTACTCGCTTCCTCCCCCAAATCTCCTGAAAAAAAGACGAAAACAAACAAACTCACTAAAACGAAAAACGATATGGCCTTTCCTCTCAAAGGTAAAACATCCCAATTAGTCAGAAATAATTTAAGATAAAAGCTGTTTTTGTGTGGCCCTCACATGTCCTCACTTCCTCCTTTTTCTTCTCTGGGCCATAGTTGCCATAGACCAGGTATGGCTGTCACAGCCCAGCTTCACTGAGTAAAGGGCACTGAAGCATCTTCCATAATCAGCCTCCAGCCCATCCATAATTCATGCTCTATGGAGAGTCAGAAAAAGGCAGAGGATTTGAGCTGACATCCACTGTCTGCAGTTGTGGGAATAGAAATTATGTTAAAAAAAGAAATATCCAGAAACATTCAGTTATTTTCTTTTGTTTTGTTTTGTAAAACTGCACTTTTTTCAATGTAGTCTACCTTATCCTTGGCCTGATTCATTAATCTGTGAATAAGTAAAGCAAAATGAGAGGCAGCTGTGTTCTCACAGCAAGAAGTAGAACCTAAGCGTTCTTCTACATACCTGCTGTGTGCCTGTGAGAAACTTCAATTTTGTCTTTAAAAAAAAAAATAACCTACTGATATCTAGGCTTTGGCATGGCGAAAGTATGAGAAAATAGGTCTTGCAGTAGAAATACCATTCACAAGGCAACAGTTGATCTGAAAGGTGAAGAACTCAATGTTTATACAGAAGTGAGGGCAAGTCTTGACCACCAGTGATGTGCAAAACTCTGAGAAGGGCATGAGGAGGATAATTATACATTGCCATTTACCTGGGATAACTGGTTTACGGGGCAAGAACTACTTTGTGCCTTTTATCCCAGCATCCAATTGGCTTAGCACTTGTCCGCCCCTGATAGGGATTTCATTTTATAGTACTATTATTAATCATGGCACCATGGTCTTATCCAGGGCTGTGGGAGGTGCACTTGCATTGAAAGAAATCTGAAAGATAATTGAAAACCATTTTCTGACACTAATAGCTAACACTTTCTTTTTAGACACAATATACAAGAAGCTCCCCAATAAAACAGAATGCACTGGGCTTGGGCAGCTGGAGACAACTAAGGCCTTGCAACCCTAAGTTCTGAAGAGAGAAGCATCCAACACTATTGGCCCCATCATCTCTTGACTATATAGGAAGTCTCAAAAATTCTAGTTGATAGGCTTTATGGGAAACTTGAAAAATTATACATTGGTTACATGGGAAATATATGTGACAAATAGGGGTGAAAAAAACTGCAGTAAAGTGTAGCAGTTTGAACTCTTGCAATTGTGGCTTTATCATTTATAATATGGTAGAGATTTATAATTATCTCTTTATCGTCTTATTGATACCATCCTCTCTTTTGGCAGAACTGATGAACTTAGAAACAGGAAGTATATATTGAAGAAAAAAATCAGATTCCAGTTCTGAATTTAAGTTGGAAACCTAGTACTATGCTGATGAATGATTGATTTGACAAACTCTCAGCATTTGTCATCCACCATGGAGGCCATGATGATATCACTGATCGCATGAAAACCAGAAGACACAAATCTGTTCCAAAGCATCAACATCCAACCTGAACAGTTTGTAGTGATATTAAGAAGACTGTACCCAAGGATCATGATTTAATACACACATCTACAGAAGATAGATCTATAGATCATTCAGCAGCACACCACTTTCATTTAAATCAAGTAGCTACCCTCCACTGCATTTGCTCATTTCAATTGTGAGTTATGTAGCCAAGACTCTTGTACACATACAAAAAGTCAAGAGAGAGATACTAATGTGTCGGCTCCATTAGCAAAAGAGGAAAATTGCATTGAAGAAAATACAGCAGTTTTATATCAGTGTTGTCAGATGCTTTAGTTAAGTAGACATTAGTTAATTCTAATAGTAGTTTATTTTTTAAACCAATTTTTAGAGTCAAAATGAAGTTTTGGAAACATACTCTGTCACAGATGAAACATTGGACACTGTTAAGAATGTTACAGTTGATTCAGCCAAAAAATTCAACATAGGATATAAACTTTTTGTTGGCTTTGGGGTAACAAAATAAATATAAATTTGGGGCAACACAACATGGTAGAAGTAAAATGTTTTACTAATTAAATATCTATGTGAGGGAACATACTTCTTGAATTACTTATGATACATGTAATGTTCAAAATTCATCAAAACACACTTTCTTTTTTGTTTTAAAGATTTTATTTTTTATTTATTTGACAGAGAGAGAGAGAGAGAGATTACAAGTAGGCAGAGAGGCAGGCAGAGAGAGAGGGGTGAAGCACACTCCCCGCTGAGTAGAGAGCCCGATGCGGGGCTGGATCCCAGGACCCTGAGATCATGACCTGAGCCTAAGGCAGAGGCTTTAACCCACTGAGCAACCCAGGTATCCCCATCAAAACACACTTTCATAATATACCCAAAAAACAGTTATTATTAGAATCAACAAATATTCTTATATGTACACAAAGTAACTGAAATAAAATTTCTGTATATGGGACAAAATTGGTTTGAATTAAAAAAAAAAAACACTTTCCATGGTAGTATGTACTTTTTCTCTTTGCTGCCCCCATGACCTGGATTTTAACATTTTTGAGATTCAAAGAAATTTAGTTGTAATATAAGTGATGAACAAAGATAACATTTTTGGAAAGGCTTTGGTTGCATTTTGTTCAATATCAGTTGAAAATGTTAATCAAAAATTCAACAAATAGAGCAAATTAATAACGATGTGAAAGCAGGAAAACAATAATGATTGTATGAGATTACCCACAAAAATCAAGGGTGAAATTGAACAAAATAAGCAACGAGAGCTGGGAAAGACAAGGTTTAATTTTGAAATCTGTAACTGTACTTTGGAATATCTTGATCTGAGGAATACATTTCCACTTCAGCTCTTATATTCAGTTGAATCCATTTCTATTCTGTGTTGGAATGGAATGGAATTGAAAAGGCCTATCATCACATGGTATCTAAATCAGGTAAAACATTCAAAAGAATCATAAATGGAGACAATTTATTTGATGAGAGATGTCTTTGAAAAATAGTTGCTCTAAAACTGAGAAGGGAAGCAAGATGACATTCAAAACTGTAAAAATATTTTAGTCTAACCATTTAAATATTTTCATACAAAGCAAATTAGAAATGAAAATTTTCCTCCTTTAACAGAACTTACCAGGTACATCTGCACCTGTAAGAAAATACTTCTTAATTAAAAATGGCATGTTCTGTATAGTAGCAGTGATAGAATGTGTCAACAATTAAAATTATTAACATACAGTTCAGCTCTGTAGAAGATTAGAGGTAATTTTATGAAAAAATTAAAAATAATAGAACAATATATAAAACACATTTTTTTTTAAAGAAAAGACTCCACTTACATGATACTGGAGAGAGTTAAAAAGCAGAATAAAAAATCTACATGTGTAATAAGAATAATTATTGTTTGTTATTTTTAATGTAATAATATAATACTTTTTTAAAATATACACAGCTCAGTGTTGTTTCCATATTTCAGACGGATCTTTTTTCAAACAGTTTTTGAATAGGACTATATTATAGACCTATCAATATGGTGAAACCCATCATTGGCACCAAATAAATATTAAAATATATCATTTAAGTTATGTTTAACATTTCCCCAGCACCCAAAGCTCTCCTTCTAGGACACTGGATAAATTACACGGTCATCCTATGCTTTGAGGTTCCCTCAGGACTTCAGTCTAGCTCAGTGGGGATGGGGCTCGTGTGCTGGAGGTATCAAAATAACCAGGTAAGGCCATAGTGAGCAAGGTAGAGAGTGAATGATTAGTTACTAAGAGAATGAGTCAGGTGGGGATGCTAGAAGGTCACAGCACAGGGAGGTTACCGTTGCCTGGAGAGGATTTGGAAGGTTTTACAGATTGTTATCTTGAGTTAGGATAAGAAAGTGAGTGGGCATCTAAAGAGAACCAGGAGAACAAGGCACAGTTTGAGAGAGAACTTTGTGGATAACCACAGTAAAAATGGTAGTCAGAACCCGAACTAGGAGAGAAGGACTAGATAGAACGAATGTTCTTTTTGTGTTCTGAAAGAAAACACTTGTAAGTCATTGACCTCTTTTGAAGGCAAGCTTAAAAAACTCAACTCGGTGATATTTGGAATATTCCAAACAATGTTTTAAATTAATCTCCAAATTAATTAGTAAGAGGTTGCAAATTTTTCTCAACAAAAGTGACTATTTTTCATTTCTGGAACATTTCACATGCACGGTAAAAAAGTTTGAAGGGAAAAAGAAAGAAGAAAAGAGAAGAGAAAAAAGAAAAGAAAAGAAGAAAGAAAAGAGAAAAAAAAAGAAAGTTTGGGAGGGTCAGGAAGTAAAAAACAAACAAACAAACAAACAAAAAACAAAACCCCCAAAAAACCTTTCCATTTCTACCTGAGCTTGGACTCATTGACATCCTATTGTAAATCCAGTGAAGCCAGTTTCCTAAAGGGCAATTTAGAGGGTTCTGATTTATTGAAACATAGATGTGCTGCTCTGTTCACCTTAATTCCAATAACTAATTTTACGCACATGCCCACATCTTTTGCAGATTATAGTTTTTTTGTTATATTTTTTAAGTTTCTCTTGTTTGTTTTAGGATTAGTGAGGAAGTAGTAAGGACCAGTTGAAAAGAATCAAGAACTCAAAACATGTGTTTGCAATCCTAACAAAGTCTTAGTTTTCCCCATCTGTAAAGTGGGAATAATTTAACTCCCTCATCCACACAGTGATCTTCTGTTGAAATCTACTACACAGTAGACATTGAATGCATCAGCGCTCAGAATCCAGAAAGTCCCATGGAACCAACACATCATTACGGCAATGTGGCTCGTCTTATGGCAGACGTTGGTTTATTGGAGGTAGGAAAAATCTTTACTGTAAAAAGAAAAGTTGACATCTGAATTGACTCTTGAAGTTTGAGTTGGATTTGGGCAGAAACATAAGGGAAGTGTTTCTAAGAAAATGAGAAAGCATGGACAAAGCATGGCGATGCAAAAATATTCTAGATTGTTGTGAGCTCTCCAATAGATCAGCTCATGAATCACATGGAAAGTATGAATTTCTTCATTATGTTAGTCATTTAGATAGAGAACTGCCTTAATGCACTTATTGCTACCTATTTTTAGGGAGTTGCAATGTGAGAGTAGTCTTGGGACCATATTTTGGCCAAGACTGCCCGTCACTCATCCTGATTTTGATGAAAATATGCTGTGTCAGTCAAAGACTGTGTCTGAGCTATGAATTGCTTCATAGAGCAGGTGTTCTGTGAGATGCACCAGATGATCCCGCAAGGTCGGGGCACCTTCTCCACTGAATCATCTACACATTCAATGAATGCCTTTCTGTCAGGAATTTTCCCAGTCCTGCTTGGAGTGGAGAACAGAACCGGTGGCCTCCTGAGATGCCCACAAATTACATGCTCCCGAAATGAGAGGCAAATAAAAATTAATGAAGATGAAGACCTGTGAAAAGCTTGTGCTTTCAAAATCTTTTTACAAAACATCCCTTGCTAATTTTTCTCAGCCCTCTTTAATGGACCTGTCTTAGTCTGTTCTGACCACTAAAAGAAAAACACCACAGAATGGGTGGCTTCAACAACACATACATTTCTCAGAGTTCTTGTGGCGGAAAGGTTCAAGATTTCTCCCTGTGTTCTCACATGGTGGAAGGGGAAGAGAGCTTTCCAAGATCTCTTTTATAAGGGCATGAATCCCATTCGTGAGGCCCCACCTCCTAATATAATTCAGGATTAGCTTTCAACAGGTGAATTTTGGGGAAATGTACCCATTCAGTTTCTAGCAATCGCTATTACCCCAAGATCAATTAATATGTACCTCAGCTCTACTTATCTTGAAGACCATCTTCTAGTCTAGCCCAGCACCCCTCTGTACCAGAAGACTTGGCTTCAATCAGACTAATTTATCATTTACTTTCCCTTTCATTTCTCTGTCTTCATGTCAATCTCCCCAAGCCACATGGACAGTCCTTTCCTTCTTTTTTCTTAAACCTCTTTATGACTCCACTCAAATCCCATAGATATTGTATAAATTAAACAAATATAATCTCTCTGAGATATACTTTTACTTTCAGTAACAAATTGCACTATGTCAAGAAAAATAGTTCTTTTGCACACAACCCACTCTTCCCAGAATGTATATTGCTACAAATAGATAATTTTTTTTTATTTTTGATTGATTTGCCTTCCCTTGGCCAGGGAATATAACCAAGACTGGATAATTCACCACTTAGGGAGGGTGGCAACATTTTGAATTTTTAGCATTTGTTTGTTCACCGAGTACTTTTAAATCCTGAATTATTTACAGGCTAAGGGGATTATCCTGCATAAATATTACATACAACATTGACAATAGGACTTGCATTTTTCTCATACAATCATTCCTTTTGGCAGGAGGTGGACATAATGCTTAGAACTTAAAGAGCCACTGTGGTTTTTAAAAGGTCATATTTGGCCAGCCATAATTTATTCTGTGTGTCTTTCGGGAACAGACAAGAGTGATTCAGTTGACAGAACCAGATTATTTTTTCCCATAAAAGATTTCACAGATCTTCATAAGAAGATATAATATCCAAACTGCACAGACTTGGAAGAAGAAAAAAAATCAATATAATGGATTGGAAAATAAAAAAAGTAACAAATTTGAGAAAATAAACCGGATCAGAAGATAATGACCAAACGGAAGTAAATATACACCTAATTCTCGATTCAAATGTCTTAAGGGTTTGAAAAATATTTGACTTTTTTTCCTTTACCTTCATGTTTATAAACTAATCACCCTGAGGAAGTAGAATTTTAATTAATAAGACTTTTAGGAATAATGTGGTACTGCGCAACTTAATTTTTTCATATGTTTTATCTAAATCAATTATTTTAAGATAGAAAATATTCTTTTCCTTCACTGAAAGTAGTTTAGAATAATAACTTTTTTCTGAGAAATGAAAGTAAGTTGACTCTTAGTTACTCTTTCTTTCTCTATGTGTATCTTTACTCTAATAAATACAATCTTCTAGTAAATATAATCTTAATCTTTTGACTTTTCTTTGTTACTCATATTTTCATTTTTCCAGAACTTGATCTAGAGTCTTTAAAGTTATTAGGAAGGCTTTTGTCTTGTTGAAAACACAGGAGCTTTCCTAAACCTCTTTCCAGAAGTTTATGCAATCCATTTTTTGAGCATTTTTGGCTTTGAAAATGTGAGGATATTTATATTCTTATTTTTATGAAGAGCAAAGATTACATTTGTGGTTTCAGGAAATAACATATTCTTTCTTTTAAATTCCCAAATAACTCAGATTACCTTTTAAAAATGAAAGTATATCTTGGAACACTGATAAAATAAAATAAAATTTAAAAAATAAAATAAGAATGAAAGTATAGTACAAATATGGAAAATTTCCTGCTCTGATGGAAAAATGACTGGATTTTCACAAACTGGGCATACGTTTGTAAACAGCACTCATCTAGGGAATAGATGTACTGCTATGGAAAAGATCATAAAAATGTGATCACTTCAATGTGCTCAAAGATCTGAATCCTAAAACCCCAAGGTCACTCCAGTGTCTTCCCCTTCAGAGCATTTACAGGAAGCAGATCAGGAAACAGACAATAAATTTATTAAATGTAATGAATTAGTATATTTAAGGATTCAGAGTCACATTTTTTTCTTTAAATACCAAATATGAAATAAGAAAGTGCATTTTTTTCGTGCATTATTATTAAAGGCAGTTATGCAATTGCTTTTAACTCAGTGTCTCCAAGTAATAGAACCATAGCTTTATAGAAGCTTTTCTAAGTGGAAAGTATATTTATACTTGCCTCTGATTTTCATTTAGGAACACTGAAGAACAGCCAGCATCAGGTTTTGTAGATGAAGAATCAGAAGAGATTCGTAGTCCCCATATGGTTTCAACTATGGCCCTGGATATTGTAGTCCCTCTATTAAACCCATGGAACTCCTTAAGCTCCTCCTGTCACTCTATGACCCTCAAGGAGTCCAGTAGTTCTGTTGGTTAATCAGTCCATTTGTTACTCAGATAAATTAATTTCTACCTAATCTGGGAGGCAAAGGCAATTTATTTCAGTGTCCTGTCTACTTTCATTTCCCTTCAACTTGGACAAAATGGCTGTTACAGGCTGTCCTAAAACCCAACTCTTCCCTGGGGTCCCATGAGGAACTTTGATTGGAGGAAGAACCCAAACTCTTTCTGCCACTGGCTGCCTATGGCTTGATGTTGTACAGTGCACTCAGGCTCATTCTGACCTCTCTTGGGTAAGACACTGTTGCTTTGCTTTTCCAACTGTTTTGAAACTGATATTTAACTGGAAGCCTGAATACATTGTGATGATGATGGTGGTGATGATGCCATCCTATGACCCAAATCTTTTTGAGTGTTTTCTTTAGCCAATAAAAATGAAAAAGCATCATGTTATAGTTTCCCAAGGCCAGGGTCAAACCCCAGCAACCCCAGGACACCTGCCTTCTCTGGGAACCAAATACCAAGAATATGTTTTTTATTCCCTTTTGAAAATAACTTTATTCTTTTGGCAGCAATAATACTCATTGTACAAATTCAAATGATAAAAAAAAGTAAGCATTGTTAGCACTTTGGTGAACATCCTTCCAAACATTTCTCTAAGTGTATCTAAACATGTGTGCATATGTCCTTCATGTAAGTAGGACCATACTATTTATGCTGTTTTGTAATTTGCCTTTTCCTTCAACAATATTTAATGGAATTTCCTCCATGTTAACAAATATGGCTGCATGTCATTGTTGTGGGACCTAAATTTGGCACATAGGCATGTTTGACTAAATGCTTTATAGAAGAGTATCCATTTTCTCTTATGAATGATGCCATAATGAATCTTGTGCAGTTATCTTTTCCAGTTTATAGGACTATATCTTCATTTGAAATATTAATGTGGGTTGGAAGGGTCAGGGCATCTACGCACATGATATTGGATACATGGGGTTAAATTGCTTTCTACAAAGATTGTGCTATTTGTGTGATGTACACTTCAAGTGAGAGCACATGTTTCTACACACACAAATCAAACAATGAATTTTAATAATACTTTCAGTCTTTGTCTTTATCACTGAAAGTGATATTGTGTCATTTGAATGTCAGTAAGGTTGAACACATTTGTATCTCTTCGTTCATAAATTGCCTCTTTACCCATATTCCTCTTGGACTCTTCTTTGTCCTCTATCGTTATTTATCACACATATCATTCTAGTTTTGTGGCTTGTGTTTCAAGTTTTATTTTGTTTTATTTTGCTGTGGAGAAGTCTTTGTTTGGTTTTTATTTGAGGCCATCAAGTGTATCAGCTGTTTCTTCTTGTGCTTTTTGATGTTTATAACATATTTTGGAAGACCTTGTCCTCCATGTTAGTAAACTTGCATCTTTGGTTTTACTGCTCATAAAATGTTGCCTTGATTTATTTGTTATTCTTGTTATGTATTTTACCCATGTTTCCAAGTAGATCATTGATCGAGGAATAGATATTGTTCCCTCTCCTCTGGGTATTTTCTTCTATCATTTTTTTCGTTGCCTATCTTCTACTCTGAAACTCCTGTTACATAGTGAGAGGAGTAGATGGGTAGAATCTCTATTTTATATTCTTGCTAATATTTTTATTTCTTTTCATGGTAATGGCATTATATTTATTATTTTTCAGGTCTCCAAGAGACATTAGTCAAGTCTATTTGTAATACTTATCCAGCGAATTTTTGGAGGAAAGGCATATTTTATGCGTCCAAGATTTCTTGCTATTTGCTGACTCTAGTCACAACTTCTTGTTTTATTGCTGTAGAACCTAAACTGAGAAGTTGATCTAGGGCTGGAAAAGAGTAGAATAAAATGGGACCTCTATAGGGAGGTTCAACAGGACCCAATGGGATCTGGTTATAGAACTTCAGGGAGAGAGGCTGCTCTAGTTTCTTGCCCAAGTTCAGTGAGATTTCTGGCTTTTCACACCTGTAAAGGGCTCAGGGTCACTAAGTTTGGATTCTGTAGAGTGTGGCTTAGGGCCTGATGATCTGGAGGATGCAATAAAAGGTAGTATTTGGCAAACAGTAGAAAAGTACAGGGAAGAATGATGCGGAGGAGGGGTATTTCCTTTCTGGAAGTGGAAGTGTTTTAATAGGGTGAGAATTTGGGGGGGGGGGATAAGGAAATGATATTTTAGTTGGAGAGAGAAAACACATGGAGGTGGAAACATAAGAGAAATGTTTATGAATGATGATGGTGGGAGGGGGATGTGGTAGGGATAACTTCTCTTATTTACCAAACATCTGTCACATCCCTAGCGTGGAGAAGCAGACACCTGCCATATGCCCAGGGAGTAAGTAGACGTTTATATCTGATTCCAGTCTCACATCATTCCTGGTAGACATTATGTTCCTCATCATGGATTGTCATAAAACCAAGGGTTAGAAAGCAAACACATATAAGAAAGTTTAGATTCAAACTTACATCTTCCTAATGCCAATGTCTCTTGCTCTTGACTGCTACTATACTTCCTCAAGTCATTCAGCTTATCTGCAGAAAACAAAAGATGCCAGGGCATGGTTTCATTGGGAATCTAGCTTGAGGTTAGAATAGTAAAGGGCTTGGTATGCCATGCTCAGCAATGGAAATTTTAATTGTCAGGCTTTGGGGAATCACTAAAATTTCCTGAGTAGAGAAATATATGAACATTTATTACCAGATTTTGCATATGTTACCAGATTTATTTTGGTGTAATGGAAACAGGCAGGTCAATTAGAATTTATTGCAGGGTTGATGGAGAAATTGTGAGGTTTGAGGTTGAAATAGTGAAAGCAGGAATAAGGGTAAGGAAATTTCTCTAAATCAATGGAGAAGTTGGAAGGTTTAACTGTTTAGGGTGTCACAGAGAAGTAAAAGTGACCTAGAACCCAGGAAAAGGATTGGGGATCCTTAATAATGGAAATTGATTGCTACACTGAGAAGGATCCAGAAAGGTCTGAGCAGTCTTATGTCAGCTGTCTGTCAATAACTGTAACGTCCACTGTGCTAGGATTAGTAGAAATATTCAATGTGTGATTTTATAGAACATTCTAGAACATTTATAGAACATTCACATGCAATGATTCCTTAGCAAGGAAAACAAGTAAAAAGCTCAAAACACCATAACAGGGTTTTATACCTCAATGGATTGTATGTAAAAGGAACATAACTCAGCATAATAAAGGCCATATATGACAATCCCACAGCTAACTCAATGGTGGAAAATGGAAAGCTTTTCCTCTATGATAAGGAACAAGGCAAGGGTGCCCATTCTTACCACTCTTATTCAATACAGTACTGGAAGCCCTAGCCAGAGCAATTAGACAAGGCAAAGAAATGAAAGACATCCAATATGGAAATGAAGAAGAATTGTTATTATTTACAGATAACATGATCTTTTTTCTTTTCTTTATTATGTTCAGTTAGACAACATATAGTATATTATTAGTTTTTGATGTAGTGTTTAACAATTCATTAGTTGTGTATAACACTCAGTGCTCATCACAACATGTGCCACATGATTTTATATGTAGAAAATCCCAAAGATTCAACCAAAAAACTGTAGGAATTAATCAATAAATTCAGTAAATTTACAGGTTATAAAATCAACATACAATTGTTTGCATTTCTCTAACAATCAAACTTCTGAAAAAGGAATAAAGAAAACCATTCCAACCACAAGCATCAAAACCAAATAAAATACCTAGGAATACATTTAACCAAGGAAGTCAAAGACCCGTACAATGAAAACTGTAGGGTTCTGTTGAGAAAACAAAACAACCAAACAAAAAACAAAGAGGACACACACACAAATGGAAAGACTTCCTGGTCACATAGATCAGGAAAATCAATATTGTTAACATGCCCATACTCTCCAAAGCCATCTGTAGACTGCCTGTCAAAATTCCAATGGGATTTTTCACAGACATCGAAAAAGCAACCCTAAAATTTGTATGGAACCACAAAGGATCTCAAATAGCCAAAGCAATCATGAGAAAATTTAAAGCCAGAGGCATCACCGTTCCTGACTTCAAACCATACTACGAAGCAGTAATAATTGAAACAGTATGATATGTCAAATACATCTCAATTAAACATAACAAAAAAACCTCACAAAAATCCACAGTTATATAGTGTTCACTTGTGTAATAAATTAGTATATTCTTTTCTAATATATAATTTTACCCTAATTGTATAGTCCATATGCGGTGTTTTTTTTTAAGATTATTTATTTATTTTTTGAGAGACAGAGAGAATGTGTGTATGAGCAGACAACTGGGAAGAGGGGCAGAGGGAGAGATTTTTTAAGCAGACTTCCTGCTGAGTGGGGAACTCATAGAGGGCTCAAACTCTCTAGCTGAAACCACGAATCAGAGGCTTAGCCAGCTGAGCCACCCAGGAGCACCTGCTATGGTTTTTCATGGGACATGATGTTGAGGGTCTATTTGGTATGCTCCAGTGAACCATAAAGGAGTATGAATATTTTACATGGTTTAGTTTACCTGTCTATGCTGGGCACTCAAAAGACATCAGGTATGGATTTCTTAAATACTGCTTTTGACACAATAGAGTGTCATCAAGCTCAACAATACCTACTGCCTTCTGGAAACCCTAGGGCCTGGCCAGACACCCAATCCAAGTTCCATTCTTGTCCTTTTTGTGTGTCCCAGCTGGCTAGCAGTCCCTCCTCCTCCTCCTTTCATTTTGGCAACACAGTTACAAAAAACAGGAAATACAGGAAAATGGCTGTAACAGCTTACTGGAGAAGTCAGTGGAGGAGGGAGTACCCAGGCACCTCATAGGGTAGAGGGAGAAAGCACAATTATGAGTCTGCTCTCTTATTACCAAGGAGAAGAAGACGGTGATCAACACACATGGTGGCAAAGGAGAACCAAGTGGAAGCAAACTCTGATGACACCTGCGAATGCGGGCTCTTTGGTTTCCTCTCCTCTCCTGCTCTCCTGAAGGCCAGGATTTCAGCCCTGGTTGTGAGACTGTTAGCCCATTGCTCACTCGCTCGCTCACCCTGCGCACACCCATGTGGCTGGCACTCACTCGAACGGGTTTTTACAGCAGTAGAATAAGAGGCAAAGAGAAATTCAACTTTCATTGGCATTCTTTCATCAGGAGTTCCCCCCACCTTCCTGAATGCAGGTTGCCAACCTGAGGATCGTGGTGGTTTCCAGGGAAAGTAGAGGGATGATCTTTCAAAGCCTTCATGAAAGTGCCCCATAGAAACAGCGGGACGCTTTCTTGAGATATTGAGGACTTTGAACTGGATTTGGCCCCTGTAAAATTGGTAATGCTTGCGACAATGCAGAGATCTTTTACCACAATAAACAAAGCAATTAATGTGCCTTTAATTTGCACCTAACCAAACAGAAAGGGTGCATTCATTCCATGTGACATGTAGACGAATTTTTCTTTAAAAACAAAGTTTCATGCTGTGACTACAATTAGTGTAATTGTCAGCTCTTCTCTAAAAACAAATATGTATTAAGAGAAACGCCAGCATTGTGCCCTCCTCTGGTGTGAAAATGAGACAATCAAAATCTATTGTAATTACCTCAGTGATATTATAATTAGCAACGATTAAGTTATTCCATGCTGCTTTTTTCCTCTTGGCTACAATTAAAAAAGTATATATCTTTCTGCTGCACATTACTGCTGATCATTTTACCTCAATACATGTCTGGTAAGTGGATAAATTAGAAGTAATTTTAAAGCACAACTCCGTTAAAACATATATCTTTCTATTTAACTGCCTTAACCCTATAGGCGCATCTGTGCTCCTTGCTGCTTTGTGAAAAAAAGTGCGAGGCCCCTGGTTTCTTTACCCCTGCACTTTACCCCCCGCCCTTGTCAGAAATCAAACGGATTTTTAAATAGACCATTCTAGAAAATGAATTTTTTTGTTTTTTTTTTTAATTACAGATATTTAAATGATATGATTAATCATTCAGTTCTTGCCAAGCAGGCCTACCTAGCTCCAAATGCCTGCACTGGGTAGTTTTTGTTTTGTTTTTTTTTTTTTAAATAAATTGCTGAAAAGCCAGACAGCTGCACCATCACAGCAAGTAAAGGCCCTGGGTAGATGGGTTAGGAGAAAAAGTGAATTAGGCCATAATATAAATTTGTCTTTTCTTTATTGCATGTATCTTTTTTTTTTTTTTTAATTTCTCATGGAGACTTTCACACCATCTCTTCTTACTTATGTTGATGGAGAAAAAGGAGTTCATGAGAAAACAAAGATTTGAGTACAACTGGAGGCTTGACTCGCTTTGTGAGGCAGGAGGTGGTTAGCCATATGGCTTTACTCGTCTCAAACATTTAAAGCAAAATAGACTCTGGTATCCAGATAGCTTATGACTCGAGTTGCTAGTTTTCTCTATGATTTTTGATTAACAGAAACAAATGGTCAAAGTTGTTTTTTTTTTTAAAGATTTTATTTATTTATTTGACAGAGAGAAAGAGAGATCACAATTAGGCAGAGAGGCAGGCAGAGAGAGAAGGGGAAGCAGGCTCCCTGCTGAGCAGAGAGCCCAATGCGGGGGCTCAATCCCAGGACCCTGAGTTCATAACCTGAGAGGAAGGCAGAGGCTTTAACCCACTGAGCTACCAGGCACCCCAAGTTTTGTTTTCTTTGAAACATTTATACTAACCTTGCTCCAGAAAGGATAAACTTTACCTCCCCATTTGACATTGCTACAGTTAACCAGCTTCTTTTTATTAATTTTTTCCCCTCAATACATGGATGTATTTCCCCAATACATGTATGTACGACTTTCTAAGAGCAGCATCTATGACAAGCCTTTTGGATGTCCAGGCATACCAACAAGAGAGATCTCAACAGCAGCTCTGGATCTCAGTGAGCAATCAGGAGGTCTTAGGCATGGCACATGATTTTCCTGAGCATTTGCCATTCCCTGAGGCAGAAAAAAAAAAAAGGTTGAAAGAAGATTCACTTTCACTATTTTACAAGGAAGAGAACTGAAGCAGGAATATGCATTGATTTGGTAAAGAACAGAAGCACGTAGGCCTTTCCAGAATGCTCTTCTCTGGTGGCTGGGGGATTTACAAAGGACAGGAAATGGGAGGAGGGCAGTGGGAAGTGGGGGAGGTGCCCTCACCGGGCTTCAACGGGACCACGCCTACTTTCCAAGGCACCATTGATTTACACAAGACGCCATTTTGGAAAGGAAGACTAATTTTTAAAAATTGGGGGTGCGGTGGGGATATAAAATAATGTGCACAGTTGGATGAAGTCTTAAAAAAAAGAAAAATGTATGGAGTTGTTTTATGGGAGTTCCAGCCCTTGAATCCTTCCTACAGGGTCAACTTCATAGGAGTGCCCTCTGCAAGCCCATGGAAAGGGACCATGCTTGTTCTATGGTAGCTCTCCTAAAATTCTTAATTATTATTTTGAACAAAGGGCTCTGCATTGTCACTTTTCCTTAGGTGTTGCCAATTGTGTAGCCCATGGTGCCTTCCTATTTCTCTGCCTCTCTTTCGACAGCAGAATAAAGTTCAGTGGTCAGTAGCTACACCGCTTTTCATCTGGCGTGGTTTGAGTGTCACTGTTCAGATCTCCTGTGCTATATCAACCACCCCGAGATCACATGAACATTCTAGATTTCCATATTTCAGATATGCCAGGAAGATACTGTGCAGAGATCGGGGAGGGGGTATGTGTAAATGAGTAATTTTACTTATGCTAAACACTCTCACTATTTTGTCAGACATTCTACTTGTGCACACAAGCTGATTAAACAAAAATTAAAGAGCCCCATGGAGTGTTATAGTCACACACACACACACACACACACACACAAACACATGGGCTGTGAACAGTTTTTTTTTCAGCCCCAGACACTGTGCAATTCCTCCCATAACGCTAATGGCGAGCTTGTTTAACTCCCATAGTGATATAAAGCGCCATTCCCATTAATATCCATAGTCACTTGTTGATGGCATGTGGGAATTGGAAAGCCCCGCGCTCTGGGACACCCGTCAATAGCTCTGTTTATGAAGTGGCGCCCTCAGGAGTGAGCTGCTGGGGACGCTTGACTGGCTCTGAATACTTTGTCACCCTGCACAGCTCCCTTAGTGTGAGTTTTGTTTAATACTTCTTATTTATTAGCAAGTTGACAGCTATTTTACTTCATTGGGTATTGCTTTGCTGGAAGAAACGAGATCAGAGCATGGGAAAGAAGACAACTCTGCCTTCTAGTGTTTTTGCAGTAACTCGAGAGGAGAGGAAAGGCGGTGGTCCTGCCAGGGAAGGGCACAGAGTGAGCCCCACTGGTGTGACAGAATTGGATTTCTCTGGGGCCAGACATTAAGGTTTATGGAGTGAACAGATCAGGCATCATGTTTATGAAACTTCCAGGAAGTATCTGTCCACCTTCCAGAACTATCGGGGCCTTCTCTTCACTTGAAGAATTCCCAGTGAATGTGTGTATTCCCAGGCTCTATATCATTCACCTCTCTCTCTCTGTAAAAACATACCTGGCTTCTGTTCTCTGCGCTTTGTTAAGAGCTGAGAACACCAGGCATCACTTAACTACCGTACTGAACTGGAATGTCTCACCTGGAGACCCAGGAGTTTACTGAAATAGTAGTTGCTTTGCCATTCTAAAGTACATACTACATGACTGAAGTCTTCTCTCCTCCATGACAAGTGTTTCCCTTGCTTTGCTCTGGTCTGTATGTTTGTGTCCTTCAATATTCGTATGTTAAAACCCAACCTCTGTGTGATAATATTAGAGTTGAACTTCAGGGGAATGATTAGGTCATGAGGATAAAGCCCTTGTGGGTGGGATAATGCCCCCGTAGAAGAGACCCCAGAGAGCTTCTTCACCCTTTCCGCCATGGGGGGCAGGGTGAGAATATGGTCCTCTGAGGAAGCATATCGCACCAGACACGAGATCTGCTGGTGCCATAATCTTGAACTTCCCAGCCGACCACTCTAGAAGTTTCTGAACTAATAGCAAAAGTATTGGATAATGTAGAACTATAGTAGGACTATGGCATTTCAGGTATTGGATAGTCTTATTTTTAAATAAAATAATGTGTGTAATGTAAAGCTTTCAGGCCGGACTGCCTAGGTTTTGATCCTGCCTTTGCCTTCTGTTGCCTTGGGTGTCCTAAGTGTCCTTAGTGGTAGAAATAGAGATAATAATGATATTCATTTCCTTCGGATGCTTTGGAAACTAACTAATAAACATTTGCATAGTACCTGTCACATGGATATTGTCCAATAAATATTAGCTACTAATATCATCTCGTTATGATTTTTTTCTTAGTTTTGTGCTGTTTTACTATCCAAAACAACATCGTTTTGTCTTGATAAACTCAGCCTACTAATTAGCTCATTACTATCTTTAGAATACTGATTGTCACATAATCCATTACTTATCTGTTCCCAGCTTTCGTTAACCCTAAATTTGATTAGCGTTACATGTTATTTTTTTCTTGCCCCTTAAATTCTTATGTTTTTGCATGGACTCACCCTATTAAGTCATTAACAGCTTAATAAGAATTAAATATTGCCTTTTGCTGTTGTCACTGTGTTTTATTTATCTATCTGTAAGCCTCCAGACCACAGAGAACTGGGGAAATTCTGTATGTTACCTTCCCCACTTGAAGCATGTTTCATATGGATAAGTTTTCACTAAATTTGTGTTGAAATAATGATCATAAATCCACTTTTCTTTTGTCCAAGTTATTCATTCATCCTTGAATTTATTCTTTTTTTAAAAAAATATTTATTTATTTATTTATTTATTTATTTATTTGAGAGAGATAGAGCTGGTGCAAGCTGGTAGGAGAAGAGGGGAGAGAGGGATGGGGAAGAATCTCAAGTGGACTCTGGGCTGACTGTGGAACCTGACAAGGGACTCGATCACATGACCCTGAGATCACTACCTGAGCCAAAATCAAGAGTTGGACACTTAACCCATTGAGCCACCCATCCTTCCCTGAACTTATTTATTCTAAGACACAGCCCATGAGAAAGCTTTGAGGTGTTGCCCATTTACCTGGTTATATAATCAGGAATACAGACCCCAGCATGAGCAAGTACATTGCTAAAATATTCACCATCTTGTCCCTTCAGCAGACAGAGAGCATATCTCATAATTTAAAGTATCCCAGCTCAATCATAATAGGTATTCAATAAATATTGGCCAAATAGAACATAAGCATTAATACCAATTAGCGTTTATTTCACAAAAATAGGATACAAAGGATTTAGATGAATTTGTGAATATTTCAACATTCATACTTTGGACATGCAACACTAGCTTTGTGACAAAAGACTAGTTCTTGTTTATGTGACCTTGTTTATGTGATCTTGAAGAGTCTTTCTCACATTGCATTCTACCCTCAACCTATTTGTACTGGCCTCCATCCTTGCACCATTCCATCAAATTACTCTTTTCAAACCTACCAATGAACACAGAACTCTTCATTTCATACTCCACTCACTTTATGACATCTCCTGGTCTCTCCCATTTCAGTAAATGTCACCAATATCTACGTAATTGCTCAAGTCCAAATTCCAGAAGTCATCCATTTTTCTTCTCTGTCTCTTATCTTCAGTCCATCAGAAAGTCCTTTTTTTTGTTCAAATTCTAAAATATATTCCTAATATACCTACTTCTCTCCACTTCCATTGTACCCTTTCTAACCACAATCACCTTTCACTGGATCTCCAGCAAGAGCCTTTCATTTCATCTCTGCTTCCACCTTCATCTGCCATAGGACATGACCAAATGCAAGTCCTCTGGAGTCTGTCCCCTTAACAGTCTTGGCAAAGACTTGCCTATCCCCGAACCAAGTCCAGAGTCCACAGCCTGGCCCACCTGGCCTGCAGCTGACCTTATCGAGTGTTATCTTTTCTGCTGTCCAACACCCCCAATGTGCCCATTGTGATAGAGAGTCTATGCCGAAGTGTTTCTCCACCCCCATTTCCTCTCAATACCTTCTTCATGCCTTTCTTCACATTCACAGGAGCTGTCCATTGCCTTTCATGTCACTGCTTTCTTCATGTCACATGGACCGTCTTCAAGATGGTTTCATTGTCCCTTCCCGACAGGTTCTCATCCCTTCCTTTGAACTGCTTCCAACCTCTGCACATGTGTCTTTCATGGTGTTCACTAAACTCTATGATGTTTACTTCTTTCCTGCTCTTAGATGACTTGGAGTTGTTTGGAGAAAGGCACCGTGTCTCATTCATCTGAATAGGCAGTGACATATGTCCTGGAGCTTCCACAGAGTAAGTGTTCGGTAGTGTTTGCTCCTTTTCTTTTTTCCCTGGTGAGGTGAAGCATGGTTTACTGCTGGTCATGGTGTCGAATAAAATGCATATTTGCAAAGAAAATTATCATCACTTGACTTTCTAGTAGTAACAGCTGTATGTGTTATGTGCTATGAACGTTAAAATATATGTTATAACTTTTCAGAATTAAACAGCATTCATCCCAATGTTCACTTAAAACTGCAATTCTCTCCTCTACCACTTTTTAGATACTATCTTGCTATTATCACAGTCTGGCTCCAGACCCTATCACTCCACCCTAATCTACAGCAACCTACAGATCAGTTGTCCTGAATGACTCCGGTCCCTTTTCTAACAGTAGTGGGGTTTTTTTTCCATTTTTATTTTTAATTGAAGTATCATTGATGTACAATGTCATATCAGTTTCAGGTGTGCAAAAGAAAGCTCTGACAATTTTGTCAATTACTCAGTGCTCACCATAATAAGTGTAGTTATCGCCATCTATCACCATACAACGTTATTACTATATTGACTATATTCCCTATGCTGTACTTTCCATTGCCTTGACTTATTTATTTTATAACTGGAAGCTTGTACCTCTTAATCTTTATTCACTGTACTCTCTCTTTCTATATTGACTCTATTCCCTGTGCTCTATTTTTCATCCCTGTGACTTATCTATTTTATAATTGGAAGTTTGTTCATGCTATTCCCTCTTTCTGAAATATCTGATCTCCCTTTCTCTGACTATTTGAACCTCCCTCCTTCTACAAAGTCCATCACAGTTTCCATTTCCCCCAGTTGTTACTGGACAAATCTAACCACGCTGTCCTCTCTGTTCTGGTAACCATCCATCTGTCTTCTAAGCCTGGAAGCCTAGTCCTGTCTGATGTAGCTGTGCTTTTCCACTGGATGGTGAGCTCCAAAGGCAGGACTGTCCTATTCATGATCATGGCACCAGCACCTGGAGCAGTGCCTGCTACAAATTATGCGTCATCTTCACCTGCCGTGGAATCCAAATTTGGGCTGGTCAGTGGGCTCACTTGGCCTTGCCATCCCTCCAGGGATGCTGGTGTCATGGCTTCTATCTTCCAATGGAGCTTAATTTTCACCCTAAGCATTTTTTTTAAATGATCTATTTCTTTCTCTAGCTCCATTCAGCCTGAGTGACCTTGAGTTAAATTTAAACATATTTTCCTACATGAGACGAAGTTTAAGGCTTGCTTGTACCTTGTAATAATAAGGCATTTGGTTGTAATTCTTGGGACTCTGCACTGGCATCTTTATTATTATTTAAATTGAATTCTGTAATCGGAATGGAATACTCTCTTTCTAACATTCATATACATGTGTAAGATAGATATTAGTTTGGGTGGTACTCATTTCATTCAAAGGAAAAAGAAAGAACAAAGAGAGGTAGAAGTAAGAGTGCAAAAATTAGAGACATCTGGGTGGTTCAGTGGGTTAAAGTCTCTGCCTTTGGCTCAGGTCATGATCTCAGGGTCCTGAGATCGAGCCCTGAATTGGGCTCTCTGCTAAGCAGGGACCCTGCTTCCCCCTCTCTCTCTGCCTACCTCTCTGCCTACTTGTGATCTCTCTTTGTCAAATAAATAAATAAAATCTTAAAAAAAAAAGAGTGCAAAAATTACCCCAACGTGTCACCGTTACCTAGATTTTGGACAAATTGTTCCAGTGTCTGTGAGAACACGAAATATAGTTGCAAGGCAGAGTCAGTCAGGAAAAAAATTCCCTTGTGATTAAGATAAGAAAACTTTATTAAGTGGCCCAGGCTTTGCAGCTTTTTTGTTCATAGGAAAAAGGAATCCCATTAAAAGTAATGACTGGGGAAAAAAAAAAGTTTTTTAATGGTGAAAAAAAAAGTCATGAGTGGAGATTGCTCAGTCTAAGGACTGCTAATCAGTTAAGTTTGTTCTGGGTGTAATGAGGCTTCTGCTTTCTCTACCTCCTTCTAAATTGATGGCACAGGTTGAGGAGAGAGCCCCTATGAATATAATTCTGATACTTGAAATTAAAAAAATAATCTTAAATATCTTCAGGTACAGGGATGCATGCAATTAAACATGGAGTTAAATGACCCTCCTGCTTCAAGGAGTAGTTTCTAAATTCAAATGGTGCTACAGACATCTTGACATGCTGTTCTTTCATTTTCTCTGTGGGGTAAGTTTTAAGATCTACGCAAATGAAGATATAAGGTTTAACCTACTTATCCAAAGTCATACCAATAAACATTTGTTAGATGAGGCTTTGGATCCAGCTTTTGGAAGGTTCCAGAACTCATGTTTCTGCATTAGAAACAACTGAAAGTTCTTGATGAGCAAGTTTGATGGAGATGGTAAGAGATCACACTGGCTACTATGGGTTGAACTGTGCCCCTCACCTGTCCGAATTCTTATGTTGAAGTCTTAACCTCCAGTATCTCCAGTAGTGACCTTACATGGAAATAGAGTCATTACAGATATAATCAACTAGGATAAAATCATACGGAAATGGGTTAGGACCCTGACCCAATATGCCCGGTGTCCTTATTAGAAGAGGAAGTTGGGACATAGACAAACACGCAGGGAGAATGTCATGTAAAGATGAAGGCAAAGATTAGGGCTTTGGTTCAAGAGGTCAGGAGCATCAAAGATGGCCAGAAAACCATCAGTTGCTCGTGAGAGGGCTTGGAACAGATTCTCCCTCACAGCTCCCGGAAAAAACCAACCCTTCCAACACCTTAATCTCAGACTTCCAGCCTCCAGAACAGTGAAACAATAAATCTCCATTATTTCAGCCACTCGTTTGTGGTGTGTTCTTACAGCAGCCCCGGAAAATTAATATACCAGATAATAGTACTTTGTGAGGAAAACAAATGGATAGTAGAAATCAGCCAGACTGATAGTCAAGTATGTCTCAGAAGCAGATTCTCGGAATTGTGTGCTTATTTGATATATAAGTGTAGACACAGACATAGCTTTATTTGTGTGGAAAAAAAAAAGAATGCTGTCTGTGATAAAACTATTTTCAGTGAAAAGTTATCTTTATGATTCTATCCTGATAGACCCTAGAATAGCTTTGTCTCAAACCCATTCCGAAGAGAAAATATAGCTCTCAATTAGAAATCCTCCCTTTCAGACCGTCCATAGCCCTGACCCTACAGATTTCCCAAAATAGGTTGGTCTGTGAGAAAGAGACTAGGGAATTCAGGTTTCTTTTTTGCTAATAAGACTTATGAGTAATCACCATAGTTCTCGGTTCAAAAGTTGTTAGCCAAATCTGCCTACAGCAGAAATCAATGTGAATCGTGCGGAGAAAAAATGCACAAAGAAAGGAGAGGGGAAGAAAAATAGTAACCGTTCTCTTGCTCTGACTGTCCGAGTCAGTGCACATTTATTTTTTTTTTCTTTCTCTTTTACCGCAGGACCATATTGTGTTTCTTCTAATCGAGTTTTATGTTGCAAATTGTTTTTCGATCTTGAAAGCTCAAATGAAGGAGGAAAGTCTTTCTACTTTCAAGCCTTAAAGCACACATACTTCCCTCGCGAGTTAAAAAATAAAAAGTGGTAGATAGGAAAGTCTCATGAGAACTGCATGTTTGCAATTATTGGTATGGTTCACTGAGTACCCGTGTCTCCCTGCATTCTCCCACCCTGCATTGAAAATTTATTTATTGACTGTGTCATCATTAAGATTGCCAGCTCCAGGGGTGCCTGGGTGGCTCAGTGGGTTAAAGCATCTGCCTTCAGCTCAGGTCATGATCTCAGGGTCCTGGGATCGAGCCCTGCATCGGACTCTCTGCTCAGCAGGGAGCCTGCTTCTCCCTCTCTCTCTCTGCCTGCCTCTCTGCCTACTTGTGTTCACTTTCTCTCTGTCAAATAAATAAATAAAATCTTAAAAAAAAAAAAAAAGATTGCCAGCTCCACATCAGCAAGGACCATATATACTATTTCTAAACTGTTTGGGGGGAGTTTTGGGTTTTTTTGGTTTTTTAGTTCTGTTATGTTTTTGTTTGTGTGCTTGTTTGTTTTTTTACTCCTGGAGGTGTGGTACCTGGATTAGCAGCCTCAGCATCAACTGGGAACTTGTTGGAAGTACAGAATTTTGGGCTCTGTTCCAAGTCTACCGGTTCACCAGATTCCAGGGGATTCCTATGCAAGGAGCCTACTTTGAGAAGCACCATCCTGACTTCATACACAGATGTCATGTGAAATGCTCCCTGAGCATTTATTGCACATTTTAATTGATACGTTAATGGACCTAAGGTGTATAGCCTGTTGGTGTAGCTTTCTACTCTTCTCTATGCTTTAGAAAGCTCAGGGAGTGTCTTGGTGCCATCTCAAGTGCCAGAGCAATGAAAAGAAATAAGGGGACCTTGGAGGTCTTTGAGAATGGAGCTGTGTCCCCAGGGATGTATGAACACTCCCCATCCCCCACTGCCACCACAGGCAGATCTAACACTCAAGGCTGCTGCCCCCGGCCCCACAGAGCCCCTGCCATGACGACCTGGCCATATTTCCCTTTTCCTCTCATTGGAGGGGGCCGGTGGAGACTGGCCATAGGCATCATCCCTCATGATCCACATGAGGTAGACATAGTCACCATTGCCCTAGCACAGGAAAAAAGATAGTGCTTCTCTTTAAAATCCTTCAGTGTGTGGCAGCTACTGGAAGGTGAACGCTTTCCCCGATCTGGACTATCCTGGTCTTGAATTCTCACTCCTCCCTCCATCTTCAGCCATTTCTGCTCTGATCACTTCATGCTGCTTCCAGAAGCTCCAGGACTCCATGCCCTTCCAGGCCTCTCCTGCACCTGCGAAGGGGACTGTTCTCACCTCACTTCCTGGGGCAAGACTTACTGGTTGTTCTTTAATGCTCCATACGAGCTGGTAGCTCTCTGGCCAGTACTGAAGGTTACAGCAACTTGCTCACCTGCCATTCTTTGCTACTGAACTCTCGGAGGGAAGCGATTACATGGTCTTTATGTCTTGGTCAGTTTGGAGCCATTTAACCAGTGCATATCGATGAATGGATAAATGCTTTTTTAAAAGATTTTATTTATTTGACAGAGAGAAAGAAGAGAGAGAGCACAAGCAAGGGGAACAGCAGGCAGAGGGAGAAGGAGAAGCAGGCTCCCCACTGAGCATTGAGCCCAACATGGGGCTCGATCCAGAGACCCTGGGATCACGACCCGAGCCGAAGGCAGACGCCTAACCCTCTGAGCCCCCCAGGGACCCCAAAGAAATGCTTTTCTCTTTGATGAAATCAGCATCATCTGCTACTTCTTTAACCACAGCTGCTGCCACTAACCACTACATTTATAGCTCTAGTGATAAAAACAGCTCAACAGTCCCTCAATGGCGGGAACTATAGAACATTCCAGTCTTTACCCTTGTATCTAGCAGAGACTCTAAGGCATAGGAGGTGCTTAATAAAGGTTCACTGAATTTACATTAAAAAAAAATAAAATAAAATAAGTAAAAAAAAAAACCTGTTCATTGAATAAATGGGTGAAGTGTAGGCTTTCACATGTGCAATCCACATCACAGTCCAATGACAGAAATGTAATTATTTTCACGTCCTGTACTAGCTGTTTGTTTTGTTTTGTTTCACTTTTACAAAATTTACTCCTTAATAAGTACCTCAAGCACAGGCCACTTGACTCTGCATCGCACCCCCTTTCTATCATATCAGACGATGATGCCTATGTCCCTTTATCTCAGTGGTCACCAAGCCTTCGAAATATAAACATGGACACACGTGATAGATGTTTCACGGTATGCTTTCTATTAAATCAATCTTTCTGTGCTTTCCTGGGACTTCAATCAATACAGACGATCATGTGAGGCTACACAGCTGCACAAAAGCTTTGGAAACTCAGTCCATTCATGATAGAGCCAAAACTGTACGTTACGTCTTCAAATGTGTCTTTGTATTTGTGATTAAGAAAGTAAAGGAAGCAGGACTGTGAGGGGAAATCCTACTCGCTGCATGTCCAAGAAAAGATAGCTTGCCAGAAGTGGTGATGCTGGGCTATTAGGGTTTAATTTGGAATGAAATATGGGCCAGTCAAATGAGATTTTTTTTTTCTCTACCAATTAGAAAAAAAATTAACCTTGTGTTGATGGAGAACAGATTTGTTCTGTTTCCCTTTTGTTACACATGCTGGGAACTCCAATGGAGATGAAATTGCACTGCCTTGAAATTCTATCATGGGAAGAATTTACCTACTCCCTGTAGTTTGACTTGCAAAAAAAAAAAAAAAAAATGTTAAGCTAGCATCTGACCAAGGCGCTGGTCTTTTCTACTACTGTAATAATGTTGGTACAACTGACAACGTTATGACTGAGGATGGCGACTTTTTATTCCTGATACCTGGGAGAATATTATATTGAAATGGGAGAAAAAGAATTAAACGATTCATAAGACAACAGTTTCACCGATGGCAGTATTCAGTGATGGAAGAGACAAATAGGGTTATCATTCAGTTTAAAACCATTTTGAGACTCTGCATTATTGTCTTCATTATTCGAGTTTTTATCTGTGCTAAAAGAAGACATGGACACTGAAGTGTTTTATTCCATTGTGATTTTATGAACATTTTGAAAATATTATCATTAAAGTGAAAAAAATCAATCGTTTGAATAAATCATGTTGTTAGGTCACCAAGAAGTAGATTCCTAATTGTTTTTGGAGACAGACAGAAAGACTGGACATGTTCTAAAGAGGGGAAAAAAAAACTTTTTAAAAGTCTCTGCAGAATCAGTGATCTTATTTGTATTCTGGGTTTTATTCTCTTTGATATTTGTCGTAACCCAGAGAAAAATGTCAGTAACAAACATACATTTGGAGAAGTAGGGAAACCATGCTTTGGGTAAGTATTGCCATATACATTTTTTTAAATACTTCACATTATTATTGTTTTTAATTCTTCACATTTTTATATTGTTCTACAGGATCTGCATTATTTATTTACCCATGTTGAAGTACTGTCAAGAAGTTAAGACAGAAAAAGCAGACTCTTCCATGAGAGTTGACCGCAAACATTTATTTAAATCTGTGTTCTCTAGGGGCACCTGGGTGGCTCAGTGGGTTAAAGCATCTGCCTTCAGCTCAGGTCATGATCTCAGGGTCCTGGGATTGAGCCCCAAATCAGGCTATCTGCTCGGCGGGGAGCCTGCTTCCCCTTCTCTCTCTGCCTGCCTCTCTGCCTACTTGTGATCTCTTGCTGTCAAATAAATAAAATATTTTTTAAAACAAACAAATACATAAGTAAATCTGTGTTCTTCAAAGGGGGGTCTACATACATCAGGGGTGCTAAGATCTGCTCATGTGGAAAAAATACATTAAAATGTGTGATTATTTTTCTTCAATAGAAAAGAACATTAAATGTATTAATATTTTATACGTGGGTCAGCACCAGAGTTCTTACCATTTATCAATATGTCCGATATGCACTCACCAAGTGAGGTGGGTCTCTAGGAAGAACTCTGACTTGTATTCATTTTTAGCCTACCACAAGATATTGTAATTCACATGCTCTTGGTTAAGTTCATGTGTAATATACATAAATCTGGCTTTAATTAACTAACTTTAATAAAATGGACAAATGTTTCAAAAAACAACTCCTAAAAAAAAACCACCTGATATTGAAAAATAATAATGTAAATGTATAAGAAAAAGAACTCCAGAGACCCACCTTGAGGTGAGTATGAGATGGTATTTTGAGAAAAAAAAGAACACTTGGAGAAGTTTTCACTGTTATATGATGTGGATGAAATATTTATCAAATGATATGTGTGCACATATGAATTTTCACATGTGCACACCTCACGCACAGACACAAAATCTTGGAAACATAATTTTCCTAATTGCTTGAAAACATCAAATTACAGTCTCAGTGAGTTTTAGCCCCATTTATTGCACATATAAAAATGTAACACCTTTTGATTGGTCTGCATGATGAACTGATTGACAAAACAGAGAACACATCTGTTGGCTTTCAATACCAACTTTGGTGTAATTGGCAGATGATATTGACAGAACGTGTCAAGCTTCCGTGAGTTTTTTCAACTCTGACAACCACTGTAACTGGGTAACTGGAATAAATAAAACTTGGAGACAGAGCTTCACATTTCTGCAGACTTCGAAAGAGAAGGGCTATTTCTGTTTTAGCTATTCTGTTAGTAATTTTAGTAAGTGAAAAAAATTATTTAGACTGTGAATAAACAAAATAAACCCTCTGTCTGATTTTTTTTTTACTTCTTATTTCTCTATTGATTCCATTGTTTACCTAACATGCACATAGTACCACAATTTTGTAATCTATAAACAAATTTCTATCCATATGTTAAGACATGTAAACTGATGAGTAAGTTTAAGTGAGTTTGTAGGCCTCTGGAAAGTCTCATAGGCATCAGTATTTGACCCTATGTTGATCTCATTGTTCCATATTTGATAGCCCATGATTACACCCTCATGGTGTTGTGACACAGTACTATAGAAGATGATTTATTGATGGCATTAACAAAAAGGTTATAGTGGAAGCATTTGGTCCTAGATCTGTACAGTGGTACAGTGAGTGTGTGTGTGTGTGTGTGTGTGTGTGTGTGCACATGCGTGTAGATTTATGCTATTAATTTGTTTAGGGAATGGTATATAATCAATACAAAATATTGCAAAACTAGACTAATTTGGGTTAATTAGGAAGAAAAGCCTATCTACTTTAATAATTATAACAGAGCTACAAAATTTATTTTCAAAGCAAGGCATTGTCTGCTATATTCTGATACACACAGTGTCTTCTCTGGAAAGGACCACTTCCATGATCTTGAGTTTGCATATACAAATAATTCCATTATTATATGCAAATACATGCCTCTCAAGTGTTTGAAATTTTCCCCTTAAATAAATATTCTCGCCTACTATTTTGTGTACATTGATAATTTGTCCAGCAAATTATTTTATGCAAAGATTTGTTTCAGTCCAACCTCTGTCTTATTTATTATCAATCCTAGACTAGCAAGGTACGGATTACTTAGACTTGGTGGAACTCTTCTTTTTAGTCCAATAATTGGAGGATTTAAATCTTGAATTTCTGTTTCCAAGTCTTCCCATCTCTTTCATGAATGTGGCCTTTCTTGCCATACCCATTACTCTTACCATTATAAAAGTGGGGCACTCTAGCTCTGTTTTTCAACTAAACTGTCTCTTTTTTCACCTTAGCAGATTGGTAGCCATGAAGTCAGGAAGTGTAGATCTTAAAAGGTCTCCGAAGGCAATAGGTGTTGAATAAGCTGTTAAACAAGAGAATTGTGAGTCCTTTGTCATCATTCTGGGAGCAGAATTGATTGATGTGAACAGGGCTCAGTATTGGTTTTAGATAAACAAGATAAAAGAAAAGATCAAGAGTAACTGTTGAGGCTAAGGTTTAGAAAAGGTGATTTAAGAAAAAAAATGCCAACAAAATAACAAGGAACTTTGTTATTTCTCGAATGCCTTTCCTTATGGTCAGGTTCACAACAAATGACCTGAGCACTGAGCTACTTCCTTTACGTTGGTGGTCCAATCCTACGTGTGTGTGTGTGTGTGTGTGTGTGTGTGTGTGTGTATGTGTGTGGTGTGCATTCACCATCCCCAGGGGATAGAAGGAAGAAGGCATAGTCAGACCCCTTAAAGGGTTATGGGATGCACAGGAAATTAAACAAGCTATACACAATAAAAAAATAATAAGGATGTTGCGGGGGCCTGGATAGTCAGTTAAGCATCTGCCTTTGGCTCAGGACGTGATCCTGGGGTCTTGGGATCCAGCCCCTATATTGAGCTCCTTGCTCAAAGGGGAGTCTGCTTCTCCCTCTCCCTCTGCTGCTCCCCCCTGCTTGTGCTCACACTCTCTCTCTCTCTCTTTCTGTCAAATAAATTAATAAAATCTTTAAGCAATCTTTCCCCCCACCCTGGTATAAAGCTAGTGGCTTCCTGGAAGGAAGGCAAGGTTATCCCTCTGAAAGTCCATAGAAAGAGGTACTTGAATCACAGACAAATCATTCCTAAGATGACATAAAGAAGCTGTTGATTCACACATCATTGTATTCGTATTGTAAATACTTTTATTTTTATTTGGTATAATTTGACCTGTCCCAGTACAATTTGTAGCCCTCCATACCTCATTTTGGAGAGGAGGTAAATAGAAGTGGGTTCACTCAATTAAAAAAATTGGCCCAAAGTGGCTGAGTTTGCAGTCAGCCCAACACCAGAAAAACCATTCTACACTATGAGATGCTCATCTCAACTTTCCCTGATGTTTGATGCAAGGAGCGACTGGTCACTTACCTGGGGAAGCCTTCCAGGTGATGGGTGATGAAAAGTCCCAGGTCCAGTGAGGCCGCCATTGCTGTTCAATGCATGCTTCCTAAAAAACTACTGGAACCCACTCCTCAGACCTGTATCTGCTGAAAATTGTCTTCCCATCAGACACCATGTATATACCTCAGTGTGTGGACTATCCCACTTGTGCATGAAGCACAGTTGATTTCCCATCTCTTTCTCCACCAACACTTGAGTGTGATCTCACCCAACTCTTGTTTGAAGCATACATTTATACTTAAAGAAGTTCCTACTTAGAAAAATCTGTCTGTAAGACAAAAAATAACCATAATGCCTCTTAGACATTATATAGTAGGTATGAAAAGCCATTGCTGAATGACTGGAATCTGGTTAAGTTCCAGAATAATATTTATTTATAATACAGTTTGTCTTTCCTACTCTTGAACTGAGTAAAGTTAATCAACAAATGTTATCTTCTTGAGGCTGGGGAATAAAGTCCAAGTCAGTGCTGATGCTTCCATTCCTGAATGCTTTTAAAAAGTTCCGAAGAGAAAGCAGTCAATATCCTGCCCTATTTATTCCCTTTGGCATTTTCCCCAATGCCTTCACGTTCTGACCTAACTTTCTGCCCTTCCTCCTTCACTCTCCCAGAATTCCACTGAGGCTTCTTCTCAAACCAAGCGCTAGCATTCAATGGAGCCTAAAATACTGGTTTGTTGGAATTTAATGTTTTGCCTCTCCACCAAACTAAATGAAAGGTCAGTTTGATATTACTGAACATGCTATAGAGTTATGTAGAAGGAATTAAACTTGGAGACTTCCTAAAATGTTAGAATTAGACATACCTTTACCTTATATTCATGATTAAGTTTATGTGTTGACAAGGTATGTAGCTGTAGCTCTCATAAGATTTGACCTAGGAAAGAATGTATAGTAATAGCTTTGTGGGTTTTGGACTGAGATTTGTATTTAAATCATGGTGTTCTACAACTGATATATATGTGATCTTGAGTAAATCATGTAAGCTCTTTAAACCTTAGATCTCTTAGCTATAAAATGAAGGTGACACACTTTCCTGGTAGAATTGATATGAAGATTAATTAGGATACTTAGTGTAAAACAAACAGCACATTTCCTGGCACTGATTACTATTATTTTGGGACCCTGGGAAAGTACCTTTGGAATTAGGAATAGTCCTTCGAGTCATTGATGCATTCATAGCTGTATCTATTCATTCTTTCATATGTACTTCCATATATTCCAACATTCACCCAATAAAAATGTTTTATTGTAAATATTATATGACAAGCCCTGTTCGATATCAGATTAAAAGTAAATAGAAGAGTTCTGTAAACTGAATTGTGCCCCACAAAATTCGTATGTTAAATAAGCTCTAAACCCTTCAGTGTGACTATATTTGAGTTATGGTTTTTAAGAGATTATGAAGGTTAAATGAGGTCAAAAGGATAGAGTGCTAATCTCTCTCTCTCTCTCTCTCTTTTCTCTTTCTATGCATCCACAAAAAACCATGTGAAAATCTAGCGAAAAGATGGCTATCCACAAGTCAGGAAGAGAGCACTCAACAGAAACCTTGATCTTGGACTTCCCAGCCTCCAGAATTTAAGAAAATAAATTTCTCTTATTTAATCTGCCAAGTCTGCGGTATTATGTTATGGAAACCCCAGCAAATTAATACAAAAAGGATCTTGAATTCCTACAAACTTAAAAAAAAACTTTAAATAACTATGCTTTTCTCTTACTTTTGAATCACTACAAAAATTTTGTTTATCAGGAATTGATAGTGTTGGACTCACCAATGTATTGGAAATGAGGTCTGCTCAGGTAAGACATTTTTGAATAAATATTTCAAAGATTTATAAAAATGAGAGAATCTTTTTCTTCCTTTAATGAAATAGTAGTTGTAACCTTGCATTTTTCTTAAAAATCATCACTGAATTGCCAGTAAGTTCTCTATATCCAAAATAGATAAAAGTAGATAACATTGAGATTTCAACTTCTGGGTAAATGGAATATATCTAGAATTCACTTCTCTATTCCTCCTCTACTTACAACTCCAACAAAAATCTCTGGATATTACCTACAGAACAAGACATGAAGGCTCTGGAAGATGGAAAGAAGAAAGCAGATTAATTATGGACCTCACGACCCAGAGAACAACTTGGTGATGAATACCCTGGGTTTTCTTTTTGTCTCATCTATCTCAGGCTGAGTGCAAGAGAAGCAAGCGATCTTTTTTTTATTTTTATTTTTTTTAAGATTTTATTTATTTATTTGACAGAGAGAGATCGCAAGTAGGCAGAGAGGCAGGCAGAGAGAGAGGGGGAACCAGGCTTCCTGCTGAGCAGAAAGTCCGATGTGGGGCTCCATCCCAGGACCCTGAGATCATGACCTGAGCCGAAGGCAGAGGCTTTAATCCACTGAGCCACTCAGGCGCCCCGAAGCAGGCAATCTTGTTCAGAAAAGTCACTGAGCAAATAAGAAGATTCATATATATGATATTATATTATTTAAAATGTGAACTTTTAAATAATAATTAATAATTGTGATTAATAATAATAATTAATAATAATTTATAATTAGGAGATATACAAAAAACCAAGGAAGTATGGGCCATAAACAAGCAAAAAGCAAGCCAGTACAAGCTGTCTCTGAGGGAGCCCAGATGTTAGATTTACATTAAGCATAAGTAAGTTCTTATAAATAGACTCAATGAACCAAGGAAAAACCAAGTCAGAATAATGAAAGGATCATGGAGGAGCAACATTTTACCAAGTAGAGGATACCAATAGAAAAAAGCTTTAAGAGAACCAAGTAGAAATTCTGCAGCTGAAAAGCACGGTGACTGAAATTTTTTTTTTAACCACTAAAAGGGCTCAGGTGGAAATGTGAACTGACCTAAGAAAGAATCAGCAAACTTAAGCATAGCTCAGTAGAGATTATGAAATTTAAAAACCAGGGAGACAAAAGAATAGGCAAGAAACGAGCAGTGCTTCAGAGAAATGAAGAAGCCAGGAAACATACAAACCTGAACATAATGGGAGTCCCAGAAAAGGAGGGGAGTAAAAGGCAGCAGAAAAATTATTCAAACAGTAATGGCTGAAAACTTCCAAAATTTGATGCAATATATTTGCCTACCCATTTGGAATGCCAAAGAATTCCTAGTAGGATCCAAATCCCAGACATACCATAGTGAAAATATTGAAGGGAGACTCTTGAAAGCTGTAAGAGAAAAATGACTCATCAGGGGATCTTTAATAAAACTTAGGGCTGATTCTGTCATAACAGAACAAATAACAAGAGCAACATGATCATCTCAATAGATACAAAAGAAGCATTTGACAAAACTCAATATCCTATCATGATAAAAAACATTCAACAAATTAGGATTAGAAAAGAACTTCCTCCACTTGAGAAAGTGCATCTGTGAAAAATTCACAGCTAACGTCATCATCTGCAGGGTAAAAGGCTGAAAAATTTCATCTTATGTTTGCGCAGAAGACAAAGATGCCCATTTTCACTGCTTCTATTCAATATATCTTAGAGGTTCTATCTAAAGTAATGAAGAAAAAAGGAAAAGAAAAGGCTTTAAGATTAAAGAGGAAAAAGTAAAATTATCTCCATTTCCAGATGAAGTAATCTTGTATACAGAAATTCCTAAGGCACCCACAACAATACAATTAGAATTAACAAGGAGTTCAAAAGTTTGCATGATATAAATCAGTATGCAAAAGTCAATTGCATAACTATATGCTAGCAGTGAACAATGCAAAAAATTAGATGTAGAAAACAATTCCATTTGTTAACTTCAATGAGAATAAAATAATGAGAAATCAATTTAACAAAGAAAGTGCAGGACTTGTCTATTGAATACTGTAAACAATGTTGAAAGAAAACCAATATAAATGTACAAATGTCTCATGTCTATGAATCAGAAGTGTCATGTTTGTTGAGATACTCCACAAAACGTATCTACAAATTCAGTACAAGAAATCCCTATCAGAATCTCACATGCATTTTTTGCGGAAGTTGACAAGCTAATCTCAAGATTGAAGGGCCCATTTGGGCAAAAAAAAAAAAATATATATATATATATATATATATATATATATATATATATATATATATAATACATATATATTATATATATTTTTTCTACATATATTTATATATATATCTATTTTCTATGTATATATATATTTTATCCTTATTTTCAATATATGTTGAAAAGAAGGATAAAGTTGGAAAGATTTATGTTTCTCTATCTACAAGCTTACTGCAAAGCTATAGTAATCAGAGTAATGTGGTACAAGAATATAGACATACAGACTGATGGAATAGAAAGGAGAAGTAAATAAACCCTTACATTTACAATGGATTAGTTTTGGACACAGGTGCCATAACAAACAGAGAAGTGACTAGTCTGCAATAGGGTGGATTGTTAAGGATGTTAACATTGTTAAGGATGGATATCCACATGTAAATAAAGGTCTTCTACTTCACACCTTATATAAAATTAATACAAAATGAATTGTAGACCTTAATGTGAGAACTAAAATGATAAACTCTTTTTTTTTTTCAGTAGAGAAAGAGAGAGAGCATGAGAAGGGAGAAGGTTAGAGTGAGAAGCGGACTCCCCGTGAAGCTGGGAGCCCGTTGTGGGACTCGATCTCGGATGTCCGGGATCATGACCTGAGCCGAAGGCAGTTGCTCAACCAACTGAGCCATCCAGGCGCCCTAAAATGATAAACTCTTAACAATAAAGCATATGAGTAAATCTTTGCAACATTGAATATGTGATAGCTTCATAGATAAGACCTCAAAAGAGCAGGCAACAACAACAAAATTAGATAACTGACTTCACCAAAATTAAAGACCTCTGTGCTTCAAAGACATTATCAAGTAGATGAATACACAATTTAATGGGGGAAAATATTTGAAAATTATATATCTGATAAGAACCTTGTACTAAAAAAATAGAAAGAACTCACAAATCAGCAATAAAAAGACCAATAAGAAAATTTAAAAATAGGCAAAGTATTTGAATAAATATTTCTTCAAGTAAGTTATACAAATGGTCAAGATCAAGTGCACCTGGGTGGCTCAGGGGTTAAGCATCGCGTTCAGCTCAGGTTGTGATCCCAGGGTCCTGGGATGGAGTCTGGCATCAGGGTCCCCACTCAGCAAGAGGCCTGCTTCTCCGTCTCCCATTCTCCATGCTTGTGTTCCCTCTCTCACTGTCTCTCTTTCTCCCTCTGTCAAATAAATAAATAAAATATTTTTAAAAAAATGGCCAAGCACATGAAAAAAAATCTTCAACATCAGTCGTGATTAGGGAAATATAAATCAAAACCACAATGAGATAATATTTTACACCTGTAAGATAGCTTTAACAAAAATAATGTAAGATAAGATAGCTATAATAAAAAGTGAAACAATAACAAGCATTGGCATGGATATGCAGGAATTGGAACTCTCTAACATTGCTGGTGGAATTGTAAAAATGTAGATCTACTCTCAGTAACAATTTGACAGTTCCTCAAAATGTTAAGCATTGACTTCCCCTTCACTCCCCCTTTCTCTATGAGAGAAAGGAAGAAGAAGAAGAAGAAAAAGAAGAAGAAGAAGAAGAAGAAGAAGAAGAAGAAGAAGAAGAAGAAGAAAAGAAAAGAAAAGAAAAGAAAAGAGAAAGAGAACGAACGAAAGAAAGAAAGAAAGAAAGAAAGAGAGGAGGGAAGGAGGGAGGGACAGAGGAGTAAGGAGGGAGGGAAGGAGGAAGGAAGGAAGGAAGGAAGGAAGGAAGGAAGGAAGGAAGGAAGGAAGGAAGGAAGGAAGGAAGACACAACAACACATATCAGTCAAACTTATGGAAAGTAAAGACAGAGAAGAAATCACAAAAGAAGGAATAAAGAAACGAACTCTTACCTGTGGAGAAAAATGATTCAGATAATACATAGCTTCTTATTAGAAATAAAAGAATCCAATAAGTAATGCCATAATATTTTTAAGGGATGAAAGAAAGTAACAGTCAGTTCATAATTCTATGCCCAGAGAAAATATCTTTCAATAATGTAAGGGAAATCAAGATATTCTCACATGAATGAAAACTAAGAAAAATTGCTGCCAGCAGACCTACTCTAAAAAAAAAAAAAGACCTACTCTAAAAGAATTAGCAAAAGAGGGTTCTCTACACAGAAAAAATGAAACAAAAACAAACAAACAATCTTGGAACATTAGTCAGGTTTCCACCATAGATACAGAACCTGTAGGATATGTAATAAATCTATCTCTAGAAATTGAATTATACTACTTTGAAGGGTGGTAAGGCTAGTCTGGAATCCATAGGGCAGGAGCTAACATTGCTGTCCACAGTTACAATTTCCTTTTCTTCATGAATACCCCAATTCTACTCCTTAGTCTTTTCAACTAATTGGATAAGGCTTGCCCCATACTATTAGGGATAAGCTCTTTTCCTTGACATCAACTAACTGGAGATAATCATAATATCTACAAACATACCTTCACAGCAACAACTGGATTCACACATGAATAACTGGGGATGGTCTCTCTTGGCCAAGGTGACACATAAAATTGGACACCGCAATTGACAATTTGTCAATTTGGCACAAACACACAATTTCTGGAAGCATTCTTAACCTACAAAGAGAGATAACAGAGCCATACTTCCACCTAACATGACAGGACTATCTTGCGTACAGCTGAAAATGCACCAACCGCTTCCTCAGAAGATGTAGAGTCCTTGGGTGATGCTCACTTTTCTCTTTGATATCTTATAGTTTAATTACTGAGATATAATTATATATACTTATAATTACTGAGACATAAAGTTTACTATTAAACCATTGTCTTTCAGGTAACAATAGAAGAAGAAAACAAAGATTTACTACATACACATACACACATATGCAAAATATTCACAATGAAATAGGAAGAAATGCTAAGAATCATTACTGTCTTCATTACTGTAACTGGTCACATGGTCGTAACTGATACGTTCTTCCGCTACCCATTCCATATTTCCTTTGCTTTTAGGAAGTACCTCAGATTATGGTGGGTTTTTGTCTGGTAGAGTTATCCAAGTCTTCATTTCTGTCTGAATTCCTCAGAATTCCTGCCTAAACTGAGCTGTTATAGTTTTTCTTTTGATTTTAATCACAGTCCATCTTCATCTAAGGATGCTGTAAGAGATCTGCTGTATTTCAGATACATACCCCTCTTTTACCCCCATGGTGTAGTAGCAGCCCAATTTCCCCAAGATATGACAAGAAATCACTCTAGCTTGTATAGAAAGTCTCTTCTTTGCCTGTTGATTCAGAGGCATGAGGAGCCTAAAGTTGCCAGGTGGTAGTCTTATATTCCATTTCAAGGAATCATTGTGTCTCCTGGTGGAAGCATTTCTCCCTTTGGAACAAGGGTCTCTGGACCAACAAAGCATAAGTTCCAGAGACAGGAGGCAAAAAATTTTCTAGTGGATTCCTGGTGGTGGAGCCACTCCCATTACTACTTCTTGATTCTTGAACCCATGAATCCTGGCTATGAGAGAAATAGCACCATATATTGAACAATGAGTTAGAGTATACAGAGCCCGATGGAAGGCAGTTCTCCAGCCCTGAGGTACCGTCACTTAGCTGGGACTGAAACTGAGTTGTCAAAAGGCCATTCCTCCATTCTATCAAGCTAGCTGCTTCAGGCTGATGGGGAAATACAGAGAGACCAGTGAAATCCATGAGCACGGGCCTATGGCTGCAAATCACATGCTGGGAGGCAGGTTCCACAGTCAAGCAATGCTGTGTGGAATAAAACATTCTGTAAGTCCACAGATGGTAGCTTTGGCAGAAGCACTGCATGCAGGGAAAATAAACCCTTATCCAGAGTGTGTCTATTCCAGGAAGAACAAAATGCTGCCCTTTCCAACATAATCAACCTGCCACTTGGTAATTAGCTGAACAACTCAGGGAGTGCTGCCACATCAACTACTCCGTGTGGGTTTCTGCAGCTGGCAGACTGGACACACAGCTTAACTACAGCCAGGTTGGCCTTGGCGAGAAGTCCAAGTTGCTGAGCTCTTGCATAACCTCTGTCTTTGCCACCATAGCCATTTTTTTTTTCACGAGACCATTGGACAGTGGCTATGGAAAGAGGCTGACTGGAGTCCCCAGAGCAGGCTGTCTTCCATATTTGATGGTTAAACTGAGGTCACTCCTTAATGAACATTCACAATCATGTTCTTCTAAAGTCTCGACCATCCAGCCAAACCACTAACCACAGATCATGGATCAGTATAGGCTCATACCTCCGCCATCTCTCTTTTTCCAGGCAAAATGTACAACCAGGTACAATAATCCAAGTACTGCCTACCAGGTGGATTGTCCTTCATTGCTGTCCTTCAGGGATGTCCCAGAAAGGTGCACTAGGACTGTTACTTCCAATTTCAGGGCAAGTACTTTCATTTCTAACACAGAACTCTTAGTAAATCAGGTCCCAAATTTCTCTTCCTCAGTCAACTGATTATAAGGAATGACTCATAAAGCCATGCATGCAGTAGGAAGATAAGGTAATGTAGCAGAAGTAAGTTCCATGGGTATTTGGACCACTTTCTCATGAAACTTACTTGTGCCTTTAGGGCCTAGTTGAGTCCAGTCTCATATATACCGCTTCCATTTCATAATAGAGTGCTATTGCGCATATCAATATTTATGGCTTGGTGGATCAGAAAACAATCAGTTCATGGTGAACAACTGAAATCACATGGTAATTTGGTGGCCTGTGGCTACATTTTTCATTAATACTAAGGACTAGCAAGTCAAAGCTATTTCTCAAAAGGGGATTAATAATCTTAAACGGAGGGCAGATTTTTGATCCAAATCCTATGGGGCTTCCTGCAATTCACCTATAGGAGCTTATGAAGATTCTAAACAGATTTCTTAGTGTCAAAATAAGCACATGAAAAGATATTCAACATCATTAGCCAGTGGGGAAATACAAATCATCATCACAAAAGATATTCATACACACTTGTCAGAATGGTTAAAATAATAAAAATAATAATAATAACAACACCTAATGCTAGCAATGATGTGGTAAAAGAGAATCCTCATACATTGCTGGTGGAAATGTAAGAATTGTGGAGCCACTCCGGATACCAGTTTGGTACTTTCTTATGAACCTAAGGAAATAACCATCATACAACCTAGCAATTGCACTCCTGGGCATTTTTGCCAGAGTACTGAAAACTTATGTTCACTGAAAAATCTCTACAACTATGTGTATAACAGCTTTATTTCATAATTGCTAAATACTAAAAATAATCCAGACTTGTTTAATGGGTGAATGATGAAGAAAAAGTGTGATACATTTATACCAGGGAATACTTCTCAGAAATAATGGATAAAATTATTTTATATTTTGTATGTATAATTATGATGACCTAGATGAATGTCCAGAGAATTATGCTGAGTGAAACAATTGCCAATCCCAGAACGGTACAAACAGCATGATTCCATTTATATAACATTTTTGAAATGACAGAATTACACAAAAAAATGATAAGAGGTCACCAGCGGTCAAGCAGGGGGTGCAAGCAGAAGGGGAGAGGATGTGGCTATAATTGGGGAACCTTAGGTATCTTTGAGATAATAGAATAATCTGTATCTTCATTGTATCAAGATTAACATCCTGGTTATGACATTCTAATAAAGTTTTACAAGATATATAAAATGTGCTATTGGTGGAAACTGGTTAAAGTGTACACAGGTTCTCTTTGTCTTATTTCTTACAACTAAATGTGAATTTATAATTATCTCAAAACAAAATTTAGTTTAAAAATGTGAATGACATTAAAAACTCATTTTATTCTTGAAGAAGAAACAATAAATTGTGGAATGTATTCAAGTAACCACTTGGCATGCCATTAAATACTGATTCAGTGTTTTAAACATCCCCTATTACTATAAAGACATCAGCTACAGATAATTAATAAAATCAATCAAATTAATTCCTTTAGTGTTCATACACTGATAGTATATATTTCCTGAGGAATTTTAGTCAAATTTGTCATTAATGGAGATGGGAAATACTAAAATGGTTCGGAATTTGTAGAATAATGTATACTAATATTACATAATAAGGTATTCTCTGTCATTGAGAGGTATCTGTGTCTTTAGAAAGCAAGATTGGGAAGCTCCAATAGTACATCAGGGTCACTTCATCATCATAATGGGTTTAATATGAATTGCATAGGCACATAAAATAATAATTTTGAACTATTGTATTTTTTTCTAAATCCAGGCTGTGATTACATTTCACAAGATTTTACAGAGATTAAATATGGTACTGATGTGTCTTTTTTTAAATCAAAAATTAAGTTGCATAGAGTAGAATAAATAGCTCTGAAGTATAAGTTTGATCAGCTTTGATAAATGCATAATCCACATCCCTGTAGAGATATAGAACAATCATGTCATTCCAGAAAGCTTTCTCCTGCCTCCCCCCTCAGAAACTACCATTTCTCTCTTTTCTCTTTTACCGTGTCACTATTTCCTCTGTGTAGTGTCCATTCAAGTTTCTGAGTTATTGTTTTTAATTAGGTTAATTGAGTTTTAATTATTGGGTTATAAAAGTTCTATGTACTGTATGGATACAAATTTGTAAAATATAAGTAGTCTTCAGTGTCATTAATTTTTTTATAAAAAACTTTGGATGAAATTCTACTTAATGCTTTTTTATTGATTACCAATAATCCATGGTTAATGATCACCAACTCCTTTCAGATTTTCCAAAGATTTCCAGAAAATATTTGATTATCCCCAAATTGTGAGATGTTCTCCCATGTTTTCTTCTACAAACTTTGTTGTTTTAACTTTTATGTTTAAATCTATGGCCCATTACAGATTAATACTTTGGCAGAGTGTGAGAAAAGGTTGAGTTGTGCTTCCATCCTTAATAGGAAGTATGTTGTTTCAGGATATCTTTTTGAAAACAATTTTCTGTCCCAAGTGTATTGATTTGGCTCCCTCTATTTTGGATTCCATTTTATTTCATTTTTTAACAGTTTTATTGAGGTATAATTCTTGTACAGTAAACATATTTAAGCAGTACAATTTGATAAACTTAGCACACATATATACTTAAGAAATTGTCATCATCATCATCAAGATATTGAGGATATCCATTATCCAAAACGTTCCCTTTGGAAATGGAAAAATCCCTCCACCTTCTCCCATGTACCCCCCAATCCCATGTCCTAACAATTACTGATCTGCTTTCTTTCACTAAAGGTTAGTTTATATTTTCTAGAATTTTCTATAAACAGAATAATATAGGATATATCACTTTTTATCTGACTGTTTTGTTCAGCATAATTTCTTGATATAACTATATAGTATATCATATGTCAATAATTAATTAATTAGTTTTCATTACTCAGTAATACACCATTGTAGAGATATAACATAATTTGTTTATTCAATCAAATATTGAAGGAACATATGGTTGTTTGCAGTTTTGACTCTTACAAATTAAGCTGCTATGAATATTTGTATACAAGTCTTTTCATGGATTTATGCTCATTTGTCTATGGTAAACATCTAGAAATAGAGTACCTAGATCATATGGTAAGTGTACGTTTATCTTTTTAAAGAATGTCAAACTCTTCATCTTCTCCCTCTCCACTCCTTCTCCCCACAACTCCAACTCTAAATAAATAAATAAATAAATAAAATATTTTTTAAAAAAGAAGTCACACGATTCCAGATACAAATACATCAAAAGCAAAGGATGTAGCAAGATATAGCATGAAAATTGTAATCATACAAACTGGAATATACCAATATTGGGCAAAAAAAAAAATGAACCTGAAATAAAGAAGAAAATATAAAGCATTACCAGAGAAAAAGTGGGAACCTTTTTAGGGTCAGAAAGGTATAAAAAAATAGGGGCGCCTGGGTGGTTCAGCTGTTAAGCAACTGCCTTCGGCTCAGGTCATGATCCTGGAGTCCCTGGATCAAGTCCCGCATCGGGCTCCCTCCTCAGCGGGGAGTCTGCTTCTCCATCTGACCTCTTCCTGTCTCTCATTCTCTCTCTCTCTCTCAAATAAATAAATAAAATCTTTAAAAAAAAAAGGTATAAAAAAATAAACACGTGTCCACCTAGCAGTAGAGTTCCAAAATACATGAAGAAAAAAACTCTAAAAAATTGAAAGGAAAATAGAAAAATCAACAATAATGGCTAGAGACTTCAATATTTTATTTTTAATAATTTAAGGAATAACAAGAGGGGCGCCTGGGTGGCTGGGTCAGTTAAGCGGCCAACTCTTGATTTCAGCTCAGGTCATGATATCACTCAGCAGGGAGTCTGCTTCAGGATTCTCTCTCTCCCTCTGCTCCTCTACCCTCTCTAAGATAAATAGATAAATCTTAAAAAAAAAAGGGGGGGGGAATAACTAGGGGAAAAAATGAGCAATAAAATGAACATCCAAAAATATGAAAGGGTGAAAATCATTCCAAGTAAGTTCTTCAACAAAAATAAAATATTAGATATCAGTAAGAAGGAATTTTGAGAGATTTGCAAATATGTGGAAATTAAATAACAGTCCTAAATATAAGAAGAGGTCGAAGAAGAGAAACTCCAAAATATTTAAAGAAGAGAAAGAAAAACACAACTTACCAAAATTTATGGGATGTACCTAAACCAGTGCTTCTAGGAAAATATAGAGTTGTAAATACCTTTATTTAGAAGGAAAAGATGTCAAAGTGTGGTAGGCAAAATAATGACCCTCCCCCAAAATATCCACATTCTAATCTCTGGAACCTGTCAGTTTATTACCTCTTGCACAGCAAAAGGGAATTCGGTGGTTTACTAATTAGCTGACCTTAAGGTAGGGAGATTATCCTAGATTACCCAGGTAGACCCAATGTAAACACACAGATCTTTAAAAGTAGAAGAGATCATCAGAGGAGGGAACTAGAGGGTCAGAGAAAGATCTAAAGATGCTTTTCTACTGGTTTTAAAGACGGAGGAAGGGACTTTGAGCCAAGGGATACAAGAAGCCTCTAAAAGCTGGATATGGCAAGGATATGGATTCTCCCATAGAACCTCCAGAAACTAAGCCCTGCTAAGATCTTGGTTTGAGTTCAGGTAGAGATATGCTTGACTTAAAATTAGAGAACTGTAAGTTAATAAATTTGTATTATTCAAGTTGCTATAATTTGTTATAGTAGCAACAGGGGATGAACACACATTTCAATAACCCTTCATCTAAAGTATAGTAAATTCTATACAAAGCAAGCAAAAGGAAGGAAATAATAAAGATTACAATGAAAATCAAATTAATAAAATGGAGAATAGAAAAACAATAGAGAAAATCAATAGAACCAAAAATCAATAAAATTAAATTTTTTTAAGTATTAAGAAAACGAACTAAACTTTGGCTAGACTAACCAAGAACTGAAGGAGAGAAGATTCAAAGTACTAAAATAAGTGACTAAGGATGGGTCATCCCTAATGATTTTACAGAAATAAAAAGAATTATAAGGGAATACTATGAAAATTATGAGCCAACAAGCTAAATAAGTTAGATTAAATGGGCAAATTCCTATAAAGACACAAACCACCTGAAATTATGCAAGAAATATGTAGCATGAATAGACCTATAAAAAGAAAGGGGATGGAATAAGTAATTTAAGAATTTCCCACAAATAAAATCCCAGCAACAAATAGATTCACCAGTAAGTTCTACCGAACATTTAAGAATTCAGTTAAGGATACTGTTGTAGTGACAAGAAGGGCCACATGCACCCCAGTGTTCATAGCAGCAACATCCACAATAGCCAAATTGGGGAAGAAGTCAAGATACCCTTCAACAAATGAATGGATAAAAAAGATGTGGTCCATATATACAATGGAATATTTACTCAGCCATCAGAAAGGATGAATATCCAGCTTTTGCATCAACATGGATGGAACTGGAGGAGATTATGCTGAATGAAATAAGTCAAGCAGAGAATGTCAGTTATCATATGATTTCACTTATTTGTGGAACATAAGCAATAGCATGGAGACTTTAGGAAAGCGAAGGGGAAAAGGAAGGGGGATAAGTTGGAGGGGAAGATGAACCATGAAGGACTATGGACTCCGAGAACAAATTGAGGGTTTTAGAGGGGAATTGAAGGAAACTTTCTCAACCTAAAAAGTCATCTGTAGAAAATGCACAGTCAAAATCATACTTAATAATGAGAAACTGAGAGCTTTTTCTCTAAGATCATAAAGCTGAGGATGCCCATTCTGCACACTTTAATTCAACATTATTAAGGAGGTCCTAGGTCAGGCAATGGGGCAAGAAAAAAAAAAAGGTAGTCAAATATGGAAGGAAGAAATAAATTATCTCCATTTGCAGATGACATGATCATGTATGTAGAAAATATTAAGGGACTGACAAAAACAAGGTTGTGGGATGCAAGATCAATATCCAAAATTCAATTTATTTCTATATACTGGCAATGAACAATCCAAAACTAGAATGAACCAATTTCACTTCAAATGGTACCAAAAGAAATAAAATAGTTAAGAATAAATTTAGCTGAAGACAAGACTTGTTTGTGTGCAATTTTAACCACAAAACGCTAGTCAAAGAAATTAAAGAATACTCACAAAACACTAGTCAAAGAAATTAAAGAATACTTAAACAAATGAAAGACATCAGATGTTCATGGATCAGAAATTCTAACGTTGTTAAGATGGTAATACTTTTCAAATTGACATAAATTCAAAGAAGACTTTTTAAAAATCACAGGTACTTCCCCCCTGAAATTGACAAACTGATATTAAAATTCAACAGAAATCCTAGTATAGTAAAAAAAATTTTTTTTGAGTTAGAAGATAAAGTTGGGAGCTGGCACTTATGATTTTAAAACTTACTACAAAGGTAGATTAATCAATACAGGGTGGTTGTGACATAGGGATGAACATATTGATAAATAAAGCAGAGTTAAGAGCCCATCATAACTCTAATGCCAAAACCAGACAAAGACATTACAAGAAAAGAAAACTACAAAGCAAAATCTCTCATGAAGATAGATGCAAAAATCTTTAATCTATTATTAGCAAAATCGATTCCAACAATGTTATAAAAAGAATTATACACCGTGACTAAGTGGGATTTATTCCAGGTATGCAAAGCTGATTCAACATTTGAAAATCAATTAATGGAATGCATTACATCACCAGACTAAAAAAGAAAAATCACATGAACATATCAATAGATGCAGAAAAAGCATTTGACAAAATCCAACATTCATTCATGAGAAAAAATTTTCAGCAAACTAGAGATAGAGGGAAATTTCTTCTACTTGAGAAAGAATATCTACAAACAAAACAAGACCCTAGAGCTAACATCATATTTTATGGGGAGAATCTCAAAACTTTCCTACTAAAATCAGCTACAAGGCAAGGAATTCTTCTCTCACCACTTCTTTGCAACATCATATTAGAAGTTCCAGCTAATTTTGTAAGATAAGAAGAGGAAATAAAAATTATACAAATTGGGAAGGAAAAATTAAAACTGTCTTTGTCCACAGATGATATAATTGAGTATGTAGAAATACAAAATAATTGACAAAAAATAAATCCTGAAACTACTAAGTGATTAAAAAAGTCTGCAGGATACAAGTTAATAAATATATAAAAGTCAGTTGCTTTCCTATATGCCAGCAATCAACAAATGGAATTTGAAATTAAAAACACAATAACATTTATATTAGCATCCCCCTTCCCAAATGATATAGTTAGGCATAAATCTGATAAAATAGGTCCAGGATCTATATGAAGAAAACGACAAAATCAGACAAAGGAAATCAAAGAAAACTAAACAAAGATATATCCCATTGTTTATGGATAGGAAGAGTCAGTATCATCAAGAAGTTAGTTTTTCCCAACTTAATATGTAGGTTCAGTGCAATCCTGGTAAAAATTCCAGCAAGTTATTTTGAGAATAACTTGACAAATTGATTCTAAAGTTAAATGGAGAGTTTATATGGCCCGGAAAAGCCAACACAGTATTAAAGAAAAACGAAGTTGGACGATTGACACTATCAGACTTTAAGACTTATTGTAAAGCTACGTTAATCAAGACAGTTTGGTATTGGTGAAGAAATGGAAAAATACAATAATAGAACAAAATAGCCCAAAAATAGATACCCAAAATTGTGCTAGTTGATCTTTAATAAAGGAGAAAAAGGCAATAAAATGGAGCAAAAGTAGTTTTTTCAACAAATAGTACTGAAATGACTGAATCATCCACATTTAAAAAAAAAATGAATCTAGACACAGACCTTATAGTCTTCACAAATATCAACTTAAAACACATCATGGGCCTAACTATAAAAAGCAAATCTCTAAAACTCTATAGACCACACAAGAGAAAACCTACATGACCTTGGGTATAGCAATGACTTTTTAGATACAACAAAGGTGTGAACTATGAAAGAAATAATTGATAAGCTAGAATTCATTTTAGTATATGTGCTGCCGAAGCGAGCACTAGAATTCATTAAAATTAAAAATTTCTGCTCTGGGAAAGATAATGTCAAGAGAATGAGACACAAGCTAGGAGAAAAATTTGCAAAACACAAATCTGATAAAGGATGGTTTTCCAAAATACATAAAGAATTCTTTTTTTTTACATAAAGAATTCTTAACACTCCACAATAAAAGAAAAAACTGACTTTGAAAAATTTGCCAATGACCTTACAGACACCTTACCAAGACATACAGAGAGCAAATAAGCAAATGAAAAAGATGCTCCACATCATATGTCATTAGGAAAATACAAATCAAAACAATGATATACTACTGGGACACGTGGGTGGCTCAATCAATCAAGCATCTGCCTTTGGCTCAGGTCATGATCCTGGGGTCCTGGGATCCAGCCCCTCTCTGGGCTCCCGGTTCAGCGGGGAGCCTGTTTCTCCCTCTGTCGGCCACTCCCCCTACTTGTGCTCTCTCTTTCTCTCTCTGATAAATAAATAATATTTTTTAAAAACGAGATACTACTATCCACCTATGAGAATGGCCAACATCTGGAAGGCAGATAACACCAAATCCTGCTTAGGATGTAAAACAACATCAATTCTCATTCATTGCTGGTAGAAACGTAAAATAGCACAGCCACTCTGGAAGACAGTTTGAGGGTTTCTTACAAAACTAAACATGCTCTTCCTACACGATGTGGCAATCACACTCCCTGTTACTTACCCAAAGGAGCTGAAAACTTTTGTTCACACAAAAACCTGCACATGGATGTTTATATCAGGCTTTGCCCAAACCTGGAAGCAAGTAAGATGTCCTTCAGTAGGTGAAAAGATAAGTAAACTTTGGTTCATCCAGAATAAAATTATTCCACATGAAAAAAAAAAAGCTATCAAGTGATGAAAATACACATAGAGAAAGTTTAAATGCACATTACGAAGTGAAAGAAATTAATCTGAAAAGCTACATGCTGCATAACCCAATCAAATGACATTCTGGGTAAGAAAAACTATGGAGACAGTGAAAAGATCAGTGGCTGCCAGGAGTTAAGACTTGGGTGGGGAGGGGACAGAAAGATGAATAGATGGAAGACAGAGGAATTTCAGAGCAGTGAGAATACTCAATGTCTGATACTCCGATGACAGGTACCTGTCCTTATACATTTGTCCCAACCCTTAAAATGTACAACACCAAGAATAAAACCTAATGGAAACTGTAGACTATGAGCGATTATAATGTGTCAAAGTAATGTAATCCTGAGGACACTAATATATAAAAATATATTGAAAAAATCCTAATAATACATATATATATGTATATGTATATATATACCATTTGGGGAAGTGATGTTGACAATGGGGGAGATTACATATATTTGGGGGCAGGAAATATACGAGAAGCCTCTGTACCTTCCACTCAATTTTACTGTGAACCCAAAACTCCTCTAAAAAAGTGAACTCTTCATGACAAAAACAGTCAAATGAAAATGAACTGAAGAGCGCAAAAATAAACTCGTACTCTTGAGGTCAACTAACTGCTTTTAGACAACAGTGTTGAGACAATGAAATGAAGAAAGAACAGGTTTTTTTGCTTGTTGGTTTTCAAAAAATGGTGGTAAGACTACTGGATAATCACATGTGAAAGAATGGGGATGCAGACCTTGCTCTCACCATACACAAAAACTAACACAGAATTGATCATAGACATCAACATAAATAGCTAAAACTACACAACCCTTATGGGGGGGCACACAGGAGTAAATCCCTGTGGATATAGCAATGGCTTCTTAGCTTCAACACCAAAAGTACCAGGGTAAAAAGAAAAGAAATGAAATTGGACTACATCAGTTTCCTCTGACGCTTTGTTGGGGAATCTCCTCAGTTAAATATCCAAGTTCATCACCTACAAGTTCTGCCTTCCACATAACTGTAGAACATAACTTAGCTAAGCTTTCTGACACTCCTTTCCCTCTAGTTTCAAACAATCTGTCCCCTCTGTCCTTCTGTTTCCCCACCAGCACCACCTTTAATATTGGTGTTTCAACCAACAGTCTTTTTATGACAATTTAGGTGTTTTCAAAATAATCTAGGCTTTCTCTACCATGTCCTTATTTCCTCTTGGTCCTCACTATCAGATTCATTAATACAGTATTTTTTTAAAGATATTATTTATTTGAGAGAGAGCATGAGCAGAGGGTGGAGAACATGAGGGGAGCGGCAGAGAAAAGGGAGAAGCAGACTCCCTACTGAGCAAGGAACCCAATATGGGGGGCTAAATCCCAGGACTCTGGGATCCTGACCTGAGCTGAAGTTAGACACTTAATCAACTGAACCACCCAGGAGCCCCAGTACTGTATTTCTATTAAGAGTTTGTTCAAGGTCTGCGTATATTGGGTGCAGAACTCCACATATTGTTGGCAGAGACATAAAATGATACAGTCTTTTTTGGAAATCATTTGGCGGTTCCTCAGTTCCTCAAAGCATTAAACATAAGGTTACTTTATGACTCAGCAATTCTGTTTCTAGTTATATACCCAAGAAGATGAACGCATAGATACACACACACACACACACACACACACACAGAATTGTACCTGCATGTTTATACCACTATTATTCATAATAGCCCCAAATTTGAAAAAACCTAAATATCTGTCAACTGAAAGGATGAATAATTGCTATACCACAGAATATTAGTAGGTAGTAAAATGAAGGAAGGACTCACATGTACTATAACATGAATGAGCCTTGAAAACTTTATGTTAATTACAGAAGGCAGTCACCAAAAATCATATATTGTTTGATGTCACTTACATGGAGTGGTTTGAATAGGCAAATCTGTACATTAATCTAGACATTAATGATTGTCTAGAAGTGAGTGAAGGAAAATGGGAGAGATAGGGAGTGACTGCTATTGGTCGAAGAGTTTCTTTTCAGGTGATGAAATTGTTCTAATGTTAGGTGGTTGTGATGGTTGGAAAATAATTTCATTGTACACTTTAAAATGGTGAGCTCTATAGTATATTTCAAATCTCAAAAGGTATTTTTAAAAATAGTTTTTATTTTGGGGTGCCTGGGTGCCTCAGTGGGTTAAAGCCTCTGCCTTCTGATCAGGTCATGATCTCAGGGTCCTGGGATCGAGCCCCGCATCGGGCTTTCTGCTTGGCAGGGAGCCTGCTTCCCTCTCTCTCTGCCTGCCTCTCTGCCTGCTTGTGATCTCTCCCTGTCAAATGAATAAATAAAACCTTAAAAAAGAATTTTGAAAAAAAAATAGTTTTTATTTTTAATATGGTGATTCTCCCCAATATACTCTATATATACCATAGCTGTCCCCATCAAAGTCCAAAGGGCTTTTTTAGAGAAATTGACAACCTAAACCAAAAATTTTGTAAAAATTCAAATAACTCAAAATAACTAAAGTATTATGGAAAAGAAGAATCTTACACTAACTGATCTCACACTAACTGATTTCAACCTTGAGTTGCAATATTTAAGAAGATGCATAACTGATAAACAGGTAAATACGTACATCAATGGAACAGAATTGAGATTACAGACATAAATCCTGGGATAGTCCATTGATTTTTAACATCGTTGCTAAGATGATTCTTTGGGGAAAAGGATGTAGTCTTTTTTAACTAATGGTTTAGGGAAAATTGACCAAAAAAATCTCAAAAAACATAAATACAGTGCTTGGGTTTGTATCTCATATAACATACAAATTTAACTCAAAATGGACCATAGACCCAAATGTAAAACCTCATAAATCATTTTTAAAACAGAGAGGAGAGGATCTTGGCCTTATATTAGGCAAGAGTTTCTTAACTATGATAACAGAGCATAGTTTTGAAAAGAAAAAAATTAATGAATTGGACATTGGTGAATAAAAAATTGCTGCTCTTCAAAAAAGTAATTTTTAAAAAAACGGAAAAAAGGTCACAGAGTAAGAGGACGTATTTGCAAATCATGTATTTGATAAAGACTTCATAGCATATAAAACACTTTAACAACTTAATAATAAGGAAACAAAGCCTAATAGAAACGGACAAAGTATTTCCTGAAGCAGTATTTACCAAAGAAGACACATAAATGGCTTGTTAATACATGAAAATATGTCCAATGTTATAAGTCATTAGAGAAATGAAAATTAAGGATATGATTCAATACTACCACACCTCTGGTACAATGGCTACAATCACATTGACTGGAGGTGTTGGGGAGGATATGGAGAAACTGGAGCCTTCACATATTGTTGCTGGGAATGTAAAATGGTACAGACACATTGAAAAATAGTTCAATAATTTTAGTATAAAATTAAATATAGACAACATACCAGCAAGGCCACGCATAGATTTCTTTACAGGAAAAAAAATTTAAAAACATATAAGCTACCCAAAGATGGATGAAGGGTCATAGCATTTTATTATTATATGATAGTTCAACTAGAAATAATTCACATGTCCATCATCTCATGAATGAATTCAGGAATAAAATGCAACGGCGTCCTATCCTACATCACATTACATTGCCAGCCAAATGTATCCAAAGAACATGGCTGCCTGATCGAAAGCTGAAAAAATGCTTTTTTGCCTTACCAATTCTCAAATTCTGAGAAGACATTAAAGGACTATCTATCTTTTTTATCCTTATAAATTATTAATGTTGTTAGAATTTATCTAAATATTAAGACAACCAGTCTAACATCTAAAGTGTGCCTTCTTGAAATTAGAAATAATGTCAAACATACCATATTTCATGAAATCTAGAGTCATCTGTTTTATTTTTTTTCATTTTCAGAATAATTTAATCTTTTTTTTTTTTAGTCGTCTGTTTTAACACACATAGGTATTGTACCCACTCCTAGGAAAGAAAAGTTATGTGATGACAGACCCCCAGTTGTCAGATGCATTACAATGTGAAAAGATGTAAGTCTTCATATGTGCGAGCCTTTCATTTATTTTGCATGCCCTCGACATCTTTTATTGCCATTTTCTGAATGCAAACCGTTTGGGTTTGGAGGGGATGGTTACTATTGGCTTCAGCGAAATTGACAGCAGAGTTTTTCATTTGTAAAAGAAAAAAGTTATCTTTTGATAGATTTATAACAAAAAGATTCATCTTCATCTAAGGTTTCTTTAAAAGAAAATCGTCTATCTGTCCTCTTCATCCATCCGTCAATCGATATAATACGGTTAAGAATTGGATTTTCAGTGTTACATAAGCGATCCACTCAGTTGGATATATTCAATTGTTATTGGTGTTTGAAATTATTATTTAATTACTGTCAATCCTGCTTCAAATATTACTAGTAGGGAATCCTGAAATACTGACACTCAAAAGTAATTTATTAATCAATCCCATAGTACTGCTCAGCTAAGCATAATTTTACCAATTAAATTAAATAAATCTGGAAGGTATTCATTTGTAGCAATAAGAATTTTGAGCATATCTAGAGACCCACAATATTCATAGTCAGCTAACAAAACATTTTCTGGAAGAACAAAGCTTGTACAGTGCAGAATAATTGGCTTTGTTTTAATGTTACCTCTGAATATTATGGGACTTCCTCCCTCTATCCCTGTCTCTCATCTCCTATCCTTCCCCACCCCTCCACTTTCTTCCATCCTTCCCCCCTCTATCACTCTTTCTTTCCCTCCATTCTTTCCTTCCTTCCCTTTCTTTCTTTTGCATATGTAAAGAAATTGTTTGCTAATCTCTTTTGAAATTTTTTTCTTTTGCTTTTGGTATTCCTTAAGATAAATAATAAAAAAGAATAAAAAAGAGTTTTCCCATCCCTCACATGCAAAATTTTATGGGGATTTTTTAAAAATTATTACTCATTTGACAAAGAGAGAGCACAAGCAGGGGGAGTGACAGGCAGAGGGAGAGGGAGAAGCAGATGCCCTGCTGAGCAGGAAGCCCATGGGAGGCTCCATCCCAGGACTCTGAGATCATGCCCTGAGCTGAAGGCTGAGGTTTTAACCCACGGAGCCACCCAGGAGCCCCGTAAGGGGATGTTTATTTATTCAACCGAGAAATAAGAAGTATTGATTAATTCTTAAATCTGTACTTTGTAATAAAATATAAATAAATAAATAATAAAAATTAAATAAAATAATAAATCGTTTTATAATAATATAATTATTATATGTCATATATTAATATATTTACTATATAATTAATATATTAATATAAAATATTATATTATATTATTTAATAATAATATAAATAAAATAAAATAAGACAATAATTTGTAATTGTTAGAGTGATGGTGGGAGGCAAACTCATCTTTGCTTTTCAGGTACTCATATAAAAAGAACTTTATCAAATTTACATATTGGACATATACCAATGAAAAATGTCCTCACTGACTTGAGAGATTTAATATTCCTTGAGATAACCAGAGCTACTTTTTTACTGTTGCCTTAACATTTTTTCCTAGGTGATTGGATAAAAGACACATTTCATTGAGTTCAAACCAGACATTGCAAAAGCATGAAAACAGGCTATATATGACATGCCTTCCCACCCAGCCCTCAAAGCCTGTCCTTCAGTCAACCTTTAGATGCCCACAGGAAAACCCAACCCCGGATCCTAGGTCTCCTTTCACCTATAGGGTGTCAAGCAACTAGTCTCAAAATGGCGCCTCCTCCACCTACTCACTTAGCTGGAATTTACTCCCTGGTGTAAGGTCAGAAGTTTCTCTGTGCTTGGCAGCACTGGATAAAATGTAAGGCCTTCCCATATGATTTTGGGCTTTCTTCTTGCCTACAGAGAGAGAAGATGGCAGAAGCTTTCTTTTCTGTTGAGATACCCTAATGCCCAGATACCCCGAAAAGTGACGAACTTGATGTGAGAAAAATATGCTGCAATATGTGATTATAACAAGAAACGATAGTTGTTGGTATTAGGCACATTAGTACTGATGTTTTAGAGAAACAGTGAATACTCACATACAGTAGATGTTGCTTAAAAGGTGTCTGTCTGGGGTGCCTGGGTGGCTCAGTGGGTTAAAGCCTCTGCCTTTGGCTCAGGTCATGATATGAGGGTCCTGGGATTGAGCCTTACATCGGGCTCTCTGCTCAGCGGGAGCCTGCTTCCCCCTCTCTCTCTGCCTGTCTCTCTGCCTACTTGTCATTTCTCTCTCTGTCAAATAAATAAAAATCTTTAAAAAAAATAAAAAAGGTGTCTGCCTGGGGACCCAGTGCATGTCAGAATGGATGTCCATCCAGGCTGAGGACATGAAGGAAACTGCCAGTGAGATATGAGCGTAACTGCAAGTCATGTCAACAGTAACAATCGTATCATCATAATCGGCTTATTGAAGAAGGTTTTAGTTTGGATCATAGCTTCAATGCAAGGGAAATTCCTAATGGTATCTTTTATCATTAAAAATGAGTTTGGATTATAGTTATCAATAGTTAAGATTTTCATGAACACGTGACTTTCCACAACTTACAAATTTGCAAATATTCATTCGAGACTCTGCTGATCAACAAGAATAGGTCATCTAGCTGATCTCTCAATCAGTCTAGTAAATGCGATGAGACAATTAATAGAGCCACTGAGCCCCAACTAGGAATATTATATAGGAATATTTTAAGACTAAGATACTTTGAGGATTACAAACTGGCTTGATTTCTCGATACAGGAAGGAAAAACGTTTTGTAGGAAATCCAAAACAGTTATGTATTGGTTGTGAGACCTTGGAAAATGCTCTGTGGCAAGGGGGTCCATCTCTTCAACAATATATGGGAATAACAGAATCTTTGTTTTCTTTTTTTTTTTAAGATTTTATTTATTTATTTGACAGAGAGAGAGAGAGAGAGATCACAAATAGGCAGAGAGAAGTCAGAGAGAGAGGGGGAAGCAGGCTCCCCGCCGAGCAGAGAGCCTGATGCAGGGCTCTATCCCAGGACCCTGAGACCATGACCTGAGCTGAAGGCAGAGCCTTTAACCCACTGAATCACCCACGTGCCCTAATCTTTATTTTCTTTATAAAATTATTTTAAAGCTATAATGGAAATATTTCTATTAAAATAACTTATAATCTCTAAGTCTCATATAGTATTCATGAAACTAAAAGTAACAATAATAACAATAACTAGGAGATAAAATTAAATTTCTTAACACATTCTGTAAGTGAGGTTTGTTAATATCATGCAATTTGGTTTTTGTTATTAAGTAGAATTGAAGATATTATCAATAACAGATGGAATGAGGCAATGAACCCAAGGTACGTAGATTAAAAGCTAAAATAATTGTTCAAAAAACAATTAAAATTGCATATCTAAATATGCACATTTTAGGAATAGATTTAAGATCATATATTGATAAGATGTGGCATGAGAGTTGGTTAAGAGTTGAATGTGCTGCCCCCTTAATGAGGGGTCTTGAGACAAAGGAGAGGGTGTAGTGGGGACCATCTTTCCTCATTGTGCAGGGTCTTCTTGGGGCAAAACAGGCCCAAGAAGCTAACAGATGAAGCTAAGCTGGAGGTGGTGTCCAGTAGAAGTTCCTTCTATCAGGACAGGGCATGGCTTCAGAGCCAATGGATTGAGTCTATCAGTTGAGACATGATATATCTTTACAGTATATTCTAGATTCCCCGAGGTGGGGGGCATCTGAAATGCGATCAACCCACAAGGCAAAGTGCATGTTCAAAAGCCAATTGGAACCTTATCAGCAAGCTAACATTATTTTTCCAAATTTTATAGAGCCTTCTAACGCATTCACAACCATGGCCGTCAGGTACAAAAGAGGGCAGAGTAACACAAGCCCATACCATTAAATGAAATCTAATGCCTCTCTTGGACTCGCAGGTGTCCCCAGCCATTTTCTCCAACGATGTAAGCAAGAAAATTAAAAGGAAGACTGAGCAGGATCATACAGGTGTAACAGATGGTTATGAGTGTCAGAGTGAAAGCCACTCGTGAGAGAACAGCAATGTGCAGCTGGAATGCAAAGGACTGGGGCCACATGACCCGTCTCCACATCAGAGTTGAGAAGGAAGAGATGACTGGTGGCCTCCTATATTGTTGTGGGCTGCAGTTGTAAGTTTGGGAAGATAATCTGTGCTCTCATATTTTGATGACCTAAAATTCCTCTCTCTCACCGAGAACTGCTTCTTTTGGCCCTGCTGGAAAGGAAGCTGGCCAGACAGGGGGAGAGAAAAAGACAGAAGGAGAGAGAGAGACACAGAGACAGAGACAGAGACAGAGACAGAGAGACACATAAAGAGAGAGAATGAGAACCAAAGGGTAAGCAAAGGGAGAAGAGAGAAGGAACAGAGAAATAGAAAGGATTAGAGAATGATTTCTTCTTTTCTCGTGGAAGTATTGGTTTTTCCCTGACACAAAGGAGAGTGCTTTGTCATTGTTTTCTTTATAACATTGATGAATTTCTTGTTGAGTGGGTATTGGGTTTTAGTTAAACGTGACAGGAGCTGAAATTTATAGGCGGTCACCTCAGAGGCTCTTTGAAAGTCTCCATAATGCCTCAAGGCACAGATGTGTTTTCAGCACTCACTTCTGGTAAATAACCAACAATTTCATACACTCCACCCCTTCGCCCTGATTAGAGCACTCTCCTTGAAAAATGAAGTATACTTCACGAAACACAAAGCAAAGGCAGGAAAGAGGGGAGGAGGCAGTTTTGTTTTGTCTTGTTATTTCAACTTATGCATTCTTATAAAGGATCGAGGTATTCATCCTGTTCTTGTTTTTTTTTTTTTTAAATTACACAAGAAAGGCAATATTCCTGACAATGAATTGCATTCTAAATACTATTCCGTTTCTCCTTATACTCTGATAGGTCTGATTCTGCCGGTGTGTGCTAATATATAAATATTTTGTAAATAAATATTTCTTGATGGAAGCCAAGAACTGAGGGGAAGGCAGTAGATACAGACGCCCCAGTCTGAACAAAAACATATCATTGGATGGTTTCTTCTCTCCCTTGCTCATGAATGGTATAATCAGTTACCAGGGTTTTTTCTTTAAAGTCAAAACCCATTGAAAGTTTTTATCTTGTTATTATAAATCTGCATTTAATGACTGTACCATAATTTACTTAACCATCGGATTTAACCCCAAGATGGCTCGTTTTCAATCTTTTGCCATTTTGGATAGCACAGAAATGAGCATTTTGTGAACACTCCTTTTTTTCTGCAATTAGTACTATATCCTTAGTTGAGATTCCAGTAAGTGGGCTGATTTGGTATTAAAGATTTTAAGGATATTTCGCACATATTGGAAAATGGCTTTTCAACAAGATAGGATCAGGGCACCTGGGCACCTTCGGCTCAGGTCATGATCTCAGGGTCCTGGGATCGAGCCTCGCGTGGGGCTCTCTGCTCAGCAGGGAGCCTGCTTCTTCCTCTCTCTCTGCCTGCCCCTCTGCCTACTTGTGATCTCTCTCTGTCAAATAAATAAATGAAATCTTTAAAATAAGAAAAGATAAGATCAACTTACTTTGTTATCACAGTCTCTTTGCTCTTTGTCACACCCTCAGCAGCAGGAGTATTTTCAGATTTTAAAAATATTTTGCTAGTTATTTTTTAATGCCTAAAATCCAATAGTAAGGCTGGGCAAATCCATTATTATCAATATATCCCAAATAGTTCACCTACTATGTATTAGTGGAATCTTATTATTTCTGATCAATTCTAAATTTTATATATTAGAGATATTGTTACAATACAATCAAATATTTATTTCCCCAGATTCCCATTGCCTTTGAGTTTTGATTATTTTATTTTTTTAAAAAAATTTTATTTAGTTATTTGGTAAAGAGAGAGACACAGAGAGAATGCACAAACAGGGGGAACAGCAGAGGGAGAGGAAGAAGCACGTTTCCCACTGAGCAGGGAGCCTGACACAGGACTCCATCCCAGGACCCTAGGATCATGACCTGAGCTGAAGGCAGATGCTTAACTGACTGAGCCACCCAGATGCCTCTGTGTTTTTATTATTTTAAAGGTTTTCTTCATTTGCAGCTGTATTAAGATTAAACAGAAGGATAAAGTTTGGGAGCATATTTTAAAAATATATCAAAAGTTTTTTGCCTTCATAAAAAGGAGGTAGAAAGAGTGACACCATTGCCTGAATCAGCGGCAGAGGAAGACGAATGAACGGCCTCTCCATCTGGATAAAGAAATGAAACTCAACAGAACAGTACCTTCACGCCCTAACTATGATCTTCAGATCTGGCAATATGCCTTTGTGTCCCATGGGTTAAGTTTATCAAAAGGTGGGGATTGAACACGGACTCAAGTTTCTATGATGCTAGAGAATTACATTATTACACCTTGTGCTCTTTGCGGGAAATGGAAACCAAAGTTGGGTTTGGCCCACGTGGCACTGATTGGGAGGGAAAGGAAAGAGGCATCGAAGAGTCTCCAGAGCAAAGGACCACTTCGCTGTCTTCAAAAGCTTTATTTCTTCCCTTTACCTGAGCTTGTCACCAGGGATCTCATCACCGGCAGCCACCCAGCACGGCCGGCTGGGGAAAGGCAGGTAGGTGGTGAACCGTTTAAGTGGGAGCACATTTCCACCCTGTGCTCACTCAGACGCCCGTATATTTCTCTTGTCTAGGAACCCGACTGTAGCAGAAACAATGCCCGGAGTTCACAAGAGCCATCTCCCACAAACATCAGGGAGGGGCGGCAGAATGAACTGTCTTAATTCATCTCTTTAAAAGCGTATCTACCGGGGTGCCTGAGTGACTCAGTGGGTTAAATCCTCTGCCTTCGACTCAGGTCATGATCTCAGGGTCCTGGGATCGAGCCCCGCATTGGGGCTCTCTGCTCAGCAGGGAGTCTGCTTCCCCACCCCCCTGCCTGCCTCTCTACCTACTTGTGATCTCTCTCCCTCTGTCAAATAAATAAATAAAATCTTTTTTTTAAAAAAAAAGTGTATCTACCATTTCAATAGTAAACAGATAAATAGTTTCTTCGGTGGGCTACATTCGCAAAAAGGTGTCCCGAATTGAGGGGAAGAAGTCTAACCTTGTGGGCCTTGTGAAATCATTCACTCATCTAACAAATATCGGCCAAATGCCTACGGTGGGCCATGCTGTGGCTGTGGAAGACCCTGGCACTCACCGTGTAGGGATGAAGAAACCTCTAGTCTTGACCTCTCTTTGTTCATTAGTGCTAATATCAGACACAGGGATCCTTACATTTTTTTTTTTAATCTTTTTTTTTTTAAAGATTTTTTTTTTTTTTTTTTTTTATTCATTAGAGAGAGAGACTGAGAATGAGCGGAGAGAAGGTCAGAGGGAGAAGCAGACTTCCCGCAGAGCCGGGAGTCTGATATGGGACTCGATCCCGGGACTCCAGGATCATGACCTGAGCCGAAGGCAGTCGCTTAACCAACTGAGCCACCCAGGCGCCCTACATTTTTTTTTTTAAATGTTCTTTTTTCCAAATTGCCCACTGGAGACAATTATTTAGTAGAAAAATAATCAGAAATTCATGAAAACCCTTGGGGAACATCTTATAAAATTGAATTTTCAGCGTACATACCTGGGAAGAAATGTCCGCTGTGAAGGCAAATTTGCACTCATTTCATCAGTGCCCACCAAAGCCACTTTACCTTCTCAGAAGATCACCTTCCAGTCCTGCTCGCCGTATCTCTAGGCTCAAATCCCTGAGAGATGCATCTATGACAAAGACTCTGGACAGTGGGTAGAACTATATTCAATTTATTCTGGACCTTGCAGCTTGATTGACATTTGGCTTTCAGAGGGCTCATAACAGCAGGATTTTGTTGATAGGGTTTCCAACAGGTCTTACTTATTTTCTACTCTACAGCTGTATGCTGAATAGATTAAACTCTTGGTTGAGAGGTTGAAGAACTCTAGAAAATTCCATATTAGTCACAGAAACAAAAAAAGGACTGTTGATTATTTAGATAGCTTGCTCAGCACAAAGGTGAGGTGGTGATTTTATTACCAGTCTGTATTAGTTCCAAAGCACTAGGATCATTTAGCTCGATACTTGAGACCAAGGGCTTTGGAATATGGCAGATAATTGGTTCAACTTTTGACATCTACTGGGGACTAGTTTTGTAACCTTCAAGAAGCTCCTTGGCCTCTCCCAATCTTGATTTGTCTTGTATAAAAGTAGAAATGATAAAGCTTACTTTACAGAGGTATTAGTGAAGATTAAGCAAGAAATTGTTTTTAAAGTACTTCATCAAAATGCCTGATTCAATGATCAGTTGTTTGTTTTTTTGTAATGATTTTTAAGTGTGTTAAGTAATGGTGACCTGAGCTTTAAAAGGGACAGGGGCACTTGTGGATTTCTGGTTGTCCCTGAGCTTATACCAAATGCTGTGTGGAAAATTCAAGGTCTTCCACAGCCAGCAGAAAGTATGAAAGAAGCCAGAGAACAAATGTTTTAGCATCAAGCAGAGGTGAACTAGGGAACCTCAAGCTGCTAGCTGAATGTTGGTCTCCTCTCTGGCTTGAGTTTCTCTAGGTTTCCTTTCTGTGCTTACATATTGCTAACTTTCCAACAGATTCCCAAATTCTGATTGACTCCTGACCTCAAGCCCACCGAAAGCCCTGCCTACATTCTGAGCATGACTCGACATGCAGTATATCGATTTTTACTTCCTTCCTTCTTAACAGGCAAGCACCTTCTTCCTGATCCTGTTATCTCATGAGAAGAGGACATGATGGAAAAATCACAGGAATTTTACTTCCAAGGTTTAACCTAGACTTTACCTTTTAGCTTGGCCCTAAACAGTGTGTCCAGCATGAGGCAAAGCTGAGGCCCCATGAAAAGTTATCCCTAAGAGATTTCTCCAGTTTAAAAAAAAAATACAGTTTTGAGCATTTGTGATATAAGGCCAAACACTGCTCTCTTGGGTTGCTTTTTAATTGGCTCTTGTCAAAAAATTGCATTCAAGTAGTTCAGCTTGGAATGAGATATGTGGAATTTAAAGAGGGTTTTGCATCATTCGTATTGTCTCAGTGTTATTAATGTCAGGAAATGAGGCCTGTGTCTGTCTGTATCGTTCAGAGCTCTCAGCCGCCAGCAAAGGATTCCCAACACGGTCCATTTTAAGCATCAGAAGACTTCTGAATATTGAGTAATTCAGAGAATTTCTGGGAAGCCTCTAGAATCAGGCTTATGACCAAAGGGGCTGGGAAATAGTGAGGCTCATAGTTGATATCACACACCTCCCATCCCCAGCCAGTTTTCCCTGATGGGAACATCTGCGTGAGTATAGTAGACGCAAGATCATAACCAGGAAATAGATTTTGATGTAATCTACTGATCTGTTTCAGATTTCACAAGTTTTACAGGTACCCACTGGTTTATGTGAGTGAGTGTGTGTGTGTGTGTGTGTGTGTGTGTGTATGCGTGTATTTTGTTCTATGTAATTTTATCATGTATTTTGTTACATGATACAAGTATCAAATGATACATGATTTGTTCTATGTAATTTTATCATGTGTCACTACAGTCAAGATTAGATCAGTTCATCATTATTGGGATCTCTTTTGCTGCCCCTTTGTACATCACCCTTGCCTCCATCCCTAACCCCTAAGAACCACTAATCTGTTCACTTCTATAATTTTGTCATTTCCAGAATATTATGCAAATAAAATTTTATAGTGTGCAGCCTTTTAGGATCACCTTTTTCCCTCACCATCGTTTTCTTAGGATCCTTCATTTGTGACATGCAGTAATGGTTTGTACTTTTTTATTGCTAAGTAATAACATGGGTGAACTACAGTTTTTAATCATTTGCCTACTGGACAGTACTTCAATTGTTTCCAGTTTGGGGCTAATGTGAATAAAGTAGTTATGAACATTCATGCTATTTTTTTTTTTTTTGGTACAGAGACAAGTTTTTATTTTTTTAGGGTCAAATTCATAGAGAACAATTGCTGAGTTGTATCTCAACAAATGCTTAGTTGGCAAGAAATTGCTAAGCAGTTTTTCAGAGTGGTTGTAACATTTTACATTCCCACTAGTAAATGTATGTGTAATGGAGTTCTTCTGCATTCTTGCCAGCATTTGGTATTTTACTGTTTTTTACTTTAGCCATTCTGTTAAGTATGTAGTGATATCTCATAGTTGTAATTTTTATTTCTGTAATAAGTGAAGATATTGCATGTTTTTTTATGTTCTTATTTACTATCTGCATATCCTCTTCCAGGAAGCTCCTCTTTGTCATCCTTTGTTTGCCTACTTTAATCTGTTGGCTTTCTACTTTACAGTTCCGAGATTTCTTTATATATTCTAAATGTGAATGTTTTGTTGAATATATGGTTTGAAAATATAGTCTCTCAGTATGTAGTTTGTCTTTTTATCCTTTTGACTGAACTTTTTACAATTTTTTAAAATTCTGATGATGTTCAAATTGTCCATTTTCCTGTCATTTCTTATATTTTTTTGTTATCAAGTCTAAGACACTCATAGTGAAGATTTTCTACATTTCTTTTTTTTTTTTTAAGATTTTATTTATTTATTTGACAGAGAGGGAGACCACAAGTAGGCAGAGAGGCAGGCAGAGAGAGAGGGGGAAGCAGGCTCCCTGCTGAGCAGAGAGCCCGATGTGGGGTTTGATCCCAGGACCCTGAGATCATGACCTGAGCTGAAGGCAAAGGCTTTAACCCACTGAGCCACCCAGGTGCCCCGCCCCTCTATATTTCTTATGTGTGTTTTTTTTGTTGTTGTTGTTACCAAGTCTAAGAAACTCATAGTGAAGAAACTCATGGTTTTTTTCTAAAAACTTCATCATCTCACATTTTATTACAATGGTTTTTAATGAGATGGTCGGTTACTTGTTTCTCATTGTAACTTGCTCAAAACTTTAGTCTTTTTCTTATCTATATGATTCCCTTTAACACCATATATGGATAGCTATAGTAATAGTATTTTTGTGACATAATTCTCATATTTGCTGATTTCTTTTTTTTTTTTTTTTATTCATTTAACAGAGAGAGAACACAAGCAGGCAGAGAGGCAGGCAGAGGCAGAGAGAGGAACAGGCTCCCTACGGAGCGAGGAGCAGGCTCCTTGTGGAGCAAGGAGCCCGATGCGGGACTCGATCCCAAGACGCTGGGATCATGACCTGAGCCAAAGGCAGCCACTCAACCAACTGAGCCACCCAGGCGTCCCTGCAGATTTCTTAGAATCTCACTTCCCTGTTTCTCTGTCCCCCTCCCTTCCTTTCTGTCTTCAGCACTTACTGAGTGAAAATCCTTTGCTGGCCACTGCACTGAATGCAGGTTATGTTGAGCACTGATTTAGTATTCACAACCATCCTATGGAGAAGGAACTATTTTAATTATTTTAATTTTTTTTTTTTAAAGAAAAAGAATTGGAGACAGAGAGTGTAAAGAACTTGCTTTGGACATAAAACTAGCAAGTGGTAAAGGCAGTGTATAAATTCATACAGCCTGACTTCAGAGCCCCCCTACCTGGTACTGAATTGGGATGTATAACTCTCTATAATAAGATAAATTATACACATCAGTGGTATTTGTATATAAAGCATTACTAAAGCAAATGTGAACAGAAAAGGCTGATTATAACATATTATCACCCTAGTGGTTTCTCGGATCACTTTTTCTTCCTGTTTACTAAGGTTAATTACAGTCCTTTCTTGCGAGGTGCCGCCATAGACTTTCCAAGGCATGCGTGTCTTATGCTACTCCCACATTTCCTGGATGAGGACAGTGTTAATGTAATAGATCCTCAGAGCCCGGCAACACAGATTAAAACTGAAGTGCCAGGAAGCATGAAAAATAGCAGAGTGACAATATACTGTGTCAATGCTTGCAGTGATGGGCTTTTAATATCCGGATCATTGAACTACTACCATATGGATGATCTATAGTATCAGCCCGGGAGTCATGCAACTCTACTGAGGCTGGAAGGGCTTCCTGCTCCCCCAGACGTCTCAGTCCACGACACCGATGGGAACAAGCCCAGGATGCTTCTGTGCCTTGGGGCCGAGTGTGGGACCCCAATGCCTAAGCTGATGCTACAGGAGAGCTTCCTGAAAATCACAAAGATGTTGTCATGGTTTTGTTGAGTCCTCCTGGGTTGCCTTGTAGAAACGTTTTAAAGTCAACATTCAAGGAAACTCTATAGTTACGTTAACAGAGCGATCATGACCCTTCTGTAGGGAGCAGTGCACATGAATCAAACTAGATCTTTCACAGTTTAATATTTATTTATTTTAAATTAACACATAATGTATTATTTGTTTCAGGGGTACAGGTCTGGGATTCATCAGTCTTACACAATTCACAGCACTCACCATAGCACATACCCTCCCCAATGTCCATCCCCCAGCTATCCCATCCCTCCCTAATATTTATTTTTGAAGTCAGAGGATATCTTCGAGTTTCTCCCTTCACCTTTCCTTATCTTAAAACTGGCCTGACGAATATAACCCTGAACTGTCCTGCAAACTTCAAATACAATTTATGGTTCCACTCTAATCTCCCCATTCAATTAAAATAAAAGAGAGAAAGTAAAAGGATGAAAAAATGTTAAAGAGAAACATTGAGCAAGCCACCCAGCCCCAAATTCAAACAAACAAAGAAACAAATGTACAAGAGTTGGTTCCGCTGACTGAAATAAGGCAGGCATTCTCCATAGTTTAGGAGTAGAACAGGGCTTTAAATGGATGGGAGAGTTCTGCTTCCTACCCAATTTGCATTCAGTTCTGGAGTGGTTCTCTTTTCTCCCGAGCCCCCCTCCTACTCATTCCTTAGCATTAACGCTTCACGATTGGAAGCAGTATTACATCCTTGAGACATTGCCATAGACGAGGAGACATAAATGAGAGTTAATAACCATCAAATATGCCTATTTCCTTTTCCTATAAATTAGAGCCTGCTTTCCTTCTGAATTTTGCAAGAAGGAAAACAGACTCCCTCCTGCTGATGTGAGGAAGTAATGCTAAATCTCCCTCAAGATTCACTCGGGCTTCTTACAGCTGTATGTTAGTACCTTTTTATATGCAATTTTACTTCATTTAGTCTTTAAGGTTGTGCCTGAGGTTAGTTTAAAAGGTTAGTTAAATGTTAATGGATGTTAATGCTGCAATTAAATTGTTAAATCAATTGAAAACTGTGGCTCCGTCTCTATCCGCGTTAGTGCCGGCCTGAGCTGCATTGGCGTATAAATTAAAAGCTGTAAATCTAGTGAAGTCTAATTAGAGACCAAATTTCTCATTTATCTTATTTTCACAGGACTGTAAGCACTGATAGATAATCAACGAAGGGCTAAAACTTTTTAACATTAAAAAACTATTTTATCTATTTCAGGATTCAGGTGACTGATTATAATTCAGATCCAATTACTGTAAAAGGTCATATGTGAAATGAAGTTCTTTCAGACACTCTTTTAAGTTTTATTTTACAAGTTTGCATACAACACGGCACCGTCCCCATCCCCGAAAGCAAATATAAACACGTTATTCGGGACCGACTCTAATGGCGTCTTAGAGTAACCTTGGTGCTAAATAGGGGTTTTAAGAGACAACTTGCATTGACCAGGAAGAATAAAGATGGATTTGGGCGCTTCTCGGGAGATTCCTCAGAGAGCAAAATTAAGCCTTCATGGATGTCTAAGGTGTGCATTTTTCATTATTGCTTCCAATTGGCTGTTGCCATCTTGCTTTGCGGATGTTGGAGAAGAGTTGCGTGTAAGGAGTTCAAAGGAAAGAATTCGTCAAGTGTAATCCTCCTCAGTTTGCTGTGGTAAAACCACACTGCTCTAATTCCTCTGTGTGGCACTCAGCCCTGATTCCACTATATTTGACCATACTTTAAAATAAAATGCCTTTTCACTTCTTTCTAAGCTACAGCACCTAAGAAGAGATCTAACCATAGCTTCTAACCCACCGATGTTGACGGGAAGGCGTGTTAATAGGGCACCTGAACTATTAGATCAAAAACTATCTCTCCAAAAAGTAGGAACACTCAGGTTTTGGTTTGCAAAGCTGTTCCTTTGGCGATATTATTATTATTATTTAAAGATTTTTATTTACTTATTTGAGAAAGAGAGCAAACGCGGGGGGAAGGGCAGTAGGAGAGGGAGAGGCAGACTTCTTGCTGAGCAGGGACCCCCATGTGGGGTTCGATCCCAAAACCCTGAGATCATGACCTGAGCTGAAGTCAGATGCTTAACCAACTGAGCGCCTAGTGGTATTATTATCCTTATTTTAAATATCTCCTGGAAAATGGTATTTCCTTAAATGCAATTGATGTAATGAAGTCTTTTGCTCAGAAAATACTATTTTAGGAGAACCAGTTACAAACGTGTATTCAACTAGAAGACCTCCTCCCTCTCATGAAGACATCCACCGTGCCCTTCCTCAGATTCGGAGTCAGATGTCGGCATGATTAAACCGCAGAAGAACATCAGAGGATGAATTGCTGAGCAGATTGAGTGTTCTGAACTTTCTGCTTTTTTAATTTTGTCATGAATTTTGAGCTCCTAAAATTCTTGATCACAGCCTCCACAGGGAAAATGCCACGTTAGGTTGCTTGTCCCCTGAAGCAAATGAGGAAAATGTTATATATTTTTTTCACCCTTAAAGGAGCACTGATTTCCTGACAGTACGTGTGTTTCTTACTTGCAGGTGTTGCAAACTCAAGAACGAAATCCTTGTAGCCAGCAGGGCCCAAATCCGTCTGTTTTCTGTGAATTGCTGTGGATTTCAAGAATAATAATCAATTAACAAGATCTTAACCAGGGCCTTTGCACTTCCGTTGAAATGTACGTAACTTTCCACTTAAGTACTTGATGGGAAACGTGGAGCCCATGTCTCTGTCTTGGTTTAGCCAGGTAGCAAAAGCAGTATCAAAAGATGCCATTTTGCCTTCTTTGGAGGGTGTGAATGATCACTTTGCTTGTAGAAAGATGCTAGGGTATTCTTTTTTTCTTTTAGGATTTTATTTATATATTTGTCAGATAGAGAGAGATGAGAGAGAGAGAGAGAGAACATAAGAAGGGGAGCAGCAGGTAGAGGGAGAAGCATGCTCCCCATTGAGCAAGGAGCCTGATTCGGGATTCAATCCCAGGACTCTGGGATCATGACCTGAGCCTAAGGCCAACACTTAATTGACTGAGCCACCCAGGCATCCCAAAGCTAGTATATTAAGTAAAAAATCTACTAGAATGGGCTATTGGATGTTCTTGATCCGCAATCTTTGGGGAACAAGATGTTTCACAGTCAATGGTGACAGACAACTATCCACTGACACTAAGACACCTAAAGGCTTTTACTTGATCTCTGAGAATCATCTGCAACTGAAGCCTGAAATCCTACCGTTAAAAAAAAAAATACCTTTTTTTGAATTATGCATCCTCCCCCCCCCCCCCAGGGCTAATGCAAATGCCTTTAAGTCTTCCACACCACTCCGAGATGTTGAGGTGATAATCTGAAGCTGCTGCAGGCCTGGTTCAAGGGCTGGTGGAGGGCATGCATGAGGGTGATTTTTCTGGACGCTGGGGAGATGGGACCCGAACCAGGATCTCTTCCCCAGTGGAGGGAAGCAGAACACGACTGACCGTGCTCCAAAGTCTGAGCTCTGGAGGCAATAAGCAACTGGGTTCAAACCCAGTTCTTTCATATCTGCATTCTAGAGTCTTCCACTCACTCTCAGCTGGTGTTTCCCTTTCTTTTTTTCAGCTCTTCTCCATCATGTTCCCATCTGATTGCAGATGATAACACTGCTAGTATTTTTAGCTGTATTCTGACTCTTGATCCCAAGACACATTTATTCAGCAGTTACATTGACATCCCTACTTAGATTCATTCATTCATTTATTCAATCCTGTGCTCATTCAATGTCGGGTAGATTCATTCATTCATTTATTCAATCCTGTGCTCATTCAATGCTGGGTGTTGGCAAAATAAAATACCTGCCCTCTCAACATTTATATTCTAGAGAGGGATTTAGCAATGAATAACAATGACAATGAAAGAAATCCAACATAATTTTGCAAAGCAATATATATTATGGAAAATTCAAGGCAGAGCAGAAGCAGAAAGTGGTAGAGCATGCTATTTTGGGTTGAGTTGGGAAGCAGAGGTCTGGATGAACTGCGGGCACAACCATTCATGATCTAAAAGTATGTTAAGTGGAACATGTTGAAGACAACATTGGTGATTCTCTGCCTCCCTGGTTCTCTTTTCCTTCCAAACTTCCTTCTCTCCCTGTTTTTCCCTTCTCAGCTAATGACACCACTAGTTATATATTGATTTAAGCCTAGAAACCTAGAAATCTGTTTTGATTCTTTTTTTTTTTTTACCCTCACCTACTCCCCTCTGAGTTCATCAGCATTTACACTTGACTACAATCCCTGAGAAGTAGGCTAATATTAAATCATCATCTTATAGAGGACTAACTGATGCTCAGACCAGAACTGTGCAGTGACTTGCCCAAGTTTATACAACTGGCCAATGGTGGACCCAATAGTGGTTGAAGTCAGATTTTCTGACATCCATCTTTGCTTCCTGCCCTCTATCCCCACATCTGAAGGAGGCCTGCGAAAGGGACCAGAGGAGCAATGAGTTTCCTGTATTTGTCTTATCACCAAAGTTTTCCTCACCTGACAACTTTATTATGCCTCCCCCGACAATCTCTACTGCCTCCTATAAGTACTAAGCCAGTTTACACTCTGTCACAATTTCTGCTACATTACTCTGCAAGTACTCCCTCATCATTTCATGTCTGTCCTGTCTCATTGCTACATAAGTCCCTAAAGGATGAAGGACAAGTTTTCCCTCTCCATACATACACTGGGTGTTCAGTAAATGCTTGCCACTGGTAAACATAGATCCCATCTTCTGTTCTCAGGAAAGTTGCAATCAAGCTGGTGCCATAAACAAGGATTTGTGATGAAATTAAATGATGGAAAATCCAAGTGAGCAACTGTAGAATGTACAATGGAATATTTCTCAAACTGGGAAGCCAAAGACATCGCTGAGAAGCTGAAGAATGGGATACATTTTGGTTGATGAGAAGAAAAGGGGAGAATGGAATAAATAAGTCTTAAAGATGACAATAACTATGTTATTTTCAGGCTGACATGATGACAGTTAAGGGTTCTTTTTACAGATCAATTCATGACCTAAATGTTTATTAAGTACTTAGCCAATGTCATGTACCTTATGAACACATACAATGGTGACCGAAATTAATAGGGTCTTCTTCTCATGTAGTTGGCAGGTTAGTGAGGGAAAACCAAGAAGTTAACCAGAAGCGCTGACATAGCAGGGAAAGTTCTGTGATGGGAGCTCATGCCAGAAGCATCTAACTTACTCTTTTAGAGGAGGCAAGATCAAGATCAAGAGGGGGTTTTTTGAAGGAAACGCCATATGAGACCTGGAGAATCATTAATGGAAAATTACATTTGGAAAATTCAGGTTAGACCGCACAGGGTGGTACCTTATATAACTGCAAGCACTGGGGAAAATGTGGCATCGAGAGAGAGGAAGAGGAGGAAAAAGAAAAGCAGCCAAGAGGAAGAAGAAGATGGACAGAGAAGTTAATTTGGGGGTGAAATGAGGCTTTTTGCTTCCAAAACACCACAGAGACCCAAAGAGGGAACGTTTATGGAGAGGATTTGTTAAAAGTATTTGTTTAGGAATAATCCTAAAGAGCAAGCCCATGTTTGGCCTGTAGATGGGAGAGCCTTGTCTCCATCTTTATGTGCCATCTCATCCAACCAACTGGCCCTTCATTTCTTGCCTCTTGCAGCTGTACCATTGTATTCTTTTCATCCTCCTCCTACTCCTGTATTATCACTGTCACCTGCTCCACCTTCTCCCACGCTAAAACAGCAGCATTTCCTCACAATGTGCCATTATCCCTGTACTTCCTTAGAAAACTCATCGAAACTCTTATTATTGGCCACCATCTTTGTACCAATTCCCCAAATTACTTTCTGGTAGTGGGAAAAGGTGTTGGCCCCAGTGACTTTGCAATGAGTGGACTCCATAAAACTAAAATGAAAAGGAACTGTAGGTAAGTGCTATGCTTTATTTGAGACAATTTTTTCCCGTGACAGGATACAGGCTAACAATGTCGACATGACACACAAAAGATCTATGCACAGTGACGGGGGTCTATCAAAAGGGCATTGGAACCCACAGAAAGAGTTCCCAATGGCTTAAAATGGAGCAATCTTTGCAAGAAAATAAACCAAGAAATATCAGGTTGTAATTCAAAGTACAAAATAAATATCCATATGTCAATACTGATATAAACAAATGAACGAATAAATAAAGAATTGTGGAAAACAGACAAACGTTTTGTGCTGAAGAATTTCAAATAGTTTATAATGATACTGCACTCTCAGGGAGGGTAACATGCCTCCCCTCTTTACCTAAATGACTTCCTTTTAAAGAGTATGGAACGAGAAGTAGAGGAGGAGGAAAGAGTAACTTTATATTGGAAGAATCTGACAATCATGACCTCAACCAGGTCATCAAAGTGAGTATCAACAGCGATGGTCATATTAATATGTACCCCTGATATGATGTGATGAGAATGGCACTGTGGTCTTCCTTCCAAAGACACATAACCATAGCCCAATCACTAGGAAAACACCAAACAAATCTTAGGAGAGTGACATTTGAGATATCTGACCAATACTCAACACAACTGTCAAGGTCATCAAAACAAGCAAAGTCTGAGACTCTGTAACAACCAAGAGGAGCCTAAGGAGCCATGATGTAGTATCCCAGTTGTGATCCCACAACAGAAAAAGAAGATTAAGTAAAAATTAAGATAATCTAAATAAACTATGGACTTTAGTTAATAGTAAAGAATTAATATTAGCTCATTAATTCTAACACATGTACCGTACTTATGCAAAATATTAATAATAGGAGAAATTGGGTGTATGATATATGGACGCCTTCTACAGCATCTTCACAGTTTTTCTATAAATCTAAAAACATTCTTCTTTTTTATTTTTTTTATTTTATTTTTTTTAAAGATTTTATTTATTTAATTTTAACAGAGAGAGAACACAAGCAGGCAGAGAGGCAGGCAGAGGCAGAGAGAGAGGAGCAGGCTCCCCGCTGAGCAAGGAGCCCAATGTGGGACTCGATCCCAGGATGCTGGGACCATGACCTGAGCCAAAGGCAGCTGCTTAACCAACTGAGCCACCCAGGCGTCCCCTTCTTTTTTATTTTTTTAAAGATTGATTGATTTTAGAGAGACAGTCATGAGCAGGAGGGGCAGAGAGAGAGGGAGAAAGAATCACAAGCAGACTCTGTGCTCCAAAGCAGAAGTCGATCTCACCACCCCAAGATCACCATCTGAACTGAAAACCGAAAGTTGGACACTTAGCCCACTGGGCCACCAAGGGCCACCAAACCTAAAAGCCTTCTAAAAATTTTAATTTTATTTAGAAATTGTATTTTTGATCTCAGTTCCTGTCCTGAGCACAGACCCATGTTTCTAAGTACCTGCTGGACTGCTCCAATGCAATGCTCTGTGGGAACCTCAGATCACATTGTCCAAACCCCAAATTTGTCATTGTGAGTACCAAATCAGCTAGACTTTCTTTTTTTTTTTCTTTTAAGATTTTTATTCACTTATTTGAGGGGGGAGAGAGAGAGAGAGAGAGAGGGAGCGCACAAGTGGGAAAGAGGGAGCGTGATGTGGGGCTTGATCCCAGGGACCTGGGATCATGACCTAAGCAGAAGGCAGACACGTAACTGACTGAGCTACCCAGACGCCCCCTCAGCTAGACTAATGTGTTTATCGGTGGTCTAGGTACCACATCATTATTTAACAGGTCTTTCAGTCTGGAAACTTGACAGTTGTCATTCATTCTTTCCTCTCTCTAAGCCATGGACATCAGTTGCCAAATGTGTATTCTATGTCTGTAGCTTTTGGATTTATCCCTTCCTATTGGGATTTATCCCTTTCTATTGATGATTATTATTACATTGTTATTTAGATACTCATAGAGTTTTTAAAGATTATATTTAAGAGAGAGAGAGAAAGAATGAGAGAGAGCACAAGCAGGGGAGAGGGAGAAACAGGTTCTTCACTGAGCCAGAACCTGTCGTGGGGCTCAATCCCAGGACCCTGGGATCTTGACCAGAGCTGAAGGCGGATGCTTAAGCATCTGAGAGCCACCCAGCCATCCCTAGATATTCACAGAGTTTTCTGAGTCATTTCTAAGGACCTCCAAAATGCCCTTTCTGTTACTTCTCCAAAAATATCTCCTTGTCAAAGTCATGTTACTAAAGCATAATTCCCACCATGGATTCTTCTAAAACTTTGGAAGTAGCTACCCATCATGTAACATCCTCAGTTAAAACTTCTTATTGTGGCCCTCTGTGATATATCCTCCACCTTACTTCCCCATCCCTGTGCCACATTCCTCTACACGAGGCATCGTGGCCTCGCTCTTCCAAATCGTACCAGGTGTTTCCCCGAAACATATAGGCCATTTGGTAAAGCAGCTAAAATCATAGGTGCCAGTTCAAGGCAGACCTGGGTTTAAATTCTGGCTTTGCATTTTACTATTTTGCAAAATTAGACTACTAATTTCCTCTCTAAGTATCTAGTTGCCTATCTGAAAAATGGAGATTTGGTGAAATTGGAAATTCTATGAAGCAAGGCACTTGGCATACGTTTCCAGAACACCCTGACTCATTGAAGTTTACTTTCAGTTCTTTCGAAGGTCAGCTTCGCAGGAAACCTGGCCTGTGTTGTTGATGGTGGTGTCGTCATGCTGGGTGTTTTCTTCCCCAATGGTTGAGACTCAAGGGGGTTTTTCATTTGTGGCTCCTGAGTGGTAGTTTTTAAGTTCCCCCTTTGCCCCATGATGATTCGTATTCTTATTTCCAACACTGAACAATAACTCAACCCATCTATGTCTTTGTTTTCTTTTCTGTACAATGGGGATAATAATGAGGCCTCCTCCAGAGGATTCTTTGATGATTAGATGAGTTTATGTGTATACAACACTTCGAAAGTGCCTGACATATAGTAAGTGCTAGTAAGTGATTTTAGTTATTACAACTCTTACCATCTCATACGCCAAGAACATAGACAATGAGATTTATTTAACTTTATAGTCCCTACTATGACCAGAAAAAAAAAAAGCCCTGATTATAGTAGGTATTCGATGAAAGCCAGTCAGAGTATGATCCAAAGGTGCCTTGGTGAATGGACTTGGTCTTCCTTTCTCTGAGGAACAAAATATGGATCAGTTAAAACCAACAGCCAAGGCCATTCACAGTCAATGTGTTCATTACATGAGGAAGAAGACACACTTTGGAAGGGTTAGGCAGAAAGAAGAGAACCTGGAGAAATGGCCAGGAGCACAAGGGCTGAAAATGAGTGGTATTAAATAATGCAGCCATTATTGGTGCCTGATGAATAAATGAACAACACTCACGTTACTTCATGCGTACCCAGAGATACGTGACTTCCAGGAGAAGTTACTAGTTAATAGTATGCCATCGGCTCATGTCCAATATGAGACATGAGAAACAAATCCTCTAAAATGGTAAGTTTCGGTAGAATCTGTACATCAGTTACAACTTGATTTTACTTAATGGTATAGTCATTCCTCTTTAACTTGGGTGATTCAAATAACTCATTTTTGAAAGATTGCTGTAGAGATGCTGGTATGGTTTAATATCCACATCATTCCAAGAGCAAACATAGGATAGCTACACTCCTACTGGTGATCATCCTCCCATCATGTAACAAGAGCTGTAGTGGACAATCCAGACACATTCCAGCAGATCTCGAATTTTCTGGCTTCCCACTTGGTCTTCTTAGCTTCAATCTGTGACCTTTGAAGAGAGATAAAATCCTAAAACATAATTTTGATAAACTTTGTGAATTAGAACTCTTACACCCATATTGCATTGGGGGGGGGGTAGGGAATGAGTGTGTTTGGCTTTTTGTTTGTTCGTTTGCCTTTTTATCGACCTTGAATCTGGAAGGCAACATACACTCTTGTGCTCATCATCTCTCCAAGGTTGTGAGGATGTTCCAAATTCAGAGGAAGAACCTAAACGTCCTCAAACTATGCAAGAAGAGGCAGGCACATGGTCTGCAAAACCCAGACCAGATAAGCAGCTGCCTTCAAAATGCACCAAAAGAGGTGACCTGAAGAACCCCATTACTTTTACAGGCTTGACCTGGACCCTCATAAAACTTTCCTGTGTGATTTCTCAGGACAATATGAATCCTGGAGACATCCAGAAAGGGAAATGAAACTCTTCCGGCTTATATTTAAACTTGACCCCAAAGCATATATGTTTATTGGCCTCATAAAGCCAATGCAACTGTTAGTGTTCCTGACTCAGGATGAGGGGCTGGGACAAAGGGTAATTTGTCACTGGCGATGACATCATCGTTATCACCTCCCTCATCATGGACTCTGAGCATCTCTGCACAGCAACACGCCGGCCGCTCCGGGGAACAGCAGACGCAGTGGCCCCTGTTAGCAGCTCACAGAGGTCCTATCGGAGGCAAAGGATAAAATTATCCAGCAATCCTTCTGGCCAGTTTTGCGAGGAGCAAGGCACCGAACAACCAAATCGCAGGGCTCTTAGAAATCAGGCCAGGCTTTTGTGGGGCATCGTGTTTTCCTTCCCGCAGTCATGCGGTAAAGTGTGAGAGGCCTATGGGGTTGGTTTTGGAATTTATCTATAATATCTGAGCCCTTTCTTTCCTCCAGCCTCTGGTTCTATAAAAAGTAGGTAGAGAAGCAGGGGTGTGGGGTGGGGGGCGGAGGATGAGTGGGTCTGGGGGACCAGCGACAGCCTGCAGGTCAGCTCACGGCATGAGCGGCCGGGGGCAGGAGGGGGGGTGGTTCTCATCATTAGCCCCCGCCCCCACCCCATTACCAGAATACAGGGGAGCTCAGTGGGCCACAGACAGGAGGCAGGAGCCCCAAGAGACATCTTTTAAAAGTTAGTCCACCCCCCTTCCCAGCAAGGTAGCCCACCCAGGGCTCCCTGGGAGAGAGGATTTTGAAGTGAGGTGGGTAGCAATTTCCCTTTCTTCCTGCCTTCCCCCGCGCATCCCTTGCCCACTCCTGCTCCCACCCCATCTCCTCGTGGCAGCCAGGCCAAGTTTGTTGCTTGCAGCAGAAAGACTCAAACGCTTTCGTGATCCGACTGTTTTCAAACAGCCTCGGCTCCTGTGAGCCTTACCAGCTGTGACTAATAGCAAAGGGAAGGGGGGAAGAAGCTTCTCGAGCCTGCAGGCTTCAGACAGGCAGGCTCTGGGGGAAACAAGAGAAAGCCATTAACTAACCACAGTGTTATCTTGATTCTCTTGGAGAAACGAGCTAGGGACGCCTAATGAACTAGCCTGAACGTTTCAAACTGAATGTGCCTCTGGGAGGCAGGCTAGAACAAACAGTGTGACAATCAATGCTTGGTTCCCATATCAAGAGAAAAGGTTATTCTCTCCTCTAAGGAATTAGAGGATTAGTATATCTCTCTGATATATCTTCTCTCCTTTTAAAATTTTAACTTTTCTGAGAATGCTCAAGTATAAGGAGCCGAAAGTGATGGGGAGGGCGAGGCTGGTTCCACACAGTAGTTTTAAAGTTCATTAACACGGGAGATACTCCTGTAACATTTCCTGTACACTTTCTAGATCACAAGCCCAATTTTCCGTCGTGGTTGCACGGCGCTAGTAGGTATTTCAAACTCAATCATCCTGCCTTCAACTTCCCCGCCTCAGACGGAGGTGGGGTCAAAGGGCGAGCAGGCAAAACTCGCCTTTTTTAGTTTGGAAATCCCCATGTGGCTACTAGCCGGAGATTTTCAAAAGGTGACTGGGTTTCTTAGCCAAATCCTCCAAACTGCTCGTTTTCCAGGAAGCTTAACTTTATCCGTTATTGTTTTGAAGAATTTCTGGATAGGAAGGGACGTAAAATATGAAATTCTTGAAAGTAATGAGCGGGATTGGAGCGTGCTCTGTGGGAGTGAACCCTTGAGGGGAATGCCAATGTGCCTTCGTAGAAAACTGGTCTCAGGTTCTAGGAAGGAGGGAGGGCAGAAGGATGGATGCATGGATAAAGGGGAAAAAATGATTCTAATCAATGCCCCATTCAGGAAACTGTTGTTTAGTTTAGATTCACCCTTGATTCCTACTTTCCTGTATTTTTCCAGAAGACTTCTGTTTGAATTGCTTACTTTTTTTGTTGTTTTGTGTTTTTGTTTTTGTTTTGTTTTGTTTTGTTTTGGTGCTAATTTTCAGCCAGCAGTGTATCTGTCAATCAAGGTAATCTGGCTGTGATAAACAAAAGTGAAAGCAAGCCATGTCTCTTCCTGGTATCTCAGGGTCGCCTAGATTTCCAAATGTTCCTTAGGCACCTCAGTCCAAGCAAGGATCCTTAGATGTGGAAGGCAGCTTATCTGTGAGAAGGATTGATGTAGGGCCGCCGTCGTCACTGACTCTTGCCCATCAATATGTCAGCACATTGAGTAAAACTAATCATGGAGAGCACTGAGGACATTAGGAGAAGGAAGGGAAAAATGAAGGGAGGGGGGAATCGGAGGGGGAGATGAACCACGAGAGGCTGTGTACTCGGAGAAACAAACTGAAGGTTTTAGAGGGGAGTAGGGTGGGGCAATGGGTTGGCCCAGTGATGGGTATTAAGAAGGGCACGGATTGCATGGAGCACTGGGTGTTACACGTAAACAATGAATCTTGGAACACTACATCAAAAACTAATGATGTACTGTATGGTGACTAAAAGAACATGATAAAATAATAATAATAAAATAAAGTGGGTAATTAACAAAAAACTAATTATGGAGAGGAATATAATATGTAGTTAATATTTCTATGAAAACTTCCTCCTTCAAAGCCTTAAGACATGCATACCTTGATCCAGCAATTTCAATTACAATGATTTTTTTTTCTAAGAGAATAGTTGGGGATTTATGTACAACTTTACCTATGAGAAAGCTTATTGCAGCAGCAGTAGTGAGAATATGCTTTTCCCAACTAATTACCTCTCTACCCATGTTAGACAATCACAGTCTTGCAAAGTTTCTTTTTTTTTTTCCTTTTACTTAATGCTGTATGCTTGCTAAGCAAGCCAGTTCTTCTTAAGTAAAAATAGGAAATTTAGGTAAATCCCACTTTAATCATTGCAGAGTATTAGTCTGCTTGGACTGTCCGTAACAAAATACCACAGACTGAGTATTTTCAACAGAACCTTTTCTCACAGGTCTGGAGATCAAGGTGCTGGCCCCAGATCAAGGTGCTGGCAACATAGTTTCTATTCTGAGGCCTCTTGACTTGTTAGTAGGTGGCCGCCATCTTGCTGTGTACTGATATCACCTCTTCTTTGTGGGCATGTAGGGAGAGGAGGGGGAGATAAAGGGGAGAGAGAGAGGGACAGAGAAAGAAAACCTGAGGCAGAGAGAGAGGGAGAGAGAGATTTCTTTGGTGTCCTTTTAAGGACATTAATACTTTCAGATCAGGGACCCCCACCTTTTTGACCTCATTTAATCTTAACTAGCTCCTTAGAGCCCCCTTCTCCAAATGCAATCACACTGGTGGTGAGGGATTCAGTATATGATTTGGGGGGCACACAGGCATTCGGTTTATAACATACAATTTCCTAGTTAGTGGAAGTTTTTCTTAATAAGACATTCTCTAGATAAATATTTCACCGAGTCTCAAATAAGATTGCATAATTAAGCCAAAGAAGCTTCACACCAATAGCTCAAAGAAAGTTCTCCTTGTCGCCTTACACACAGGCAGTCGGAGGGTCTGGACTCTCTGCTTAACTAGCTATTCGACCGGAAACAAGGCCCATAACCTTTGTGGCTCTTGATTTCTACATCTTTAAAGAGAGGGGTTTAAACCAGATGTCTTCTCAAGTTTCTTTTAGCTCTATATTTCATGCATCTGTGACTGTTTCTTTTTTTTTTTTTTGTGACTCAATGTTCTCTTGTAGCTCAATGTTTCTTGTAGCTCAATGTTCTTGTAGCTCAATGTTTCTTGTAGCTCAATGTTCTCACACCTGTGATACAACTCTCAGAAATTATAACATGGTAGATAGCATATTTTACAGAATTCATAGTAAACAAAAATTGCATGTACAGATAACCTACGTCTGTGTACTTATTTTTTGCATCAGTTTCATTTATATAAATCACTCTGGGTTATTGTTATATTCCAAGAATAAACTACATCGAATTCTCTTTAATTCAGCCCTGGAAGTTGGAAGCAAATGGAATGAAATACAACTCAAATTTAAAGGAGAAATTGGATCCATATTTGGAATTTCAGCAAAAACAAGAACAAGGAGGAACATTCCAGTAAAATAATATAATTCATTTTTATGAGTAGAGTATTAGCAAACATATTTCAAAATCTGAGCCTTATTAATAATTTTTATATTAATATTTATTGCCTCGCCATTTCCTCCATATATGCCATAAAACAAAGACAGTTTTGTTTGATGAGCTCCTCGTACCAATTATATAAACAAGTTGGTAAGGACATAAAAGGAAAAAAAGGGAAAAGTATAAATATTGGATTTTACATCAACAGGCCTGTAAAAATCACAAAGGTTAGAGGTTATCAACTCTAGTTTGACTCTTGAGTTATTCCTCAATCAACGAGATTTATAAAAGAACAAACCACTGATGGGTATGTTGGACTTGAAACAATCAACCTCAGAAGTAGTTGCAGTTCGGTAGTGAGTGAAATCATCCCTAGAGTCAAGAGTGTAGAAAATGTTCCAAGATTCTTAGAGACCAAAGTTTCCATTCAAGTGTTTACTATTTTAATAGGTAATTACTTTAAAAGACACTCATTAAACAATTTCCATTAATAGACCCCACTGGGCTTAGATGGTTTAACTCTCCAAGGCTTTCTGGGTATGTCTTTCTATATAGTATATTTCAATTTTTTAAAAGATTTTATTTATTTATTTGAGAGAGATAGAGTGTGTGCAGAGGAGAGAGAGTGACCATGAGCCGGGCTGGGGCACAGGGAGAAGCAGACTGCCCATTGAACAGGGAACCTAACCTGGGGCTTGACCCCAGGATGTTGGGATCATGGCCTGGCCCAAAGGCTTAACCACTGAGCCACCTAAGTGCCCCTATTTTTCAATGTTTTACAAATCTTTTTTACATCCTATTTTTTTCACTGCCTCCCCTCCATGGCTTGAATACAAAGGTCTAATTCCAACATACTCCATGCTAAAGCCAATGTAGCTTTAAGATGTGCTGGACTAAATTGGATTTTAAGAGAATAAGAGGCGGAATCAGTGAGGACAAAAACACAATAAGCACTTCCTTCAATGGGAAAATACGTTAATTTTAAGGATGACGGACCTAACGTTTACAAACAGCGATCTCAAGGTAAAGCTATTTCCAAAAGAAGTTTAATGTGGATAATTATCCAGAAAAATGAGGCTGGATAGGTAACCCATTTGGAGAGTCCCAAGGAGAAACAGAAAATTTGTCATTTAGTTATTTGATTATGCTGTCACACAGCTTCCATTTTTCCTGTAATGTCCAGCTATATTTTTGATGTTATACTTTACAAAACTAGTCATGTATTTCATGCAAACCCGATAAAGTGGAGATAGGGAGAAAAGGATCAGTGCTTTGCACTGATACAGAGGTGGGTCTTTGGACCAGCTGTGTCATTTGGGGGGAGTACTTCTGCCAGCTTCTCTAGCCCTATCTTTTGTTTTATAGACCTCAGGTTAAATACCCTCCATGCCACCCCAGGGAGCCCGTCTAACACCGCTTAACTCTCAATAACATCCAATCTCTCTGTATGATAGTCTATTTATTTTTATCCCTGACATTATTGCTAGTTGGTATTTTCTTATTTGTTTATTTCCTGCCCTTGCCCACCGAAATGTAAACTCTGTGAAAGGAAGGTTCTTTTCTGCTTTGTTCACCTCTATGCCTAAGACCTAGAACAGTATCTGGCACATGGTACTTTGTCAGAACAAATCTGATACAGGTATAGGGAATGAATGAATGAATGAACTTTAGTTGCCTCATCTCACTTGGGGGTGGCAATGCCTACTTAAAATCTGTCCTAATCGCACACTAGGGGAGTCCAATTTTAAATGGTTTGCCTAAGAAGTGCCCAGGAAATATACATTCTTTACCCTTCCCCCATTCCTTTGTATATTTCCTGATTGCAATTAACGAGAGAAACCAAAGTTTTCATGAGTTGAACTTTTGACATCTTCTTCTCTTTTCCTTATTATGAAAACACTAAATACATCTCCAGGAAATAGATGTGCCTGAAAGTCCTTGATTTCCAACAAACTCCCACCCACCTCCTTTCCACAAAGCAACTGTTTGGATTCCGTGATTTTTATTTTCTCTTGCTGGTTCTGTTTATGAGAGAGATACCTTTTTAGTTCATGTTTATGTGTGTTGTTTTTCTTAGTCTTTTCTCCTCCTCCTTTTTTTTTTTTTTTCCTAAGAGAAGATAATCAGGTTCTCATGTTACTACTAAGTGTTCTAGTGGATGGAAAAAGGTTGCCACATGAGGTCATTGCTGTGTGGATGAACTTGTAGACACTGACATATCAGAGAGCATCTAAGGGAAATATTATAGGGGCCATCAAGGCCGCTTCAAATTTCCTGATTGCATATATTAAAACAGGATAAGCTCCAATTACAGGAGTGCTCGCTTCAGTATAATGGAGAATTGGAGCTGTGTGTGGATTCTGATCTCTCTAAGCAGCCAAGTGTATCTGAAAATATGAAAATAAAGTTAACTATCTATAGTTGGAAGATCAGAAGAGCAAAGGAGCCAGGCCATATCATTTTGTGCAAGGGGAAAAAAAAAAGAAAGGAAAAAAGGTTTTCAAAAGTTCAATTTAGGCTTGTGGCTTTTCACCAAACAGTGTAAACTTGAAATGCACAGCTTCGGATTTCTTCTTCCTGGTGATTCATCAGATAAGATATGGAAACTTACCCTTCATGGTTTTCAACCTTTCTACCTGTGACCATAAAGTAACCGTTTACAAATTGGAATGCTTTACTGACCTCAGCCCAGTTTCTTCTGGACCTGTCACTACAAGTGGGACTTCCAGGTAAAACAACAGCCGACTCACTCTGGCAAAAAGTTTCCCACCGTCTGCAGGAGAGGAGTTGTGCTGGGAGACAGCTGCTTAGAACAGCTGTCGCCTTACACAGTCATCTTAGGGGAGAGTGATTAATGAACTCACTTGGGCAGCGAGGAGTCCAGTTCACTGATCCATCGTTGCAGCCCAGGTATTGATGTGAAACTAATGAGAAATTTGATGCTCAAATTTGAATGTTTATTCCAATTACCAACCAACAGATCCCAATTTTTTTTTCAGCTTAAAGCATTAACCTTTTGTTAGGAATGGGCCCCGTCAAACGGCTTTAAGACACTGTGTGCTAGAACCTGCAAAACTTCGACAAATGCGGCTCCTCCCAGGCACCTGGCTTTCTTTAAATATCGTGTTCAGTTTGTAGCCAAGGAAGGAAGGAAAGAAGAAAGTAACTGCCTTGCGCCTGTCTCACTGGCAGCCACTTAGCACTCAACACATGGATGAGATGAAAAGTCCCTCCCAAACCAAATTAATACGGCCCCATCCTGAACGTGTCTCAGTGTGGAGGCCAGAGCAAGGGTCCTGGGTGTCTGGGTCTTCTCTGTGCTCGCCAGACCGCACACCTCAATTACAATGCTAAGCTCTGACTTTCACCCTTTATGAGAGGTATTAACCTCTCCCCTGGAGAAAGGAAAGCATGGCAATGACTGAAAAAAAAATATAAAAGAAGAGATTCATTTAGAAAAATGAAGATATAGTGGTTCTCCTCTCCCTACCCCCGGTTAAGCATGATGTCACTTTCTATGGTTTTATTTTTTTAAGATTTATTTATTTATTTGAGAGAGAGAGAGAGAGAGAGAGCAGGAGAGGCAGGGAGGGGCAGAGGGAGAGGGAGAGAGAATCTCAAGCTGACTCTATACTGAGCACGGGGCCAGCCTGATGCGGGGTTCGATCTCACGACCCTGAGATCACCACCTGAGCCCAAACTAAGAGTCGGATGCTTAACTGATTGTGCCACCCAAGCGCCCCCTCCACGGTTATAATCACCCATTTTCAACTGCAGTCTGGAAGCAGAGGAGGGGGGACTGCTATCTACAAGTTGGAAAAGAGTAGGCAATGAATGAATCACAAGAAGTGAATTGCTCGTCTCCGGTACGTATCTGTTAAATATCTACTGCCCTTCTCTGTGTGGCGTCCATGGCAGATTCTATGAATCAAATGGAACCCCCTTTGACATGAGACAAGAGGGGACTGATGTCCCACCCTTCCATATGGAGATCTAGACAGGATTCCCGACCGATCAGAATCAATAGGAGAGGGGCAATCTCTTTACCAGTGCAGAGTGGGAGGAATCAGGATCCTTAATATGTCCCCTCCTGGCTGCCTCCTTCAGCTCCCTGCTTCCCTGATCACGTAGAACCTTGTAGGGGAAGCTTTCCCTGCCCCTCCCCCACCGCCGATCCCCAACTCCTCTACTTCATCCTGCAGGCTCTAACCTTCTCCTCAGCCTAAAGTTGCCTCACTCAACACTTACATTTGCATATCTTCTCCCTCCCCACTCAGTCCACTCAGTGAGTTTCAGGAGAGGCATGACTTTGTTAGTTTTGTTTACTGCTGTCATCCCAGCATCTCAATAGGTGCTTGACTCAGCGTGGGTGCCTGGTAAGTGATTGAGTCAAGGGATGGATTAATTACGATTTGAGTAGTGATGTGTGGGAGAATAATCGTTTCTACTCTCTGAAGCCTGCTAGCGGAGAAATAGCTAGTGGTTAAAGGTTTGGGGGGGTGATTATGGCAAATATAAGAAAGGAGCCCGTATGACATCCATTGAGTTCAGTACCAGGCTGCTTTCTGACGTGGGAGTCCTTGGAGAGCAAAGGACTCAGTCCTTGCATCCATGTATCAGAAAAACAATAGAGGGGATTGACAAATCATACAGAAAATAGACTCGACCCCCCCCCCCCAGGCTCCTCCTGAATGTTATGTAAGGTACCTATTCCTTCAGGGGTTGAATGTCCTGGTTGAAGATTTATGCTGTTTCGTAGAGGCCGTTATGCATTGCTTATGGGCTTAGAGAGAGTTGTCAGTTTCACGCCACTGTCCCTTCTTGGGATCGTGCTAAGAATATTCTTATTACCATTTTTGTTAGGCCCTACTAATGGAAGCGTAAGTGTGATTTTGGTATATTCTTGCCAGGGATGATTGAGGTTATCACAGTATGTAAGCTATATCCCCAAAGCAAGGATCCTTTCAAAGCTGAGGGAAATATTTCAGACTATTAGAATCTTATTTTGGAAATGGCAACTTTATCGCATGAAATGGGGCCAGGATGTGCAGTAAGAGTTAAATGTTCTTCCAGAGGAGCCTGACTCTAAGCCAGGATATGGCATTAAGCACAGAGAAAATTGGGCTGAATAATCCCTTCAGACTCCTTAAGGTGCTGAGCTGACATTTTGATATGCTGCAAGTTGGCAAGTCAGTGCTTGATAGTTTATCTTCAAATTCCACATTTTAAAAGTCTTATTTCCCTCTTCCAAAAAAGACTATACCTGCAAACACCTTAAGCCATACCTATACAAAATCGGATATCTTTTTTTGTTGTTGGTTTGATAAAGGGAGAATTGAATATCCCAAATTGTGTGGAAAAAGGGGCTGCATTTCTGCTTAAAACTCATGCCTTAGATTTCCTAGTAGCCACAGAATTTTGTAAGGACGACAAAGTATGAAATGACAGCGAGACGTAAGAGGCCCCAGTCTTAGCACTTTTGGACATAAAAATTTAATAGATGAGATATGAGTTTTAAAATCAGTTTGGGCTGTTTTGTGGGGTTTGGTTAGAGATGTCAAAATATAATTATTTTGCCACTCTTAATCAGACAGGCTACTGAGAATGTTTCCCTGCTGGTATTTTCAAATTTAATTGAAAGGGTAGTTTTCAAATCCAACTAGTGTGTTGTGATAGCTAAAGGGAGATAAGTCAGAGTGGGATTGGAAAAGAGAGAATGAGTCTGAAGATTTTTGTAGATATATGTGTTAATCGTAACAGAAAATCAATGAATTCAGGTCTGTAAGTCACCCATACATTAATTTTTGTTTTCCTTTTTTATGGAAACATTCTGTTGTCCATAAAGCTTTCCTTGTTCTTCAGCCTATTTGCTTGTCTTCTGTGTTCCATGAGTTTCCATCACTTCTCCTTCATGTGGCTCAACACAAGTGGATTCACCTGCCCCATGTTTCCACCCATTTAAGGGTGTGGATTCCATGAGGGCTGGGCTGTGTCCATTGGATTCAAGTGTCTCCAGATCCCAGGATGATGAAGAAACTCAATACAGGTTGCTGAATGTGGGAATTACGCTTGAGCTCCCTCATCAGTGTTCCCATCCCAACAAATCTCCATTCTGCGTTCAATCACCTCAACGCTAGGAACTCTTGTTCTAGCCCATGACTCGCTGGAACGTACAAGACTCGTTTCCTCCAACCCAGAGACAGTCAGGAGACATAGAAATGAAATATAACAAAAGTGCCAAGTACTATACTTAGCAGCTATGATGTTTTAGAGGAACTTCCAAGAGCTGCTTGATGGTATAAAGATGTTCATCAACCATCAGCTTATGAACAAGATTCCTCATGAGGAAATACAGTTGCCTCCCATTTGCAAATGTGAAAGGTTTAGGCCAAGGAGTCTCTGGCTCCTTCCAGAATTCGCCTGTGACTCCCAAGTAGCGTGTTTATTTTGCTAACTCCGCTCATTCATTAATATGTAAGCATCCAAAAATGCACCATGGACCAAAACACCACAACCCTGGGGATCCGTGACAGGGAGAATCCTATCACGGGAACAAGAGGGAAATTTTCTAGCAGCATTTATGCTCTGCTTTTGAATGCACCAAGCAATGATGGAAAGAAACCAGTTTAGGCAGAAAAACCTCAGCGACAGAATTTCTCCACTCCTCGAGAGGATATTCACCATATTCATTCTGTTCCTTCAAAGCAATGGAGTTCAGTTAAAATAGAAATTTCGAACTGCCAAGTCACTCGTATCCTCAGTGTCTCCTAAGTTGTTTACTTCTGAAAAGATGGTTTCTCTTATTTCTATTTCCTATTTTTCTTCCGCCGAACGTGAGTACATGTGTAGCGTTTCTGGATTTGAAAGGCTTCACACACACACACACACACACACACACACACACACTCTTGAAATAAAGTGCCTGATCCCTGCTTTGGTTCTTGCCCCTCTGGTGGGTCAGGGGTCTCTCTCTCTGAGGAGCTTCCCTGTGCACCAGCAATCACGCGGAACCTGTTTGCTGGCATTGAGCACTGCACTTGAAAGGGAGTACCATAGAGATGCGCTGACCTTCCTGGCCCAGCAACCCAAAGGGAACCCTGTGGGGAGTACCTGAAGGGGGTGTTTCTCCCGTTGGTCACATCAAGGTTGTTCACTTCAGTGGCTCTGTTTTAACTGTTCCCTTGTCTTCTTCACAAACCCCTGGAAGAGGCGATTGTTTTCTGGCCCCAGCTTCCGAGGCATCAAATCCTTCACCTTGACTTCTCTTAGAACGGCAAAAGTAGGGAAAGAAGAAAAAAAGAAGAGCCAAGAGAGAGACAACAAAGGCCCTCGGTGCTCCCATCACATGGGTAATTACCGTGCTCACATACACGGACGGGGTCGGGGAGGCGGCCGCGAGCCGCGGGAGGGGTGGCTGTTTACTTTGCATCTGAACTTGCTCTGAGCACGAACATTGGCAGTCGCGGTAGACATCTCTCCTTTTGCAGGTCAAGAATCCCGGTCCACGTGTTATTCCTGAAAGCTGGGTCCTCTCAAGAGGAGGAATGACTGAAATGACTTTTCAATTATGGATATGTCTCAGAAAAATCAATAATCTCAGTGCCCTTTGTGTGGCCATAGGGAAGGACGTGGGGCTGGCTGAGAGTGTGTTTAACGTGGAGACGAATCCGTGAAGTTTTTAATAAAGCAAATACATATTTAGGGCCATTTTTATTTGGCTTTATAAATTCTATCAGAGCTTCAAAGACTGCTCCTCGGGGCTTTAGAAGGATTAAATATTAGCCTTTGGACAAAGGATCGAATATCTCGCATTTCACGTTGGACAATTACCGGCCACATTTCCTTTAAAATGTTTCAGAGAGACGAGTTAAATTTTGAAGGGGAAGCTTTCTATTTGAGCTGCATGAACAAAGGCAAGTTTGTGTCCCGGAGGGCGGGCCCAGGGGATTTCTGCTAAGCGAGATGAAATGATTGTGGTGAAATCAAACCACCTATGCAGCCCCCTTTGTCCAGTTTGTGCTCTCTCCCGGGTGTTCTCCTTTTGCCTGGGAAAAAGTCGGCCAGTGGTCAAGTAGGAGTGAATCAAATGAAGCAGGCATGAATGTGCATGCTGACCTCCAGGGGCCTCAAGGATGATAAAAAAAAAAAAAATAGACAATGCACGGCAAGCACTTTGAAAACACGGAGATGTTCTTGCTGCTGCAATTATGATCTTTAAGCACAGGAGACGTGATCGTGGTGAGTTTGCTCTGGTTCCCCCTTGCTGCTGGAGAAAGTAATCAGAGGAGGGACGCGTCTGTTATCCACCCATATCTTTTGAGCTGCGCTCAAATATGACAAAATTACCAAACTCCTTTTTCGTTTAAATAGTCTGAGAGAAGTTACTGTTGATACAACACACTCGATTCAGAAATTGACAAAACGATTACATAATGGCTGTGATGAACTTATACCGATTTTGAAAGAAAAAAACACTCAGAGTCTCTTTTGTCCATGCCTCGTAGAATCCTTGGCACCTGGGATGTCGCAGGTACCCCATTTTACACACCACATAATCCAAGGAGATGTTGTTGTCCCTCACGGGCTGAGGAGGGGATTTCTGATTTATGATACTGCTACAGAATTGTTTTAGCTTGCCCAAAGAAGTGATAAACATGATGCCATCTTCCTCAGCAAATGGAATATCCTTAACGTGGGTGGCAATAATGCTGTTGTACCCTAAAATCCCAGTCCCTGTCCATTTGTATTTGGATCTGGTTACATACCAAGATCAATTCCCAGGTAATAGCCTCATTCCCCAACTTCTCAGTAGCATCTGGCCAATTTCAACTTGTGGCTGGAGGTTGAAACCATGCGAAATCCTGTGGTTACAGTAATTTCCACCAGGAAACCATGAGGTGCTGAGTGGTATACAAATGAGTAATTTCCAGTCGGGATTATTTTTTTTATTTCCAAGTTGGAACTTGAGGTTTGGTAACATACAAGGATGAAAGTAGCAAATGGATTCTATGCACAATTCTGGAAGTAGAAATTTTGAAAGTATCTCTTTCTCTGCAGACTGTTCTTTTTTATTTTTATTTTTTTAATTTTATTCATGGAATTTAGTGACCCGGAGAAAGGCTTTCTTTCTAAGAGGAAGCAGAGAGATGATGTTCCTCTCAAACATTACCCTGACTATTAAAAGCTACCCTTTTCCAAGTAGATTCCTTAATCACACTGAACCCAGTCCACAGCCTGTGAAATTGGCATTATTATCCCCATTTAAAAGGTAAATGAGTGGGGCGCCTGGGTGGCTCAGTGGGTTAAAGCTTCTGCCCTCTGCTCAGGTCATGATCTCAGGGTCCTGGGATCGAGCCCCCCATCAGGCTCTCTGCTCAGTGGGGAGCCTGCTTCCCCCTCTCTCTCTGCCTGCCTCTCTGCCTGCTTGTGATCTGTCTCTCTATGTCAACTAAATAAATAAAATCTTAAAAAAAAAAAAAAAAACAGAATAAAAAAGGTGCATGAGGTTCCGAGTAGTTTCAAACACACGCACAAAACTTCCAAAACTCACAACTTTCTTCCTTGATAAAAAATACAGCTTCGCAAATGAGATTTGAGGTGCTCCCTCCCCTTGTCTCAGGACTTTGCTTTAACCGTTTCCGATCTGGGAGATGCAGTGATTTGAGTGAGGAAGAAAACATGTCCTCAGCTCTTCCCTGGGCCCGGGCTTAAGTGTGTCCTCACCATCACCCCCACGGCATTAGCTCTGATGTTGGACGCCTGGCAAAGGGGCGTCTTTGCAACAGTTTGTTCTCAAGGTTGGTGGCCTCCAGTCAGGGTTTATCTGTAAGTTACTTCTCAGGAATGGGGCCAGATCAATACTGTATTCTTTCAGACCTCTCTAAACCCAGCGGGGAAGGCAATCACCAGAGCGGCGCTCCCTGCACCTTCTAGAGCAGATCAATACTCCGACAGCGCACAGCTTTGTTCCCTCTCCGGCTCTGAGATGTTGGGCATGCTTTACATGATTGCTTAAAGGCCTGCGTCCCCTTCCCCCGATGACAACACTGCTCCCACCCTCATCTTGCCTTAATACCATCACCGTAATTGCCCGGACATGAAATAGCGGCACAGATCCAGCGCTCAGCCTTTGAGGTGTGTTATCTCTTGTGAACGTCTCTATTAGTAAAGGCTGTTGATTTGGCTTCCATATGTAGTCAGAGCTCGAATGCAAACCTGGGCTTATTTACGCTGCTTGGCGAAACCTACTGAGATGATTTTACCTGTGGGAATCATAGAGGGGAGTGTTTGAGGAGAGAGGAAGACATAAACTCCGAAGCCCAAGAATATTAGCTGAAACTTTATGTGGCTTGAAGCCCATTATATCTACCCCATACTGCCACAGCAATTGTCTTGGAAGGGCTCTGTGTCTTATTTACTTTTTAAGTGATGCTGCGTAAAATGAAATATTTATTCGACTGTTTGCAGCCGGCGTTCCGGGAAGTGGTAAAATAACCCAGAGGCTCAGCACATTTCATTTTTCCAATTCGTGTTTGTTGTTGTTGTTGTTTTGTTGCTCCCTGCCAAGCAAAGTTATTGATATGGTCTGAATCTTTGTCCTATGTATTTCTTCTTATAATTCTCATCCTGCACCAAAAACAAACAAACTAAATTCCCCAAACAAGTAAATTATATCTTAAAATATGTTGATTGCCTGATAGCATTAAACACAGAAAAGTTTAAATGAAAACCCACTACTTGTCTTAGGGAATAAAAGCCGGGCAGTTCAATCTCATTCAACTGACTTCAAAATAATCTCTTTGGCCTCGCCTCCTGGATATGCCCCAGCCCCGGGTCCTGCCCTCCATAGGCCTTTTTGTCGTCTTGAGTCCTCTCCATACTGGTCCCCTTGTTTGTCCCCTCAGACATGTAAAACCTTGGCCTTTGAGTCTTCCTAAATCCCCTGAGCTCCTCAAGGTCCTCCCGTGCCAATCTTAGCCCTTCTGGAACCCTAGGAAATGGTTCAACCCAATGGGTCACAATAGTCCCTTTAATACATCGGTGATGAGTTGGATTATAGCACATTTGCAGTCCCAACCAGCTGAACTTCCCACATTGACAAAGGACTTGTGTTTCTAAAATGATAATCAGACTGATAAATATAGATATTGATCAATTGATACATGAGAGTTCAAGGTTATCTTTAATAACCTTATTCTTCCATGGCACACTGGTATCTGTTTAAAGAATGATAGGAAGGGATGTTCCCACAAATTCCTTAACTACTCCTTTCTTCAGGTTTGTCTTAAAGAGTTCATAGGTCACTTACGCCAACCACTTCATGATATTAGGTACCTGAGACATGAGACATCGCATTCCCAAATGAGTCATTTTATTCGCTCTGTCATCCACAAGATCACTTCTATACCTTATCCAGATCATTAGGTACAGAACAAATACATATTAATGGGCCGGCTGGTAGAAATCCCTCTTCAATAGAAACCAAGTAGGTCCTGTGGACCGTACCTGCACCGTGACTATGAAAACAAAAACAAAAACATACCAGAAAGAAATAATTCAGAATGACTATAGTAAGGCAAACTAATTAGATGAATTGTCACTTCTGATGGCAGATACACTGGGCAAAGTTGCTTTGGTTAGTCATTTAATTTAACGCTCAGTCCATTTCAGGTTGAATATTCAAGTACAGCTCCTGAATACATTGGACTGCGAAGATATATAATTAAAAAGTCCAGCGGAAATATTCTGGTGTTTTAAGCTGTTCTGTAAAGTCGAGAAAAGAAATCAACTTGTCAGACAACTTGACTGTCTTCAGGGGAAAAAAAAAGAATTGATTTTACTCAATAAAACTCGGAATGACAGCCACGTGACAGGATAATACCTCAAAATACAACATGTAACATATAATGTGTAGAGATGAGAGAGAGAGAAAGGGAGAGAGAATACAACAGAGTAAATTACTTCCACTACATTCATGTAACTTGATTGCAGGTGAATTAATATGCATTCTCAGGTCCATTGCCTTATAATCATAGACGTTATAAGCAGCATGTACGTGATTTTATAAAATTTATTTTAAAAGCATTTGTCTGACATATTGGTGTAGACAATGAAAGCATAAAAGACAAAACTCATTATATGGGAAAAAAACAGGTCGCTGATGAACAGTGGAACCACAGCAGTGTCGAAAGTTGAAAGAAAAGTGATGTTTCATTTTTAATTGATAGTATAATAAATTTTGAACAAGGAAAAGGAATATATATTTGGAAGAAAATATATTCCTTTCCTCTCTCCCTCCCTTTTTTTCCTGTCTTCCTTCCTAACTTCCTACGTAACACCGTAGCTTCCTTCCTCCCTCCATCCCTGTCCCTCCTTGCCTTCGCCCTCCTCTATTTCTCTCTTGAATTCTATTAAGAAGAGTTATCAAACTCTTCAATCTGGGCACCTATATGACACTATGGGAAAGGGCACCGAACTGGTTAATATCTGACCTTGTCATCTACTCAGTTTTATGGTAGTTTTCTCTTTGGTATCACAGTAATAATTGGAACCATCTACCCACAGCCTACCCCAGCTTGGTGAGGATGTGCTGCGCAAACTCCTTTCACCTTTAGGAATGAAATGTACTGCACAGCATAGGCGAGGAATGACGGATAGCATCATTTCCTCAAGCCTCTCATATTTCTTGGCTGCTATTTATTACTATTCACTGAGCATTCACTATGTGTCAGCACAGGTTTTAAAAACACTTTTGGATGGCTAAATACCTCTCTTGGTTGACTGTACCACATTGTTTAGAATCCTGTTTTCAGCATGGTCTTGATACCGTCATTTTAATTTTTTCCCCAGTCCACTGGGGAAAGTTTACTCATTTTCATGCTAGGAGCAACATGCGTTTAGCACTTAATATTTAGTGTTTGGCAGTTTTATTTATTTACTTATGTATTTATTTACTTATTTATAAGTTTTATTTATTTACTTTAGAGAGAGCGTGATTGGGGGGGGCTTCGGGGAGGGAGAAAATTCTGAAACAGACTGCGCACTGAGCTCGTGACCCAACGTGGGGGTTGATATAGCGACGGTGAGATCATGACTTGAGATGGAACCAACATTCAGATGCTTAACCAACTGAGCCACCCAGGAGCCCCAACATTTTTATTTTATTTATTTTTTTATTTTTTTAAAATATTTTATTTATTTATTTGACAGAGAGAGAGATCACAAGTAGACAGAGAGAGGGGGGGAAGCAGGCTCCTTGCTGAGCAGAGAGCCCGATGCGGGGCTTGATCCCAGGACCCTGAGATCATGTCCTGAGCTGAAGGCAGAGGCTTTAACCCACTGAGCCACCCAGGTGCCCCAACCAACATTTTTATTTTAATTTGTCTGTTTGTTCAGTTATAATTTTAATTCCAACATAGTCATGCTTGGCATTTTTAAGACACTAAAATAACAGTGGCTTAATACAAGCTTTTTCAATGCTAACAACCTAACTTCTGAAGAAAACTTAGTCTAGTATTCTAAATGTTCACCTAACCAGACTAGACAGGCACACAGGCATTTCTATGGAAAATTGGGTTTAGAGTATTTTTCCTGCTTCCTAAGTTACAGAAGAATCATACACTTCTTTTTTTTTTACCGAATTTTTGTTTTCAAAAAAATGAAACTTATAGGGACACCTGGATGACTCAGTGGGTTAGAGCCTCTACCTTCGGCTCAGGTAGTGATCTCAGGGTCCTGAGATCAAGCCCCACATCAGGCTCTCTGCTCAGCAGGGAGCCTGCTTCCCCCTCTCTCTCTGACTGCCTCTCTGCGTACTTGTGATCTCTCTCTGTCAAATAAATAAATAAAATCTTAAAAAAAAAATGAAACTTATAGAAATTTGTAAAACAATAGTGTAATGCATCTACAAATTACTTCTCCCAGCTAGCCATAATCAGGTCAGACTTCACAGACTAAGGGTGCAAGCCTTCCCAAAAGCGCTCTCACTTTGGGTACTGGTCATAAATTGAGGGGTCCTTAGACCATCCTCACTCCTAATCAACTATCCTCGAATTCAGAGGTTTCCACCAACCACTTAGGTTTGATAATCCACTAGAGTGACTCGCAGAACTCAGGAGAGCTCTATTATGATGATTATAGTTTTATTATAGCAAAGAGATAGAAATCAGAAACATCCATGGGCAAGACACAGAGGGCAAGATCTGGGAGAATCCTAAATGTGAAGCTGCCATCGTCTCTGAGGTTATGTCACCCTCTGGCACATCAATGTGTGATAATACACAGATTATTGCCAACCAGGAAAGCTCATGCAAGCTTTATTGTCCATCATTTCTATTGTGGCTTCGTTAAGTAGGCATGATTGATTGAATCATTGGCCATATGACTCAGTATCTAGTCCTGTTCACCCCCTCAAAGTTTTGGCACATACGCAGTGGCTCAAAGCCGTAGTCCTGTAATCACACAGTTGGTCTTTCTGGGACCACCATCTTCCATCTTGAATAATTTTGTTAGTGTAACCAATTGAGGGTTCCACCCTGTGTCATCTACCTAGGATAAACTCTCAGATATGTGTCCATAATGGGTCCATGGGGCCCGCCATGAATAACAAAGACAGATACTTCCAAGACAAAAAAGAGGCATTCCCAAAGACAGAAAATTTCATGTGTTTAACATATACTTCTGAAGATCCAGGGATGAAGGCCAAATTCTTCACTATACGGACTATTATTATGTTGCTGAACCATACAACATAACAAGATATAAACTCCTAAGTGTTTCTGTACGTATGTATGTATATACGTATAACTATAGTAGCATTATCTAATATATAGTCCAAATTCATTTTTCTGTAGTTGGCCCAGTTTTTTCTCTCTTCCAGTGCAGATTCCAGTATAGAATCACACATCGTACTTTGTTGTTATGTCTCATTACTTTCTTTAAACAGAATCGGTTCTTTAAATTTTATTCTTTTCTCTCATGACATTGACAGTTGGGAAAAGCATAGACCAGGTGTTTTATTTAAAAAGTTCACCCAGTTTGGGGTTGTCTAGTTGTTTCCTCATGATGCCATTCAGGGCATGTATTTGCTGGCAGGGATTTTATGTGAGTTTTGTTAGGTCCTTCTCGGGGAAACATGTCAGGAAGCTCATGGTACCTGGATTTAGATTGTTTACACACTACCTTCCTATTGTAAAAGTCTCTTTTTACCTTTGTGATTAGTAGGAGATCTAGGTGAAGATATTTAGAGACTATGTAGATAGACTATTGTTTAAGAAAAATGTATACAATAATTTCAGTATCCATTGATGATTCTTGCCTATATTAACTATGACCGTGGTGGTAGCAAAGTGGCGATTTTCTAATGCTTTTATTCTTTCTATATTTGTCACTTAGTATTTTACTATAGAAAAAAGCTTTTCCTCACTCCTTAATATTTATTTGTTTATTTAACCTTTTTAAAGACTTATTTGAGAGAGAGAAAAAGAGAGAACGAGTGAGTAGGGGGAGGGGCAGGGAGAGAAGGACAGAAGTAGACTCTTCACTGAGCATGAAGCCTGATGTGGGGCTCAGTTTCATGACCCTGAGATCATGGCCCCCAAATCAAGAGGCAGACACTTGACAGACTGAACCACCCAGATATCCCTTGTTTGTTTAACTTTGAGTATCAAAGTCATGGATTCTTTTTTTCTTTAATTATGTCATATATTATTATAATTCTGCTAAATTTTCACATATAATTTTATATGTTCGGCAATAATTATGAGTAACTATATGTCAGAGTGTGTTCTTTAGGGAGTATTGTTTTATATCTCTCACAAGCAAGAAAGCTGTGACTTAAAATCGGTTGGAATAGAAATCCTTTATTTAGTCCTTAACTTCCTGAGCCTTTTATGGAAATATAGATGTTGCAGTGAACAAGGCTCATTTCAAAAAAACAAACAAAGGTACCAACAGCAAAAAAAAATCTCCATAGTTGTGACTATACTGTTTCAGAGAATGAGTTTTTGTTCAAATAGTTACCAAAAAACTAACTCAATCTGTATGCCAAAACATACCCCTATTGGAAGAGGAACTGAGGGCGTCCTTCAAGGTCAACTGGCTTTAAAATCAGACAAATCTGCTTGAGGGTTATGGTGTGTATTACAAAATGACTTTGGTGGGAGGGTGGTGAAATCTGCCATGTACAATGAGGTAAGCAGTGAGGTGTAGGGAACTCTCTGCTGCATGTGGTTTGTCATGACCTTCTGACACTTCAAGTCCCTTCTATGCCCCCTACCTGTCAACATCTGGAGCTCCACCATCACTTTTTCTCCCCTGACATCTCATCTAGACTTCTCCATACGGGTAAGACATCTCCTTCTTCTGCAGGTATGGTCGCATAGGCCACCAAAGAATAAATCCTCCCCCACTCTGAAAGAACATTCAGAGAGCAGGATTCAGGAGGGACGACGATGGGGTGGAGGGACAAGAGGATGCCGGGTACCAGTTGGGAAGGAAATAATCTATTGGGAGGAGTGAGGAGGCTGAGGCCCCAAGACCCTCTAGCCTGCTTCTCGGCATGGTCTCTCTGCTGACCTAGCCACACTTTAATAGATGCTTTCTGGAGACAAGATCTTATTCCATAGCAGGGATGCTTGGCAAGTCAATCAGAAAGACACTTCTTCATCCACTCATCTGTTGAAGGGCATTTTGGTTCTTTCCACAGTTTGGCTATTGTGGCCATTGCTGCTATAAGCATTGGGGTACATGTGACTCTTCTTTGTACTGCATCTGCTTTTTTGGGGTAAATACCCAGTAGTGCAATTGCAGGGTCATAGGGTAGCTCTATTTTTAATTTCTTGAGGAATCTCCATCCTCCATCAGAAAGGATGAATATCCAACTTTTGTATCAACAGGGATAGGACTAGAAGAGATTATGCAGAGTGAAATAAGTCAAGCGGAGAGAGTCAATTATCTTATGGTCTCACTTATGTGTGGAGTATAAAGAAAATCATGGAAGGCATCGTGAGAAGGAAGGGAAGGGTGAATGGGGCGAAATCGGAGCGGGCGATAAACCAGGAGAGACTGTGGACTCTGAGCAACAAACTGAGGGTTTTGGAGGGGAGGGGGTGGGGGGGTGAGTGAGCCTGTTGGTGGGTATGGAGAAGAGCACGTATTGCACGGAGCACGGGGTGTGGTGCATGAACAATCATTCTTGTAACACTGAAAAAATAAAATAAACATATTTAGAGGAAAAAAAAAAGAAAGACACTTCTTCAGACATCTCTGAAAACAGATGCTATAGCTGGCTTTGTTTCCATACCCTACTCTCCTTTTCCTTTTGTCCATAGTCCTCCTCCCCTTCTACAATATCACAGAATTTATGTATGATGATTTTTTTTTCCTGCTTATCTTCCCAGACAACTTTTTCCACCACCACTACCACACTCTACTAGAATGTAACCTTCAAGAAGGCAAGTATTCCTGTTTTATTCCTTGGTATATGTTGGGTACTTACAACATGGGAGGACCTCAATAGTATTTGTGGAATGAGTGAATGTCTACATAGCAGATACAGTGCTCCTCTCAAATCCCTGCAAATGTATGATGGAGATGAAAGTTTGGAACTTAAACACAATGGGATTCTTTGTTTCTGTTATTTGGAAAAGGGACAGCTAGATACACCCTAAGTCTGCTTATTAATTAATATCCATTTAATTTTCCACCTAGACATTTCCCACTCTTCTTGGTTATTTTGAAAACAATGCCTATTAGTTGTAGTAGTAGTAGTATTTATTTGCTAAGTTATATATAAGATTTTGAGCTGGATTATTTAATTGTATAAGCTTCTTCTTAGGGATGAATCCATGCATCGGGTCACCTTTCAGAAATAAATGATACAGCACTACTTCCAGAGATAAGAAACTTTCAGGGAGCGTGAAGCTCTCCCTTGTTCAGAGTCAGCTATGCTGTGGCTGGCTGGTTACATTACAGAATGCAGAGTAAAACCAAGGTAGTCAAAAGTTAGGAACATGCCTTTTAAAATCACTGTCATTTGTTTATGTGTCAGAGCCCAAGAGGACTCCCTGCTCTACTAATGGCAGATCCCTGTTGAAAGACATTAACACATGATCTACAATTAGGTGTGAATTTTCTGCCCAGAATGTTCCAGGGAATGAGTATTATTGCTTTGACTTATTTACATTGTATTTGCAACCCGGAAAGGCTGGTTGAAAACTGCATCTCAAAGGGAGAACTGTAGTCCTTGGGCCTTCTATTACGTAACCTAAAGCCAGCAAAACAAGTCAGAAAGCCTACGCAATTGGAAAATTAAGAAGCCCACAGTAATGAAAACTTCTGAGACTTAGTTGAAGGAACTTTCCAGTAGTCCAGCCTTGTCTGGCCACATTCAAATAGGAGCTAAAAATGGCCTGTGGATGAATTTTAGAGCCTCCACAGAGGTTCTTAACATGACTTTCCCTGTTTCCTAGAAGATGTAATTTCCATGTGTGACCACACTGCTGGTCCTCAGCACAGTTTTCTGAGAATCGCTGTCCTCTTATGCGAAATGAACTTAATCACATTTGCCTCATTCACAAGTTTGTTTGGAGGTTCAAGGCGGTCTGTGGAATATTTTTTATAGCTCATAGTTACCTTTGTTACCATGATGAATAGTATTATGTAAATGAGTTCACATGTGTATGTGTGTGCATAAAACTACATAAATCGAGGTCACCCATATGTCACCTATGATTGCTGTGACACTCGAGATCTCTAATTGCTTGGATTCCATAATTGTGAAAACATAAACCTTTCCAATGATTTGTATAATTTCCCAGGAAATGCACATTCTCTGAGACAGACCCTTCCATCTCACTGAGGCTTTGTAAGTATAGTAGATTTTACTAAACTTCTACATTGTTCTGAGAATGGATGCATTGCATCATTGATAAACACTATCTACTGCTGTCAGCTTATTTTCCCCCTCCTTTCTTCTCCCACACACATTTCTTCATCTCCTAACATTTACTCTTCTATTTTTTTTCTTTTTTTCCTTCTTCTTCTATTTTTAGGGCTATGAAATCAGTAACTGTTGCCAAACCAGAAAAGATACTGACATTAATAGGATTCACCTTTCTTAGAAGGTGGATATATGTTGTCATCTCATATATATATACGAGATGATATATATCTGTATAAAATAAAGATAAAAATGTATATCTCTATGTAGGTCATCTCATATATAATATTTTATTTATATAAAATATATGTTAATATATTCAATTGATATTTATATATAAATATTTATTTACATTTATATATCTATATAAAATATAGTTATAAAATATATATCTACATAGGTCGTCTCATATATATAATACATATATATGTAAAACATCTCTTATTTATTTATTTATTTATTTATCTACTCCAACAATAATTCTAATATGAGAAGTATTATGGAACAGGTATGCAGAAGGTTTTGTAAGATCACACAAAAATAAACCATTAATGGTTTGAGAGTGTTAACATCTTGAAGGGAGTAAGGACATTCTGAACAGACAGTGATGTCCCCTCTGCAAGTAATCCTTGGGAGTCTACTCTTGGCCCAGCACTGATTCCAGTTCTGGGATGCCAGGGTCCACTCTTTGATCTAGGGGAGACATGGAGAGAAAATGGACTCTAAACAAAATCTTCCGATGATTGCCTATGGTGATAACTTCTGAAGACAATGAGAGTCATCTGGTTGGGGCAAGCGGTGTGCAGAGGAAAATCATTTTATTGGATAGCAGAGGCCTCTCTGAAGAGGGGATATCTGAGCAGATACTGGGCAGATGAAAGACAGAGAAAAAGAGTCTGGAAACAGGAAGTGAAAGCGAAGGTCGGTGTTTGAAAAACAGAGAGGCACGTAACGTGCGAATGATCCCTGGTTGCGTGGTGAGGGGGAAGTTCAGTTTTGAAAGGTAGGCTGAGTCTCTGAATTAAAAGCTTTAACCAAAAAGTTTTTATTCAGAAGCTTGTCGGAGAAAGATTTTAGGTTCTAAAAGAGGCCTCTAAGAGCAGTGAACACTACAGTTGAAAGGCAGAGTGATGAGAAGACAAGCCCCCTTTCCGGAGGACATGACGGTGGTCTAAGCAAGTGGCAAAGCTAATGAAGATGGAGGGAGGGGGACGCTTCATTATGTGTGAGAGTCACTGAGACTGGAAGACTGACTACTGACAGTGTTGGGACAGGGAGAGTGACCAAGAGGAATTCAAAGATTCCCAGGGTGAGTGACAGCATGGAAAATGGTGTCAGCTTTGGGAATGTGAGCTATGAGAAGGGGAGGTAATGAACTTGCATTTGGACATTGAGATGGGTGGAAATACAGGTATATTTGACACATAGCTTAGAACTAAGGAGGTGAAATTCACCATGTAGCTGAGATTAGGTGTTTTTCAGAACACAGTGTTGTTTGGCGGTAGAAGTTAAACTTGAGAGCAAGACTCTGTTGTCTTCATAGTTGTATCCCTGGTGCATAGACAATTGCCTGGCACATAGTAGGTCTCCAGTGACTATCCATTGAATGAACTAAATAAATGAAGGAGGGAGAAAGGTACATCTACGTCAAAATTTTTTAAAGATTGTATTTATTTATTCGAGGGAGAAACAGGGAGAGAAAGGATGAGCAGAATGAGAGGGAGAAGAAGACTCCCACTGAGCAGGGAGCTCAAAGTGGGGCTCAATCCCAGGACCCTGGGGTTATGACCTGGGCTGCAGGCAGACAGACGCTTAACCAACTGAGCCACCCCAGCAGCGCCCCACATCTATATCAAAATATTGGTCACCCCAACAGTGCCAACCTCGGTATTTTTTTTTTTTTTTAACATCATGAAATGAATGGACTGAGTTTCCTACAGACTGAAGAAGCAACTTTCCTCAAGGTGTGTGAAGCCTGAAGTCTTTTTCTTTAGGACATTAGACACTTCACATTTTTCTTCCAGTCTCTTGGGGTCTCCCTTGGTGCCCCCAGCACGAGTCCTCCCTCGCACTTCTACTTAAACCATCACAGTCAAGCTCAGAGGTATTTGCGAATCTTGAGAGTAGGATGGTTTCGTTTCCACAGAGGACAGAAACTACTCGAAGGGATGAATGGTTAATAGTGAAATTCCAAGCATGTGCGCTGTAAACAAGTTAACGTATAGACTAGAATCAAAGGCTTTTGGATTTAATTCACATTGCCATGGGAAGGCCATTTAACCTTGTCCTGGCTTTGTTTCTTCATCTGCAAATATTATGACTCACAGCTGCCTTGCTTCTCTCTTCAGCGGGATGCTGCCAAAATAAAATATTGATGTAGCAATCATGTCTTCCAGCTGTCATTTTAAAGATTTCATTTATTTATTTGACAGAGAGAGATCACAAGTAGGCAGAGAGGCAGGCAGAGAGAGAGGGGGAAAAAGGTGCCCCACTGAGCAGAGAGCCCGATGCGAGGCTCAATCCCAGGACCCTGAGATCATGGCCTGAGCCAAAGGCAGAGGCTTTAACCCACTGAGCCACCCAGGTGCCCCCCAGCTGTCGTTTTATTCCCAGAACCTTATAAAGTAGCTCACTGTGCTTGGCAGGCCCTTAATTAGTACTTTTATGGCCCCTGTTGAAGTATTTCAGGTGAGAGATCAGAGAAAAATGGTCCTAATTCATTAAGAATGTTATTCCTACAATTATCTACTTTGCAAAATCAGTTCATAGCATTTAGCTAGTGATGAGACATTTAGAATCACCTGATTTTTAAGACTTCTCCAAGATGTCCAGCTACACCACCGTAAAGGGTGTCATAGAAAACCATAAGCAAGGATCAATGTAATCACAAGGTTTTGTGGGGAATTTCTTTGATTTTCACTTGGTTTTAAGAGTAATGGCAGATATACACATATATGTATATATTTGTACACATTTTTTTAAATCTACCATCTAAGAGGCAGGATACAAAACCATGTGAATGAAAAAATAGTAATAAGAACTGGTGTCTCAAAGAATTCAGGGGTGTGTGTGTGTGTGTGTGTGTGTGTGTGTTTAGAGGCAGCAAGGAGATCAAGACATAATTATAGGACTGTACTAAACATGCTATTATTGAGGAGGGCACAAAATACTCTAACAGTACAGGAAAGAAGCAATCAATTTTCCAAATGCATCTCTGTTCTATGGCTCACTCTGCCCCTTCCATGATCCTTATGCTGACAATCAGTGTGTCAAAAGGGAATCACAGAGTGCCCTCTCCTCATGGTGAGCTCACCCTTTCCTTCACTCTTGCCTCTATCAACAAATGTCCAAAGGGAACCCAGAAAATTCATGTGTGGAGCACCTGGGTAAATCAGTGGGTTAAAGCCTCTGCCTTCGGCTCAGGTCATGGTCTCAGGGTCCTGGGATCGAGCCCCGCATCGGGCTCTCTGCTCGGCAGGGAGCCTGGTTTCCCCCCCTCCCCGCCCCGCCTGCTTGTGAGCTCTCTCGCTCTGTCAAATAAATAAATAAAATCTTTAAAAAAATTTATCTGTGATGTGAGAAGTGGGGTAGTGGTTCTCTTTGGAGGCTGATGGTGACTGAAAGGGAGAGCGCCAAGAAAGCTGATGAGGCTGTGATCTTTGATTTTGGTATTTGTGACATGGCGGTTATAAGCTTATGAAAATCCGTCATTTCCGATGTGTATGAAAAGCCATACACTCCTTATGCCAGGTTCTCTTGGTTTATTATTGTTCAACTAAAAAGGGGGAAATAAAGGACCCCTAGAGCCTTGTGTGTCTGAATAAGACTCCCCTCCTCAGTATGTGCTATGGCAAATGCTGTGAAATGTGTAAGCCTGATGATTCACAGACATGTACCCTGGGGTAAATAATACATTGTATGTTAATAAAAAAAATTAAAAAAAAAAAGACTCCCCTCCTCAGTTCTTACAGTGTCATCAGCTGGAGTGAAAAGAGACCCCCCCCAAGTGCATCTCTTGAGAAGACCCCGAATCTTCTGCACCTTTCTAAGAGTATCTGTATGGATTCACACCAGTATCTTCCTTGACTGATGCAGGGATAGTTATCTATTTGCACTCTCTTGGCTTACTGTGGTTTCCTTTTCTGTCCATATCCACTGCCTAAAAGGGTAAATATTTTCTTTCCCACACAGAATTTATCACTCGATTTGGGGGTGCCACAGATGTTTTTCTTGCTCTGCATTTCCCTCTCACCACCCTAAGCACACCATGTGTGAATCTCTTGCCATCAACCCATTACTCTCTAATTTGCAATTATCTACAGATGCCTGGGTCCCCCTATTTGTCCCTTTGAAATTTTTAGCTCCTGGTTTAGCATCCTTCTCTCCAACCCCATTGTCATAGTTCTTGATTTCATTATCCATCTCGATGACCTTCCTATTATCCTGACCTCTCGCGCACTTGACCTCCTCTTTTTCAGTAAATCTACACCCTGTGTCCACTACTCCTTCACATGGTCCACACTTGGATCTGGCCATTAGCAATATCTATAGCATACCTATTTCCTCAATTTTGAGCCATCCCTTTCAAGCAATTCTTGTCCTCCAGCTTACTAGTTGCCCAATGCCAGCTAGCCTTCCCCACCTGGAAACTACAATCCCTTGACCCACTTCCTTTTCACTCCTCTCTCTCCTGCCTATGCTTTCCAGACCATACACCTTCAGTTCCATGGTGCATCATGATCGTAACTCTCTCCTACTAGTACTCAATCCCTCTGCCTCTCTCCTGCTTCAGGTGGTGAACTGACAAAAAAAAACCTACATAAGTTAGGTCCATTTTTCTTTTAATTTCGTAAGCACACTTGCATATCTTCATGAGCTAGAGAAATAGTCAACCAAGCTGGCTGGCTGTGATACAACTTTATGGTCACTATTCTCTATTTCCTCAGTCCATTTACTGTGCTTCTCAAAGTTTAGAGCACATATGGATTACTTGGGCATCTTCTTAAAATACAGGTTCTGGCCTAGTATGTCTGGGGGAGGGGACTGAAATTCTGCATTCCAAAGAGGCTCCTGGATCCTGCTGCTGTTGCTGATCCGTGGACCCCATGACAAATAGCATGGGGGGTTCATTCCCATTAACATCCAAACATGCTGTTACTTCTCTTATTTTTGAAAAAAATAATAGTAATTGTTATAATGGTAATGAAGTTCAGAAACTCTCTGCCACCAATTTTCCCCTCTAGCAATTACCACTGTCCTGCTCCTCTTTCTAGCAGGAGCCCTTGAAAGTGTTGTCCATGGGCACTCTCTCCCATTCATTTGATCCCATTCTTTCCTGGATTCACCCCAATTTGGCTTCGCCATTCCCTCAGCCTGCACCCACTGTAACTGCTCCCTTGAAGGTTACCAGTGATCTCCCTGTTGCTAATCCAATGTTAAATCCTCAGCTCTTATCCTTCTTGACCTAAGAACAACATTTGACACAGCTCGCCACTTCATTTTCTTAAAACAGTATCGTCACTTGGCTTCCCAAACATCACACTCTCCTACTTGTTTGCTTTCTTCTTCTTTTTATCCTCGGTCGTCTCGGGCTCCTTTTGTTGATTCTTTCTCATCTCCTTGACTTCTTAAGATTGAAATTCTTTGCAGGTTAATTGCTTGCTTCTCTACCTTTTTCCATCTATCCTCTTTCTCCATAGAGTACAGACTATCTATAGAGACTATAGACTGTAGAGTCTCTTGCTTTAACTTCAAATTTTTAGTTAGAGGGTTAATATGCAATTTATTGTTTAGATGGAGACATTTTAAAAATATTTTGTTTATTTATTTGACAGAAAGAGAGAGAGAATGAGAGCACACAAGTAGGCAGAGCAACAGGAAGAGAGAAAGGGAGGAGCAGGCTCCCCGCTGAGCAGGCAGCCAGATGCTTTGCGATCCCAGGACCCTGAGATCATGACCTGAGCCAAAGGCAGACGCTTAACCAATTGAGCTGCCCAGGTGCACCGAGGTGGAGACATTTTTGAGTGTGAAAGGGGGCCCTAAAAGTAATTAAAACTATACAATTTTGAAATATTTATTACTTATCCATAGGCGGAAATGTTCTGTTGCATGAATAGGTATATTCAAGGTTTCTACTGAGAAAACTATTTTCAGAAATAAAATCATTTCTCGAAAATGAAAATAACATAAATTCATATGCACATAATTATTAACAGAACTAACTTAATAACGTAAGCCAAATAATTGTTCATTTGCTCTAATGGATTTCTTCCTTATATCTGTGTCTAATACCAGGCCATTAGTATTTTATAAAGAGTACATTTTGCAAGATGATTTTATGATTTTTTTTCATAAAATTCCCAGCCAGAGATCTTCAAAGTTGCATTTTGTGGTTGATGGGTTTAAAACTGTTCTCACTCTTCAATTGACCCAGAAGGTTCAAGTTTTGTCATGAACTACGTAAATATTTTAAATCACGTGTCCTACAGTAGACCACTCTGATGATGACCCAGCAAAACCGTGGAAAGAATCTGGGTCTCTGAAGATATTGTTGAGCACTGAATTTAACCATCTTGTAAGTGCCCCACTTCTGATGTTTCATATTATTAAGACAGTTAGGGACATTTTACTGTAACTATAACTTTACTATAAGGACATTTTACTATCACTTTACTATTACTATAAAGGGTCCTGTTGGATAAAGTTTTTGTGTTCTTCTTCTGTGAAAATCTTCAGTGTTTTCAACTACATCACTCTCTTCTGCCTTGTTGATTCTACTTTTCAGCATTTTTCTTTGTAAATCATCTGATCCATCTTTTTTCCATCAGCTCTTTCATTTTTGTTACCTAATTTTTATATTATTACCTCTAATAGCAAAGACTTTGTCATTCCATTGTCGTCGTACTTTATTGTAGACTTAGACTGAATGCACACAAGCACATACGATATGTATGTATACACATGTGCATATGTTCATGATCTAGTTAATTTTCCCCCACATTAAGCTCTTTCTCTGTATATTGAGTACTATGTTCTTCTCTTGATGGTTGTTATTGCTGTCAAATACTTGTAGACTCCTAGGCAGGTTTATTCTGTTGAATGAGTAGAGGTTGACCCACACTTGGAGTTTGCCTCTTAACGGAGTGTATAAATTGCCTTTTTAGTCCCTTATTTCCCAAATGAGACTTTTTGAAATCTCCTTCGGTGAGAAGTTTCAACTTAACTCTTGTGCAAATCCCCTGGCTCACGATTTGTTGTTCAGCAGTCATGTATCCGTGTGACTATATTGACCTGGAGGAAGCTGCCTGGTCATATCCAGCTCTGAAAGCTGAGATTTATTTCTTGAAAGGCTACAGCAACCCATAGTTCTTCCTTTGCCAGAAACAATGAATGAAGGACGGCAAGCTTCAGAGATTACCATTCAATGGGCTTGTCCAGACTCCATTATCTTATTTCTTACCTCAGAAAAATGTCTTTTAAAATAACAGATTTCTGCCAGGGGCCATGTTGCCCTTCCAGAAGTGGTATTTAGTGTGGATGTCTAAGGGACCTCTGTGTGCTCTGAGAGCCAGCTCTGAGGAAATTTCGTACCATGGTGAGGCTTTCTCAACATTTAGCTGAAGGGGGTCATGGGTTTTCCAATTCTGTGTAGAGTAGGGTCCTTATTGCTACAGAGATCTTGAAGTGTTACCTTAGAAAAATTATGTGTATAGTGGTCACGGAAAAAAAAAAAAAACCCACTTTGTTTTTTGATGACATAAAATATAGTGTTCTGGGAAAAAAATATTTCTATTCAAGCATCAGCAGAGCACTGAGGCAATACCTGGTAAGTGAAGAACATCTTAACTGGGGATCCAACCCCTTTATAGAACCTCTGAGGCACATGTCACGATCCTAGGGAGGGTTTTGCTATTATTGGTGAATGAGGGAGTCACTGTAAATACTCACATTTCTTCAAAGGGGCTACACAAATTCTGGTTTCCAAAAACATTCTTCAAAATAAAAGACTGGAAGCCACCCACCTACAGAGAAATTGTTGTGAAATATTTGGCTCGATGTCTTTCCTTTCAGAAAATGGGAGTGTGGGTCCTCCATTGAATCTGTGAAAGTCCGTAACTCTGTACTAGGGGGTGTGCATTGAGGGCAGAGAGATGGAATTCTTCTCTCTCTCCTTTGCCTTAGACTGTGTATCCTTAGTGGAAATTCTTCCTGGAATTCCAAACTCATTTTAATGTAATGGACTGAATTTTATCCCCTGCAATTCATATGTTGAAGCCCTACTCACAATGTGATGCTATTTGAAAATAGGGCCTTTAAGGAGGTAATTAAGGTTAAATGAAACCACACACAATTATGATTCATTTATGTGTGTATAGAATCACTCGTAACTTTAAAAAAAACATTGCTCATTTACTTGATTAAATTTTGTCAGTTAAATTATTGCCTATAATAAAGAAAATGTCTTTTTCTGGGGCAGAGTATGGACAGATTTTTTTTACCATGCTCCATAGAAATGACATACTCTGTAGCTGGTGTTGAAAATATATCACTGGTCAGTGAAAGAGATAACCTACACAATGAATAAAACTGTTGCTACATATTGCCTATAATGAAATTAACTACTCAAATGTCAGTTATCTTGGTAACATCTTTAGCTATATCAAACATAGTCATGTTTTTTACTACTTTTACCATAAAATAGACCGTGAATTAAAACTGCAGATTATCAGATCTCAGTTTATTTAATTTCAATTTAAAGATGAGAGATCTGCAGGGCGCCTGGGTGGCTCAGTGGGTTAAACCCTCTGCCTTTGGCTCTGGTCATGGTCTCAGGGTCCTGGGATCGAGCCCTGCATGGGCCTATCTGCTCAGCAGGGAGCCTGCTTCCCCTCTCCCTCTGCCTGCCTCTCTGCCTATTTGTGATCGCTTTCTCTCTGTCAAATAAATAAAATCTTTTTAAAAAAAATAAGGATGAGAGATCTAAATAGTCGCAACAGATATTTCAAAAGGGATCAGCACTTTTGGATAACATTTCAGGAGACTGTGGGGCATACCAGCAAAATTCCTACCCATAAAATACTCAAAATATAGGAAATTGCTGTTAATTTGAGTAAAAAGAGAATTAAAAGCATGAAGCCATTCAAGTGCATAATGTTATTAGGTTAGTGAGTTCATAGACAAGAAATTATTAACCCCTCAAACTTATTCTTCTGTGTCATACTTTGAGAAACACAGGTGAGTCTAGTATTCTTTTGAAGCAAAAGTCACAGCAATTATGATCTTTCAGGATACCATCATTTCTAACTTTGACTTTTATATGTCAGGAAATACTAGGGAAAACAGAGTTAGGAATGTATAGTTTGTAACCAAAAATGTTCAAGAGGATAGGGGTTGAAGTTAGCAAGAAATAAGTCTGCGTCAGCATTGATAGACAATATGGACCATTGCAAGAATGTATCAGCACCTTAGATCAGTAATGGACTTTTTTTTCTTCTTTATATGCTATAACAATGTTTCTTATTCCACATCTCATCAGATGATTTGCAAAGGCAGACCTCAGATGGAAATGTGAATGTACCCATTACTATTTTCCTATGGCAGAAATGTTAGCCAAGAACATTCTATTATACAAAGATATGGAGTGAAACCATTCTGGGGATTTCAGGTAAAAAATAGTAAACATTTACCCAGGTGTTTACATGTTGTGATTAACTCTATGGAACAATAAGCTTGTGTTCGTGTATTTAATTATTTTGTTTTTGCTCTTCCCCCCTCCCAATAAGGTATGTTGCTTGAAGAGAAATGGTGAGTCTCCTCAGTACTGTTCCCTGTATTCAGGACACCACAGGGGATGTAAAAAAGGCCCAGAGAAAAATTATAAATTATAATGAAATATAAATTATATTTTTATAATTTATCTCTGATACAGTGGCAAAGGTAACTACAGTAGTAACGGGAATAAATTTTGAGAGACAGCTCTTCATTGGATCTCTCATAGTTCTGCATATCCTGTAAATGGAGTCACTGGGTTTTGTTCCATGCTATCTTTTGAAAGATGTTTATTGAAGATGGAAATAGTTTCTCCCTCCAGAGGGCAGAGGGAAGATTTGTTTGCTATTTGTTTGTATAAGAAAGATAATGTCTTCTGGGTCAAGATTCGGATAGGTTTTCTAGCATCTTCTTATAAACTAATAGGGTTTCTTAAGGTCTGAATTCCTCTGCTGTGATGCTTCACACTGCGTATACAACATCCTTCTGGCTCTGTGTTCCCATTGTCCCCTTGGGATATGGGGGACAAGTGTAACTGACATGGACATGAAGCTTAGACTGCCTGCCAGGCTGTGAGTAATAAAGTCTTTATTCTATGACCCAGGAGTCTCGTGTCTTCTGCCAGCATTTACACAACTTGAGGCAAGTTAACTTGTTAGCATGCAAATAGCAGAAACACATCAGACCTTTTACAATCTTCACATAGATAGGACAGCTGCAGAAGCATAGTATTACCAGAGTAGCGTTGGTAAGCAACAACAGGAAAAATACAAGATCTTTTTTTGTTTACAAAGCCCTTCCAATATTGCTATTTCGAGGTACAGAGCTAATTGAAATTTTAAAAAGTACAGAATCATTTTGAAGAGCTAAGTCATACTCTTTTATAGCTTTCTTTGCAATTTTCTTTCCCTTTCTCACTTTTAATATTCTTTCTTTTCACATTCTGTCCTATCAATTGATAAATCTAGCCTGAATTTATTATAAGCTTAGTCTCTTTGAGGATGAAATTCTGGTTTTTCCCAAGCAGAAGTAGAGAAAAATTTCCAAAGCAACAGAGGGGAAAAAAGGGAATTAAGAATACATTTCAAATATGGAGGGAAGGAAAGGAGAAAAGAGAAAGCTAAAAAAAAAAAAAAAAAAAAAAGAGGGCAAAACGTATAAGAAAAATATTAGATGGAATAAAAAAATCAGATATTTCAGTAATGATAATTAATATACACAAGTTTAAAGGAAAATTATTGTTAAAATTGGGTTTTGTGCTCTTATCTTTTTATGTCCTTCTTTTTATGTTTCTTTACTTACTCTGCTAGTTTTTTATGGTGTTCCCATCTTTGTGAGTTGATCATACAGTTTCCTTCACATTCTTAGTCTTTCTTGTTTTCTAATGCATCCTTTTCAGACTACAAACTCTCTAGATACCAGTTTTAGCAGCATAATACATACTTTAATAAGTGGGGTTTTCATTGTGCATTTACTTCTATATAGTTATTTTTTCCCAAATATTTATTTATTTATTTGAGAGAGAGAGAGAGTGAGGCAGAGAGCACAAGCAGGAGGGACGAAGGGAGGGGGAGAGATCATTTCAAGCAGACTCTGAGCTGAAGGCAGAATCCAATGCAGGGCTCCGTCTCATGACCATGAGATCATGAACTGAGCTGAAACCAAGAGTTGTACACTTAACCAACTGTGCCACAAAGGTGCTCCTAGTTCTATATAGTTTTAAATATTAATCATTATTTCTTGATAGACCAATTAAGTATAGTCTGAAAATATAGTGTGATAATAACAGAATTTTAAAATATTTATTCAAGCTTTCTGGGCAACCATTCCTACTCATTTTATTTCTCAACTCTTCTATGTTGTTAATAATTTTTGTCCACTTGACTCGCAGTTGTGAAAGTGAGATATTAAAAGTCTTATAACATGGTTTACTTGTCCATTTTTCCTTGAAATTCTGTCAATATTTTTTTGATGATCTCTAAATCTATTTTGATAGATGCACACAGGCTTAAATTACGTCATTTCAGAAGATTGGCTCTTTTATAACTGTTTATTATGTGCTAAGTATGCGGAGTTAAGAGTTTTACTTAAAGTCTACTTAATATTGAGATGCCACCTTTTTTTGGTCAATACATTGTGATTTAGCTGTGCTCTTAAAATTAGTTTATCACCAGATTTTCTTATTTAAGAAGAATTAAAGCAGGACTTAACACATACATATTTCAGAATTTAGTAAAGTAGCAAATGATAAAACAATCACTCAAAAAAATCTTTTGAAATAGTTCTTTCATTAAATGTTTTCAAATGGCGCAATCTGAATTTACCATATGCTTCCTCCGGAAGCCTGATTGATACGGGTACCAATGCAGGTGTCAACTCAGCCAAGGTGATGACATAATGTCACAAAGCAATTAACTAGCGAGGCAGTTTTCAAACACATGAGGCTATGCCTTCAAAACCTGTGATCCTTTACACACATTGTCCTGCTTTTAAACATCCAACGAATGGGAATGCCTAATGTGGGCAGCCAGATAAACGTACAGGTCTTGGAGAGATTCTGAAATATTTTAATAATGAAGTCTTTCATTAAGGCTTTCCTAGGTTCAGGTGATGAATATTTTGAGTGATTCCTTAGAAATTCTGCTGCATAATTATATATATTATACATATATATATGTATATATATATAAAACATTTACTAAAGAATTAGAGACATGTGGTACTCAGCAGCTTTGACTAAAGAGTGAAGAAAATCTGTTCATGTTGGGAATTTCTTTTAAAAGATAAAATTTGGGAGTTTTAAGAGACACGAAATTAAGAGAAACCAGAACTCCCTTAGCACTTAGAGACAATGCGAGAGAGAAGCCAATTATCCCGGACTTGCAGAGGGACAGGGATTAGAGCCACTCACTCCTCCATTGCGCATCCTGAGTGACATGACAGAGGCTGAGACAGACAGGGTTATCAGGTGGGATGGACAGGAGACAGAAGTTGGGAGTAGCTGAAAGTTAAAAAAACATGGTACCACTGCTCCCGAAACACTCTTGCGGGCACTTGTGTATTCACGCACCCTTGCGCGAGCGTACACACACATGCGCATACACGCAAAGACCCCAGAAATACAGAGCTGAGAGACAGTTCAAAGGCAATGAGAAAACCAGGACGCTGCAGAGCTGCAGTAATTGTGTTCTGGAAGAAATAATGGTGTACTGAAGAGGGTTCTTGCTTTCCCAGCTCTGACTGAGCTTGCCCCTTTAATTAAGTTGTGACAATATTAGTAGATGACACTCCAAACTTTTTTTTTTCCCCTGTAGACACATGTATGCCCCCCTGGCAATGTGGGGAAGTCATAACTTCCGGGGACAAAGCCCGAGTACAAAGAGTGTAACTGCATCGGGTTTGAGTGGACAGGCTGCTCTTCTCAGAAACCCAGCTCCTCCAGAGATCTGGAACAAGTGGTAACCACGGGTCGTGCTGACCTGCTAAGCTGCCCCCAGGAAGGTGTCTCCTTGTTAACGGTGCATCTAAGTAGACACCCTTTGGAATGAATGAGTCATCTCAGGTGAGCTTTTTGCAAATCAGCCTGATGTACTCTCTCATTTGAAACTCGGGCTGTCATACTCCACAGTGGTGTCAAGCAAGGTGAACAATCTCGTAACCTGTTAATTTGCTTGAAATAATGACAGCAATAATCTGATCAGGTTTGCCAGGCTGTCTCCCTTTGAGGGGGACAGTGGTGTCTCCTGTTCAGATTGTGACACATTAAGACAAGTGTGTGATTATTATATCCAGTTATGGCAGTTGGGTACCTTGAGATGCCCACTGCTGTGTGAGTGACCCGCATTACCACCTTTTATATCCATTTGCTGTGATTGGCATATTGGTATGCTTGAACCTGTCTCCAGGTCCCTTATTTTCTTCTGGGACTACATCAATCACAAATTCCTTCAGCTGTGCTCAAGTATATTTATCAATATGTTAACCCCTCTCTGAAGATAATCCAACAGGAGTTCTTTCTAGGCAGTACTGTGAAAGCTACTTGAACTCCCTAACTAAGGAGAGCAAATACAGACACATCAGAGTATTGGAGAAGGTTATATTTAGACTTTTTTGAGAGAGTAAGAGCAGGATCTTTGTTTCCTTCTAATATACAAGACAGTTTTCCATCTGATTTCTCTAAACGTACCATGAAATCCTTCTTGACACCCAACACTGAGTCAAGAGAACAACTTGAGAATATTAAGACATTGCAATCATTTCACTTTAGGTAAATCTATTTTGACAATTGTTCATATTTATTCAAACTTGCTCAAATAGCTACCATGTCTAATAGATGACAATTTGGGAAATGTCATTTGAACTCTCCATGAAAAAATACCAAGAACAAATAGGTCAATAATTACAAAGCAGTTGTCACCAGATTTTTTTTCCAATAGGTTCCTTTCCTTTGAAATAATTTACACAATTATTCAAACTTAATTAGGGTCAGAGTTGAGATATTTTAGCATTACTTTGAATTAAGCCAAACCTTAATAAGCTGTTTGTGGTTTTCTCATTTTTTACTTTGTTTTTTTAAGAGGAGAGACAAAACATTTGATCTCAACAGTAGACAAAAACGTGGGTAAAGAAAATTAAGTCTCATTCTTGTAAGATAATTTTAAGAAAATCTTCACTGAAAAACATCGTTTCAAACAAAACATTTTCAAAAATTTGTCTCTGGTTACATAACAATAAAGACTGCCAAGAGAACTGACTGATCAGATTTGAGAAAGCTGGTGTTCAGGAGAAGCAAGATAAAAGATTTGATATAAGAAAACATCCCAATATAAAAAAATAAAAATATGAAGAGGGAGGATCTGCAAAATCTAAAAGATGTGGTTTGAGGTTATTGCTCAGAAAAATTCTGGAAGTAATTATTATAATTGTTAAAGAATTAAGCCATACTGGGAAGATTTCATTTCCTTGATAGGACATTCTTTTGATATCTTCTTATCTAGTCCTCCCTTTTTTACCCTACTTTATTTATATCTGGTCCATTCTTCATTTTCCACATTGAATATGTCTTTTAGCACCCCTTCCAAATCTGATCACCTGCCTTGACCTGTTTCAACAGCTCCCTGTGTTTTATGAATAAGTTCTAGAACTTCTTTGTATGGATCACAAATTCTACCTTAATTTGGCCATTTTATCAAACTTCATTCTGTTCCCAGCCCCAACAACCATCTGCCACGCATCACTTATTTTTAAACTCCCAGAGATCCTTCAATATCCAGCTTGGTCATCACTCCTGCAAACTTCCTCTGACTACCTTCTACCCTTTCTCTAATACAAGGTGGAGTTGGAAATTCCTGCTTCTTGTGCCAAAATAGAGTGCATATATGCTTTTATTAAATCAATATAGTAAAAAAAAGTATTAAGATTTAATTCATACTTTATATTTCTTTATATCTGTAGACAGGGCACTTAGAGTACCTACCTTTCGATTTTTTTTTTTTTTTAAGTAGGCTCCACACCCAGTGTGGGACTTGAATTCACAACTTTGAGATCAAGAGTCGCATGCTATACTGAGCTAGTCAGGTGCCCCTGCTTTAAATTCCTGATGTTTTCCAATAAGCTATGAGCTCTCTGGAGCAGAAACAATGTCACATGCTGTAGTTGTCCCCAAATAAAATGTAAGGTAAGAGAGAAAGACCCATTTGTTCTCTTAAGATATTAAGATTTTGGATTTAGAAAATGCCAATTTCTCCAAATTGATCTATAAACTCAATACATTTCCCATCAAAATTCCAGCAATTATTTTGTAGAAATAGAAAAGAATTTTCTAAAATTTATATAAAAACATGAAGGATTCAAAATAAACAAAATAAGTTTTGGGAAAAAAAATTGGAAGATTTATATTTTCTAATTTCAAAATGTATTAGAAAACATGATGTAGTTCCAAAATAAGTGTATAAATATAGATCAGAACAACAGAATCGCAAATCTGAGCATTCACCTGTATATGTACGGTCAAACAATTTTTGACAAAGATATCAAGAAAGTTCAATGGGGAAGTTGTAGTCTTTTTAACAAATAATTTTGAGATAATTGGACATTCATATGTAAGAAGATGAATTTACGTCCTTACCTATTATCACAAATATAAGGGATGTAAAAATGAATCAAAGACTTAAATGTAAGGGTTAAAATCATAGAATTTCTAGAAGAGAATACAGGAGAAAAACTTAGTGACTTTGGATTGGTGTTAAGTTTTCAGCTGGGGAAAAAATTAATCATGAACGAAGAAATGGATATGTTGGACGTCATTAAAATTAGAAAACTTCTCTGATACTAAAATTAGACAAGGCCACTACAAGAAAAGAAAATTATAAGCCAATATCCCTGATGAACATAGATGCAAAAGTCCTCACCATATTATTAGCAAACTGAATTCAATGATACATTAAAAAGATCATACAGTATGATCAAGTGGGATTTATCACTGAAATGCAAGTTTGGCTCAACATCTACAAATCAATCAATGTGATACAATACATTAACAAAATGAAGGATGTAAATCCTATGATCAACTCAATAAATGTAGAAAAAAATGACAAAATTCAACATCCATTCATGATAAAAATTCTCAACAAACTGGGTGCAGAGGAAATGTACTCAACAAAGTAAAAATCATATATAAGCCCACAGCTAACCTATCATACACAATGGTGAAAAGCTAAAAGTTTTTTTCTTCAGAATCAGGAATGAGGGGAGCCTGGGTGGCTCAGTGGGTTAAAGCCTCTGCCTTCAGCTCAGGGTTTGGGGAGCGAGCCCCACATCAGGCTCTCTGTTCGGTGGGGAGTCTGCTTACCCTTTCTCTCTGCCTACTTGTTATCTCTCTCTCTCTGTCAAATAAATAAATAAAATCTTAAAAAAAAATCAGGAATGAGATAAGGATGCCCATTCTCACCATTTTTATTCAACATAGCACTGACAGTCCTAGCCAGAGGAATTAAGTAAGAAAAAGAAATAAGAGACATATAAATCAAAAAGGCAGAAGTAAACCTACCTGTATTTGTAGATGACATGATATTAAAAATAGAAAAGCCTAAAGACTTCATTGTTACAATAAAAAATTCAGTGAATTTTCAGCATGTAAAATAAATATACAAGAATCTGTTGTGTTTCTATACACTAACAGCAAACTACCAGAGAGAAATTAAGAAAACAATTTCACTTATAGTTGCATCAAAAAGATTAAAATACCTACAAACAAATTTAACCAAGGGAGTGAAAGATCTATTCACTGAAAACTATAAGATACTATTAAAGAAATTGAAAAAGTCATAAATAAATGGAAAGATATTCCATGCTCATGGATTAGAATAATTAAAATTGTGAACCGTCTATACTAATTAAGCAATCTATAGATTCAATGCAATCCTCTTTTTTTTTAAGATTTTATTTATTTATTTTTAAAGAGAGAGAGATCACAAGCATGCAGAGAAGCAGGCAGAGAGAGAGGGGGAAGCAGGCTCCCCACTGAGCAGAAAGCCTGATGTGGGGCTTGATTCTGAGACCCTGAGATCATGACCTGAGCCAAAGGCAGAGGCTTTAACCCACTGAGCCACCCAGGTGCCCCGATTCAATGCAATCCTTATCAGAATTCCAATGAATTTTTTTTCACAGAAGCAGAAAAACAATCTTAAAAATTGTATGAAACCAGAAGACCCAAATTAGCCAAAGCAGTCTTGAGAAAGAAGAACAAAGCTAGAGACATTACACTTCCTGGTTTCAGATTGTGTCACAAAGCGGTGGTAATCAAAACAGAATGATATTGACACAAAAACAGACATAGATCAATAAAACAGAGAGCACAGAAGTAAACCTACATGTAAAAGGTCTATTAGTTTATGACAAAAAAAAAAAAAAAAAAATCCAGGACGTACAATGGAGAAAAGTTAGTCTCTTGACAGAGAATGATAAAATGGCTACTATCAAAAAGACAATGGATAACAAGCGGTGATGATGTGGAGAAAAGAAGCTCCTGGGGCTGTTGATAATGTGAATTGGAGCCACGGCTATAGAAGAGAGTATGGAGGTCCCTCACAAAATTACATTAGAGCTAATATATGATTCAACAATTCTACTTCTGGGAAAGAAATCACTATTTCAAAGAAATCTGCATGCAATTGTTCATTGCAGCATTAAATACAATAGCCAAGACATGGAAACAACTTGAGTGACCATTGAAAGAAGTATGGGTAAAGAAAATGTGATAATATATGCTCACTCAGTCATAAAGAAGAGAAGGAAATCCTGCCATCTGTGACATAGATGGACTTGAGGTCAGTATGTTAAATGAAATAAATCTGACAGATAAAGATAAATACTGTATGATCTCTCTTATATGTGGAATTAAAAAAAACAAAAAAGCCCCCAAAACTCTCAACTCTTAGGAACAACACGGACTGTTGGTTGCTAGCGGTGGGAGGTGGGAGATGGGGGAAATGGGTGAAGGTAGTCTAACAGTACAAACTTACACTTTTAAGACAAATAAGATCTAGGAATGTAATGTACAAGCATGGTAACTATAGTTAATCATACTATATTATATCTTTGTAAGTTGTGAAGAGTATAGATCTTAAAAGTTCTTACCCCAAGAAAAAAATTGTAACTGTGTGAGGTGATGGATACTAACTAAACTTATTATGGTAATCATTTATATATACAAATTATATATATATATATAATCATTATTTCATACACTTTAAGCTAATACAATGTTATATGCCAATTATATTTTTTTCAGTGTAGGCATTTATAGGTATAAATGTGTTTTTTTTTTATAAATGTTCTTTTAAGGACAACTTTCACTGAATACCATAATTTTTGGTATGCTCTGTCTTCCTGTAACTCCATTAAAAATATTTTAATTTTCTCTTACTCTTTTTTTTTTAGTCCATTAGGTTTTTAAGAATGTGCTATTTAATAGCCACATATTTTGAGTTTTCCCATTTCTTTTCTATTTTTGACTTCTAATTTCATTCTGCTGTGGTTGGAACACATAAACATTTCTATTCTTTTAATCTTTTTAATTATAATCAATTTTGTTTGACTTCGTGTCTACCTTGGATAGTGCTCTTTGTGCATTTGTGAAAGTGTACATTGCACTATTCTGGATGAAGTGTTCTACTGAGATCTGAGAGGTCTACTTGGTTTATAGTGTTCAAATTTTCTATTTCCATGTTGATTTTCTTACTCTGATGTGTTTATTTGTGGATCTCTTTGTATTTATTTCACTTGGAATTTTTTTCACTTTTGGATGTATGGATGAAAATTTTTATCAAATTTGGGAAGTTCTCAACTACTATTTCTTCAAATATATTTTATCCTTCATTTCTTCCTCTTGTCCTGGAATTTTCTTTATGCATATATTGGTGAGCTTAATGTTGCGCCATGTTTCTGTGAGCCTCTCTGTTTTCATTTTTTACTCTTTATTACTTAGGTTGCATGATCTCTATTGATTTATCTTCAAGATCATTAATTCTTTCTTCTGCCAGTTCAAATCTACTGTTGAATCCTTCTAGTAGATTTTTCTTTCAATTATTATACCTTTCAGCTTCAAGATTTCTATTTTTTAAAATATTATTTCTATCTCTTTTTTGATATTTCCTATTTGTTGCAAATAGGAACGTCATATCTCTTTCATTTCTTTCAGCATGTTTTCCTTTAGTTTTTGAACATATTTCTAATGGTTCCTTTGATGTCTCTGTTAAACCTGACATCTGGTCCCTCTCACAGGCATTTGTTTCTGTTGCCTAGTTACTTTTTCTGAGGGTGTGTCAAAACTTCCTATTTCTTTGCATGAAATAAATATATATCATATTGATACAACTGGGGCAATACCATGTTGATACAGTTATTATAAAATATTTTAAAAATATCCAGCCCCCCCCAAGTCAATATATACCCATCTACTTAGAAGGAGGACTAAACATTTAAACCATACATTGTAGCAAGTTTGATATTGTCACAGGTACCATCCCTCTTGGACTTGTTATTGTTATGTGTTCATCAGTGTTCTTAATGACTATTGGATTATCTTGGCAAAGTCACCCTTTCAGTGTGAGACTTTGGTGTTGCCCCATAAAGGTGAAGCCTTGACCATGAGCACAGTCATCCTGGGATAATGATTCTGGCATGTGTTTTGTTTGTTCTCTCTCTCTCTCTCTCTATCTTCATAACATCATGCTGTTAAATTTCACTCATTTCTGACTTCTCTGTCATTTTCAACAATGACCTGGGTTGTAAATTTCTCCACAGATTTGTCCAATAAAATTCTGTCTCCTCTATAAGGACAGTTTTTGAAGTCTGTGTTTGAGATTGCTTTGACCACAGAAAGATCTCCTTAGCTGTCTGTTCCCTGTTTTTTTTTTTCCCCTAGAAAATTAGTCAGATAATGGTTTAGCTTATATTTCTAAAGAATTATTCAGTTTCCTTTTAATTATTTTTTATCACACCTCCCATTGTTTTGAAAATTCTTCTGGGTTTAATTCCCCACATTCTGTTGCAGTTAAACTAGTTCCTTGAGAAGAGATTCAGAGCTCTCTGTTTCATGGCCTGCCTCTACCAAGGGGTAAAATATATGAGTCAAAGCTCTGGAGCTGGAGGTGGGATCAATGGAGTACTTTTCTTTGATTGATACCCTTAATAAAGTAGGCATTCAACATGGGGTGGAGAGATATAGACGAGGTTATAGCCTTTGATCTTCTCCAATTGCTTCTACCAAAGTACAAACTGGGATTAAGATGGTCTGGGACCCAGTATTTTCAATGCGCTTCACCCAAGCACATTGGGTAGACTCTCCAATCCACAAGTAGGAACAGAGCAGAAAAACTGAACCCTCACCTTTTGACTGTACTTGCCTGGAATATAGTCTCTGCAACATGTAACTAGAGCATGATGAAAATTGTTGATGTTCTGCCTCTCCTGGAAAGATACCATAGCCATTCAACTAGGAGCTGTTGGCAAGGGAGCCCTGTGTTCTTGACTGCACCCATCTGGAGTGGAGTTCTCATCGCTCTAAGCTGAAATGTGAGACGGAGGGAGTGGGCCATGGTTCAAACACCCAGACTCACGGCTCTTATGAAGTTTTAGTAGGTTTTCCCAATGAAGTACTCTTCATTTGTTGTGTGTCCGTAGGGCCATTTCTGGGGAGTTCAAATTCTCATTCTTTATAATTTTCACCAGCTTCATTTGGAAGTTGGCCTACATTATTCCTCAGGCTGTCATGCCAAAAGTCCATGTATCAGGGCTTTTTAAAACTGGTCTTCCCAAGCTGTCTTAGAGATCTTATGGGATAGAGAAGGTTCCTACACTGATTCTTTCCTCAGAAGCTGTAACACAGCCTAATACTTCACTTGAGCCCAGTTTTTATGTTCCTCAGTAGTTGTTTGTTTTAAGGAAGAGAGAAGTCCAAAGGAAAGAGGCCATCTTTATTCATGTCAGCATGTTCGGAAACCTGTCCTCCTCTTCTTCTCTGTCATAACTTCACTGTGAAGAAGAACAAAACACCCAACAATTCACTAATGTGAGCAAACTTTTCCAAAAAATATTTAATTCGCTCTATTAAAATTGGCACCATGGTGAGGAATAAAATCCAACTCATTATCTTCAGGCCCTAAGTCTAATTCTATGAAAATCTTCCATGGTGCACATCTTCTGCATGAATAATTTCATGGTTTTTCATTTTGACCTTTGGCTATATTAAACAAAGCAATTGTGAGATTTATATATGAGAAATATAAGAAATATATACTGATTCAAGTTTAAAATACATAACATTTCATAATAAAAATGAATATTTTGCTACTTTGATCTCAAAAGTATATTGATTAAATGTACTTTATAACTAAGAAGTATAGGAAAATCTAATTAATATTTGTCTGAAATATATTCATAACAATGAACTCTAGATCATACATGTTAATGCATCTTAGAGAATTATTCAATACATTTAGTAATTGGGTCTCATTGTTAGCAAACATTTTAAGTGATATTTTCCATAATTGTTTGTAAAAACATTTATATTTGCCATTTGAAGTATTCTTCATTGTCTCTCTCTATGTAGGTAAATTTAAAATACTTTTCATGCACTCTATTTTGTCTGTCTTCAGTGTCTTAATCATTGATGCCGATGGTGTTTTTTTCTATCAGAAGTGTGGCTTTGGTCATGGACCTCACATGAATACTAGAATTAAACAGAAGTTAACTGATAAATATATGTGACTAAATGAATTAAAAAAAAAAACAAACATCTGATATCAGAGATAGGATGGCTTAAATCTCATTGCTGCCTTTAACAGAAATAGAGTGTAGTTAACCTATCCAAGTAATTCTCACAGACATTATTCTGTTTCTGAACCAACCTGCATTCTGCCAAGGGAAGGGGGAGAAATTCAATTGAGTAACTAAAAAACAGAAAAGATTCTTGTTCCTCTGAGATTCACGTGAACAGTAGGACCAAGTGTGGTGTTACTCAGTCTCTGGAAGATAAGAGAATCTGATGGGACCCTGCTTCCTCTTCAAGGCAGGCTTCTGAGCTCAGCCTTGGCCAAAGATAGAAAAACCAGCATGAGAGCAGTGACAGGTACCCCTCCCTGGCTGTGTGGTGTTGAGATAAAGTTCATTTATAAAGAAAATCTGCCTTGAATGTAATAAGCCCAAGAAATTGTAAAAATATTTAGATGGAAAAAAAATATCTAGATGGAATACATTGATTTGGGAATATCTAGGGTTATGATCGAGTTTTCCAGGTGAGGAAGAGATGTCCCAGAGTTGGTAAAGTGACAAGGTGAAAGTGATACAGCAAGTAGCCAAAACTCAAAGGAGAATCTCAGGTTTCTGGATGCTTACGCTGGATCACTGGTTATCAACTCACATGGCCTCATTTCATACTTTGCTTTTGGTAGATTATTTTGGATTTGTTCTGCTGGAATTTAGATATTCATTGCATTTACTAATTTCACAGTACTTTGAAGTTCTTTTTATAGGTTGTCATGTTGAATTTATGTTACTTTGGTGAATGTGGGTCATATGCTCTCATATATACCTACAGTCAGAGGCAACAAGGCTGAAATGTACCATCTTATCCTTGAATAGGAACATGACAGCAACATTGAGAATTATTATATTGCTGTTGTAAAAGGAAGTGTGACATTATGGTGGTTATATGTGTGCAATCACATGCATTGATCTGATCTTTAGGGAGAAGATGTGTTATTGAGAGATACATATATCTAGAACACACTAGTTATGCCCCACATGAAATCAATACCAGCCTGCAGTTTGAAAGTTCCTCACCCTGATATTCTAGTGTCAGCCCTGATTTTTATTAGTATCATTATTGTTAATCAGAGAATTATTAATCAGTCCAGCTGTACATCCACATTGGTGCCAAAGCAACTCCTTTTTCCTTGTGGGGATTCCCCCAATTCCTTGAGGATTTTACTCCCAGCTCACTGTGTGTTAATACTACTCATGCCATATTTCTTGGTGATTTCAGTAGTTATGTAGTTGATGGCTGAGTTGGTATAACTTATTTCCCTTTTTCTCCTTTTCTCTTATTCCACTGGCTTCACCTTCTCAAAACTCTGTTCCAAACCCCCCAACTTCTCCTTGACTCATGAACGAAAAGAGCTCCCAGCTCAGCTATGTGACTCTTCTATTATCTCATCCCCCAGGGAAAAGCAGTTACGCATTTGAATTTAATGCTATTTACAAAAAATATGACTCCCAAATCTCTTCCTCATTATTCATGTACATTTCCAGGCAGCAAAAGCAATTAAGCTTCTCAAGTAAAGTTTGGACATACCTTGGGTCACCAAAGTCCAGAATGCAAGAAGGACTTTTGTAATGGCCATATAACAGACCCCAGGAGGAAGAAACTTCTGTCACAAAAAAATCCCTATCTTTTCATTAAATCTCCCCTTTAATATGTGGAGTTAGTAAACTTTGTGAACAACCATTCAGACTTTAAATCCCCTTTCCAGTTGTTTCTGTGACAAGAACAAAGTATTAAAATAGAACTGCTTGATTTCTTAGAAAGATATCATAAAGGAAATAAAAAGAAAAACCATAGACCATGGGAAAGTCTTTCGAAAGTATGTCTCTATAAAGGTCTCATATTCCGATTGTATAAAGAAACCTTACAATTCAAGAAAAGGGACGACAATCCAAAAATCCAATAAAAATAAGACAAAGGAATAAACACATCTGAAGGTGCTTAAGAAAATCAAACCACCAAGAGATACCACATTATATGAACTAAAATAGTGAGATCAAAGGAAATGGACAATACAAAGGGTTATAAAGATGTGAAGGCATTGGAACCCCTTACACTGATGATAAGAAAGCAAAATGGGGCAGACATTTTAGAAAATAGTTGGATAGTTTTACAAAATTAAACACTCATTTATATGACCCAGAAGTTCTACTCTTAGATATTAAGTAGTGAAGACATAAGTACATACAAAGATCTATATGCAAATATTTATAGCAAGTTTATTAATAATAACTCAAACCTGGAGATAATTTATCTATCTACCAATTAGTGAGTGAATATAAAACAGGTGGTAGGTCCATAAAATAGAATTCTACTTAGCAATAAAAAGGGAACAAAGTTGCTATAGATATAGCGAAATAGGTGAATCTGAAAGTAGTATGTCATATGAGAGAAAACCAAAGGCAAGAGCTATACAGTTGACCCCTGAGCAACTTGGAGGTTAGGGGTGCTAACACCCCATACAGTCAAATATCCATGTATACTATTTGACTCCCCAAAAACATAACTACTAATAACCTACCATTGACTAGAAGCCTTACCAATAACATAAACAGCTGATAAAGGGTCAACTTATATTGTAAAGAACCCACTCTACCGACACCTTGATCTCAGACTTGCAGCCCCAGGACTGTAAGCCAATAAATTTCTGTTGTTATGCTTTGTTTCAGAAGCCTTAGGAAATGAATACAGATGACTTCCGGAAAAGGCAAAACTATGGGAAGAGAAATCAGACAAATGGTTTCCAGAGATGAGGGAAAGGAGGGGACTTACAGCACAGAGGGATGAAGGCGTTTTCCTGGATAATGAACGTTTGTTTATACACATCTGTCAAAACTCATCATACTCTACATCTTAAGTGGATGAATCTTACTCCATGTCAATTACACCTCAACAAGTCTGACTTTCACATGATGTGCGACCTTTCCTCAGTTGCTCTGCTGTTGGTCTTTCCTGAATCTGTCATGGTTATTAGTTGGGGTACATAATGGGAGAAAAGACCAGGGAGAATTACTCCAGATGGAGCATGAGAGGCACAGCGGAAAGGGAAAAAGGGGTGATGTGGAAGCAAAAGGTAGGAAGAGAAGACACGAGACACAGTGAGGTGACACACCAGAGGATGAGGGGATTTCTGAAGAGACAAAGAGACTTAAGCAGAGTCGCAAAGCGTAACTCTGGGGAGAGGATGAGTATCGAGAATTTTTAGGAAGTGTTAACCGTGTGCAGCTGAATGAGCTCTTTTTCAGCCTTCTGCCTGCAAAGAAACCTTTAGTAAAAATCTACCTTCGTTATCAAGGGTTTTAGAGTCGGACATCATGTTCATTTTGTACCTAACACTGCTCGGCAGAGCCTTAAGGAGGAAGCGGGACCCCGTTTTGCTCAGGTTTTATATTTATCAATTTCTTTACCTGCCTGTTTCCCCACAGAGCAGGGATCAGGGCTAGTAAATTGTTCTATTTGCTTGCCCTCTTCCCTTCTTCCGATG
>CM052797.1:12718254-12747312 GCA_028533885.1 Nasua narica
TATCCAACTTTTGTATCAACATGGACAGGACTAGAAGAGATTATGCGGAGTGAAATAAGTCAAGCGGAGAGAGGCAATTATTTTATGGTCTCACTTACGTGTGGAGTATAAAGAAAATCATGGAGGGCATCGTGAGAAGGAAGGGAAGGGCGAATGGGGGGAAATCGGAGGGGGTGTTGAACCAGGAGAGACTGTGGACCCTGAGCAACAAACTGAAGGTTTTGGAGGGGAGGGGGGGGGGGGGGTGAGCCTGGTGGTGGGTATCGAGAAGGGCACGTACTGCATGGAGCACTGGGTGTGGTGCATGAACAATCAATCTTGTAAATTAAAATAAACATATTTGGGAAGAAAAAAAAAGAATCCCTCAGATAGATTTAAGAGCTTGAAGGAAAAATGTAATATTAGCTTACTTACTCAATTATATGTCACTTAGAATATATTTTCCAGTATTCAAATAATTGTAGTAACTTTAGTACTGATATATGTAACTGCCACTTTTAATAAAAATATAGAATTTTCCTTTACATTCGAAAAAAAAAAAAAAAGGAAATAATGGCTCATCCCAGAGAATATAATGTCCAAACATTTTAGCCTACACACATTTTGACTTTTTTTTTTTTTAACGTGTAAGAACATGATGGCCTCTGAAAAACAACCTTACAAATGCTTGTTGCTTTAGGAGCTGCATCTGAGTGGAGACAAGCACAGATGTCTTTATTAGGCTCTAGTCTAAGTAGCTTCCCTCAAGGGGACCCTGGCGGGTAAGTATTAAAACAGGCTGATGTCTAATCTGTGCGAATCTCTGTGCTCATTACGGTGCTCATTAGCAGTGGGTGACCTCACAAGGAGGGACGTGGTATTGCGATTTTTCTCGTTCTTAGGCCCTGTGTTTGCTCTAGGGGTAAGCCTGCGGGCTTCCAGATCCCCACTCTGAAGATGCACTATTGTTCACGCACAGATGATGAGAACACGTTCACCGAACCTCTCCCTTCAACCTGCAGTTTCCATGTCAGGAAAATAATTAGAAGGCCATTTCCATATGTGGCATTTTGATTTGCAATTATTCTGGTTTTCACTTAAGCACTTTCCTGGGCAAAACTGCTCTATGAACAGCACATAATTTTTCAAGTTGTGAATTTCAATTCATGTGTTTATTGTGAAAGAAATGAAGTTAGGAAGTTGTTTTGGGGGTGTGTGTGTGTGTGTGTGTGTGTGTTTTAATTTTAAATTACTACAATGGTCCTTCTAAAAAGCAATTGTCTGCTTTGAGGTCTAACTTTTACAGGTATAACTTCTGCCATAATTCAGGTTATAGGAAGGGAAACCCAACAGCATTGCTCTGGACCATAATGAAAATGTTAAATGTATGCTGTATCCAGCGGTGGAACCTGAGAAGTTGACTTGCTTTTCTTTGCCATAATGTTTGATTTTTGTGAAGGCAACAATAATGGAATTTTTCTTTTTTCTGTAAAAATTGAGTCTCTCTCTCTCTCTCTCTCTCCACACACACATACTTTGGCAATAGTTCTGAATCTTACCTTAACTGACATCATGTCAATTTTTTAATCAAAAGTAAATGCTACACAATTCAACATTCACCGTTTTTATGTGATTTTGTACTGAATGAAATAATGATAAGACTTTTCACTGAAGTGCGCTGTTCATGGAACCACTTAAAACTGGATTAGAATCAGGAACTAGAGTTCAGGATCATCTCTGCTGTGTTGGTAACAAGCACGGTCAGAGGGAATAAAAAAAAAACAAGCACAAAATGTTGGATTTCCTTCCAATCTATGACTCTATTGGCATTTCTTCTACATTCATTTGGGAAATTAAAAACAGAAAACTCATTTGAAACCCCCCCCTTTTTTTTTAAATAAGAGAATCCATTACAAACTCAGTGACTTTGCATATTTTCACTGATTTTATGTCCACCTACACAGGAAAGTACTTTTTGTGACTCACTTGGGGGGAAAAATAGCCTTGACCCTCGCTTTGAGTCACTTGCTTAATAGAAACTGGCTCAGGAACACCGTAAATGTGGTTAAGTCACAAGTTAATTAAGTTTGACACCATTGCTGGGAGTTGGCAAGGGTGAAAAGAGAATTATAAAGTTAGTACTTTGACACCAGGGAGATTTCTTTTTCTTAAAAAAATATATATAAAACTTATAACCTTACATTAGGGAATTCATTTGCATAGAACCAAGAGAAGTTTGTTTAAAATCTGAGTTCTTCACACCTCTCTGATCTTTTGTACACATTCTCATTGCAATCCATTCCTTGGCTTTTTGCATCAAAAACAAATATTTAAAAAGATACACGCACGCACACACACACAAACACACACTCAGGCAGCAATGTACCAAAAGGAGACAGCCATAAATGTCCTCAAAATTGGAAAACAGCATGTATGACCCCATAAATAAAACGCAAGGATGTGATTTTAAACAAACAAACCAGAGAAAGCTATAAAATGCATCCAAAGAGTTTGGGGACTATTCAGATAAAATTAGTAAATCCTATTCAAGCACGAAAGGTTGAAATGGCGTTTTCAAGTTGTGAGTCTGAGGTAGTGGAGTAAGTCATCTTCTAAAAAAATATCCTTCCCCATCATAAGAAGATATAAAATATGCCTCAGTGGAGATATGTATATAGAAAAGTGAAAGTGTCCCCTTATGTGGGTGGTAGATTGGGAAATACACCGTCTGTGGCAGTGGAAGGGAGGGCACACTGTTTGGAACAAACATCTCCCACCCACACAGCATTGCGATAGTTTATGAAGGGCCTATGAGGCTCCCAGGGAGACAGCAGGGGGTATTCCTTTCAGGTTTCTGCTCTTGTGTCCCGCTCACTTCTTTCCCATTGGGGCATCCCACCTCAGTCATATTCAGGACACATGTCTCAGCAAGCACAGGGATTTTGAAATAAGGACTTCAACATGAATAAAGGGATTTGGGGAAAATAAATGACTAAACTCCTCTATGACACACCACCACAGGTTACTGAAGTGTTAACATACTCGGATGCATGGGTCAGCGAGAGAGAGCGGTGCTCCTTAATAAACAGACCCTGTTACAGTCTGGCTTTAGTCATCGCTAGCAAGCGCATCTCAAAAGGTGAAGGTCTACAAACTCCCCAGTTTTATTCCTGCATCATTTCTTTGATGACAGAATTGGACGCATACCGCCATGATGCTATTGGTGAAGCTTCTATATCGTCAGTGTGACCAGCCATATATTTCAGTCAGAAATATTGCGGTGGATAATGGTGGAGAAGTGGGGGCTGCCCAGACTACACTGAGAACATCAAATAAGTTACCTTTCCAAAGTCCAAAAAAAAAAAGCTTTTTTCAAAAATTCTTATAGTCCTTGATTTGATCCATTAATTTCTTGGTCTGCTTTCCTGATTTTTGAACCAGGCCTTTTCTCAAGTGATTCACCCCAGCCGAACCACTTTCTTAACCCCATGTTGACATTCCCTTCTAGGATTTTCAGTCTCTCCTTCATCATTGTGAGTTCAGGCCTCATGGATCTTTGTACAGGGCTGGCGGTTAGTTCCACGGTGGTAGGCCTTTGAGCTGGCTGCCGAGGAGTCCCAACCCTTCAGTTTGAGTGTTGTGGATGTGGTAGCCTCCTGTTTCTTAGAATGGCTGCTCTTTCCCTGCTAGTCTTATGTGAAGAGAAAGATTAAAGGGACATAGAGTGAGCTCTGTCTTTTGGTAGTAAGTACTACTCTTCCAAAGTCCCTTTGATTATTCAAATTTTTTGCAGAGTACTTTCCTAGATTATCATAGCAAAGTACTCTTCAGTCCTATACTCTTAGGTTTTATGTTTTACCCACTTGACATCCATTTCTAAATGGGCCACATTTTCACTTGTACTAATATCCCCCCAGACCTTGTAAGGCTGGCGTTCTTAAACCCATTTACAAATTTGGTAAATTAAACTCACAGACATTAAGAAAACGTATCTAAATTCCTACTGTTCAGAGTTTGGTTTGAGAACCAGTGGTATCACCATCGCCCAGGCACTTGCTAGAAATGCAGTCCCTCAGCCCCCATCCCAGGCCTGCTGAATCAGATTCTGCATTTAACTATAGCCCTGGGTAACTCATATGTACGCTCAAGAATCCAGGTCTCTAATTAGAAATGATCAGTTAAAATTGAAGTTTTGACAAAAACATCATAAAAGTAAGTAAGATTTACAAAGACATTCACCATAAAGAGCTCTCCTAAAAACACTATTTTCAGACTCCTAATTGTTTCAGTGAACCCTTCTGCAGCTTAAAATAACAACGAACACTGCAACAACACTGATAAATGATTGGCAAAGAATAGGGTGGTTGATAATGATAAAGCAAATAGCTAGTGTGACTGCCCACGGCCTCTTGGAGTGCAGCTGGTGGCTCGCTGGGTTGGTGCCTGGCTAATAAGGCCAAAGGTCAGGCTCCCTTCCAGTTGGTCTGTGCATGATGAAGAAAAAAAAATAATAAAACAGAACAAGGGGATTGATCCTTGAAAATTACTCTTTCTCTAGATCATGTAAAGAGGGGGATGCAAACCAACTGCGATCCTGGAGACTTGACTTATCAATCAGAAGATAGCTTTTTTTCCAATCTGTAAGGCCCGGGAGCAGCACAGAAGAAAGTGCTGTCCACAGCTGCCCAGATCCAGAAGCCTCTGGTAGCCTCTGTGCATGGCCAACACCCCCTTTGGCCTTTTGCTCTTTCCCTTCCACTTGCATCTATACATCTTGGACTCTTGACTCCCAGCCAGGCAATCTGTAAGCCCTGTACTTAGGGATTCTGGTGTAATGTTTGAATCACTGACCTGTACCCGGCTAACTCCCAGTCATCAGCTGGGCCGGTGTTTTTGCTCTGCCGAGCCTGGGGGCACCCCTTCCCCACCATTACACAGGAGAAAAATGGGATTCAGGCAGGTTCAGAAACCAAAGTCACATGAGTCTAAATGGCAGGTCTACTTAACAACAATTTGAAAGTATTATTTCAGATCTCACGCAGCAGCCAGAACCAATCACCAATTGGGAGAATCTTCCTACTGGAAGATTATCACAGTAAAAAGTTATTTTGAGGAAGGATTCTGTGATGTGTATTTGAAGCTCTTGGGAGCCTCTGGCAAGTGTTATCAGTTGAAAGACACGATCTTCCCTGGGGTGTCCTTTTGTCCTTTGGGTGCAAACTGGTGTCCTTAGGGCTGAATGTGGACCACAGGTTTGATTGGTCCATGGTTAAATTCCATTGTTGTTGCCATTATCCCTTATTATTATAATTGCTATTGTTATTCTTTTACTTCTAATAGCTTCAGGCGCGGCAGGTGTTTCCAGCTGCCTCTGGCATCACCTCTCTTTACTGTTTTATCCTTTCCAGGTTCATAATTCATAACTATCTGTCACCTGGTTGATCCCACCCAGATATTTAGATTTACCACTGCTGATTTCCATTTTACTAAAAAAAGCACCATACTGTTTCTCAGCTACGTTCATCCTTAGAACTTCAAGGGTGGTATTTCCCGGAAGCCAAACAAAGCACACAAAAAGAACAAAAGAATTTCTCAAAAAATACTATCGGTATTTATTTGTTCTCATTTCCTGCTCGTTGACATTTCTTATATGAAGGATATCGTATACCCTTCACATGCTTAAATAGCTTTCAAGGGTGATCACCAATTTCAAACCATAGGAAAGCTTCACGACATATGGCAATCATTCACATCTTTTTGTTGCTCCCTCTCAAGATGAGACATTGCACTTTGGCTCAGCTCAACTGGGGGGGGGGGTTGTCCAGTATCAACTAGAAGATACTAGAAGGCTATGCTGGAGTAACACATAGTCCTGCAATCTCAATGGCTTGAAGTAACTAAGGTCCCAGTGGTGTGACACAGATGCCCGACTCTTAGAAGACCGGTATTGACCGAGCGTTACCTCAACCATGGTTGGTCATTACACGGGAAGGAAAATCTCTCAGCCAGGTCTGGCTCCATCAGGGAAATGCTTGGTCCTGAAGGGACGTACAACACTTTGCTCACAGCTCATTGGCTAGAACTTTTCACCTGGTGCACTAACTCACAAGGTCCTAAGAGGGGGAGACCTCGGTCTCTCCTGTTAGCCTCTCTTTTACCATTTTATATTCCCTTTTCGTAAAAGATTTTCTACCCTTTAGTTCACTGACGCTTCTTTTTGCCTCAACCTCCAAACAATGCGTAGACCACTGTGGAACCAGGGAACAAAATTCTGAAATGAAGGCAATTTAACCAGAGTCCACTACACTTCCTATTAGGTGAAGGCTATCATGGATCAGCTCAGCCATATGAAAATCTACTATGATGACACAGTTTTCTTTCCTTCATTACTCAGAGACAGTGGTCTTAATTAATTACCCATTTTGTAGACAGTCAATGTGTCTACGATTCTTTGGGGATGGTTATTATTTTGCTGTAATACATCTGAAATATCTGGTACCATTCTTCATGAGCAGAATGAAAGAGGTCTACCCATTTAACAAAGAAGAAAAACATTGTTTTAAAATGAACACATCTTGTTTTATTTCAATTCGTATAACTGGATTTAGAATATTCATTTTGCAACACTTTTTTTTTTTCTGGACTCAGTAGTCTTTGAGTCTGTAGAACTCAGTTGTAAATCAGATTTCCATCGGGTCCTTTCAATGTAGGTTTCTTTCTATTCTTTTTTTTTTTCTGGATAGCACCCAGCACCCCCAAATTGATCAAAATGTATCTGATGTGGTAAGAGGTCATATTGCAAAGGAAAAGAAGACTTATCTTTGTATTTCCTACTATAGCTCCCAATTTACTGTCTCTTCTTTTCTTTTAATCACATCATTTTATTTGTAAATATATATCTATATATAGATAGATATGAGGAGCAAAAATACAAAAAAAACAAAACAAAACAAAACCACAATTCATATAGGTCATCTACTCTATTATTAGGACAAAACACGCCTATGATTTACTGCGGCTTCTCTGCTATTGCACAAGCCTCTTAGACATTTCGCTAAGAGACTGTATTCCCATCCCGTTAGTTCATTGCCAGACTGCAAGCCAGACTGGGGACAGAGGACATGCCCAGGAGAACGTTGCAAGCTCTTGATGTCGACATGATAAGCCTGTAAAATTATATGGATACAAATAATGCGGTTTTATCTAAGCAATTGACAGAAACCGGTGGTGCAGAAACTCAGAAAGGCCCTCTCGTAATGCTCGTGTAGCCAGAGGAAGCAGTGGTGACTGGTCACTAGCTCCAACGGGCCGCTCCTCTCAGAGCTTGTGAAGCGGCAGGCAGCTCGCGGGGGTCTGTGAAGTCATTCCAGAAAGCTCACCATGGGAACCGAGGGAGAGCTCTGGGCTTTAAGGACATCCACAGCTGTGAAGATAATAATAAAATGTGGCTAGTGTGGTGTCAACTACACCTAGCTCTTTTGTCTTCTTTCCCTGCTCGTATAATTTTGTATCCTTGTGCGAATCGCCTCATTAGGGAAAGAGACTCAAAATTGGGGTCAGAGTATTTAAACCTGACCTGTGCAGAGGCCAGACAAGGCCGGGGCCCACCGAGGTTTCACTTCAGAGCCCCAGACCACCCCCGAGGTGACACCAATTCAAGCCTCATTTTATAAAGGCCTTATTAATTATTGTCCTTATAAGAAGGAGAAGCAGCCTTATAAAGAAATGTGTCATTCTCAGAGTAGGAGTGGGCAGACAAAAAAAGGAAGAGAGAGGGAGAGGGAGAGAGAGAGAGAAAGGAACAGAAGATCAAAAGGGAGCTTTTTTTCCCTTTTGCTTTTCATGCCTCCAAACCTCAAAGGAGGTGGGGGAACAATCAGGCTCAGGGGTCTTGTGTGCTTTCTGGCAATTAGACTCAGCTGATGGGCTGAAAGGGTTTGAATGGCAGGGTTCAAGGCCCTTCTCCCGAGCTGCAGACAACAGGCTTTTCCAAAGCGGCCCAGCAGCAGACATCATCGAAATCATTTCAAATGGAGACTTACAGAGAGGATTCATTAATTCACTGGCCTAAACAATTACGGGAACATATAATGTCTCTATAAACACTTTGATAAAGACTGTCATCTTAGACCTTCATTTTCCCTATTTTATTAGAGAGTTTTAATGCCATGTTGGAAAGGCATCTTTTATTTCTCCAATTACTAAATTATAAACCCTTTTGCTGAGAATCATCACCCCCAAATAGCTGAGTATTTCATTTTTAACATTAGGTTGCCAAATGCAAAAGAAAAATATATATATATACACACATATGTGTTTGCATATATACGTGTGTGTGTATACATATACATACATATATATTATACACATAATATATACATATATTTTACATATAATAATATATACATATATGATACATGATATTATAACATATATAATAATATAAGCATATATTATATATCCATATATATGTATATATATATATATATATATATATATATATATCTTCCGCCCTCAAATCTATAAATCTCTAGCTGTCACCTGGCTCAAGCAAAACAAATTTGCTCTCTGGTTTGATCATTCTTCCCCAACTTCTTTATAATACTCAATTTCTCCTTATTTCTTTGATTTTTAATGGATAGAGAAAATAAAGTTCACGGTCAGTTTCGTTGATGTTAACTAACCGGAGGGGACGTGAATGGTACCATCGGGTATGGAGTGCATGTAGTGGGGGTAGTTGGTGCTTTTTGTATTTGGGGCATTACCTAGATTTAAAAACATAAATAAACCAAAAAAATAAGTAAATAAATAAGCTTAGGAGCTATTTGGCTTTAAAGGGATGGCTGGACATTTGGACGAAAGAAAACCCAAATGCGGGGCTCCAGCACGCAGCCGCAAGAATGAATGAGGCTGAATCTCGGGGACTCTACTGCTCCAGCATAAGGGGGTCACGAGGGGCATGGTGGGTTTGGTCACTACCCAGATGAGAGATAATTTGCAAAAGAGCACCATTAACCGGCCTTTCAAAAGAGGGGGCCAGGGTTTAAAACTGTCTGTGAACCAAGATCCGCCTTGTAGCTCCTGTTTTATTTTCTCCGCAGGGTCCTCACCTATAATACCTGGTAGGCTTTGATTTTTGGGTGGAGCTGACTTCTTGTGCAGCACCCGTGAGCAGAAATAACTGCTCCTCTTTGCTCGCCGGCTCGGAGAAAATGTTTATACGTGTGTGCTCGCATTGGGCTGTTCAGCAGGGCAAGGGTTAACTACTTACATACTGTCGACCCCTTTCAAGCAGGCACTGAGAACTGTTGCTTCTAGGCAACCACGCCAAGCACTTGAGGGCTTTGGTAATCACTGATGACAAAGTAATAATAAAAAAAAATATGGCCGCTCTTAGAGCATCTTTCATCTATGTACAGTGGGGCACTTGTTGCACAAAAAGCCGGTACTTTGTTTGACATATTTGGAAACTGAGGTAGCTGGCCCCTTTGCCTTTCCCAGAGGCACCCAGGCTGACTGGAAAGCAGACCCAAAGCACTCGACTTGTCCACCCCACTTGGGAGAGAGGGCCCATCTTGATTCACAGGAAGATGGCGCCGGCTTTGGCCTTTCCTGGGCTGCTGACGTGTCCTTGGGGGCCAAGAGGGAAAGCCAAGCAGATATGACTATTCAGACAGGCACAGAGTAGGTTTCACAAAGAGCATCTTGCCTGACACATAATTCCCTCAAGGTCTGGACAAAGGCGCATCGGAAGGAACAGGGTGGTATTAAAAACTCCCTGGATGAGGTGAGTTTGCTCTATTAGCTTTGAGTGGTCTCCTTGTCTCCGGTGGTGTTGAGACAGGAGGTTGCGAGGGCTGCCGTGGAAGTGGAAGTCTAGGAGTTTGGGGTATGTTCACCTGAGGTCATCCTTCCATAAATGCTACAGTGTCAAGTAACAGATAAAGACCAGCGTACGTGGTTTTGATGAATGAGATTTTATTTCCATGCAAATGGTTCACAGGTTACTTTTCTTCTCCAGGTGGGTGAAAGAATTTTGAAAGAGGGCATAGTGTACTTATGGTTGGATTTATGGATTTATGATTGCTTCAGTCCTTGCTGCGGAGTATGAGACCCACATGGCCCACTCTGCCTTCATTTCAGTGAGAGTGGTGAGGGGAGAAAGGCCACCGCTCCCTGACCCCCCCCACCCCGCCCGTGCCTGGCAGAGGGAGGGTGACTAACATTTTCCGAGGGCTATGTGCTGACTAGTTTTTTTTTTTAAGATTTTATTTATTTATTTGACATCTCTATCACAAGTAGGCAGAGAGGCAGTCAGAGAGAGAGGAGGAAGCAGGCTCCCTGCTGAGCAGAGAGCCCGATGTGGGGCTCGATCCCAGGACCCTGAGATCATGACCTGAGCCGAAGGCAGAGGCGTTAGCCCACTGAGCCACTCAGGCGCCCCAGTGCTGACTAGTTTTCTAAATGAATCCCCTCCCTGACAGATGAGGAAGTGAAGTAGAGGGAAGTGTAGTCCTTTACCCAGGTTTGCAAAGCTGGGAATGCTAGCCCAGGTAGCCCAGGTCTTCCCCTGGCTCTATCTCCTCCAAGGTGTTAAGTTTTTACCACTGTACTCATTCTCTTGTTTATTAATTTCTTCAGGCTCACGTCCATCCGTTCCCTCATTAATTCAAAACATGTCTGACAACCAAATGCCCACAGACCAATGAATGGATAATCAAAATGCGGTGTGTACATACAATGGGATATAATTTAACCTTAAAAAGGAAGGTAATTCAGATAGAGGCTATAATGTGGACAAATCCCGAGAATTTTCTGCTGAGTGAAAGAAGCCGGACACAAAAGGACAGATACTGTATGATTCCACCGATGTGAGGTCCTAGAGTCGTCAGGTTCACAGAGATGGGAAGTAGAATGGCGATCGGCAGGAGCAGGAGGCAGGCGGATGGGGAGCTAAAGTTTGCATAGGTACAGAGTTTTAGTTTTTCCCGATGAAAAGAGTTCTGGAGATGGATGGTAGTGACAGTTGGGTAATATCGTGCATGTACCTAATGTCACTGAACTTAAAAAGTGTTACAAGGGTAGATTTTATGGTATGTATATATTTTATAATTCAAAATAGGGTTTGAAAAACTATTATATTCTATATATGGCCCTAGTTCCAGAGAATATGGGGGCTGAATATAAAGACTACTTTTACAATTATTATTATTTTTTTTAACAAAGGCATTTTTTTTCCCTCTCTGGCCCACATTTAGCCCAGACTTGTGCAGCATACGGTCTGTGTCTGAGTTGAGCAAGACGGCATTCCTGTGTAGGTTAGAGGATGAACACATAAAAATAATATATATATTTTAAATATATATAAAATATATATATCTTAATATATATTAATTAATTAATATATATATAAATATATATTTTCCTGATTATCCAAAGACAGTGTAAGACTCAATTTTAATTATATTTAGATATTGGGTAGAACTCGTGACATGGAATAAAGTAGAGAGATTTCAATATCTTCTAATGTATTCTAATTGTTATTCTGGGTGTCCATTGTCCTTTTGTTTTGTTGTTGCTTCACTTTATTACAACTGAAGAAGTTGTTCTCATGTAAAATTTAAAAGACGTAAGTCACAACATTGTTCTTAAGACATGTAAGTATCCACTGTCGGCGAAGCAAGGTGATTGCACATTATTGGTAAGAACAATACTGCATCTCCTTTGCATTTATCTCTGTTAATGTCTCCTAAATTCTGCTTTGGTCTCCATATAGTTTTCCTTCTGTTTTGTGTCAATTAAATAGGGAGGTTGCCAAAGGGCAGTCTCTCCCTTTCCCCTGCTCCTGGCGTGCCCTTTCTCTGAGCACAGGGCCGAGAGATGTCGAGTTGCTGTTTTGCTGTGTGACACACAAGTTCTTCTCCAGCATCTGAAATATTAATGCCCGGTGTCAGGTAGCATATTATCCGAAGAAGCAGCAGCCCAGAGATTTGAATTAAGGATTCTCGCTCCTCTCTCCTAGGAGGTTTTGTGGTTGCTGATGTTTTGCTCGAATGTACGTATTTTGAAATCTGCCAGGTAGGTTCAAGAATTTAATTTCTAAAAGTGCCAAGCTGTAAATTTAAACCTCCATCACCTTTGCAGCAGAAAGGTACATTCTTTATTCGTTTCCAGTCATTTCGAAGATCTGTTTTCTACAAAATCTTTCTTTTTGCCCTCATTGCAAATTGATACTGAGCACCCGTTTCGACGGGGACACAATGGGACATGTGTCGGGCTGATCGAAAAAAGGTCAGTGTTGTGGGCGGGGGGAGGGTTCGAGAGCCCATCCACTTCGGTCTGGTTGACTGCCTCGCAGGATATGTCTCGGCCATTTAGGAAAACATCCCCACAGAACCTGGTCTGAAATGCCGAAGGACTTGAGTCTCTCACCAGTCATTCCAATCTTGGGCAACTGACCATCACCTTGTCCTGGAGACAAGATATTGCATATACTTAACATGCACATTTCCCTCCATGGCTCACGTGAGCTTTATTTTGAATACAATGAAGGCCTTAAGCCTCCAAAAGTTTTCTTTACATTTTTCTTCCAGAGAGCTACCCCTCATCTGTTTTGGCCCCACCCAAATCCTGGGATTCCCAGCCCCAGGCTAGTTTTTGTGCTGAGAAGTCAGTCCTCTCTCAGCTGATCAATTAGTCCTTTAAACTCAGAGGCAAATTCATTACAGCCTAATTTGATCATGGGTGGCCACTCTGCCTTGGATTTGGACCACTGCTCAAAGTATAAGATACTTTCTGGCCATTTCTTGATCTCGCTAGAAGAGTATGTAGACCTCACTTAGCATGCTAGCATTAATCCAGCAAATGTTCATTGAGTTCCTCACTGGGGGGTCTACCAGACAGGATTCTGTCACACCCCTCCCCTCAAGGTACTTGCAGACAGGTGAGATGTATCTATTCATGTACGGAAAGAAGACTAGAGAAAATAATGGTATGAACTAAGTGCCTTCTAGGTGTCCGGCATTTTCCATTAATTATCCATTTGGATATTCGCCGTAAGCCAGCAAACTCTATATTTTACCTTCATTTGTGTCATATGATGAAACGGAGTTTCAGAAAGGTTAACTGAATCAGAACTGCTCTCAAAGCCCAGGCTTTTCCCTTTCTGGCACATCACCTAGAGCCACTCACTGGTCACTTTTGAGATGACTACAAAGCAGAGGTCTCCCTAACCCAGTACTGTTTGGGTCTTACTGCTGCACATCATCGCCTTTGGGCTCAAAATAAACAGCCCCCAACTGTTCCAAACTATAATCACTTCCAAAGCAACTTCCAAAGGGCCAGGCTGGCTTGAAAATTCAAAATACAGTGAAATCCGTGGCACACTTTCTCTTTTCACCCAAAACCAGGGCAGGGTTCCTGGTCTCCTAACCATGTGCGTGGAAGGAGCCTACACTTTGCTTCCTAATTAACTGACATCTTTCACTGGACAAGTGACCGAAGCATCTCTAGACTTCGGGACCAGAGTATGCAAAACAAACATGAAAATACCTAACGTAGATGAAGACTCTTAACCAACGATGTATGATCCAAAATTGTAAAAGTAAGACACAAGGATGAATCAGTGTCCTGTGGGCACCAGAAACTCTTCAGAAAGGCTTGAAAATTCCTGTCGCAGGGGAAGGGTGCTAGACCTTTCGTGGCAGGAACAGTTTCAGTGGAAGTTCCTCAGCAATCCCTGAGAGGGGTAGCGGGTGTCGGCAGGGAGGGAGTTAACTGAACGTGCCCCAGAGCCATCCAGAATTTTCAGCTAAGAGGGTGTTCACTCTGCTGTGAACCCCAATTAAAAATAAAACCCCTAGCTGGGCGAGCCCGCCCCGTCCTTAGGATAAACAAGATTTGATTCACTGCAATGGCACCACACTAACTGTGTGATAGAGTCATACAGTATATATGCCTCCTCTAGGGAGGCACAAAAGAGGCGGCTTAATTATCATCTAGCCAGAAGGATGGGGCATAGTTAACACCTTTCTGGGTGGGCTGAAATTAATGACCCCTTCCCCCCACTATTGCCTACCTCCAAGCCCCTTTATAAATGACTATACAACACAGTAGTTGGTATTCAGATCACAAGAGAGGGCATTTAGTGAAAGCATTTGTCTACAGGGTTTGATCTCTTTTTAATTTTATTCAGATTTACAACTGTGTTATTAAGGAAGATAACGGGATCCTGTCTGAAGTAGATCAGGGCCTTCCCCACTCACATCTGAACATCTGAAGTTAACATTAATTTTCGAGATTGGACCGAATGCTTTTTCCCTACGTGTTTTTTTGCGGCTGCTTCCCCCGAGCCACGCTGAACCCTTCGTTCTGTGGGGCTGTGTGTGTGTAGCCTGCCTGCCCACTTCAGGCGAAGAGAGTGAGTGGGCTTTGGGGACAAAAAGATCGGACTTGTGAAGTGTGTTGTAGAAGCTTTAAATTTCGCAGATGGTCAAACGGCTGGGGAATTTGCTTTCTCTTTGGACAAGGAGAGAACTGCCGTATTGAATAATGATATTTGAATTTAATGTAGCATTTTCTTCTTCAAGTCTACGGATGCCTATGTTCTAGGGATATGCAGGTATATACCCCTACATAACATTTAAAAGCATTGCCTCTTTAAGCCATACTTGTGTGGCTCACGAAGTGACGAGGGCAAGACTGGTGATGTCACAGATGTCATATGATGTCATCAGGTCATGTGATATTTCCACCCTACAATCTCGAAATAAGGACACGATTAGCCCCACTTTACATTTGAGGAACGTGACCTTCCAAACCGAAGTGATTAGTTCGAAGCCAATGAGGATTAGAATGAAGACTCAGACACTTTTTTTTTTTTTCCTGACTCTAACTTCAGGGGCAATAATTGACTCTGCCTTTTCTGAAAGTAAAGTCACGGTTACAAGGAGTCCAACTTCTCACTCTCTCAATTCCCTTTCTCTCAAGTGGCATGAATGGTGTGGCAGTCAGGAGCACTGGGTTCGGTCGCCCCTTGCTAACTCTGTGTGCTACTGGGGTGAGGTATTTAACCTCCCTAGACTTGGTGTCCACAGGTAAAAATGGGAATAAAAGGACTTACTCAGCGAAACTTCCCCGAGGACAAAATAATGCAGGAAAAGGGCTGTGGGTATGTTCTTGGTGAATAACACACTCCACTCCTGTGGAGGTTTACGTGGATTCTTTATAGAACAAAGCAGTTCATCCTTTGCTGTGCCCACATAGTATTTCCTATGATTCATCAGATCTTGATTCAAAAAAAAAAAGTGTTCATTGAGTGCTTTTTGAAGAGCAAGACCTGAAGTAGGAGAATTCATAATTGTTATTCTGGTGCACTACATTACTATATTTATTCAGACAGTTAGGCGGGAACAGAATCTTTCTGTCTAGCCTCCCACTCCTGAAGTCCATGTAGGTCACCTCGTTGAGACCCTGAAACCAGGGATGTAGCCTTTGAAGGCCTTATAGGTAGTGGCCAACATATTAGGAGTAGATCTAAAGTGAACCATTACAGAGACAATTAGGCTAAGTAGATACGACCTAGAAGGTCAGGAAAGAGGTAATTGGGTCAGGTTTTGTTGAAGGCTTTGCTGCTGTTTGAGCTGACTTTTATAGATTTCATAGAGCAGGTGTCAGTTCTCAAATTAGAGAAGCCCAAAGATATCACACAAGCTTCTAACAATTAGTATGAACATCTCATTCTCAAAAATTAGTTTTCTCACCTAATGACTATTTTATGGAATAATACAGAACTCCAGAAAACATTGATTTATTCGTGTTAAAAAAAAATGTCCCCCTTCATTTTTCAAAGCACTTACTCCAGGCTCCCTTCATTTATTCAAAAGATATTTAATAAATACATACTATGCACTACACATTGAAATAGAGGACTGGGGTTTGGTAGTGTGTATACAGTTTCTCTGTTTTAATGGAGCCGAAACACTAGCAGGGCAGACAGACAATCATCAAATCAGCATCAAATAAGTGATGAACATCGAAAGACATCTTGAGATTAAAAGAAGTAAGTACCAAAGGAGGTAGGAAACTGGTTGTATGGAAAGAGATAATAAAGAAATAGGACCTAATTGGGAGTGAGGGATTCTGAGAAAGGTCTTCCTGAAACACATGAAGCTTGAGCTGTTTACCATCTAAAAGATGGGTAGGAGGGAAAGACGGGACTAGAGAGGCATTTAAAGAAAGAAGGATGAGATTGTGTAGAATCCTGATGGTGGGAGGAAAAGTAGCTTATTCGAGGTCCGGAAGGAGCCCGTGGGGCTGGAGGAGAGAGAATGAGGAGGAGGGCGTTGTGGGACTCAGCTGGAAAAACAACCAGTGACCGGGTAGCGGTGTTACCGTGAAGATTTTGCTCTTCCCCTAAGATTGATGGGAAACCTTTCCATCGTGTTCAGCAGATATAATTGACTCAGATTTATCCTTTGAAAAGATTACTTGGACTGTCTGCCAAGGACGCTGTGAAGGTACAGCAAGAGAAGGAGAAGAAGAATTGGAGGAATGTTATGCCATGAAAATCGAAGGAAGAGGAAGGAGTGATTAAGAGTAACAAACGCTCAAAAAAAAAGTATAAAATTCTCTAAGAAGTCAACATGAGGGGGGCTTGGGTGGTTCAGTCGGTTAGGGGCAGAGGGAGGGGAGAGAGAGAACCTCCACTGAGCACAGAGCTCCACGCAACGCTTGAACCCATGACCCTGAGATCACAACCCGAGGCAAAATCAAGAGTCAGACACTTAACAAACTGAGCCACCCAGGTGCCCCCAACTAAGAGCTTTTGATTTGCACCCCTAACCTCCCAACTTCCTCCTTTCATAACCTTCTCCACCCCATTATACTAAAGTTTCTCTGGCTCAACATCTGGCTCAGAAAACCCTCAGCATTTTCCTTGAACTTCTTTCTCCCCCACATTCAACCAGTGAGAAAATCCTACTGGCTCTTTGATAGACATTTGTCAAAACTCTGACTATTTCTTCCTGCCCCCTCTGCTACCCTGATCGTGCCACCAAGATCTCTGGCTTGGACTATTGCCGTAGCTCTGCCAGTTCTGCTTCTAGATGTTCCCATTTATAATTCCCCACATGGAGGCCAAAGCAATCCTGATAGATTTTTCCCAGCTTCCACATCTCGAGAAGCTATTGCATTTTCTTTGGCTCAGGTTGGCTGTCTTATTTCCTTCAGAGTACATGCAGTGATCATTTCTGGCCACTCCTAAATCTTTCTTTGTTTGTTTGTTTTATGTCTTTTAGGTTTTCCCCATCACAAGGCAAGTTCCATGAGAAACAGAGTTGTTCACTGTTGTATTTTCAGTGACTAATGCAATGCCTGGAAATAGTAGAAGCTTATTTAAAGAAGGTTTGAGTAGGGACGCTTGGGTAGTTCAGTTGGTTAAGTGTCCCACTCAGTTTCGGGTTGGGTCGTGATCTCAGGGTCATGAGATAGAGCTCCCCACACCCGATCGCTCTGTCCCTTTCTCTCTCCTCTTCCCACCCTACTCTCTCTCTGTAAAAAAAAAAAAAAAAAAGTTTTGAATGAATAAGTGTGGGAATTACTATTAGCACGGTAATAAACTGGGGCCAGGCCCACAGATAGACCCCTTCAATAGTTCTGACTCTAAAGAAGGTCATACTAACGGCAGCAGGGAAGGCATGAGGAAATGCACACAGTGTTATAGGTGAAAAATATTTGCTCACCTGGACTTAGCTGAAAAAACTTCAGATTGTAGTATTTTACAGTACGAATTCTAATTGTCAGTTTTATTATGGAAGAAGTATGAATGGATGGCATCAAATAAATATGAACAGCCTGCTGATCCTCTACTACTATTTGAGGTCTGCTGTAAATTTCCATTGTTTCAGAGGTAGTCATTGCTTATTAATGAATTCAATTTCTCACCATGCATTCCCTGAACTAAACATTATTGTCTGACCCGACAAAGTAAATCCATCCCTTTCAAAACTGTAAACATTAGACTTGGATAGAAGCAAAGCCATGATGCTCTGCAGAAAGCAAAATTGGTCACATCAGGAAAATTGTCATCCAAATAAGATAAAGAAGTTGATTAGGACAGAGTCACAGAGGAGCATGTTGTCATTAGCAGGTCTTAGGTAAAAAAAATAACAAACAAATAATAAAAAATAAATAAATCTCAGCAGGGCTAACGTAAAAATAATAAAATAACAAGCAAATAATAAAAAAATAAATCTTGTTTGTTTTCTGTTGTCCGAAGCTCTATAAAAAAATTGGGGTTTCCAACTCACAGAATGAGACATCACATTTATGTTTGCAAGAGGCAGAGTGTGGATAAAGGTGATCAAAAGGAACAAAATTCTGGTTCTAAGATAGATAAACACCAGAGATGTCAAGCACAACAATGTCGGTTATAGTTAACACTACTCTATGGTATGTAGGGAAGTTGTAGATCCTAAGAGTTCTCATCACGAAGAAAAAAAGAATTATATCTATCGGAGATATAGATGTTAACTAAACTTATCGTGTTGATCATTGCATGATATATGTTAAGTCAAATCATTATGCCATATACCGTAAACTTAGTCAATGCTTAGTCAATGTGTATAAATTATATCTCATTAAAACTGGGGGGAAAACAGTTGGTTTTGAGGACAGGAATGAAGGAAGAAATGAAGTGAGCATATTGAATGGATTGGAAGTGATTTTTCAGGGGTAGAGAGAAACCTGGAAAACAGGGCAGAGAAGGGGGTAAGGAGAGGTATTCTAGAGTCTCAAGAAAGTCAGTCTGAAGCTGACCTGGTGAGAGAAACTGATGCATCTCTATTGAACATCTCCTAGTGCCTACTACCCTTCTGAGCAATGCATGACCCATTATTCCCCTGCATTGCAATAAATGATTCATTCACGGTTCTGTGTAAGTAGAAAAGAAATGGCACCATTTTGACTTCCAACTGGTACTTCTTACTTCTCTTCATGGAAAATAAGTACTTTTCACCTCTGCTAACATCCTCCAATTGCAAGGAAGGCAGTAAGCAAATTTCCCTACCCGGCTGGCAAACAGCATATCTGCCTTCCTTTGAATTCAGACACTGTCACTTCTGGGTTTCCTTTGAAAGAAACAGTTCCCATAACAACATGAGAAGCCAGACCTCTCCGGGACCTCCTGTGGAGCTCTGGAATCTTCTTTGCCTCAGAGGAAGGGAAGAGAATGCCAGCAATCCTGCCCAGGCTTCCTTGTTGACGTGCACATATATTTGGAATTGGGCCAGTCAATACTACCAAGGGCAAATCTGCTCTGCTCCCAGGTTACTCTGTATTACACAGCATTTCAGATGGCAAAGCTCTATTTTTAAATATATCAACTAAGGACTAAAAGAAGGAACTATTGTAAAATATTCTCATAGTCTGAAAAATGAATGTGTGTCTCAGGGAAATTGAAACACCAATGTTGATAAATACTCTATACTTTAAATACCTTGTATGTATATATGTGCATGAAAACATTTGGATAATACTTAAATATATGTATAGTCCTTAGAAAAGATTAGTCCCTTACATTTTCTAAAGAGTATTGGTTTAGGAAAAAAAATGATATCAACAGAATTTAAGGAAATTAGTTTCTTTGTAACTACATTAGGGACATAACTCTGCTGGTACAGACGGTAAAGCAAACATGTTTAGAATAAAGTCTGAAATTCAGATGAGAAGACACTGAGTTACAAAGTAACACTGGGAAATACTTAGAACTGTCCCATTTTTCATAAATCCACTTCAGAGCCGCTTCTTAGTTTTTTGGTAATTTTTGTTATGGTTATTTCTATGTTGCGATTAATGACTCTATTATATCTCATTCATTATTAAAATTTAGCGGGACCAAAAATGATTGGCTGGGGCAAGGTAATATCTCTGTAATGTAAGGTTGCAACAATATATCACTTTCTCTTCACATTATTTTATATTTCTAGACCTGATATAATAGCCCAAATGATTCCATTATACAGGTATTTTTCATAATAATATTAAATTACCTTTACCTCTTCCATAAATTGTACATAGTGATTTGTGCTGTGCCTATCTTCTTTCTTTCTGCTAGTTGAAATGAGGAATTGCCATGTGATTTTTTTTAACCCCAGCTCTCTCAAGTGCATCCATGCTGCATTTGGAAAAAAAAAAAAAAAAGATAATGGACAAAAAAATAAACGCTGTTGTTAACTGACCAACACGCACAAGATGGAACTAAAGGGATGCTACTAAATCAGATGGTCTTAACTTAATTGTTTCCCTTTACTGTATTTAAGTTGGTTGGATTTGGTACATTACATAGTACCATGAAATTTTTGGTATAATTTTAAGAATTCAGATTTTATAAATCTACATCCTTTTCCCTAATGTGAGCAGTGACTGAATCAAATTTAACTCTATCCTCTCTATGCTAAAGGACAAAAGTATACATAATAAAATTAATGAAAATTACAGTTTAATTCATCTTACGCTAATATGGCAACGGCGTCTTGTTGAGTGGAATATTTTGCACTCGGGATTTGTATGATGTTTTCTCGTGATCAGGTTTAGGTTATGGATTTCAATTTAGAATATTACATAAGAGATGTGTTCTCAACACACATCAAATCTGTATATAGATAACATCCATCAGTCAAGATGGTATCAGATTCCCATACTATATAGTGATGAGTTTTTCCTTGCTATTGTCTGGGGGAGACTTTTTAAAAATGTTCAATAATCTCTTTTTATAAAAAATACCCCCCTTAGTTTTTTTTCAGTGTTTTTCTGGTTTGGTTGTGTTTTGTTTCCCCTCTGCTTTGCTTTAAGGGGTTGTTATTGAAATCCCTGGTACTTGTATGTCTCTATAGGAGTGTCTCTTTCGAGGTTTTGGAATGACCATTTGTCTTGTGAACTTGGTTATCAGATGGATTCTCAAAAAGTTGTTCATTTGCTCCCTACCGGGTTTTCCTGTTGCAAGGATAAGTGCTTCTGTGTTCTAGCTCTCTACTAGTCCAAGCTGAAATTAGAATTCTCTGTTTTTGGCATTTGAATGTTTAATCCATCTGGGGCCGATTCTTGTCTATACAACTAATTTTAGACTTCTTATTTATATTTATACTCTTAAACTTTCATATTTATTTTTGTATGTCATAAGGAAAGATAAAGAGTTCGAAATTGCCCTATCCCTTGGCAATTGTGTGATTTCACTTTTAAGATGGTATACCAAAGGAGACACTTGGGACGCTGAAAGCAAAGATCTCATGGGGCGTATGGATTACAATTTGGAGCAATCTAGGAAGCTTTCTAAAAGTTACCTTACACACATCTATAGTATTTCAAGTACCATACCCTTTAATCCCCAGGGCCCTCTCACTAAGGGACTCATTGAGGATTCTTTTGCTTTAGGCCACTGGATTCATGAGTTTGGGTCAAATTTCTATCCGGGTCTTCCTTTCATATTTGTCTCTTCATCGGTCCCATTCTTCTTCCCTTCTCTGGTTGCTTTTTTATATCTGTAGGAAAGTTTCAATCAGTCTATTGCTGCTTATAGTGAAAAGGACTTCAGATTTGGAATCAGAATGATCTGGGTTTGTCAGACTTTGGTCCAGTTATTAAATCCCTAAGACACTCAACTTTTACATTAGTGTCCCATATACTACAAGGCAATTTTAATTGTTACTGGTTTATGACATTTTTCTCCTTTTAAACATAGTCTTCTCCAATCTGATTCTTCTCTGAGGTCACCTATGCCTCAGTATGGGTCTGTAAGTTCCACTTCTTCATATGGCCCCAGAAAGGCCGCAAATGCTCTCTCCTTAGATGATCACCGCAATTTCCAAGTCTTCAACACCATGTATAAACTGAGAATTTCCGAATTCTTCTTCCAGTCTTGAACTTGTTGAATGCCACTGGAAGCCACATATCCATGTGGCATCTTCACTTGCCAATCCAACAGTCGCTTCAAACTTAACATGTCCAATATTGACCCTTTGCTCTCCATCAGGTACTATGTTTCCCTCTCAATGATCCTTTTTTTTAATAAATAGCATCAACCTTTATCCAGTTGTTTTGAACCAAATAATGTGGAGTCATTCTTAACTCCTCTCTTTCTTTGTAGCCCATATTCACTGTCTCAGCAAGCATACATCCTGAATCCTTTGAAACCTACCCACTATTACACCCTAGTTACACCATCATCAAACCTCACCTGGAAAATGAAAATTCTCTCCTAACTGATATGTTCTGGGAGTCAGGACCTGCACAGTCTGGATTCCGTAATAGGCTCTTCTGGCCCCACTAGAGCTATTTCTACCACTCACAACCCATTTCTTCTAAATGCTATATATCTGTCTGTCTCATGAACCTTGCTCATCATGATGTTACCACTCTCTGCACTTTTATTTGCCATATACTTAAAAGAGACATTTTTTGCTATATACTTGGCTATCTAGCTTTATCCATTCTGCAAAATACAGACTGAATGCTATCTATTCCGTAAAAGTGTTCTTAGCTCTCAAAGCAAAAAACCAGTATGCCTTCTTGGGAATCCCATGATACATTTTCTTACATATATTTGCTACCATTTCTTTCAAACTCCTTAGGAAAATTTTGAATTAGAAAAGTAAGACAGGTTTATGTTGAAAATCAAAACAATACAGAGGGACAAATTTTGAAATAGATGTCTCTTTCTCTTCCTTCATCTCACTCCCTGATTCCAAGAAGTAACCGTTGTTCACAATTTCTCAGATTGAGCACGTTTTTCTAGGTTTGTCATCTGCCTTTGGACTTTGCAGTTTATAACATTTACTTTACCGAATGTTTAAAAATGTATCAACTTGGCCAATTGTTTCCTTCTATCTCTGTTAGAACACAATGTCCACAAACTGATCATAATATCTTGGGCAATGATGTAAAATGGGGAGGGGTGACAATGATAGCATTTTAAAAAGGCTTCTTGTTGCACAGTGTTTTACCTAGGATACAGTCATATGCTATAAAATCTGGTCAGAATTTAAGCATGGATTTCAGTAAATGTATTTCTACGCCCTGAACAATGACGGCCTGCATCATGCCGATATGCTATTCAGCTGATTTATAGCAACCATAGCCATCTGCCTTTTTAAGAAACAATTTAATTTAAAAAATTACATGTATAGAGTTTTTGTCCTTGACCTTCTTACAGATATTACTGAAAAATCAAGCTAAAAATTCCCCAAAATCTCATAAATTACCTCACTCCTATGGCTTACATCATCCTGCCTCTTCCTTGACAGCTGAATTAATTTTCAGAAGTCCCATGGAGTCATCCTCAGTCATTCATTATCCTGGGCTTGTAGCAGAGACCTATATAGGCATTTGCCAGCTTGTCCTTTTAATGGTCTCCTAATGATAAATTGGCCTTGAGTGATTCTGTGCTCTATCCCTGTCCCTTCACTGACTCCCTTCTCTCTTGTTGGCCATTGTTGCCTCCTCTGGGGACCATATTGGAAGCCAGAGCATCACGGGAGAAACAAAGACACACTTAACGATGAGGCGTAGCCCCTGAAACCAGGCATCTCTTCTCACACAATGCCAGCTTGATCAAGTTAGTCGACACCTCACTTTGCTTCTCTTTTCTTCATTTCCTGTGTTTGCAAATGTTCTTATGAAACTGAATCCAGCTGGTTCTTTCTTCCAAGTCATAAATCCCAAATGGAGAGCCTCCAGTCCCACTATGTCCTTTCTTAAACATGGCCTGAGCGAGACCATACTCCTTCCTACTTGAGCATACGCACTCCGACTCAAGATTTCTCCACTGTCCTTTGCTTCTCCTTCATGGTGGTGCTGATCCTTCAGATGCTTGAGGTGTACTCCTGTATCACTCAGGATCCAGTCAGAAAAACGACAGCTATGCTAGATATTTCGATGGAGTTTAATATTAGTTCCCTAGGTGCTGAGGGATTGAAGGACATAAAGGAACCATGAAACAGCAAGGGACACTAACCACAGGGTGATACTATCACCCATATGGATGGGGAAGGAAGGAAAAAGGATGGGGCCGTCATAACCTGAGAACATAGGAGACGCTGCAGAACTGATATTTACTCTTCTGAGAAGATGGTGTTCCTCGTTTGTGGCATGGCTGGTCGTGGGCATGCAGAGAAGAGCTGGCTCTCAAATCACATCATGGTGAAGGGTTGTTGCTGGGGGATCCCTGCCTGACACAACAAAAAGGGCGGATTTTCTTCTCTGCTTCTCCTGCCTCCTGTCTTCCCCTAGTATCTACCCCATTATCAAAACCCAACCCGGGAAGTCAGCTAACAAAGGAAACACCCACTGTCCGCCACATCTACACGGAGCAGAATATAGGAGGGTGAATCTGAAACAAAGAGAAAACAGCTTAATCATCATCCCTCCTGAGGCGCCTGAGTGGCTCAGTGGGATAAAGCGTCTGCCTTCGGCTCAGGTCGTGATCTCAGGGTCCTGGGATCAAGCCCCGCATAGGGCTCTCTGCTCAGCAGGGAGTCTGCTTCCCCCCCCCCCCGCCCTCTGCCTGTCTCTCTGCCTACTTGTAATCTCTCTCTCTCTGTCAAATAAATAAATAAAATCTTTAAAAAATAATAATAATTAGCACTCCTAACTCTCAAAGTTTGCTTCATCTCAAGCTACCCGCCTTTGTTTTAAATGTTCACACATCCATTTCTCCGCCTGAAGTGCTCTTCCTCATCATTTTTGCGTGCTGAATTCTTCCGCAGATGTGATTTTTTTTCCTCCTGTAACTGTTCTTCTCCAGTTCTTAGATGAGAAGTAAATACTGGTTTAATATACTCTGTAAAGTGCCAAAGAGGCCAAACAAAATAACTGCCCATTTCACAGCATTGGTCTGAGTTTCCAATTAAATTAGTTTACTTTGCAAATTAAAAAGCACTGGTTACATATATTGTTAGTATTAATACTGACTATAATGCTCCGAAGTTACTGAGTTTACTTGAACTGGATGCTGTGAAAAGCACTATGCATTTTCTCATTTAATGCCTATAATGGTTCAGTGGGGTCATTGCTATATTATTCCCCTTTCGGAAGTGAGAAAGTTGAAGATCAATGGGCGCCATATATATCTAAAAATTTAACTCTGTGGTTTGTAGGAAGCTGGTGCAGAAGTAAAAACAGAAGCCCACTTTCTCCCTTCTGTCTTTTCTCAGCTTGCTAAAATTGTTGCCATTCTTTGGTATATTTCTTTTTGAGATGAGTAAAATGGGTAGATGTTGTTGTGCAGGAAATCTGTGAAGTTTCAGGCTGGCCTAATGAAGTGGATCTGTGCTGGAGTCATCAGCCAAAAATAGGACAGAATCAATAGAAATTTACTTTAGTTATCTGCTAGAAGATAGTTTGTTTAGAAATACGATCTTTGGGGCGTCTGGGTGGGTCAGCGGTTTGAGCATCCGACTCTTTGTCTCTGCTCAGGTCATGATCTCAGGGTCATGGGATCGAGCCCTGTGTTGGGTCTCTGTGCTGAGCGTGAAGTGTGCTGGAAATTCTTCTCTTTCTCTCCCTCTGCCCCTCCCCACCCCTCAGTGCTGCGCTCTCTCTCTCTCTCTAATATAAATAAGTAAACCTTAAAGAAAGAAAACATATGAATTTCAGAAAAGGCAAAGCTTCTGAAAAAGAACACAAAGTGTAACCATCAAGGAAAAACATGACAAATTGAATTCTATCAACGTCAAGAATATTTATTCATTAAGGGCCACAAGAAAGTGAATAAAATGAACTCTATATAGTGGAAGAATATATTTACAATATACATATTCCATAAAATATAGAATATATCCAGAACTCTTACCAATCCATAGGAGGGTCGACCCTGGAGGAAAGATTAGCAAAGTAGCTGAATATATATATGTGTGTGTGTGTATATATATATATATATATATATATATATATATATATATAACAAAAGAGGAGAACTAAATAGTTGATATGTACCTTAAAAAGTTAAAGCAAGGTTTTTAGCTCTCAGGGAAAGTGGAAACTAATTCTATGTGACACAAGACCCTCACTTAGCAAGTAGCAAAGTATTTTACAAAGAGAAAATACCAAATATTGACTATCTATCCTACTGGGCTGGTGGGAGTGAAAATGGCTACAACTATTTCGGTAAAGTGCTCAGCAGTAGCTATAGAAGCTGGACATGCATCTACCCAGGGACAGAGCAATGACACGTCTGAGAATGTGCCCTGTAGAAATGTTTACCCACGTCTCCCCAAGGAGAGAGTAATGGCCAGACATCGGCTACCATCCAAATGCCCAAAGCATTAGAATGGATAAAGAAGTGTGGCATATTCATACTGTCATATGGACACTACAAACAACCAGGGAATGAACAACCCGTGACTATACAGGCGACTATACGTTCGACTCTCATAGATGGAATGGTGCGTGTGGGAAGCTAGCTGCAAAATGGCACAGCGCGTGTGGTTCCACTGATGTTCAAAAACAGACCAAACTGAATCCGTGCTGTCTGACATCAAACAGAAGCTGACTTTGGTGGTGGAGGCAGGGAACAGGAGGGTGGTTTCTGGAGCGCTTGGATCCTCGTTTCTTGATCTGGGAATGTGGAGTTTAAATGCTTATGTAGTGTATGCTCTGCTGTACGTACATCGTATTTCCAAGTAAAACGAGACAAAAGCAAAAGTAGAAGAGATTCTGTTTGCCAGCTGGTTCTTTTTATTTTTAAAAGGTTTTATTTATTTATTTGACAGAGAGGGAGACACAGCGAGAGAGGGAACACAAGCAGGAGGAGTGGGGAGAGGGAGCAGCAGGCTCTCCACTGAGCAGGAAGCCCGGTGTGGGGCTCGATCCCAGGACCCTGGGATCATGACCTGAGCTGAAGGCAGATGCCTAACTACTGAGCCACCCAGGCACACTGCCCCCTAGTTCTATCGGCCTCTGAAATAACATTCTGCATCTCCATTTTACATAACTGCAGAGGAATGAAAATCTAGCCTCAAAGGTATACAACATCTTATAGGATGGCATGTGCCGAAAACAGGATTACGAGATGGGCACTTTTCAGAAGTGGACATTCAAGTCAAAGACAAGACATTCGATAGTGTTCAATCCAAGGCCATTATGATCGTTAGCAATATACCATTAGAAAGCAAGGGGGTAAAGCACACAGTGATATTTACTCACTTTTTGACAAATTCAGATTTCAGCCAGTCTGGTACTATTCTCCCATTCTGCTGGGGGTGTCGGGTTCCTCTAACACTGGGCTGCTTCCTTCTGACGCTGGATGCATGGTTTGGGGACTACAGGGAGGGAGGACCGACAGGCATCCCTGTGGATACCTCCTGGTTACTTTGCAGGAGTGCGTGGACATTTTTTAATTTTTTTTTTTTCTTCAATGTTCACTCTTTCTTTTGTAGACAAACATAAAGCAGTTCTTTTAAAGTAAGTTCAGGGGTCCCCGAGTGGCTCAGTTGGTTCAGCGTCTGCCTTGGCTCAGGTCATGATCTCAGGGTTCCAGGATCGAGCCCCGCATTGGACTCCCTGCTCAGTGGGGAGGCTGCTTCCCCTCTGCCCCTCCCCCTGCTCATGTCCTTGCTCTCTCTCTCTCTCTTTTTCTCTCAAATGAATAAATAAAAAACCTTTAAAAAAAGAAATCCATATTTCTTTGTGGCTTGCGTGACCGTCAGAGGTGAGTTGTTTAAGGCAGAGGAACGGGCTGGAGGCCACCGGAGCTGGGGTTCCTATAGCCCCTGGACCCACAGACAGGCAGGGAGGGCGGCCAGGTGAGAGCTGCAGCAGAAGGGCCAAGGATGAGGAGGGCACCAAGGTTGGTTCATTGAAACTGAGTCAGCAGAGCACTCTCTGTCCCTTACCCAGCACCAACCAGGGAGCTGACCCTGACCCTTTGCAAAGCAACGCACCGACTCCAGGCTGGTTGCTTACCCGGGTGGGGGGCGGCCCTGGCTGGGTCTCCAGTTTTCCATCTGCGCTCAAGTTTTCGTCCATCCCTCTCTCCTTGCGCCAGTTTCGCCAGTGGTTCTCGAGGCCGCATTAACTTCCCTCCCAGTACAATAATCGACTCCAATCTGCTATTATCACGGAAATAGAAGAGGTAAAGTGCCTGTAATAGGATCCAAATCAAATCACTTTCACTTCAGCCAGCTTTTGCTGTGAAGCCAAGGATTCCCCAGGGAGATTCAATACACAGAAACACCTGCAGACACAGGCTGAGGCCCGAAGAGTAGATGGAACACGACAGGCCCCGCTCGCCTGTAGCATCTTTTTAGTTACAAGACGGTCACCTCGCGAGTAATGACCTCAGGCAGGCTCTGATAAACTTGGAACTCAAAGGCAGAACCGGGATCAGGCTCTCACTGCCTTTCACCCATTCCCGAAGCCACACATTGGCTTATGATTCGCAGGGGTGGGGCTGCAGTTCCGGGTCCTTTCCTGAAATGTTTGTCGGTGGTGGGGGATGCTTTTGCGTGAATTGCTGCTTGTTCTTTGTGCGGACCACCCTCAAGGGGTAAAGGAAGGTGGAGGCACTACAGGTTTCTCTCGATGTCCGCTCTCTGAAAGCGGTGCCTCGATTTTGTAAGCCGAGATGGCCTGAAGCAAAGCGTCAGGAGCAAAGAAGCACTCACCATTAATTTATATGGGAGAATGTTAAGCATTTTCAGACCCCCAAATTCACCTCTTAGGGTTTTCTGATTCCCCAGGACACGTCCTGCTAAGGGCTGCACAACAGAAATTGAGATAAAGCACGGATGCCCACAGACACAGGTCAAAGCCCTGGTGGCTTGATGCTGAGATGCTGAGGGTAGTTCTCGGGGAGGATGCTGGGGCGGGGCCACTCTCACTGCCGGCGATGAGCACGGCCTCTGTGGCAGCTCGCAGCGAAATGGACACGACGCTGTTTCCACTTGTCTTTTTTATATAAAAGCAAAAATCCTCTCCAGATTTCTTTTGGTTGGCCCAAACAGGTATTAATTACATCTTTCATAAAAATGAAGTGGCATAAAGTGACCTTTCAAAAAGCAGGGGACATCTGCACTCCTTGTTAAGAAA
>CM052797.1:12747412-12783269 GCA_028533885.1 Nasua narica
TTTCCATACAGTTTCCAATACTTCACATCTATTTTTGCTGACTTCTCATACATATTACCAGTTCAACAGCAATGCTGTATATATTTGTGATGGCCCCATAAGTTCTCATTTGGGCTGAGAATCTGACACAGACTTGGCAGAAAAAAAAAATCTCAGAGTCGATGCCTACAGATGCCAAAGTCTGAAGATTTCGGCTGCCCAGACTAATTGATAGTTCCTGTAAGCGAGTTATCAGATAAGCAAAAAGAGCAATTACAGCCTTCATTTCACAGACGTATTAAAAAATCATGGCAGATATTGCCAAAGCAAATGGAAACATCAGTGGAGACACTCTCCAAGGCTCCCCTTCCGCATTCTCTTGTAGTTTTGCCCTTGACCTCTGTTTGAAAAATAGAAAACAACTTTGCATTAGAGTTTCACCCTTCAGCAATCATGTGACTTTGGACAAATATCTTCATCTTTCTGAACCTTGAGTTCCTCATCCGTGGAATCCTGCCTCAGCGTGGCCACCAGTGTCCCATGAGGCCGTGTGTTTGAGAACACTTGGTTTCTTCCTAACCCGGGATACCAAAATAAGAAATTATAATTTTTCTGAAAGCGTTATGTGAGCCAAGTTCAAAAGGATAAAACAGTAAAACATCTCTTCTGAAAGTAAATTTAAAAAGATGGAGGGAGAACCATGATGGCAATGTGGGGTGCTTCTCAGGATGGCAGCCAGGCGGGCTGACCACCTGTGAGGGAGGACATCCTACTGTCACCAAACACAGGGCATGTGAACATATCATTAATGGTCGTGGGAACTACAGCCACGTGGGGTCTTACCACACCGGCTCTTTGTCCCGGGGGCAACAGAGGCTGTGGGGTTGGAGGAGGCAGCCTGTAGGACCCTAGGGCCCAGGTGAACTTCCAAAAGGGGTCACTTGCAGACATCCTCTGAGAATAGAAGAAGCATACTCAGAGACACGGGAGGGATTCTCCAGGGAGAAAGCCATTAGTAGGATTTATGTCTGGGCTTCTGCATGATCTCAGATCCCTTAAATTATAAGATGTATTTAAGGAAAATAGTTTGACAGTGAATGTGGATCTCAGAGAAAGAGTTGATCGCTGTTAACGGTGACAAGCCTGTCTTCTTTAGAGCCCTTGAAGCACCTGTTTTTATCTGGGGCTGCACTCCATCGTGGCCTTCCAGACAAGACGAGGGCATGTCAAGGTCAAAACCAGGTTGTGTGACATGCGATGGGGTGATGTAGACACATACTGGGCAAATGGCCACCTGAAGCCAAGACAGGTCTGATATTTGTGTAATCCATTCTTTTCAATGAAGGGCTTTCATGTAATATGTAACTAGCTCTGGCTTAATATACATGGCTTTGGGAGATATTTTATATAGATACATAGAGCTATAAAAAAAAAATCCCACCATCCAGTTTGAGGTTCGAAAATAATGGTGGATTTATTCTGGCCATTCAACGGATGTCTGTTGAGTGCCCAGAGAACTTCGAGAACATGTAGGAAGAGGCATTCTCTGTATTTCTGAGCTGTGTGTGTGCAGGGTTGGGGAGACATGAGGGCAATTAGCTACAGTAAGCTCCTGGAGGGAGCTCATGTTGCTCCTGGAGGGCACCTGATGAAGAAGAGAGCAGAAGAACCAGTGCCAATTCCTTACCTGGAATTGCTGGGGACCGCCTTGGAGAAGAGGCGATACTTGAGTCAAGATGCGGGTGACCAGTAGGAAGTAGTCAGATGGAGAAAGTGCTTGGGGAAGGCAGTTCTAGAAGAGAGAAGAGCAAGTGGAAGGTCTTGGAGGTGAGAAGGCAGCCTAAACTGACGGGAACACACATATTCTGTTACAAGAACGGACTTGAATCCCAGATTGAAGAATGCACAAAGTCTAGTAATGTGTGACCTCAAAATGGCTAAGGTGCGTGGGGGTCAGGGATGATCACCACGAAAAGTGGACTCAGGTGGGCTCCCCTGGGATCCCTGATATGCCCATTTTGCTTCCACCACCCTCCCCCTTCTTCTTAATGATCTCCCCAATTTGTTGAGCATTTAATAGGACAAGGGCATTGCCATTCACATTTTATAGGCAAGAAGTCCAGGCTCAATTACTTGCTCAATTACACAGAATGGAGTGATTAGATAGAAAAAAAGGGCCATCAAAGCTATGGCTGATCCCAAGGCGAGGTTCCCAACCTGTTCCTTCAGTTCCCTCCCTGCATAATGGCCTGGATCTTACTCACATCCCTTGAAATTCTCTTGTCTCCCTTTTCTTAGAGACATTCCTAGATCAGGTCTCCGTGGTGGTGACGGCATACACGGAGGTAAAAACTACAGTGTCCTCAATCTCACCAATTAGTGTTATTTTCTCAAGACTTCCTTTTATACCAGCACATCCAAGGGACCTAGTTGCATGACAATGGAACTTAGCCCCCTAAGATGGCCCCCCAAATTGGCTTTCATTTACATTTTGGGAAACTCTGTCGGTGATCTCACACCAGGGACTCCAGTGCATATTAATGCTCTTTTCAAAACTCTGGAAAATTACTAGTGAAGAAATCCATGCAACTCCTTGTTTCTCAAACTCCTTCAATGTCACTTTGCCTATATACTTATTAACATCCTAGGACTAGAGAGTCTGAGGAACACACTTTGGGAAACACTGCCTCATGCCATCACCTATTTCTTCCTAACATCAGCACCAACACTGAAGTTTCTGCTTGCTTTTTATCCAAGAGGTCCTATATGACTTTTCTAAGGCCTCCATAACAAAATACCAGAGCCTGGTAAACAAAGACGTTTATTTCCCCACAGGTCTGGAGGTTAGAAGTCCAAGATTAAGGTGCCGACAGGAATGGTTTCTCCTTAGGCCTCTGTCGTGGGCTTGCAGATGACCATCCTCTCCCTGTGTCCTCGTAGGGTCCTCCTTCTGTTCTTGTGGGTCTCCAGTGTTTCTTCGTCTTGTAATAATACCAATCAGATTGGATTAGAAGCTTACCTTTATAACCTCATTTAATCTTAATTACTACTTTGAAGGCCCTATCTCCAAACACCATCATATCGGGCCTTAGGGCATTAGCACATGAATTTTGAGGGACAGAATTCAATCTGTACAGGCCCTTTTTCTATTGTGTTCCAGTGGCAGATGTGCAGTGTGGTAAGACCAGTTTGTTTTCTGAAATATACATGATGCTTACTTTTAATGGCCTTTTAACTCCTGAAAGACCTATCACTGGCATGATCTGAAATAAAAAAGGGGAAAACGAAGGGAAGGTATGAGAACGGACACTTGTCTTTATTACACTTGCTGTTATTATCAAAGGACAGAACATTTTGGAGCTTACTCTAGATGGCCACATGCTTCTTTGGAAATTTGAAAAAAGAGCCACCTCGGGGCATTCTATTTATTTCCCAGCAGCAAGAGACAAAAGAAAGTCAGATCAGAATATCTACAGTGTGCTGGTTCCAGGTTTGCTTTTGGTGCTAGGAAGCTCAAAGGTACCTCTTTAATTTTTTTTTTTTTGGTACCTCTTTAATTTTTGCAGATTTCCTTACCCAACTGTTATTGATATAACCATTTCTCTTTCATTTTGTTATTCAATATTGCAGGTTCTACATTTTTTTGTCTCAATATATGTCTTTTCAACATTTTGTGTTTCTAAGCTGGTTTAAGGTATTGGGGGTGGGGGTAGTGACAGTTAATGGGGAAGCAGGTGAGTGAATCCTTGCCCTGGTGGGAAGAACATAAGCAACTAGGGAATCAAGCAGACACGTGTCCTTGTCTCAATACGGGTTGAAGCAGGAGCTCTAGAACCCTTTACTCAAGAGAGAACGTGAGGAATGTTCCCCTCAAAACATCATGATAGCAGGGGAGCAGATCTGTGCTCAACAACGGAGTTCCAGAAGCATCTCATATGCAACAAGCTTTTGCAGGTTCATTGGAGGCCCTCTGTTGGAATCTAATGCTTGACATTGCCTTAGCATCAGCTCACTTGGGACCAGTATAATCGGGTCAACTTACTGACCAACTTTAAAAGCCATCTCAAATATAAACCAAACAGCACAGGCATGTACTTTTCTCTGTAAGACTGGGGTAGTAACACTGTCTGCACGGACTTTAAGGACCCAACTAGATGACGTTCACACAAATACTCAGAACAGAGCCTGGTGTTCAAATGCTTTCCTTCTTTCTCTCCTTCCCTTCCCTTCTTTCTCCTACCTTTCTTTCTTCCTGCTCTTTAATCTGTCCTTCCTTCTTTCCACCCATCTCCATGCTCCATTCACCTCCTTAAGTCTTTCTGCCATTTCTCTAAATGGTTCTAGTTGTTTTATACAGATTTTATAGGGGCTTTTAAAAGCTATCTGCACAAAATTTTATGAGTAATTAAAAGCAAAATGCACAGAAGGAACTCCATTGGAGGATGGAAAGACCATCGAGGGTAAAGGCCACATTTAAGGCTTTGTTTCATTGTCTCCTCCCTTTTGTGCCAGGTACAGAGCTGAGCAGAAAGTAGGCACAGAGTAAACAGGCTATTTAAGCTGAAGAGGAAAGTAAAGCAAGACTTTAAAATTCTGTAATTACTGATACTCACAATTGCAGAATTCGACTCCAGAAGGAAGACTTCTGGCTTCTGTCATTTCTATTATGACACATATTATGTGGGAGAGTCCATTGATGTCTGTTAGGTATCCCAGATATATGCACACATGTTCCATTAGATATTCCTGGAGTTATCTGATATATGGGTGATTATAAAATAGCAATCATTAAACACTTATAAATGTCAGGGATTCCACTAAGTGCTTGACATGAATCATTTCAATTAGTATTAGATATGTTAGTACACTGTGTAATATACGACTGTGAATCCATATATTGCATACATTTCTCTCTAATTTGACTTTCAGAGAGAAAATGTATAGTCACGTTTGAATGCACAGTTATATGGACTGAGAATGCTTCATTCATTCTAATAAACAGAGAATATATGGACGCTTCTCTCTGTATTCATACTCTTTCCCACAGAATAGTTGCTATTGTTTTGATTAAAATTTAGGTTCAGAGAATAAGCTATTGGGTTTGACCTTGACCTTGGATAGTCCTTTTGAGAAATGTTGGGCCCCTTCCTATCAAGCAAGTAAGCACACTGATTCTCCGGAGTCAGTCCATCAGTTTCATTTATGAGAAGTTAAGGGTTGAGCAAGAGGAGAAGAAAAAATAGTCTCCAGAACATGCTACAGAATTATAACAGTTATTTTCTTGGATTTTTATAATCTTTTGGCAAAAGACTTAATTGTTTGGCCTAAATACGCGGTTAGCTAAGAAGAGATTTTGTATTTTGTTCAATAATAGCCAAGAGGATCCCTTAAAATAAAACATCCTTATATCTGAAAAAAGCCTGAGTTATACCTGCACTCTATGATATTTGGGGAGAAACAATTACATATTGTGGATCTTTTAGGGATAAACAGAAACATTCCCCACGCCGCGATACCCGCTGTACCATATCATTAGAAAATTATAGTGATAACGGAGAATTTTTGACTAATTAGGTTTCTTGGATAATAAGAGCTTTTTAATAAGGTACATATCATTTACAATATTGCTAATGAAATGTGAAAGCGATTCAGTACCCGGTAAGATAATGGCTAACTTGTTTTAATTGTTAACATTTTTTCCTGCCTTCAATGACACAGTCATTATTTCACAGACACCACTTATCATGAAATCCAAGAGGATTAATGGTTTCACTTATACTGGCGAAAATGTTTAAGCTGTCCCGATTATCAGTGCAGTTGCGAAGAATAATGGTTATTTGTCATCGCGTTTAGCAGGAGAATGAATTGTCCCCCGGATAGTGGCGCCATTAACCCTTTGAGGAGGTGGTAATGGAGTCCTACAGCAGAGGCGGAGAGTGCCGAGGTTTAGGCTTGAGTGTTTGTGTGTGGGGGGCCTCTTCTCTTTCACAACCAACTAAAAGAATTCCCTCCTACCTGGTGGACTTGGACACGAGCCCCGAGGCTTGCTACACAATTTTGGATATCGGATCCATTCCTGTGATTCTTCTGATTCATTCTTGAGATACATGAGCACGCTACTACCTTGAAAAATATATATGTAAGCAAGAGAAATGTGAATTCTGGAAAAGGGGAAAAATTATTTGTAAATTCCTTGCCCCTTACCTCTTCTGTTAAGGAAACAGAGAAAAAGGTGGACGCGGTCTTCAATGGTTTCTCACCTCCAACCCTGATGACGTGGTAATTCAAATTTTACATTTAAAATAAACACTAGGTCTACTTTAAAGATTCTCATCACACCTACATTGCTTAACTATAAAAAAAAGTACTAATTAAGGACTCGGTTTTTGAAGACTAAAATTCTGCTAGCTGAGGATACACACCGATAAAGGTCTGCACTTTGCACTTAAGGCTTTGGTTTCATACACCTTTAAGTGTACAGAGACACATCTGCTGCCTTGCGCTTAATATTCTGATTTCAGCGAGTGCTTCCAGCGAGGGCTGGAATAGTAAAACAAAAAATTGCGGCATCAAAAAAAAAAATAGCAGGGCTATACTCAGAAAATCAATATTTGCCTTCAGTAAAAGTAACAGGACGTCTCCTTTTCTGGAGGATGGCATTGGTGGGGATGTAATAAAACGCCTCTCCCGCCAGGTTGCTGCCCAGTCCCCCCAGTGCCGGAAATGGCCTTGCTGCTTCTGCAGCCCCTGCCTGACGCTCGCTCCTGTGGCCGAAGCATTTGGGCAGCTCTAATTCACAAAAAGGAGCGTGGCCCGAAGCGCAGTGCTTCTCGGGAGGGCATCCGGGGCAGACCCGGGAGAGTCGATTGGAGGGAAGAGGGCGGCAGCAACAAAAAATAAAGCGTGTTTTAGGAGATACAGCTCGGCTGCCTTATCTCGTTACAGAGAAAACACTGTCCTGTCTCTTCTGGAGAAATGACCATGGCTCAGCCCTGTCAGGCAGTGCCAGAGGTGCTCTGCTCAGCTCTGGATAAGGAGAAACCTATTTCCTAAAAATACAGCGTTCTCGAGAATTCTATCACTTTCAAGAGCCTCCAATTAAAAAGAAAGAAAGAGAAAGAAAGAAAGAAAGAAAGAAAGAAAGAAAGAAAGAAAGAAAGAGCATCAGGGAGACCATCATCCCTTTCAGCAGGGTCCATAAATGCAAACAGTTTCCTTTACGAAAGCTGACTCTATCCCCAACACATTAATGAACCAAGTTGCAAAAACGGGAGCGAGATGTTTCTGGAAGCAAAGGGCAGGTAGTTGAGATGTGAATAGGAATTCCATTATTCGACTTTCTAGGGGGAAAAACTGCCTCCTTGGGTGCCTTCCATCCTTGGATTCCAGATGGTCAGTATGGTGAAGCGTCTAGCATCATCACTATCGTTATGTACGATCTCTTGACAAACCGGTGTTTCTTCCAGACGGTAAACAAGATAATTTCTCCAGGACCCCCAGGAGATCCTAGCAAAACTACACACCCTGGCCATTTGAGATGGAAGAGCTCAGGGGAACAGCTGCCAGTAAATGAAAAAGGGGGGAGAAAGAAGAGAAAAAGAAGTAAAACAAGGAAAGAAAGACAGGAGGAGGCAAAAAAGAAAAAAAAAAAAAGAAGGAAGAAAGGAATAATACGATCCGGGTTTGAATGGCCCAAGTGCGGGGCTGTCGACACAGGGCTGCTGATGTGGGCGACAAAATTATAGAGGGAATTTAGTGAGCAGATCCAGTTCAGAGTTTCTGACTGACACAATGAGATTATGGTCCCCTCTGCAGATTGGAGTCTTTGTTCCCTTAACAAAGACTTTGCTTTTTGAGTTCTGCTTTTTGAGTTCCTCTGACTTCATTTGGTGAAGAGCGATTCTGGTGGAAAATGAGGCAGAGGGCCAAGGGTGATGATTCCCCCCACCCCCGGAAAACCAGCACCAGCGAAATACCCTAGGAGAATTTAATTCCTTCTTAATGGAGTTCAGCACCTTCTTCGTCATAAAACAAAATGGTACCGTAGCCTTTTTTCAGCCAGCCAGATGCTCGATTTCAAAATAGCACAGGCTCAGATAAAATTTAACTTTTATTCTTGTCTCTAAAATAAATGTAAATCCATTAAGTGGGTAAGAAGACAAATAAAGATCCCAAACAGACGGCTTCTTAAAACTCTACTGGCAGATGCTGAGGTTAAGGAGGGGAGCCCACAGACAGAGGCTCTTGTCCCCAAGCAGGTGAATAGCAGTCTTAAAATCAAAATGATGTATGTGTTTGAACGTCTTTCCTTTGTGATTATCTATTTCAGAGCCTGTCTCCTTCGGCTTGGGTTGTTGCAAAATCAAGGGGTGTGCCCTTCTCAGGAAGTGTGGAGGATGAACCCGATCGGATCGGTTTTGCTTATTAACACCTTCTGCCCCTTGGTCTTGAAAAACGTCGACTTTTAGTTAAAAGGTGCATAAAATAGCCTTCAAAATTCTGGACCAAAAAAAAAAAAAAAAGATGTTTATTGAAATCTGGAAAGGCAACTGACATCCACAAAGAAGAGACAGAGATGGGAGAGGGAGGGCCCTTTTCTAGTGTACAGGGAACCCTGTTGTTACAAATGGATAAAAGCTGAGTTTTGAGGTGCACTGTGGTCCGGCAGTAGCAGCTTGACGATGGTGAATGGCCGCCTAATCCCAGTTTTTATTTTTCTCAATTAGAATCACCTCTGCCATGCCAGCTGGAAGCCAATATTCTAATTTTCCCCCAGTATTTATTATCCTGGAAGCTGTACTCGCTCACTCTCCTCCAAAGGGCACATTTTTAATTGACATATTCCTGGAAATATATTAGGTCAATTTAGCCGAGAATGTGCCAAATGTATGTGAAATCCTCGTGCTCGCATAAAACGATTCCTTAAAATGGTCGTGTTTAAACTTTCCTCACCGCTTACGCTTAAAGCCCAAGTTACCTGCACAACAAGAAAGTCTCCTGTTACTTCGTAATTTAACTTCACAAATTCCTATCATGTCTCACTCTCTTAACAACCGAACAGGACCATCATACATAATTAGGTGTCCTTAATGTGCCGGCATTCTGGGGCAGGGTCACCATTTCACTAAAAATAACACATGCTCTGGTTTGTGAAGCAGTGCTAATGGAAGAGCAGGTGAGGAAAATCCCCTCACCTAATCGGCTCACCTGGTGATAGAAATGATCACATTGGGGCACGGGGTGCCGTCAAGTGCCCCGGTGAAGACAATATGTCGGATAATACGATAGTGCAATTGGCGCTCCCTGTCTCACATAGCTAATTGTTCATAGTCCAGACTATTCCAAAAAACTGTTTCCATTGATTTGGAAAAATCGATGCGATGATGTATCAAGGAAAACAACAACGAAAACCTAGAGTAGATTTATTTGCAGAAGAAAGCATGAGAGCTCAGAAAATAGAAAAGAAGATGAGAAAACTGGGATGGGAATCTTCCCTGCTCACATTTCTATCCCTGTTTGTTCAACTCTTGACATCTTTAACAGTTTTAAACAGCCATTTCTTGAGTACATACTATGGATGAAGTTCAAGTCATCCCATGTGCGAAATAATCCGGTAGGGTAAAAACCGAGAACCCTCATTTGACCGATAACGGCAGCCCAAGCACAGGGAGGTTAAGTATGTTGCCTAACATGACACAGACAGTAAATGGTAAAATCAGCACTTGAGTTCAGACAATTGGAACCCAGTGCCTACACACCTACATATTACTTAATGCAACCTCTTCATTCGATTGCGAAGGGCCATGATACACTAGGTTTTTACCCTCGGGAACTGGGGGAGACATCGGTAGGACTAACCAAAAGTGATGCCTGGATCATAAGTTTTTTTTTATTTGATATTTCAGTGAAACAAATTATCCGATTGGTTTTTAGATAGAGAGGGGTTTTTTTGTTTGTTTTTTTGAGGATAAGATTAATGAAAAGATAACATAGGTTTGGAATGACCAAGAGAAATTCTTTCTTCTAAACTTACTAGTTAAATGATCCTAGGGAAGGTACGTGGCCTCTCTAAACCCAGTTACGTGGCCCTCAACTCCAAGCCAGATTTGAATATATAAAAGGTGGTCTTCTTGTTATGTCCGTTGGTTGCCGTTGAGTACCTTGGCTTCCATGAACTCGGGACAATTTGCTCAGCTTCATTTGGATATCATGATATTGCACTTGGCTTTGTTCTGTGAACTCCAAAACTATAGTTAAAATTATTGCTGTTCACAATGCTGCAATGCCTTTAAAAATCATTTTTTCCAGTATGATTTAATTTCTAAGACAATTGTAAAGAAGCGTCAAATCTTACGAATTAAACACGGTGTTTTGAGACATTGCTTTCTACTTAAAAAATTTACTAGCATTTTTACCCAAAATTTTTTTACTGCCACAGTTTGCTTCCACAAACTGTGATAAAAGTTAAAAAGCAGGGGCGCCTGAGTGGCTCAGTGGGTTAAAGCCTCTACCTTACGCTCGGGTCATGATCTCAGGGTCCTAGGATCGAGCCCCACATAGGGTTCTCTGCTCATCAGGGAGCCTGCTTCCCCCACTCTCTACCTGCCTCTCTGCCTACTTGTGATCTTTCTTTCTCTCACTCTCTGTCAAATAAATAAATAAAATCTTTTTTAAAAAAAAAAGTTAAAAAGCAGAGAGGCACCCGGGTGGTTCAGTTGGTTGACCATCTGACTCTTGCTCAGGTTATGATCTCAGGGTTCTGGGATAGAGCCCCGTGTTGGGCTCCACACTCAACAAGGAGTCTGCTTGAAGATTCTATCCCCCTCTGTCTCTGTCCCCCTCCCTTTTTCCCTCTCCCTTTTTGCACTCTCTCTTTCTCAAATAAATAAATAAATCTTTTTAAAAATAAAGTTAAAAGCAGAGATATTAAAGCACAGAGATAAACCTGCAAATATAAATTCATGTTGTAGATTACTGCAGAAGATTAGAATTCACATATGCTTTATATATTTTGTCTATGACCGATTTAGCCAGAGACTAGAGAAGGTGGTTTTTAAAATACACCAAATCCATGTTAAGTCACACTATTAAATGCCTTTGGAAATTTATGGTGATAACTCTTGTGTTATCCACCATGTTCTTTTTCACCATGCCCTTGACTGGTGCAGAAACTGTAGCTCTTTAACTGAACTTCCTCATGAGTTAAACTGAAATGATACCAACACGTTATCCCTGTGTGGCCTCAACAGAAGCTGTTGGCATGTCCTTCTAGAATTTTCTTCATGTGAACCTTTTGACTAACAGGTTAATGAAGAGGAAACAAGCTGAGTCTGAAGTGAGACCTGAGGAACCCAGACACTTATTTTTAAAGTTTTATAAATATTTTTAAATAGGAGAAAGGGGCTCTACTAAAAGTGTCAGCTTACAAATGATTGTTCTAGGCCTTGCAGGTCTCATCCAAATTGCTTCCTTTTCTTGTCAGTTCACCTTCAGTACCATTGTCCCAAAATATGGGTCTGTGGAAGATGGTGAAAATGCACTGGAGAAAGTTAGCAAGGATCCAAATATACAGAAATAGGAAAAAGTAAGGCATAACACGTGTTTCCTTAGAGACAGAATGAAAAAAAATAGCTTTGGTTTTCTTCCATTTATTAATGTTATAATTAATAAATCATTAATTAATTAAAATTAATTCAAAATAATTAATTTTTACATTGTTTTGGGTTTAGTTCAAACTAATAGAAGAATTATACCCCAAGATTAACTGATGAACAGACTGAACAGATACAGAATTGGCATCCTTACCATTTGTCCCTTTACCTTGATGACCTAGTTATCAAATTAAACTTATAAAATCCTTAAAACCTAATGAGTGATCTCTTCTAATCACTGGTATTAATTCCCAATTGATTGATGCTAGATTATCTAATTCTTAGATAATTAGATTATCTAATTCTTTCCAAGATATATGGGCATTAGGATATGTTTTACATGGCAGTTACTGTTTACGTGGTTATTATTTGACACCAGACTTCAGAGAGAGGTACTGTATTATTTTAAAAAATTATGAATATACTGGATATTTGTTCAAAAGGAAGAGCAAGTTTCATCAGGTCTTTAAAAAATAACTAAATGTTCAAGTATGATATGCTTTTTGAAAAAGCTGGTGTGACAGAGTGGTGAAATAATATGATTTGATTTAAACAGGTCTGAGTTTAAATTCTAATGTTGGATACTCTAGAACAAACACAGGAAAATCCCCAGGTCTCCAGGTCCTTATGTATTATCGTGAATATTATTGCTTGCTCGGGGTTTGCATCGGGATTAAATGAGATAATATACATAATAGGTCTGTTTTATAGTTCAAAATTCAGTAGATGGTAACAGTATTATGGTATGTGTCATTAATGAGTGAACAAGCCACAGACAGGCTTCCAGTCAATCCCTCCCAGCATTAGGCATCTTCCCATAGGGTGGCATAAACTGGGACCATCAAGCTCTCTGCACACTGGGCGGCTCATTATCAGAATTGCATGCTTAGTTGTGGGTCAGCAGAGAAGAGCTCTGGCATTTAGGAGTGTGTAGGGAGCCTGCTCAGCATCTGCCTGTGCATAACTGGAGTCCAGATGCTTCTATTTTACTGTCAACAACACGACCACTTGACATCACGATGTCCCTTTTTTCCTCTGTTCATTGACCCTACTTCCTCTTTACCCTACAAAAATTTTAAAAAGGAATTATAAACCCAGTATATCAAAACACACACACACACAGTCACACACACACACACACAGACACACACCTGAAAAGGTCCCTCCCATGGAATACTGCCCTAGTCGAGGCATCCGGTATAATGAGCAGATAATTACTGCTGTTGATAATTACTCACTGTGTAGTTCTGGCCACACAGGCTTGTGCACAGTTACCACCCCACATCTAGCATATTATCATTTATTTCATCGTTCTATAAAGTACTCAGAGATGCAGTGTATGGAAAGCACCAAGGCACTGCGGTGCAATTCAATTTAGTCAAATATCAGACATCCACATAGTGTAAATGGAACATGAGTAAAGAATCTGATCCAACTGCCTACTGGTGTAATTGACTCAACAGAGCCAGCCTGTGTCATTAGTCCTATAAACAGTTGCATTTACAACAATAAAACTGAAAAGCATGGAAATTAAAAGCTGTTAGGATTTTCTCTGGTGTGCATTTATCTTTGAGGAAGTGTGTACACTCTCTAAACAAAATTTGTAATCTCTTTGGTAAACTGGCATCATACTAACCTGTGTCGGCGATGCCTTATATATCAGATGGGTGATCAAATCTGAAATAGGTGAAAGGAGAGTCAGCTACTGTGGGGGGATGTGCTAATTTAATTGTCCAATGCATGAATTCGGCATTAATTTAATGGCATGGCATCCTGTTTCTAAACAGTAATCTAGGGTTATATCTGCCAACTGGAAGTCATTTTGGGGAATACTGTCAATAATATAGCCATTGTCATATAACGGTACGCAACTTAAGTAACTGTTAGCCTGAAAGTTCATCCTGTGGTTTCCTAATAGTATTTCTCCTCAGTGGCTATACTATTTGATGGACAAGTGTCCCCCAATAATGCTTGGTTGATTATCAGGACCCTGTCGAACATGCAGAAAGCATTCCGTAGAAGTGACCTTTTACTCACCCCTCCCCCCTTCATCCCCATTAAAATGAGGCTTTGAGCATGTCTTCTGTGCATTCCCATGTCAACAATTGAGAACGAGAGTGTCTTTCTATCTCTGGTGACAGGCCACTGGACCACATACCCAAAAATTGAGACAGTATATCGTAAGGTTAAAGAACAGAGATCAGAGGTCATTATAATTCTCATTAGGAGACATTTCTATGCACTGACGATAGGTGAATTAATCAATATTTCTGTCTGAAAATGATCAGGCCGGGTAAGATGGCTTTAATTGGAGTGGTGCTATTCATCGAAAAGAAACATTTCAGGGTTTTCATGGCAGTGGTCCCCATTGGTTACATGGTTTGTAGCAAAATGAGCTATGACAATTGAGATGACATGAGATTTTGACATTTCAGCTCTCCCTGGAGTAAGCAGCTTGGAGAATCTTTAGGGTTGGTCTAGAGCTCCTCAAATCCCACACTGGGACTTGTGGTTTGATATACACATAGATAAAAGGAAGAATGGTTCATGCAAGGTTTGTTCTTGTTGCTTTAATTCTATGTTTATTCTAAAGGAAATACCAAACTCCTTGGTTTTCCAATACATCACAGAAACTTCCTACCTCTAACATGGAGAACCATTTTTTGCAGACACGTTTTCAATTACTGAATAGCTAAAGAAAGAAAAGAGAGAATAAAAGGTGTAAATAGTAAACTCTACTGCTACCCAAAGAGGGTCATGAAAGATTCTAACACACTGTTTTTCTTGTAATTTTTATTAGCAAACATTATCTTAAATCAAATATCTATGAAAAGTATGTCAATATATTCAAAGGGTCAACATAATATAATCTCTTACTTGTAACTGCATAGATCTGTATTGACTAAAACTAAACTTAATTAGAAAATAATCATAAAGAAACACTTTTAAAAACCTAAATGACTTATAAGATCCAAATGCCATATTAACATTGATTTTCAAATCCTGACATTGTAAATGTAAGACAAACTGTGCCCAAACTCAATAATAGCCAAGCCAAGTAACAATGTCCTTAAGTCTATTAAAAAGCCACCAATTTGATTTGGGTCTAAAAGTTTAAAATTATAAATAATAAACTAAAGCGTTATTTATTGAAGCCTTGACTCAATTCACCAATTGAAGGCTGAAAAGGCTAACAAGGCTGAAAAGAAAACATTTTTCATTCTTGTAGACACAAAACCAGGGGAACAAAAACAAACTGAGTATGACCAAGACATTCTAAGCTGCCCAAATTTTCCTTGCTCACTGTGGCCCCCAGCTGATCAAATGATAAAGCAAACAAGAAAAAGAAAAAAGGAATGAAGAAATACGTACCTGTGAATGGAGAAAGTCATTTGAATAGTGGAACACAGTTCCCATTCGGCTGAAACTTGAAGGACGATCAAAGTACTTTTCATCAGATTGTTTCCTTTGGTTTAATAAATGAAGTAACTGCAAATGAACACAGTCTCACAGGTTCTGCCCCAACTTGGTAACCTAGAGTTGACATTCATCTACAAGAGTCCAGAATCCTCTCTGTAAGTTGGCTGCAGATGGTAACAGCTTTAATAACAATTATTAATGACATGTAGGAGATGTGGGTGAGCATAGATGGTTTGAGAGAAAGGAAAACAGAAAGGCAAGATGTATTCTATACCATGTTTCCATCATTGCATCTTGTTATGGACTGTTATGTCTCCCCTCCCCCAAATTCATATGTTGAACCCTAACCCCCAATGTGACTGTTTCTGAAGATATAGCCTGATGGAAGCAGTTAGGCTTAAAGGAGTTCATAGAGCAGAACCCTAATCTGTTAGGACTGGTGCCCTTATAAGAAGAGGAAAAGACACCAAGGGTATGCATGCATAGATAAGAGATCATGTGATGACCAGGGAGAAGGCAGCCATCTGCAAACTAAGGTAACAGGAGAAACCAAACTTCTGCCATCTTGATCATGGACTTCCAGCCTTCAGAACCATGAGAAAGAATCCCTGTCATTTAAATCATCAAATCTGTGGTGTTTTGGTAAAGCAACCCTATATATTATTGTACTTTTGCATGCCTTATTTAATATAATTCTCAGAGAAGTTGTATGAGAGAGATGCAATTATTTTCATTAAGTGAGCAAACGAAGCTTAGTTTCTAAGTAATTGACCAAGTTCACAAAGCAGACAAGGGAGAACTCAAATTTGAACTGAGGTCTTTCTAACTGATGACCATGATGCTCTTTTTACCCCAGCTCACTAGGGTAAAAGTTGAATGCATCAAAGATGAAAGATGAATTCTGACTGTCTGACTCATACTTGAGTGTTTTTGAGAAACCAATTCTATCTCTCAGGACCTCATTTCAGTTATTCGTGAAAAATAATATCAGTTGCACAGTTTTATGTGGAGTTAAATAAGTTGGTGAGGACAGAGCTGGATCCCTTGACTGCATCCAATAGGTGCTTAATAAATGTTAGTTTCTATCTGTTCTCTGACTTTTTCCATGTTAGGATGCAAACAAACAAACAAAAATCTTTTAACAGCTTTATTGAGGTATAACTGATGTATAATCAACCGCCTGTGGTAAACATTACCATTCATTATTTTGACACACATATGAAACCATTGTTAAGATCTTGAATTTCTCCATTGTTTCATGAGTTACTCATGTCTCTTATAACTCCTAGATCACGTCACTCCCCCTACATCCCACATCCTATATTCTTGTTCAGAAAGTATTATCATTTTAGGTTTTACCTTTAGATCTGTGATCCATATTGAATTTATTTTTGTATATGGTACAATAAGTAGATGAATTATTTAGTTTTGCACATGGATATCCACTTGCTCTGGAATCATTTGTTGAAAAGGCTGCCTTGTCTTCACTGAATTGTCTTTGCATCTTCATAAAAATCAGTTGTCCATTTACGTGTATCTATTTCTGGGTTCTGTTCTGTGAGTGTATTTATGTATTTTTACACCATATTACACTGTCTTAATGACTGTTGCATTGCAATAAGCCTTAAACCAGGTAGGGTTAATCATTCAACTTTATTCTTTTGTTTCAAAGTTACTTTGGATGTTCTAGGTCTTTTAAATTTCCATATAAATTTTGGAATCATTATACTAATTTCTACAAAAAATAAAAGGCCTGCTGGATTTTTTATTGAAATTGTCCTGAATTTAAAGATCAATTTGGAGAGAACTGATATCTTAATAATATTGAGTGTTCAGATCCATGAAAAAGTTGTATTCATTTATTTTTATTATATATATTTCCAATATACAACTTGAGTGTCCATTTGTTCTTTCTTTTCTCTCGACACACTTTTCAGTGTGTAGATTTTGCACATTTTTGTCAAGTTTTATCCCTCACATTGAGTAATACTATTGTAAATGGCATTTTTTATTTCAACTTTGAATAACAATAATATATAGAAATAAACTCATTTTTATATACCAGTTTTGTACACTTGCAACTTTGCTAAACATAATCCCAGTAGCTTATTTTGCAGGTTTTACCAAACTTTCAAAAGTTGATCAACTAGCCTCTTAATAAAGTCAGTTTTATTTCTTCCTTTTTAATCTGAACACCTTTTATTTATTTTTCTTACATTACCACACCGGCAGTAACGTCCAGTACACTGTTGAGAAGTGTTAAGAATGAAACTTGTTGGTTGGTTCTGATCTTAAGGGAAGCATTTCGTCTTAGAGATTAAGCAAAGTACTAGTTTTAGAATTTACATGGATGTCCCTCATCAGGTTTGGAAAATGTCTAGACAATTCTTGTTTGGTGATAGTTTTATCTGAAATGACTACTGGATGTTGTCAAATGCTTTTTTCTTTGTCTATTGGAAAGATCGTATGAATTTCATTCTTTAATTTGTTAATATGGTGAATTCTATTGATTGTTTTTCAAATGGTAAAGCAACCGGGCACTCCTGGAATAAGCCTCCTTTGGTCATGATGTATTATCTTTTATTTTTATGGTTAGATTTGATTTGCTATATCTTATTTATAGATGTGAGGCCATTCAAGTTATCGATTTCTTCAAGAGTGAGTTTCGGCAATTTGTACCTTTCAAGGATTTTTCTGTTTCATTTGTTGCCAAATCTATTGGCATGACTATAATACATTCTTAATATCCTTGCAATATCTATCAAGTATGTAGTAATATAATTTTCTCAGTTTTGATGCTAATAACCGATTTCTCTTCATTAGTATGATGAGATTTTAAGCACTTTTAAAGATTGTTGCTAAATAAGCAACTTTTGGTTTCATTGCTGTAGTGTGTTTCTGCTTGTTTTTTGTTTTTTACTTCATTGTTTCTGCTTTCACTTTTATTATTTTTTTCTTTCATTTTTATTATTTTTTCCTCTTACGGGGTTTCTTAAGATGAAAGCCATTGTCAATGATGCAAGTTCTTTCTTCTTTTCTACATTAGGTGTTTAGTGATACAAATTTCCACATAAGTACTGATTTAGCAACATCCACAAAAATTATATTGTGTTTTCATTTTCAGTTAATTGAAAATACTTCCTAATTTTCCCTTCCCTTTCTTTTTAACCATGAATTATTTAGAAGAGTGTTATTCAGTTTCCAAATATTGGGGGACTTTCCAGAGATCTTTCTGTTATTTATTTATGATTTAATTCCATGGTGGTCAGAGAGCATACTTTGTTAGCCTTGAATTATTTTATACTGATTTATACTTTTTGAAGGTTCAAAATATAGTCAACCTTGATATTTAAAAACAATGTGTATTCTACTGTTGTTAAAATTTTAATTAGGTCAAATGAGTTAATAGTTTTGTTCAGTTTCTATCCTCACTGGTTTTCACTTGTTCTAGTAATGATTGAGAGAGGAGTGTTGAAATCTCCAGCTATTATTTTAGATTTGTCTATTTCTCCTTGCAGTTTAATCAGTTTTTACTTTCGTTATTTTATTCTATTATTTTTTAAATTTTAACTCCAGTGCAATTAGCATACAGTATTACATTAGTTTCAGTTGTACAATATAGTGATTCAACACTTCCATGTATTACTCAGTGCTCATCAAGATAAGTGTACTCCTAATCCCCTGCTCTGGTCATTTTAAAGTATTATTAAGTGCACAGATACTTAAGATTGTAATGTTGTACTGACAAACTGACCTCTTCATCATTATGGGATGACTTCCTTTTTCTCCTTGGTAATATTCTTTGCTCAGAAATCTATTTAATCAGATATTAATGTAATCACTCTACATTTCTTTCATAAGTGTTAGCATGGTAGATTTCCTTTTTATCCTTTTAATTTTAAATGATGTCTTTATATTTAAAGTATGTTCCTTATAGTCAGGCTAGAGTTGTCCTGCTTTTTGACCCCCCCATTTTCTTTCAGTGACCCCTGAAAGTGACCATAAGTGCAGACCACTGATGTTAATCTGATTACTGAAAACTTTAGGTGATCTGTTCTCTCACCATTTATTTCCTTTCTATTGGTCTCATCTGTTCCTTTTCCTTCTTTCATTGCTTTCTTATGTATGAGTTATGTATTTTTTGTATTGGTTTATTCCTTATAATTCTGAAAGAGTCTGAAATGGTCTCTGTTTCTCATTTATCTTTCAGTATAGTTTATCCTTGGACAACATAAGTTGAATGGTATGGATCTCCTTATACATTTCTGTGTTCCAATAAATACAATATATTACTGTAAATGTATTTTTCTCTTCCCTATGATTTTCTTAACATGTCCCTTTATCTAATTTACTTTACCATAAGAATACGGTATATAATACATATTACACACAAAAAATAAGTGTTCATAAACTGTTTATGTTATTGGTAAGGCTTCCAGTCCACAGTAGCCTGTTAGTAGTTAGATTTGGGGAAATCAAAAGTTACACACAGAATTTTCAACTGTGTGGGTGGGAGGGGAGTCAGTGCCCCTAACCCCCACATTACCTGAGAGTCAACTGTACTTCAGTTTTCCACTATCCATATGTGTTTGCATTGTTTTGTAGGTTGTTCCTGAGGAGAAATGTGGTGATAAAAGTCACTTTTTCTCTAGATACTTCAAGATTTTCTTTTTCTGATTCTCAGCTATTTGAATATGATATTATTTGATGTACTTTATGCTTTATGAAATGCTTGGTGTTCATCAAGCTTCTTGAATCTATGGGATTATAATTTTCATCATACCTAAAAAAATACTCTGCCACTGTTTCTTTGGGTCACCCCCCACCAATTCTTTCCTTTAAGGGTCTCCAATAACATGAAAAGTAGGTTTCTGGAAATTCACCCAGTTAGGGATGCTGTTTTTAAAATTTTTATTGTATTTCTTTCTCTATTTCCTTCAGGATTGTTCTTATGACTATGTCTTCAGGTTCATTATTCTTTTCTCCTGCAATGTCTGATCCATCGCTAATACCATCTAGTACATTTTTAATCCCATTTGTAGTTTTCACTGCTAGAAGTTTGATTTGGGTTTCTTTATATTTTCATATTTCTACTTAACCTTCTGAGCATGTGAAATACAGCAGTAATTTCTGTTTTATGTTCTTATATGTTCATTCTAACATTAGCAGCTGGTAAGTTTCTGGTAAGTTTCCTGGTAAGTTCCTGGTAAGTTTCAGTTGATTACTTTTCCTCTTTATTATGATCATATTTTTCTTCTTCTTTGTGTGACTGGTAAATATTATTTAGATGCCAGGCATTATGAACTTTACCTTCATTGGAGCTTGATATTTTCATCTTCTTGTATAATATTTGAGCTTTGTTCCCGGATGCAGTTATTTGGAAAAAATTTGGTCCTTTTAGTCTTTAACATTTGTTAGGTGGGATCAGAATTTTGTCAGTATATGCCTAATTAGTTCCCAAAGCTGAATAAAGACCTTTCTGAGTACTCTACCCAATGCCCAGTCTGGCTAATGGAAACAGGTACTGTTTTCAGACCTGCATGGGCACCAGGCATTGTTCCTTCTAATCTCTTGGGATGGTTCTTCTGGCTTCATGGGCATGTCAGCATTCTGCTGCATATTCAAGGGGACTTCTGTCCAGTATTCTGTCCTATAAAGTTTAACTGTGTTGGTCTCCCTGAACTCTCAGGTTCTTCTCCTTAACTCAGGGATACCATGGCCTAGAAACTCTCTCAAGTCAGTAATCTTGGGCAATCATACACTTACTTCTTTGTTTAGCATTTCTTAGGGATGGATGTCTTTTATTGCCTCATGTCTGGTGTCTTAAATACCATTGTTTCAAGCAATTAGTGCCTGTCTATTTATTTATTTTTGGTTGTTCATCATGAAAGGATCAATCTGGTCTGAGTTCTTTCCTCTTGACTGTGAATATGAATTGCAAAATCATTTTATCAAGTAAATAATTACTAAGAAAAATGTTAATAGAAAAGGACTTTATAATGCTGGTGGTGATGATAGTGGTTACATTTGTATGTCTCTTCACAATTTGAAACAATCCCTTTTGCATTTTCACAAAGGAAGATTTGGAATTGTATACTGGATTCTGTGGAAAGAAGGTAGAATGATTTGAACATATGCCTGAAATAATGACATTCAGTATGCATTAAGAATATTACTTTCTATAGTCTGATTAGCAAGCAGAGACCTTAAAGAGATTCCTCTCCCATCCGCATTGCTGTAGGGTAGGTGTATCTTAGCAAAATCTTTTTTTTTAATCCAGTGACTGAATAACTTGGCAGACAAGCCATATTTTTTTTGAGCATTTAAAAGGTAATTTATTTTATTTTATTTATTTATTTTTTAAGATTTTTATTTATTTATTTGACAGACAGAGATCACAAGTAGGCAGAAAGGCAGGCAGAGAGAGAGGGGGAAAGCAGGCTCCCTGCTGAGCAGAGAGCCCGATGCGGGGCTCGATCCCAGGACCCTGAGATCATGACCTGGGCTGAAGGCAGAGGCTTTAACTCACTGAGCCACCCAGGCGCCCCTGGTAATTTATTTTAAAAGTTGATGGTGCACTGAGTGAACCTCATATGCTCAGAGGCTTATGAAAGAGGCCATATTCCTTTTTTATGCTCGCTATTTGTTAAGATAAGAAAAGAAGACTACCAAAACAATTTTTGGTTTCCTAAAACATGAATGCAGTCACAATGTAAACACAAATGGCAAACTGGAACGATCTAAAAATGTCCTTAAGCAATCCTTTGTTCGCTTCTGGACTCAGAATATTGCCTGCACTAATAACACTGTCTCTTCATTGGTGCATTCCTTCACCCTATCTAAGTAGGTATGTCTCCATGTGGTCCACTGACTATGTAACTTTTACTGATCACAACACAGATATTCACATGCAAAGCAAGTCCTAGGGATTTCTCCCCTCCCCAAGTGTCACGCGTGGAGGAAAGAACTTTGTTTAGAGTATCTGGGTTGTGATAAACAGACTTAATATTTCCATTTTCAATATATTTATTCCCAGGAAGGAAGAAATAATATGTATCTAAGGTTGCAGATTGTGGTAAAAATTAGAAAAACATGGGGCTCCTAAGCAAGACTCACACCATCTATTATGGTATCCAGGAAAGCAGAATGATATAGGGGGTGACTCTTCAACATCAGCTTTAAGCTAATTGCTTAATTAGTAATGGGTACAGTTTCTGTATTTTTACATTTTAAGACTTCTTTTTAGGATAAAATTGTAGGAAAATCCTGACTACCAATCAAGATATTTGTGGAACTACACAGTGAAGTAGAGAATAGTAACTATCCTAAGACCTGGGGATTCACATGGTCACTTTAGACTGAAATTCTAGGCCTAGTAATGACTCTATAAATAAACTGATATATTGTTTTATCACCAGTTTTGGTGAAGCCTTTCTTGCCTGATATGGATGCAAAATAATGTACTAAATTTGAATTCTGAGTTACCTGATACAGTTAGAGAAACATCTAGAAAGAAGATACCTGAGTACAGAGAAACAGAACTCCCCAACATTGTTAGGAAATAGCCGGGAATCACAGGAACAAAGCAGCCTGAGCTACTAGTTCATAAATGCACACAACATGGATTTTTGAGGCTGTTTTCCTGACTTCCTAAATGAGGAGCAAGAATATTCCTCCAGAACCACTGACCTCCTTTCTCAGATGGCTCTATGGAATCATAATCCTAATGCAAAACTTTTAGGTTCTCCGAAGAGTTTCTTTCCAGAAGTGTCTTCTCAAAAGTTCTTAATTATAGGAAACAACCTGAATGGTGCTGGAGAGGAGGTGGATGAGGGGAGGGGGTAACTGGGTGTCAGGCACTAAGGAGGGCACTTGATGGAATGAGCACTGACTGGGCGTTATATGGAACTGAGGAATCACTAAACTAATAATACACTGTATGTTAATTAATTGAAGAAGAAACGTTTCTTTCCAGCTACATCCCAGCAATAAAGATATTTTAGCTCCAACTCTTAGCGGAGCTAAAAGATGCACACTTGTTATGAAAAAAACAAAAAACAGGGGTGCCTGGGTGGCTCAGTGGATTAAAGCCTCTGCCTTCGGCTCAGGCCATGGTCTCAGGGTCATGGGATCAAGCCCCACATTGGGCTCTCTGCTCAGCGGGAAGTCTGCTTCCCAGCCTCCTCTCTACCGGCCTTTCTGCCTACTTGTGATCTCTCTCTCCCTGTCAAATAAATAAATAAAATCTTAAAAAAAAACATAAAACAAAAAAGGTCAGAGAGAAACTCTGACTACAGTAATGAACTCTAATAAAAAATACAATTGTTTTAGCTACCAAGTAATAGCTTGCTTTGAATATCTAAACAGAATGAATCCAAGACTGGCTTTCTGCTTTGCCAGCCCCAGTTTACATGAAGACAGGCTTTTAACACCTCCGTAAATACTGCTAATATCTGGGAAAGAAAATGATTGGGTTAAGGATGAGTGCTGGGGAGACGCAGCCTGGGGTGATCTCCTGTGTCACCACATCTCAGGGAAAAGCATTCGGAGCTGACCTCTCACTCCCACGGCCAGAGCACCGATCACTCCCACACGTTGTGGTGAAATCCTGAAACAGCTCAAGTGCCAAATTTAAATTCTCAAGAGAAATACTATTTAGAACAGAACATGAAGATGTAAATAAAACAAGTGAAAGAAGGCAAGAAGCCCAGACACAGACTGGACTCCCCCTCTGTGATGCAAATCTACAGTGTAAGAGCCTTATTCCCAAGCAGCCCAAGCCTACTTCTCTTAGGAACACGAAGATTGTCTACACTGGAGAAAGGGGGATGGTTCCATATTTGGTGTCGCCGGCTGCAAAGTGTTTCTTGAGGGAGCAATTAAGCCCATGCTGTGGGACCATCACAAGGGCTAGAGCCAGGGAACGGGTGCCACTAGCGTGGGGATTCTCAATCTCAGGGCCCTTAGGCTGCAGCTTATCAGGGTGAGGGGTGTCACGAGGCTGAAACCCATTCCCAGGCTCTGACCTCCCTTCTGTTGAAGTGGATTTGTTCTGTCACTTGCAGTGAGGACCCCTTCATGTGCCAGGAGCACCCCATAACCTCTGTGCTAATTCCCATGACATCCCCTGTGTCTCTCTGTAGGATTCTGTGAACAGGTCTTTCGAAGAGCAGGGAGAACAAAAGATTCTGCGGCACATCTGAAGCCGGCTGCTTGTGTGTGCCTGAATGTGGGGTCATGGTTTGAAAAAGGCTGAGAACCCCCTACCTTGCACTAAAAGGTTTTCAATACACTGAGACACATTTTTTAAATGCACTCCTATAAGCCATGTTAGACCCAGTTCATTTGTGTATTCAGTTCAATTGCATCTGAATCGACCGACTGGTTCCCGATGGAGTGAATGCAAAAAATTCTAAGACGTCACTTTCATTGTCTCACGTTCTTCTCTTTTAAAAACTATAAATTAGCACCGTAGATCAAAACTTTGTTATAGATCAGAGATTCCAGATGGGAAAAGAGTACTACAATAAGTCAATTACAACCCCAGGATAATTCACATGTAAAACCCCATGAGTGTTAAAAATGCTCCACAGATAATTTCTTTGGCTATTTCTCAGGAATAAAGATTGCAGGAGTACAGGAGTTGTGCAAATGTTGGAAGAATAAGTATGCTCTTTAGCTCACTTCACATATATTTTAAATCACTGTAACAACTGTTTAATTGGTATGTCGATGAAGACTGTAAACAGGGGAAATGGAGTTGTGTGTGTGTGTGTGTGTGTGTGTGTGTGTGTGTGTGTGTGTGTATGAGAGAGAGAGAGAGAGAAATTGTCCCTATAGTACACCGTAAAGGCTAAGGGCTTATTTAAATTGATGAAGACATACAACACAAAAATTCAAACAAAAACTTTAAACAAAAACAATGTGATGCAAGGAAAATTTATAATGATATCAACAATAATATTTGCAAAGATGATAAACTTGCTTCTCGTTTTTAGCCTTAGTGGTAAACACCTGGTGGGGTATATTTACCCATTTTCATTGAGGAGGCTAAAAAATAGAACCCTGCTAAAAGTGACCATCTTCAAAGAGTTCTCGTTAAATAATCATTGAAATAATTTCATTACACAACTTTAATAATTTAGATAATCTGAATTACTTCATATTTAATACACTTAGTGCAAATAATCATTACTAGTGTTTTGTTGATAATTGCGAATTATTAAATTAGGGGTAATTATTAATTATTGATAATTTAAATAATTTAACGAAGTTAAACAATTTAAAATGAGTTTTCTCGGGGAGTTCTGGGTAGTTCAATTGATTAAGTGCCTGCCTTCAGCTCAGGTCATAATCGTGAGGTCCTGGGATCGAGTCCTTTGTCAGGCTCCTTGCTCAGCAGGGAGGCTGCTTCTCCCTCTCCCTCTCCCTGTGGCCCCCTCTGCTTGTGCTGTCTCTCTTTCTGTCAAATAAATAAATAAAACTTTTAAAAAAATAAAATAAGTTTTCTCATTTTATTTTATTTTTTTAAATTTTTTTTTCCCAAAGAGTTTTCTCATTTTAAACATATAGGAACTTAACTCACCCAATGGCATGAGCAGCGATTGACTGAGCACTCTCTTATTTGCCCTGGCACTGTGTTATACACAGCTCACGTGTCCTTGCTAAACCTTGTAAAACTGTGTTCTATATGGATTATTATTTGGTAGAAAAGCAACCGAGGCTCAGAGAAGCTAAATAACTTGCACAAACGCACATCGCTAGAAAGCAGTGGATCTAGGACTTGACTTTGTTTCAATATCATGTAGTAAATCCAGTTTTGGGACACCTGGGTGGCTCAGTAAGTTAAGCATCTGCCTTCGGGTCAGGTCATGATCCCAGGGTCCTGGGATCGAGTCCCACACTGGGCTCCCTGCTCAGCAGGAAGCCTGCTTCTTCTACCACTACCCCCTGCTTGTGTTCCCTCTCTTGCTTTCTCTCTCTCTGTCAGTTAAATAAATAAATAAAGTCTTTTTTAAAAAATCCAATTTGTGTACCTCATGGCGACAATAAAAAACTATAGATAATAAAATAAAATAAAATAATAAAATAAAAAACTATAGATGAACGTTTAAATAAAACTCCAACCTATACAACGTGAAATGTAATACTTGGAATGGAGGCAGTTGAGTCCATCTTCCTGCTTGGTTACTGCATCAGGGAGTAGCCACTGCAATGGTGTACTGCTTCCCGGTCCTCTACGGTCCTCAGCGGGAAGGTGAGGACTTCCAATGAGGATCCGAGAGTCACAGGAACTGTAAGCCACCTCCACCTGGTACAGATTACAATGATTATTGTGGCCCTATAATCTCACTGGAGGTTCTTACTAGTGATGGAGACATTTATCTATATGATATCAGCAGCTGATTCTTGTAGATTCAATGCCCATCAGGACTACGTGTTGGAACAGAAATGGCCTGCATCATTTGAACTGGGTGTTTCAGGATCAAAATGGACATTGCCATTATTGCCTAGTAAATAATATTCCTTAAAATATATCCAACTACTTTTCAAATGTTTTTCTCTTAAGTCTTGAAGCCCTGCGTACTTGAAGGAATAGTCAATCCACATGTCACTGATGTGTTTGCATTTACTTTACCGTGCTGTTGCCTTAAGGAAATAATATCGTTATCCAGAAGGTCTTTAAACATGATTTCACAAGTGTTTTCTCCTTTTAAAATTGCAATCTTCTAAGAAGAGTCAAAGGATTAGAAGAAACACTGTATGTTTTAAGTGCATTTTGCACTATCAGAGCTCAAACTTGGCCAGCATCTCCTTCCATTATCAACCATTGCTGTTACCATTGAAATTGGAATTCTTGCTGTATATTGAAATAAAAGAATGCCATAAAAAAAATAAGGCATACTAAAACCTCTGGTATATCATTGTCTAAATAAAAAATTGCTAGCAGAACATAAAACACATTGTGGCTTTTATCAAATCAGCAAAACTACAGTCCTCCAAACCAACTCATTCCTGGCAAAACTAGATACTGCCAAAAAAGGGGAAAAGGCACTCATGCTCAATTCAGGAGCTACCCCTGTGTCCCTTGAGATCTGTGCTTGGCTCCCATCTGCACCAAAGTCATTCTTATTCATACACAGGGCATAGTAACTATTTAGTTTTCAGGAAATGCCTTTAATCTGGTGCAAATTTTTACAATGAACGTGTAAAAATAACTACACCCCTTTCCAAACTATGGGGAAACAATTAATTTCTAGCCTCATCAACTTCAGGACGACGTGATATCGTCCTTAGGAAGGGAGAGAATTTTAGAGAATATATGATGTATTAGAAAGTGAATGATTATTCACAGCCATGAGGCCAACCCATGTTTCAATAAGACGGATTGCCCTGAAGTGTTCCAGTGGCAACCAATGATAACTCATGATCCTGAGACAGAGTGGGTGAAAATTACAGAGAATTGATGAAAATCAGGAGCAAGAGGACAAATGGCTCTAAAAAGAAGAATCTGTGATTATTATTTCCTAAGCCTTCACTCTGATAGAGCTTGAATCTATTTCCTTTGAAAAATCTATAGAGCCGTAGCCACTCTATGTCAGTGTGAAAATGGCTGCATTTGTTTCTTGCCAATGGCAAATGATTTAACTCCTCAGTATGGATGAAGGAATCAGCCCCCAAGGGAAGATGCATTTCTAAGGAGATGGCTCATGTGGTTTACAGTCATCCCCTCAGTCAAGTGCATACTCAGATATGTAGAGGCTGTGGGAACTTCAGTGCTATGCTATTGTTGAAACAGTAGTCGAGTTCCATGTTTTTGAAAAGAAAGGCACATTTGTTTCAGACCTGGAAATGATGAACTGAATCACGAAACAATAATTGACATTTTATATTTGTTTGTGTTATATTTTTTGTTGTAATGAATTTATTTGGAAATGAGAAAGGACCCTGAAAATCTAGGTAAGACTCATAACACCCTGGTGAAAACGGGCTGTATATGAATGACTTCAAAATTGACTGCAAATAGCTGAAGGTTTGGAATCACAGTGTGAGTTGTTTTCCTATAATATGGGTATGTTCTCTACAATTACCCCAAAATAGTATTTTATAGCAAGGCACTTCCTGGGATATGTTAACTAGATCACTTAATTTTGTCACCTCTAAATCAATCCTCCGTGTTACTGTCACATTATATATATATTTTTACACCTCCGTTATTCTTCCTTGAAGAGTAGATATGCCAAACACCGTTGCCCGGGAGTTTTCCTTAACTTCTAAAAGTTAAAGGAAGTACTTAATCTAATCCTAATTCATGTTTGGGTGTTTATATATCACTAGACTGAATAACCGATATTTAATCTAATGGTGTCTGATCGCTACATGTTGTCATTCTGAAATTTATTTGTACTCATTGGACTTTAAGTAACATGGACCAAATTTATGTTTCTTTTTAAAACAGACTACCAGTTTAAAGCCACATCATCTGTGATATGTGTTTCTAATTCACTCCTACATCCAGGTGAATGTAGAATGATCTTAGATAATTCATCACGGAGCTTGGCTTTAATGTAAGAAATTGGAGGGCTCTCTTTGAACATATTAGCACTCCTGCAACATCATTTGCATTTGATTGTTCGAAGAGTAACTAGGTTTTTCAAAGAAAAGTAAATAAATAAATAGACCCACCCTGAAAGGTTTTTGAGGAAAAGGCGGAAGTTTTTAGGAAGTCAAGAAAAATCATAATATTGAAGCAATGCCTAGTGCCATTCTTTCTAAATGAGGGGCAAGATTAGCTCACCATCCTGCTGGAAGGCAGCAGGATGCCCTTGTAGTGCTGGGCAAGTCCTCTTAGAGCAGACATGTCCTCAGTGTGCCTTGGGGCAGTTAGTTGATCCCTTCCAGAAATCCCACATAACACAGTGAGCTGAGCTCATTTTAAGACACATTGATCAAAAAAAAAAAAAAAAAAGACACATTGAGGGGCACCTGGTTGGCTCAGTGAGTTAAGGACTCTGCCTTTGGTTCAGGTCATGATCTTGGGGTCCTGGGATCGAGCCCCGCGTGGGGCTTTCTGCTTGGCAGGGAACCTACTTCCTCCTCTCTCTCTGCCTGCTTGTGATCTCTCTGTGTCAAATAAATGAATGAAATCTTGAAAAAAAAAAAAAAAAAAGACACATTGATCAACGCCTGCAGAGGTGAAACTGTCATCATAGTCAAATCCCAGTTCCTCCAGATAAGCTTGTGCAGGTAGGAGAGAGATTTCCCAGAATGCTTTGTTGCCGTTCAATTCCTCCGCACCACCAGAGGAGAAAGTCCAAACTCTTGCCTCCACCAGAGGAGAGGAATTCAGCAACCTCTCTGACCTCAACTTGTCATAACCAGAGCTGGAATCTTGTTGCAGGAACCTTCTCTTCTGTGCCGCCACTGCGGTTTGAGCACACTTGTAGTTTTGCGGTCATCACTGTATTATAGTTTACTTCTTTGGAAGTCCTTCTATCTAGACTGTGAGCTTCGTGACTCTTGATCTGCATTTTCTTTTATCTCCCAAAATGTGATCATGAAAAATTTAAACATATAGGAAAGTTGGAAGAATTTGGGGGGGTGAACACCTACATTTCCTGATGTGATTTTACATTTAACACTCTGTTGTACTGACTTTGTCACATACTATGCATTTCTCATCCCTTCTTCCATCCATCAGTCCACCTGATTGTTTTTTTATGCACTCCAAGGTAAGTTTCAGATCGGTAAATCTCACCACATACAATTCACCATGCATGAAAATAATTAGAGTTAAATATTTGTTTAAGATTATTTGAACTAAAAATTACATATATTAAAACCTGCAAATCTTAACTATAGCATATGATGAGTGCTGACTAATATTTACCTGTGCAAATTTTCTATATACAAAATAATCTCATCTGTGACAAGAGGTAGTTTACTTTTCCTTTTCCAGTTTTAATACCTTTTGTTTCTTTTCCGTGAGTAATCATTCTAGCTGGAACCGCCAGAACAATGTTGAATAGAAGTAGACAGAGCAGGCATCCTGTCTTGTTTCTGACGTGGGGGAAAAACATTCAGCTTTTCACCATTAATATTATGTTAACTTTGTTTTTTTGTTGTATTTTGTTGTTGTTGTCATTGGTTTTTTTTCTGTTGTTGTTGTTTGTTTGTTTCGCAGAAGCGCTTCATCAGGATGATGTAGTGTTCCCTTCTATTCCTCAGTCGGAAGGAGGAAGGAGGTTGGAAGGAGGTTGGGGAGATGTTATTTCTGTCAGATTCTTTCTCTATGTCTTTTGAGGTGATTGTGTATTTTTGCTCTTCATTCTATTAAATGATATATTGCACTGATTATCCTTGTATGTTAAACCAATGTTGCATTCCTGAAATAAATTTAACTTAGTCACAGTGTATAATCCATTCTATGTGCTACTTAATTTGGTTTGCTAGTATTTTGTTGAGGATTTTTCTGTTTATATTCACGAGGGATAATGGCCTATAATTTTCTTATCTTGTGATATCTTTGTCTAGTTTGGGTGTTAGGGTAATGCTGACTCACAGAATGAGTTTGGAAGTGCTTCATCATCTTCTTTTTTTTGGAGAGTTAGTGAAGGATTTGTATTCTTCTTTTGCCATTTGGTAGAATTCACTAGGGAAGTCATCTATTTCTGGGTTTTTCTTCATAGGAAGTTTATTATTATTATTATTGTTATTTCAATATATTTACTTTTAAAAGATCTATTTATAGTTTCTATTTCTTCTGTAAGCAATTTTGTTAGCTGCGTCTTTCTAGAAACTTACTCATCTAGCTATCTAAGTTGACAGTGTGGGTGCCTGGGTGGCTCAGTCATTAAGCACCTGCCTTTGGCTTAGGTCAGGATCCCAGGGTCCTGGGATCTAACCCCGCATTGGGCTCCCTGTTCAGCAGGAAACCTACCTTTCCCTCTCCACTCCCGCTGCTTGTTTCCCTTTCTCACTGTGTCTCTTTCTGTCAAATAAATAAATAAAGTCTTAAAGAAATTGTTGGTGCACAATTATCTACAATGTTCCCTTAAAACACTCTTGGGATATAGGTTATTGTTATAACTCATTATCATAAGTTTACTTTTTAAATTTCCAGTACTTCACACCATGAACTCTTTAGTGACTCTCTTTTTTCATTCCTTATTTTTGAGATATATTCATGTTATTGCATGCTGTTGTTCTACAAAAACAAAAGGTTGTTTTTGTTCTTGTTTTTGTTTTCTTTTTGAAGAGGAAGGTTGAGTAGTATAACATTGTATGTATATACCACAGTTTGCTTACACAGTTGCCTTTGGATGGACACCCGAACTGTTTTTGTCTATTTCTAAATAAAGCTGATACGAACCTTCTTGAAAAATGTTTTCTGTCATACATTTTTTTCCTCTTGGATAAATAACTAGGAATGGTGTTGCTAAGTATAAGATGGATGAATTACAAGAGATCCACACCCAAAAAAACTTAGAACCAGTAAACTAGTTCAGCAAGGTCACAAGAAAAAAAAATCAACATGGCAAAATCAAAGGTATTTCTATACACTAGTAATGAATAATCCAAAAGTAAAATTATTAAAACAATTTCATTACAATAGCATAAAAAGGAATAAAATGCTTAAACATAAATTTAACAAAAGAAGTGCCATCTTTGTATAGTGAAAACTAAAAACACCATTCAAATAAATTAAAGAACTAAGTACACGGAAAGGCATTCTATACCATAGATCGGGAGACTTAATATTGTTAAGATGGCAGTTCTCCTTTTCTTGTCTTGGCCAGCATCATGATGACACAGTAACTATCAGGGCCAGGAAGTTCATGAGCAATTGATGGCTTCAGTGGAAAAAGATAGTCATTGATGTCCTTCACCCTGGAAAGGCAAAAGTACCTAAGACAGAAATTCTGGAAAAACTAGCCAAAATGTACAATGCCACACCAGATGTCATACCTGTATTTGAGCCCAGAACCCATTTTGGTGGTGGCAAGACAACTGGCTTTGATATGATTTATGATTCGTTGGATTATGCAAAGAAAAATGAACCCAAACATAGACTTGAAGAGACATGGCCTGTATGAGAAGAAAAAGACTTCAAGAAATCAGTGAAAGGAATGCAAGAACAGAATGAAGAAAGTCAGGGGGACTGCAAAAGCCAATGTTGGTACCAGCAAAAAGTGAGCTAGAGATTAGACTACAAAAGGAGGAAAGATTCTGCAATGGCTTTATCTGTGGTGATTGCGCAGATTTTTCACAAGCATTAATAAACTAAGAATGTTAATGTGTCTGGTTGTTTGAAAAAATAAAGATGGCAAATATCCCTAAAACGTTCTACAAATTCAATGCATTTCTTTGCAAAAATCCTAGCTTTCCAAATTCATATGGAAATAAAAAGCACCAGAGTAACCAAAATAATTTTGAAAAAGAACAAAATTTCTGAAATACTCATGCTTCTTGTTTTCAAAACTTACCACAAAGCTTTCATGATCAAGACAGTATCATACTGGCGTGATGATAGACACTGAAGTCAGTAGAGTGAAATTGAGTGTCATATTTAAAACTTTATCTTTAAGCTTTAATTTAAATAAACCTTTAAATTGATTTTTCAATGGGTGTCAAGACAACTGAAGAGAAGAAGTAGTCTTTCCAGTAAATGGTGGTAGATCAATTGGAGATCCACCTGCAGATGATTGAAGCCAAATACCTACTCATATCTTATTAAAAAATTAACTCGAAATAGACTGTAGACCTGAGTGTAAGAGCAAAACTTAGAAAACTCATAGAAGAAAACAGACAAGTAAATCCTTGTGGCCTTGAGCTTAGCAATGGTTTCTTCATTTTCACATCAAAAGCACCAATGACAAAAGAAAAACAGACAAATTGGACTTCTTCAAAATTATAACTTTTCTGCTTTAAAGACTATCACAAAGAAAGTGAAAAGACAGCCCATGAAATAGCAAAAAGAAGTATTTGGAAATCATATATCTCATAAGGGGCTTGCATCCAGACTTAAGAACTCATACAACTCAAAAATAATAAGATAACACCATTTAAAAATGGGTGAAATACCTGAACAGACAATTCTCTGACGAAGGTAAATAAGTGATAAACGACTCATGAAAAGATGGGCAACATCGTTAGTCATAGAGGAAGTAAAAATCAAAAGCACAATGAAATACCATTTGATACCTAATAGATGGCTATAACCAAAAACACAGGCAATGACAAATTTTGGTAAAGATGTGAGTAACGGAAACACTCATACATTGCTGGTGAGAATGTAAATGGTGCAAATGCTTTGAAATACATTTTGCCATTTCCTCAAAATGTTAAACATAGAGTTAACATAGGACCCAACAATTTTACTCCTAGGAATTGATGATGTATGGAGAGAATACAAAAGATAAGTCTACACAAAAAAACATGAATAGGGGCGCCTGGGTGGCTCAGTTGGTTGAGCAACTGCCTTTGGCTCAGGTCATGATCCCGGAGTCCGGGGATCGAGTCCCATATCGGACTCCCGGCTCTGCGGGAGGTCTGCTTCTCCCTCTGACCTTCTCCCCTTTCATTCTCAGTCTCTCGCTCTCTAATAAATAAATAAAAATCTTTAAAAAAAAAAAAAACATGAATAGTCCTAGTAGCCACAAGATAGAAACAACTCAAGTATTCGTCAAATGATAAATGGAAAATTAAATTGTGGTATATCCATACAAAGGATTATTTGCCATAAAAAAGGAATAAAATACTAATACATGCTACCATAGGGATGGATCTTGAAAACACTATGTTAAATGAAGGAAGCCTCAAAGAAAAGCCACATAGTCTATGATTTCATTTTACGAAATGTCCAGATTTAGCAAATATAGAGAGACAGAATATAAATTTGAAGATGCAGGGGGCTGGTGAAAGGCAAAAATTGGGAATGCTTACTAATGATCACAGAGTTTGTTACAGTCTGAATTGTGCCTCTTCCCACGTTTATATGTTGATATGTAACTCCCAGGACCTCAGAATGTGACTGTACTTGTAGATAAACACATTAAGAGTTGATAAAGTTAAAATGAGCCTATCAGGGTGGCCCTAATCCAATCTGAATGGTGTCCTTATAAGATGATGACATTTATACACAGAGAGACACTAGGGGTGCTCGTGCAAAGAGAAAAGACCATGTGAGGACACAGTGAGAAGGAAGCCACCTGCAAGCAAAGGAGAAAAACTGAATCAATCAAACCTGCCAACATCACCTTGATCTGGGACTTCTGGCTTCCAGAAATATGAGAAAATAAATTTCTGTTGTTTAAGCCACTAAATCTGAGGTATTTTCTTATGGAAGAGTTAATAAATTAATATAAAATTTCTTTTTGTAATCACCAGAATGTTCTAAAATGAGGTAGAGATATTGGTCATGCCCCTCTAAATAAACTAAAATCTTCTGAATTCTATACTCTAAGATTTAATTTTATCACATGTGTATCATTTCAATGAGCTTGTTTAAAAAAAAAAAGAATTTGAAATATAAGTGGATATTCTTGCTTTTTTCCAGGACTTACGTGGAAAGCATTCAAGATTTCAGCTATAGGATTTCTGTAGACTGAGTCCTACATAAGACTGAGAGCATTTTCCTTCTTCCTAATTTGATGAGAGTTTTCCTCTTGAATGATTGTTGAATTTTGGTAAATGTGTGTTTCTGTCTATTGAAAAAGGCATTTCATTGAAAATGATAATTTAGTATTTCATATTTATTATGATAATATGTGAAATTATTGATGAATGCTAAACCAAACTCATACTCTTCATATAAACCCACTCAATCATATAATCCTAATGCATTATCTTATTATACTGATGGAACTGATTTGCTAATATTGTTAATTTTTACATTAATATATATAAACCATATTGAGCACATTTTTTGGTAATAACTTTGCATAGTTTGGGATTAGAGTTATGTAGGCATCATAAAACAATAAAGGAAGTTTTCTTTCCTCATCTATTTTCTGTAAGAGTGCGCATAACATTGGTGTTTTTTCTTCCTTAAACATTTGATAGAATTCATCGATGAAACCACCTGGCTCTGAGTATTTCTTCATGTTGCAGTTTTGGGAAAGGATTTTGATAATGAATTAATTTTGAATAGATTTAAAGTTGTTCACTTCTCTCATTTTATCTTTTGTCACTATAATAATTCAGATTCTTCAAGTCATTTGTTAAATTTCTTGAATTTTAGGTTATACAATTATATCATTTTAACACTATACTATTATAATATGATACAGTTACCATTTTGATGTCTATGGTAGTGTATCCTCTGATCCCCTGTGTAGTTATAACCCCTCATCCATTAATAATTTGTATTCTTTCTTATTTTTCTGTGGACAATATTATTAGGCTTTTAAAAATTTTATTCATTTATTTATTTAATTTTTTTTTAGTTTTTTTCTCCCCAAATATGTTTATTTTAATTTTTCAGTGTTACAAGATTGATTGCTCCATGCAATATGTGCCCTTCTCAATACCCACCACCAGGATCGCCCACCCCCCACCACCTCCCCTCCAAAACCCTCAGTTTGTTGCTCAGAGTCCACAGTCTCTCCTGGTTCATCACCCCCTCCGATTTCCCCCCATTCACCCTTCCCTACCTTCTCACGATGCCTTCCATGATTTTCTTTATACTCCACACATAAGTGAGACCATAAGATAATTGACTCTCTCCTCTCGACTTATTTCACTCCGCATAATCTCTTCTAGTCCTGTCCATGTTGATACAAAAGTTGAATATTCATCCTTTCTGA
>CM052797.1:12783369-12961170 GCA_028533885.1 Nasua narica
ATTGCAGGGTCATAGGGTAGCTGTATATTTAATTTCCTGAGGAATCTCCATACTGTTTTCCAAAGTGGCTGCAATTTTATTCATTTTTTAAATAAAAACTTCACATTTTTAAATATTTTCTAAGTATTTTGAGTACATTCCACTCTTTTTATTTACTTTCTATTATGTGAAGTCTATTTTCTCTCTCACTGATTGCTCTTCTATTCTTCATTATTTCCTCTCTTTGCTTAGTTTGGTTTTATTTTTTCTAACATTCAAGGTGGAAACTGAAGTCATTGATTTTAGATCTGTCTCATTTTCTAATACAAAACATTTATAGCTATAAGTTTCATTTTAAACAGTGTTTTGTTGCATTGCACAAATTTTGACTCTATTATTTTTATTAAACTCAGTTTAAAATATTTTATAATTCCCTTTGTGAATTCTTTTAAATTTATGGATTATTTAGATTTTTATTTTGTTCTGTAATTTTTCTTTTTTAGTTTTCAATACTAGTCATTTCCTAGGTAGCTAATTGATGTCTAATTTAATACCATTATAGTTATAGAGAATATTTTGTATGATTTAAATTTGCTTAAATTTTTTTTTGTTTTAAGATTTTGTTTATTTATTTGACAGAGAGACACACAACAAGAGAAGGAGCACAAGGAGGGGGAGTGGGTGAGGGAGAAGCAGGCTTCCTGCTGAGCAGGGAGCCGGATGTGGGGCTCGATCCTGGGACCCTGGGATCATGACCTGAGTAGAAGGCAGACCCGTAACAACTGCACCACCCAAGCACCCCTGAAATTTGCTTAAATATTCCTATACTTGTTTTGTCATACAGAATGTAGTTCATCTTGGTGAATACCTTGCATTTTTAAATATGTAATATACATTAGATATTTATTTTATTTATATGTTTATATATGTATTTTACAATTTTGCTGTGTATTATTCTTATGTCAAAGTAAGTGATAGTGTTGTTCAGATCTTTTATTTACTGTCTTGTAGTCTTTCTGTCTTACTTAAAATAAATGGCTAAAATCTAACAATGATTTTGAACTTTTCTATTTATTCCATTGATTCTATCGACCTTTAGTTCAGTATTTTGAAGATGTGTTGCTGGATACGTATACATTTGTGATGACAATGTCTTTCTGATTAAGTGATACCCTTTTTTTGGTATCAAATATACTACTTTATCTCCGAGGACAAACTGCTTTTTGAAATCTACTTTAATTGATATGATATATTGTCATTCTGACATCCTTATGCTAATTGTTTTGATTGTACAATTTTCCAACTACTTACTTTCAATCTATCTGTGTCTAAAGATTTAGCACATTTGCTATAGAAAACATTTAGTTAGGTCTTAATTTTCTATCCATTTTAATTAGATTGTTTGGTCCATTATCTTTTAATAAAATATCTTATATTCTTTGGTCATTTATTTTTCTTTGTTTTCTCTTGCATCAAATAGTGATTTTTACTATTTTTATTTTTAGAAATATTTTATTTATTTGAGAGAGAGAGCATGAGCAGTGGTAAGGGCAGAGGGAGAGGGAGAAACTGAGTCCCCACTGAGTGTGGAGCCCAATGTGGGGCTTAATCCCAGGACCCTGAGATTATGACCTGAGCTGAAGTCAAATGCTTAACTGACTGAGCCACCCAGGCTCCTCCTGATAATGATTTTTAATTATTATTATTGTTCTGTTCTTCCTTTACTGTTTGATTAGGGATTAATTGAAGATTTTTCTAAAATTCAATTTTAATGTATGTATTGGATTCTCAGGTATTCTCATGATAATGATCTTATCATTAATTATTAGTGTATTTTCTATGGTTTAAATGATACAGCCTTAATTTTAAGATTTGATATTATCCCAAATCGTCATATCCCAAATCATACTTTCATAGAAAGTATGAAATCTTTATAATAACATAGTTCCATTCACCACTTTGTTCTATCCTTTATGTTATAGTTTCATTTCCATACATTATATACCCTAGAATACAATATAAAAATATTTTCTTTAAACACGTGTATATATTCTAAAGAAATTCAGAGGAAAGACAGTTTTTGATTCTATCTAATTATTTACCACATCAAACTTTCTTTCATTTGTAAGGAATATCTGAATTTCCATCTGGTCTTATTTTCCTTCAGCCTGAAGAACCTCCTTTGCCATTTCTTGGTAGCCCAGGTCTACTGGCATGATTTTTCTTCGTTTTTATTTAACTAAAAAATGCCCATTTTGTCTTCATTCTTGAATGATATTTTTGCTGGATATAGAACGCTGAATTGTATTTTCTTTTTTGGTGTTCCACTTTGACCTACTCTCCATTGCTTTTGATAAGAACTCACTGATGAATAGAATTATTGTTCTATTTGCAATGTGCTATTTCTCTGGATGCTTTCTGGATTTTCTTTTCTAAGCAGTTTGACTATAATATGGTTAGTCTGGTTTGCTTTACAGTTAACATGGTTGGGTCTCACTGAGCTCCTTTAATCTGTAATGTTGTCTTTAATCAAAACTCAGAAAGTTTTGGTCAGTAGTCTTTTACTTCTGGGAAAGCTCCATTTTCTCTTTCTTCTGCTCTGGTATTTCCCTACATTTAATCTTTCAATATTGTCCCATAGATCTTTATCATTTTATTAAATATTTTTCTCTCTTTGGTTCTTCAATCTTCTTTCATGTAAATAATTTCTATTGATCGAATGGTAAGTTCAGTAATTTTTTTATTTTGTTTTGTCTTGCCATTTCCATTCTGCTGAGATCATCCAGGATATAATAAATTAATACAGATATATAGCTATGTAAATATAGAGACATATTAATTTAGAGTTTTAAATTTTCCACTTGGTTGTCTTTTGTGGCTTTTATTTGTCTGTTGAAATATCGTATCTCTTCCTTTACTATAAGCATATTTTGTTTTGCCTCATCAAGTATTATCACATAGCGGCTCCAAAATCTTTTCCTAACTCCAATGTCTTGTCCATCTCAGGGTTTGTGTCTATTGACAATCTTTTCTCCTAAGGAAAATTTTAATTGAGTTCTTATTTTTGTATTTCCTGTAGTTTTGTGTTGCACACTGGACATTGCGAAGGACAGTTTGTAGGAGTTCTATATTTTCTCATATTCTTTTGAATAGGACTTTTTTTTTTTAATGTAAGCAACCATTTAATTTGGCTGAAGTGGAACTACAATCTCTGTTTTCCCTCAGGGGAATATAAGTCAAATCTCAGCTTAGTCCTTTTAGACTTACCTAAAGTGCTTAGACTGTGTCATGTACTTACATATTTCAGGGGGTCAGATTTAACAAAGTCTATACAGAAAATATGGTTCTTATCCAAGATTCTCCAAGACTCCTCATTTCCAGTAAGCCCCAAAGTTTGCCAGTGCCCTAGTCTCTGTCCCCTGGTTTATCAAACCAGTAGGATTGTGATTTTCCCATCAGAATTTTAGCTATGCCATGTGGTAGAGACAGAAGTCTTCCACTGGGTGCAAAGTCACGAAACTGAGGCAATCAACCTATTTCGTCCCCTTTTTCTAAGTATCAACTCTCCTCATATTTCTACCTCCTTCTCTTCAATCATTAGTGCCTACATGTAGTTGTTTTTAAATATCTTCTGTAAATCTAATGTTTTCTGTTGCAGCTACTTATCCATATTGGAAGCAAAAATATCTGTATCTTCTTAAAGTTCATGTTTTTTATTCTAAATACAGCACAGAGAAAAGCTTTAGATATTTGATGAATTGATGAATAAATGAAACAATTGACAATTAAATGAACGACTAAGGAAATTAATCAATGAGAAAGTTTAATCTGTGCCCATTGGCACCTAACACTATCTTCAATATCATATATTGTTATATTTCATCTTTTTTATGCCCTATTTGTCTCAACTCTGACCGCCTACCTCCATTCATCTAATCTACAAAGAAGAGAAAATCATCCGTCTCATGTGGGAACTGGAGGGGAAAGTTTAAAAAGTAACTTAAATTGGGAATACACGAAGTCTTCTCACATCCATGACTTTTTCTTCAGTTCACAAAACCATCATATATGCTGGGCAAGTTCCACAAGTCCTGGGAGATTTTGAATTCTATTACACAAAATGGTAGAGTTAGTCAGATATTTAAAAATGAATAAAAATTGTGCGAGTTTCCATCCCGCAGTTGTAAAAAAAAAAAAAGTCCTGAAAATGTACTTCTTTAAAAAATTTAGGAGCTGCTTTGTAGTTTGATGCTTCTTTAATTGAATTGGGGCCAATGATCCAGGACAGTCATTTGACTTTCCAGAATATATTTATTCTTAACTTCTTGTACCATTTCAGTCATCCTCACTGTCGCTAAAATAATTGCATTAAAATACAGAACTTATAATGCTTTGGCCCTTGGTAAGTACCTACAATGGTTTTCTCCTATGTGAAGAACACAATCTTAATGAATTATATTGGTGTGTGATATTCTTCACATTGTTACCCTAATTTGCTTCTTCAGATGATCCAGTCATATACATAATCTCAAATACCTCTATTTTATATATGTTCCTGGTTTTGAACATTACAGCACTCATCACATGGAGCACCTGGGTGGCTCAGTCAGTTATGCAGCCAACTCCTGATTTTGGCTAGGGTCATGATGTCAGTGTTGTGAGATTGACCCCTACAAAGGGCTCTATGTAGAGCATGGAGCCTACTTAAGATTCTCTCTCTTCTTCTCCCTCTGCCCCTGCCCCTGCTGTCTCTGTCTCCTTCTCCCTCTCTAAAAAATATAGAATAAAATTTAAAAAAAGCACTCATCACATTGTAATGAAGAATCTTTTCCATCATTTTCTGTCCCCCTGTGAAGAGTTTTGCTGTTGTTATTTGTTTATATGTTTATATTTAATCCCCCTGGTTTAATACAGGATCCAGTGTTGGGATTTTTCAAATTGATATTTATATGGTTTTTAATTTCATAAGGTAAATGAATAAATATAGTACAATCATCAAAACTTAATTTCTTTTTTTTTCTCAGAAATACATATTATTTAGACCACACCAATGATTTTTTTCAGTCATGCTTCCTGTCATTTTGGTTAGGTGTTGAACCATGACTTTTAATATTTTTAGGTAAAAGGAATCTGACCAAAAAAGACCTTAGAGATATGTGGAGACCAGTAGGATATGAGCACTATTGTTGACTAGAGACTTGGTTATGGAATTTGCAACATAAGTATTGTTGACATGTAAGAGCATGTGAGTTTAGGGATATTCCTTTGTATCTCAGTGATAGAAGGTCAAAAGTCACATAATTCTTACTTCCAGAGGTTTATCCAGATTTTATGGAGCTTTAACTTATAAAATTTGGAAGACTCCTTTTAAGAAAAATGAATCTAAAATGATGAATGAAGAAATAGTTACAAAATCGAATATTTGTTCCACATGAAAAAAGAAACCATAACAAATTATGAATTTTAAAAAGCTGAGAAATACCATAGACATCACAAAATCAAGCCAATAACAGAACATTTGTATTAACTGATCTTCTGGCACACCTATATAATATGCTTTTCTTCCATTTTTGGTTGCATTAATTTTTTGTTGTCTCATGGCTTAGAGAATCACTCTCAGGCTTACAGATTGTTCTTGGTTGTGGCATGTAATTTTTAGGTTTCTTGTCAAGAAGGGGAAAAAGTCTACCAAGTTCATCTCATGTTTGTATGTGTTGCCATAGATTTCCCCATAATGGTACTGCTTAAAAAATTCCACGTCCAACAAATACAGGGATTCTGGTAGATTTCATTTTGTGAAAATCTCATTCAAAAAAAAAAAAAAGAAAGAAAGAAAGAAAAGAAAAAATATTCTCTGCATTTACAATTAAGTGGACTGTATTCTCAGTTAAATAACTGACAGAATAAAAATTTTGTTCTAAGCACTGATAAGAAAAAAAATCCATTGCTTATGGGTTTATATGTTTACTGACTTAAAGAAGTTCTCATACACTAATTTCCGGTTTTGTGTACTTCAAACCTTGTGCCCTTGTTCTAGTCATATATTTGAGGTGTTACAAGACTTGTTAATACCTAGGTAGGTCTTCTGGACGGATCTCTGTGTCACAAAGCTGGGTGAATTGACAAAATGGGATTCAGAAGTATCCTGGGAAGCCATTCCAATAATAGTACACCTAAGCCTAAACACACACACACACACACACACACACACACACATACTATATATAGTATATTAAATACATATACACATATACATACGTATATATATTGTATTTTAAATATATAGTATATATACTATATATAAATATATAGTATGTATATACATATATATATTAAATACATACAAACAAATGAAACAGATATATATTTTTTCCATTAGACTCAATCTAAATGAACCCAAAATGCTCAGCATTCCTTTAATCAAATCCCCCCAAATGCTCAAGGACCCCTCAGTAATTCAAAAGCCATAGGGAAATATAATAGAGGATGTAATGGAAAATAATAGCTAATTGCAATTGAAATTTCTTTTGCAAATTTTACCAAAAAAATGACCACACAGACAATTTGCTCTGAAATTTGTGTGTGTGGGGGGTGTGTTTTTTGTGTTTTGTTTTTGTTTTGTTTTTGTTTTTGTTTGGTGTTTTGTTTGTTTGAGCTCCACAGTGAATCCACCTCTGCTTTTATCTTCTTGTGCCACTAAGTTTTCAATCTCATTAGGGAAAGGAGACAGCACTCAGTATATGCTCATCAAAGTCCATTTAGTAATTGATTAATTAATTAATGGGTACATTTTGTCATTTTTACGGACTCAAATTCCCTTCCCGGTGGTTTTACATTCAGGAAGTTTTATATGTTTTGGTCGCTGTGTTCTGAAGATAAAAAACATGTTTCCCCTCCTTACTTTCCAAAATAATTTGTAAAAAAAAAAAAAAATCTTTAGACTCACAAATGAAAACGTGAATATCCCATCATAAGGCTCTGGACGTCAACGTGTTTCTGCTTTTTGACTAAGAACAATGAGAAAAGGCAAGAAAGAGAGCTCAGTTTAATTTTATCCGTCTTTGTTTATCACTTGTCTCACTCATCATTCTGTACCCCTGTCAGTTTATAAGCTCTCGTCCAAACAGGGAAATAGCAAAGAGAAAGAATACTGATGCAGTGGCCACTGTGATTCCATCCAAACCCTGGCCACCGTGCCTCGTTTCACTGGGTACTCGCATCACATCTTGTGCGGAGCACTGCCGGCTAGATTGGAATGAGCTCTGTGTGTTTTACCCGTCTCTTCAATTTAACTCCATGTTGAGGGCATAAGCCTCCCTACTTGGATGTTTGATCAAAACTCTTACTTACCATGGAACGGAACGACTCCCACTGAGGTACAGTAGCCACCGAAATTGCTGCTAAATTGCCCCCATTTTTACCAAATCACCTTCCAAATACCATCTCTCCAGTCTGGCACCTGAGAAGATATTAAGCGAGGAAGCAAAATGAGTCAAAATATCTTATTGGGGGCCAGGTCACCCAGCCTGATGCAGTGAACTGAATTCATCTTCTGTCAAGTCTGGGGACCTTTGTGGGGGGCGGGGGGGGGGTGGGCATTGCTGTGAAGAGAGCCGATAGCAGACATCTGGGCTTGTTGAGTGTAAAAACGCCTTTCCCTGTAGTGAATGTGAAAGATTTTGTCCAAGTAACTGCTTCTATGAAATGACTCAAATTATGCCTTTACTTTTTTGGTGCTTTTCTTTTTTTAAGATTTTATTTATTTATTTGAGAGAGAGCACAAGAGAGCGCATGGGCTGGGGGCATTGGGGGGGAGGGGGACAGACAGAGAGGGACAAGCAGACTCCCCACTGAGTGCAGAGCCTGATGCAGGACTTAATCCCAGCACCCTGAGATCATGACTTGAGCCAAAGGCAGATGCCTAACTGACTGAGCCACCCAGGAGCTCCTTTTTGGATACTTTTTAAAAGTATCCAAAAAATTGATTATGATTTTAAAAGTTTTAGAATGCATGATATTTAAGAGTGAAAGCTTATTTTGTGGGATTACTTATAGTCAAACAACTAGACTCTGAGACCAATTCATAAATGCAAAAGTTTAAGAGAACTCTTGGTAACACTCAGATTTTATGTGTTCCATATTATAAGATATTGGTTATTCAATTAAAAAATAAAAAAAAAATAAAGACATCATTGCAAAAGTTACTTAAAATGGGACCAGTTTAAGGGACAAATATTGTAGCTAATGCAGTAATGTTTGGTTTTAGTAATCACCAGCATTCAGATATTAAGATATTGCATGTGTTGTTCTATATTAACAGATGAGTGACTATTCTCTTTGAATGGAAAGATGCTATATACTGAATGTGTACTCACTCATTTTGTGTTATTCAGTATATAAATATGCCATATCTAGGACAAGGGCAATCAAACAAAGGAATGTGTCCGTGTTTGTGAACATTCTAATATTAAAATTACTTTGAGGCTTGAAGTTCCTTTTTTTAAGATTTTATTTATTTTATTTTTGAGAGAGAGAGAGAGAGCGCACGAGTTGGGGGGGCAGAAGGTGAGGGAGAAGCAGACTCCCTGCTGAGCAGGGAGCCCAATTCAGAGCTGACCCCAGGACCCTGGGATGACCTGAGCCCAAGGAAGATATTTAACTGACTGAGCCCCCCAGGTGCCCCTAAGGCTTGAAGGTTCTTAAAAAAGAAAGTAGAAAAAAAATGTTTTTTCGGTTTTAGATTAGTCTGATTTTCTTCTTCTTTATTTTTAGATTTATTTACTTATTTGAGATAGAGCAGGTGAGGGGGAAGAGGGGCAGAGGGAGAGTGAGGGAAGGAGACATGTAAACCCCTTGCTGAACCTGGAGACCCACGTGGGGCCGGATCCTAAGACCCCAAGATCACGACCTAAGCCAAAGTCAACAGTCAGAGGTCCAAACAACTGAGTAATCCAGGTGCCAATAAGGACTAGCTACTTTCTATCTTGTTTGAGACTTCCTGAACCTCAGGCATGAGAGTGCACCTTCAGTGCTTTGCATGATATTTGGCAAAAACAAATACACAACAATTTTGTTTTCCTCCTCCACAGCTTTGTCCAGTTAGTTTCTTGAGTAGGGCCACTTTACTGTGTTATACTCAATAACTATGAAAATTGTGTGTACAAAGCTTAGAGGAGCATTCTCCATCTTTCTTCCAGACTGGGAGAACACACACACATATGCAAACATTTGCAACTCCTTCCCCCCTTTTATCGATCCACATTCTTGGGCTTATCATTGCCTTAATCCATTCTTTCTCCAATACCTACCTCAATCATTTAAAACACATTTGGTTTGTATGCAGGTTTTTTGTTTTTGTTTTTTTGTTTTTGTTTTTTTTTTTCATTTTAATTTCAGTATAGTTAACATACCAGAATTACATTAGATGCAGATGTACAATAGAGTGATTCAACACGTCCATATATTACTCAGTGAACTGTCAAGCCATGAAAAGACATGAAGGGACCTCAAATGCATTTTGCCCAGTGAAAGAAAGCAGTCTGAAAGACCTAGACATTTTATAAATCTAACTACAAAATTTTGGAAAAAGACAAAGCTCTAGAGACAGTTTAAAGATCAGAGTTGCCGGGGGGCATGGGGCGGGGGAAGAAAGGGATGAATAGGTGAAGAACAGGGAATTTTGGGGGTGACGAAACTATTCAGTATGATACCAGAGTCATGAGTACATGGCCTTATGCATTTGTCAAAACTCATAGAAATGTACAACATAAAGAAAGAACCTTAATGTGACCTAAGGACTTTAGTTAATAATAACGTATAATAGTTGTAACAAATGCACCGCAGGAATGCAGAATGTTCATAATAAGGGAAATGGTATGCTGAGATGGGGGGTATGGGTGTAGGTGTAGGTGGAACTCTCTACTCTCTGTCAGTTTTTCTGTAAAATTAAAATTGCACTAAAATTTAATTTAAAAATATAAAAAGACAAAAAAAAACCCACATTAGCTTTGGTTTTCTAATTCTTTTTTTTTTAAAGATTTTTTATTTATTTATTCATTAGAGAGAGAGACTGAGAATGAGAGGAGAGAAGGTCAGAGGGAGAAGCAGACTTCCCGCAGAGCCGGGAGTCCGATATGGGACTCGATCCCGGGACTCCGGGATCATGACCTGAGCCGAAGGCAGTCGCCCAACCAACTGAGCCACCCAGGTGCCCGGTTTTCTAATTCTATTTAAAATGCAAGAAAAACACAACTGTGGTGAGCTTATAGTGAATACTACCAATAGAATTCAAGAATCATAGATGGCTTAATAAATGGGAAAAGTCTCTCTGCTCTATCTTAACTAGAAACATTTGTCATACAGCAAGAAACACAGAGTTTGGTTTTGGTTTTGTTTTTTAGACTTATTTATTTGAGAGAGAGAGAGAGAGCATGAGCAAGAGGGGCAGAGGGAGAGGGAGAGAGAATTTCAAGTGGACTCCATGTTGAGAGCACGGAGCCTGACTCTGGGCTCGATCTCACGACTCTGAGACCATGACCTGAGTCAAAACCAAGAGTCCGATGCTTAACTGACTGCGCCACCCAGGAGCCCCAACAGTTACAGTTTTTTAATAGGAAAATACCGCATGGAGGTGATAAATAATTTACATTGGCTTCTCTCAGACTTCAAGTTCCTGTAAGTTCAAGCTGACAACAATGACCGCCATGGGAAAAGAAAGGTGCTTTAGGATGTGAAGTCTTGACTCCAGATGCTTGGTTCTCCCACTCATTGCCTGTATGACCTTGAGAAAGTGTAATTAACTTCCCCATACTTCAGTTTTCTCTTCCCTTAAAGAGAATAATAATAGAACCAACCTCTCAGGGTTGTTTAAGGGCAAAATGAGATGGTGATGTGAAAAGTCTAAGTAGGATCTGGTTATATCACAGTTAGCTGTTTTTCTTCAAGTTATGATTATAACACCTCATATTAATAGTATTAATTTTCTCTCGGAGACACACCAGCACTCAGGCAATAGACTAGCAAACAAAACAGATTCAATTAGTCATTTGAAATCTGAAGTTTCATTCCCCATATTTTGCTTTGTCAGAGTAAATAGGTTGGTGTATTCGAAATTCAAGACAAAGGCAGTGAGCAGAACAAGAGAGAATTTAAAACAAAAATTTAGGTAGGTAAGTGCGACTGTAACTTGCTGAAAGATATGAAAGGGCAACACTAACTTAGAAAATTAAATAAGTGTTTAACTATGATTTAGATTTAATAAAACAATTATGTACATTAACTTATAATTGATCATTATTAAATATATAATTAGTGAGATTGAATAACCCAGGAAAAGATAAAAGTCTATCTTTAATCCATTGTTCATTCTCAATATGTAAGATTCTAATAATCATTGGCATATAATATAATTATGAAGTTATAAATATAAATTAGATTACATGAAGCATGGATTTAAAATCCTTATGCATTTTATTTAATTACTATAAATTTGATTATGGATAAATAGCTAAACTATAATATGGTATTTGAGAGTAAAGCTTTTCTGACTAAAACCTTGAATGCTAATCTCAAGCTGTTCAATTCTATAATGCTTGAGCAGCTGATGGCAAAAATTAGAGAGTAAGACAAAAATGTAAATAATTGATTGTGCCTGAATTTGAGTTTACATGCAGCTAGATAAAAACTCTGGAAAGACAAGACTGAGAGAGTCTTATGAAGTTAAACTATCTTTTATTTTTATGAAAGCTCTGGATGGATTACTCCTTTTGATATCAGCAAGCTCCTCATTATAATTAAAATGATGATATTCCCTGCTACAATAATGTCTACAAATAAGGCAGCATGACCCATGATGCAGCCCATAGCAAATGGAGAGATAATTTCAATGTCTCTTGATCATCAAAGGGCTCCAAAAACATAGTATGCACTTTCCCCTTTGGTACTGAACCTCTCATTTCTTAGTGCCCAAAGAGAACTTTTAAGAAACTATAATTAAGTAGAAATCTTCACATTAATTTGAGTTATTTTTATTTCAAATATTTTTTTCCATGCCTAGGAAAAAAAACTTAAAATTCATTTTAGGTGAGTAATCTAACTCATAGTAAAAGCCTATAATCAGAATAGGAATAATGGAAAAGTTTTCACTCCCATATAGTAAACTGATCTGCTACATAAAGGGAGGTGAATCAGTCTCTCCCTGGATGAAGAACTCTCACACACCTACACCAATCAATACAATGGCTTTCAGTGGGAAAGGTGGGAGACCCTGTAGAATGTCATTCCCAGCCATGTTCCCTAACTGGGAATATAATGGTAACTCACATTTGTTGTCGTGAGTAGCAAATCGAGCATGTACTTCAGGCTCCTAACACAGTCATTTGTACATACAATTACCCATTCAAAAGTAGTGAAATTCATGTCATTATACCTTCCTCCAGCCTTCACATCTTGAGATGTTTATTAAGAGGGATAGTGTGAGAGGAAAACACATACCTATTTTTCCTATTTCTGATCTTTCAGGTTTAATAAATTCTGTTATCCTTATTTGTAATACGATTCTATCCTAATGACTATAATTTTATAATGTTTTGCTTTTGAATAGAACAATTCGTTTTTATTTTTTATGGCTATCATGTCTACTTTTGGTCTTTCGTATTTTCAATATACATCTTTGAATCCATTTATGAAGTTCTGCATACACACCCTGTTAGTATTTGATTAGAATTTAATTGAATCTGTACAGCAATTTAGTAACAGTTATATATTTACAAAAATAAGCCTTTCAGTACATAAATATGTTCTATCACACATTTATGTCATGCTTTTTATGTATGTTTTACAGTTTTCTTTATCGATAACTTGCACATATTTATTAGAATCATTTCTAGCAATTTAATATTTTGATGCTATTATATATAAATGATATCTTTAAAAATTTTCCTTTTCTATCATAGCAGTATATGAATTTACATTTTATGTTTGTACATTGAGCTTATTTATGGAAAACTACTAATAAGCTGCTTATATAATATCCATATTTTAATTACCATGTAATTATATGTCTATTAATATAATAATATAATTGGATTATTTATAGCCATAATTATATCAGCTGTAAATAATGGCATTCTTTTTCTCTCCTTTACTTTAACCTGGCACTGGTTAGGATTTTTAGCATAATATTTAAGAGATGTGAAGATCACAGACCTCCTTGTTCTTGACTCCTGATTCTAGAGGGACATTATTAACATTTTATCATTAACTATATTTGCTCTAGATTTTGCAGATAGCATTAGTCAGATTTAGAAAGTGCCTTTCTATTCCTAGGTTGCATATGATTTTTATAATGAATAGATCTTAACTTTCATCATATATTTTTACTGAATTTCTGAGGGTGACAATATAAGATTTAATTTCTTTTATCATGTTGTTTAGGTCAACTACATTGAATAGCTTTTAAAATGTTAAGCCATCCTTGCATTCCAGACATAAAGTCAACTTGGTCTTTTATATTTGTCTCCTGTACTGTTCAGGTGAACTTACCAATATTTTGTTTTGCTTTTGTGGATCTGTTTTTATGAAGACTTACTATGAATTTTCCCATTTTGACTGTCCTCAGGTTTGGAATTAAGGTTATAGTAGTCTCACTGTATAAGTTAGAGAATATGTCCTTAACTCTACTTTCTGGAAAATTTAGCTAAAGACTGGCATTAAAAATTTCTAGTAACATTAAAACTCTATCTGAAATCAATTAGTCATTTGTATCTTTTATTTCTTATATTGTGTCTATATCCTTTCCTCATTAGTTTTTCCCTGTGGGAAAGTTTATTATTTATTCACAAGTTAGTAAATAAAATTTATATTTCATATATTTATATAAATATACATTACATAAATATTTACAACTTCTGCTTATATATCACAATGAACATATGTAATGTTATCATGCATGCAAATTTATTTTCAATTTTATTTTTCTTAAACTTAATACCAATTGCTTGAAAACATAAAAATGTAAACAAAAGTACTGTAAAGAGGGAAAAAATCACATTTATTGATTAAGCTACATTTCTTCAGAGATTTTATGTGCCATATTATGCATTTGATTCCCATGTAGGATTGTTTTCCTTCAGGTCTGCCTCTTTCCACAGAGCGAAATGTCTACTTTGGAACTCTGAATGAGGTGTGATAGGTTTGATGACATTACAGTGTGTCTGAAAACAGGTTAACTGATCATCCTTATTCTTTTTCAGTCTGTTGCTGCATATTTCCATTTATTCATTCCCCTGAGAGAACTTTAGATTTATTTTGCCATGGTATCCAAAATTTTGTTAGTATTTTAATTGCAATTGTATTGAAATGATCAAGTTTGTAGAAGACTGTCTTTTTTATGACTGTTCCTTTTTGTAACTTGAAATTATTATTTTCCCTTCTTTTCTTTTTTTAAAAGATCTGATTTATTCATTTGAGAGACAGAGAAAGCATGAGCAGAGAGGAGGGGCAGAGGAAGAAGGAAAAACAGACTCCCCACTGAGCAGGGAGCTGGATGTGGGGCTCGATCCCAGGACCCTGGCATCATGACTTGAGTCAAAGGCAGACACTTAACCAACTAAGCCACCCAGGTGCTCCTACATTATTTCCTTAATTAAAATCTTCCTGTTATCCTTATTCTCCTCTTGCAGATATTTTCTAAGTTTCCTAGTTAAATATTTTATTCATGTAAAATATTCCTTCATAAGTAATATATTTAATATTACAATTTACATGTCATGTATAGTTTTGGTTCCGATGTACTTTTGGATCATTTTAGCTCTGATTTTTCTTGTTTTTAAGTTTGCAGATATAGGTCTAATATACTCCTGATTTGTTAGATCTTTAGAAAGTTCTACAGTTTAACATTTGAAAGGTTATAATTTTGGGGCTAGAAAAAAGTTATAAGTTTCTAGCTTTCTTTTCTTTTATAATGTGTTCAACTGAATTTTCCTGTATAATGTGTACTTTGAGGCTACTGGCATAGACAGACCCGAGTTTGTATATCATTATAGCATTTGATAGCTACCCAACCCAGGCAGAATAATGATCTCTCCAGCCTCAGTTTTTTTTCTTCATCTGTCTAACAAACATAATAGAAATAATGCTCTCAAATTGTTATGAACACTACCTTAAATATCCCTCACTGAGCAGACCTTCAAGCAATCTTAGCCCTTATTTGTATAGGGTAGTAAGGAGCGATAAATATATATTAAATCAACCTTAGTATATTTCTTGCATTTTTCTATATTACTGTCTTTTTTGGGGGGGGTGCATATATTTTTGAAATACCTAAAAATGTGTTTCAACATCTCCCACAATAAGTGTGTTTCTCTTCATTTTCCTTGTATTTCTGATAATAGACTTGCATTTTGTTCTGTGTTATTTGGCATATGATTGTTTATTGCTTTTATGGCCATTGTAGATGATATCTTAAATATAAATACAAAATGACTTCTTTCTTGTTTAATGACCCCTAATGAAATCATATTTGTAATAATGCTATGATTCTCTTTATTTTTTGGTTTGGATTTTCCTATAAAATCTTTGCCCATTTTTTTTTCATTTTTCTTTTTAATTTTGTCTCCTGTGCAAATTCTGCAAATAGCAGTTGTGCACACACATAGAGAAGTGGAAAGTATGAGTGGAAAACATAAGGTAAGCTAAGCATGAAAATGCTTTAAACTTCAGATATGTTCCCCTAACCACGTGTAAGTTCATGGACAATGGCTGACCACTAAGCTACGCCAACATAAGGACAACTGGTAGGTAGAACAAGAATGAAAATGAACAGAGATATCAGAAACTGCATACAATAGAGGAAAGAGATTGCACAGATTTAGCCAAGGAAAATTACTAGACAAATAAATGAACAAAAGTGACAACAATCTTCACTAACCATAAGAAAGCTAGAGTGACCACAGTAATAGGTATGCATTAAAAAAAGAGACTGAAATAGGAGATAGTACTAGAAACAAGAGAAGACATTTTATTTTGATAAAATTTCAGTGCATCAGGAAACATACCAGTTAAAATACATGAAACAAATCTGACAAAATCGAATGACAATGGTGTCACTTCCTTATAAATAGTTGGACACTTGAATACCCCACTCAAAATAACTGATAGAATGCCAAACGTTAAAAAAATTTTTAGAAGACTTCATCACAAGTTTCAACCATTCTGACCTAATTAACATATATAAAAATTTCTCAAAAGGCACTATAGAATACATAATTTTATCATGTACTGTGAAATATTTTCTAGGGTATACTGTATGCTAGGCCACAAAACAAGTCTTTTTTTTTTTAAGTTTCTATTTTTTACTTTTTTATTAATCTCTACACTCAACATAGGACCTGAAATCACTACCCCAAGATCAAAAGTCTCATGCTTTACTAAGTAAGTCAACAAGGCACCCCCAAATTAGTCTTAATAAATTCATATAAAATTTGTCATCTGATCACAAAGGAATTAGAAATTTAAAACAGAGAGGAATGTGGAATATCACCAAATACTTGAAAAGGTACACAATTCTAAGTAAACCATGGATTAAAAAAAAGGTACAAAGAAATAGAAAATATTTTTAACTGAGTGAAAATGCATGTATAACATATGAAAAATTCTCATAAATACACTAATGCAGCACTTACCTGGAACTTTTTAGTTTTAGATGAGAAGTAAAGTCTCAAATTAATGACCTAAGCTTTTACCTTAAATAATTATAAAAACAAGATCAAACTAAACCTAAGACAGCAAAATAAAAAGAATAATAGAGATTAGAATAGAAGTAAGTAAAACAGAAAAGGGACAAAAATAATCAATGAACTCAGAAGTTGGTTTTTTAACAAAGCCAAAAATAACTGACAATCTTTGAATATCCTTTAGCTAAACCAATAGGAAAAAAAAGGGACAAGAAAGAAATTTTCAAAATCAGGAATGAAAAAGTTGACATTTCACCAACTCTACAAAATTAATATCATTACAAAAAATATGATGACCAAGTATATGTCAAAAAATTAGACAATGCAGCTGAAATAGATATAATCTTAAAAAGATACAAATTACCAAAATTGAATCATAAAGAAATAGAATGTTTGAATAAATCAGCAATTAAAGAAATTGAGCAAGCACTTAAGGAGGGCACTTGTGATGAGCACTGGGTGATGTATGGACGTGTTGAATCACTATATTGTGCATCAGAAAATAGTATTATACTGTATGTTAACTAACTAGATTTTGAATTAAAACTTTATAAAAAAAATTTCCAAAAAGGAAATTCTAGACTTAGAGGATTTCTTGGGTGAATACTATAAAATATTTAAAGAACACTAATTTTTCAAAAGCTCTTTCAGGAAACGGAGGGAGAGGAAACATGTCCTAATCTACTCAATGTCATTGTTACTCTGAAAGTGAGGACTTCCAAAGAATCACAAGAAGAGAAAACAACAGACCAGAGTCCCTCATAAACAGTGACATGAATATCTTTAATAAAATATTATTAGGAAACTGAATCCTGCAACATATAAAAAGCATCACACATCATCACAAGTAGGGTTTACCCAGGAACGCAAGCTTAGATTAACAAGCTAATTAATGGATTGTACCATATCATTAGTATGAAGAACAAAACACATAGTATCACCTCAGTAAATGCAGAAGTGCTTTACAAAATTCAACACACATTTGTAATGAATTGTTCCAATTTTATGAAGAAACAAAACTACAAACTAATGTCAAGCTTAATAAGGACTGAATTATTTGCCTTTAATACTGGGAACATGACAAGGATGTCAACTCTCACCACTTCTATTCAACGTTTTCCTTGAGATTCAAGCAAGGACAATAAGGAAAAGGAAAAAAATGTAAAGGCACTGGATTTGGAAAAGAGAAGTAAAACTGTCATTATCTGCACATGACTTAGTCCTGTACAGAGAAAATCCTAAGCAATCTGCCCCAAAACTACTAGAACCAATGAACATACTTAGGAAGTGCAGAAAATACAAGCTTAATATTCAGAAATCAAAGGTACTACTGCATATGCAAGGAACCATTCAAAACTGAAATTAAGAAAATAATTCCATTGATAATACCACTGAAAGAAATCTAAGGTTTAAGAATAAATTTAATAAAAAGATTGCAAGATTTTTATATTAAGAAAAGATTACTAAGAGGAATTTTAAAAAAGATAAATGAATGTATATTTAATATTTATCAGTTGAAAGACTTAATTTTATTAAGATAATGACCTGCCAATTCTATGTAGTCTTACAGGCCTCTGTGTGGAATTTAACGAATCAAAACTAAAATGTGTATGGATATGTAACATATTTAGATAATCCAAAACACCTTTTAAAAAGATGAGCATGAAATTTGGAAGAGCTATCCTACCATGGTTAGTTTTCTTTTGCCCATTAGAAATTATCATAAAGTTAGATGCTTTAAAAAAGGCCACTGTGTAGATGATGGCTCTATACCTCTGAAGTCCCCCATGACATGGCTGGGTTCTCTGCTCAAGGTCTCACGAGGCTGAATTTGGACCGTTGGCCAGTTTTGTTCTCAACTAGACCTCAGAGTCCTCCTTAAAACTCATTCCAGTTCTTGGACAAATTTACCTTTTCCTGCTGTAAACCGACGTGATTGTTACCATGTCAACTGTCAGGCAGGGGCCCCTCATTCCTTCTAGAACCCACCTGCATTTCTCGTCTTATGGCCTTCTCCATTCTGAGGAAGCAACAGTGTGCTGCATCTTTCCCACATGTGAAGTCTCTCTCAGAGGTTTTCTTCTACTATCTGTCAAGGAAAACTCTGTTCTCAAAAAGCACTATGTGATTAGAATAGACTCACCCAGCTGAGTTCCCTTTTGATTAATTTAGAGTCAACTGATTAGTAAGCTTAATCACATAGGCAGAGCCACTTTTGCCATAAACAGGATGAATAATCAAGTTTTGATATTTAACATAGTCACAGTTCCAGGGATGAGAGCAGGAGATCTTGGTCATTTTAGAATTTTGCCTACCATGCTACCTTATAAAAAAGATTCCTATAAATACAGAGTAATCAAGACCATTCTGTGATTTTGCAATCATAAGCATTTAGATTAATGAAATGGATTTGAAATTCAATAAATAAATCTTTACAATTATGGTCAATAACTTTTTTTTTTACAAAGGTGCCAAGAAGGAAAAGATGATTTTTTTCCAACAAGTATTGCTAGGATAAATAGATACAAAATGAGCTTCACTATTTTTTTTTTAAGTAGGCTTCACACCCATGTGGGGCTTGAACTCATGACCCTGAGATCAAGACCTAAGCTGAGATCAAGAGTTGGACACTTAACTGACTGAGCCACCCAACTGCCCCAAAGGAGCTTGACTTTTACCTCACACATTACACAAAAACCAACTCAAATGGATCATAGGCCTAAATGCAAGAGCTAAACAGTAAATAAAACTTCTAGATTTCAACTTGTTCAGAATACCTTTCTGACCCTCAAATGCACAAAAAGTTCTTAGATGTGATACTAAAATCTTAATACATAGGAGAATAATTTGATAAATTCTACTTCATTAAAATTCAAAAATTCTGCTTTAAAGGACATTAATTAAGAGGATGAAAAAAAGAAGTCATAGCCTGAGAGAAAATACTTTTAAGTCATATATCTGATAAAATAAACAAACAAAACAAAAACAAAAAACTTAGATCCAGAATATTTAGGAAACTCTTACAACCTTTCAGTAAAAAGCAGATAATCTCTAATTTAAAAATAAAATAAAATAAAATAAAATAAAATAAAATAAAATAAAAGTTTGGCCGAAGGCCTACTAAACCCTCTGAAAGGTACTCAACATCATTGGTCATTAGGGAAACACAAATCTAGACCACAATGAGATAATACTACATACCCAATAGAATCATCATAATCGAAAAGTCAGACATTAACAGGTGTTGGTGCGAATATGGAGAAACTGGCTCTCTTATCCATTGCTGATAGGAATGTAAAATGACACAGCCACTTTAGAAAACTCTGTGGTGGTTTCTTAAGAAGTTAAACATAAACTAGCTATATGACCCAGAATTTCAACTCCTGGATATCTACCCAAGACAAATGAAAAAATATATCCACACAGTGACCTGTATCCAAATGTTCATAGCCACATGATAATAGCCAATAAACTAAGAAAGTATTCTACAAAATTCTTTAAAGTACATAATGAGATGTTTTACTGACTTACATGTTTGAACTCTGAATGTCCAATACAATAGCCCCCAGTCATATGTGATTACAGAGACACTGAAAGGTAGCTAGCCCAAATTGAAATGTGCCACAAATGTAAAATATTTAAGACTTTGAAGACTTAGAATAAAATACGGAATTTAAAATATCTTGATAATGACATTTTGTAGAGATAAATGAAATTTCAATATATAGGATAAAACTGATTAAATATATTCGTTATTAAAAGTGAATTCAGTGCGCCTGGGTGGCTCAGTTGTTTGAACGTCTGACTCTTGGTTTCAGTTCAGTTAATGATCTCAGGGCCCTGGGATCAAACTCCATGTTCAACGGGGAGTCTGCTTCTCCTCTCTCTCTCTTCCTCTGCCCCACGGCCCCAATCTGCACTTCCTCTCTCTCAAATAAGTAAATAAATCTTTAAAAAATATGATTTCACGGGGCGCCTGGGTGGCTCGGTTGGTTAGGCAGCTGCCTTCGGCTCAGGTCGCGATCCCAGGGTCCTGGGATGGAGTCCCACATCGGGCTCCTTGCTTGGCAGGGAGCCTGCTTCTCCCTCTGCCTCTGCCTGCTTATGCTCTCTCTCTCTCTCTCTCTGACAAATAAATAAATAAAATCTTTAAAAATATATTATTTCACTTGTTTCTACTTTTTTTCTACTAGAAAACGTAAAAATACATTCACAGCTTACACTCATGGGCTCATCGCATATTTCCATTGCGTATAGCACTTCAAGAACCTTTATTAGTGGGATGTGGTATTTTCAGTATCAAATGGTAAATATTCAAAAAAATACCATTATGCATTCAGTGACTGTGGGAATTGGAATATATTTTCAGAGCTACATCAAATCCAGTGGTACAAGGCCAAAATCATGGAAGTACCGAGGGAAGAGTATGGAAGCTTCTGTCTGATTCTGAGTCTGTCAACCACTAGCTTTTCCTTCAAGCCCGTCACACCCCCATTCTGGCCTCGGCCCTGAGTGAGATGGTAGAGCAGCTTAACCCTTCCTGATTTGCCTCATTACAGACCATCTGATGCCTTAGGTACACGTAATCCTAGGTCACCATTTAAATGTGAGCGACTTCGAACGTCTTCCCTCCATAATGTCCATATAATTAATTGTTCAAACTGAGACACTTTTGAGAGAGAAGAGGATGCTGTTATAATTATATTGAAACAACAGGCTTTGCTGAACAGGCCTGTCCCGTGTTAACTGGGACATATGGTCACCCTGCCCATCCATGACTACGGGCTCTCACACACACAGCATGAGGTCTCCGCTTGCCATTGAGTCAGTAGAATGCTAAAACACAAACAACAATAATGACAACGTTAATAATAATAAAGAAGAGAGCTCTTTGGTAGAAAATTGCCAGGGTTACCTGGTTGAATGGATGGGTTAATTTCTGAATTGGGTCCTCATTCTCAAAGACCGTTTTTGCATAACCTCGACATGGGCACATGTATGCACCCATATGTCTATATCCGGGCATGAATGCCTGATGGCTGCAGCCATGTGTTTTTCATGGGTTCTGTGGGGAGTCAATTTTCTCGATGTTTGCTGCATCCCAAACTCAGATCTGCCTGCTTTCCTGTGGGTGACCAACAGCTCTTCTGGGCGGAGGTTTTTCTCCAGCTGATCTTTGAAGGCTTTGTCTTTCCAGAGATTAGTGGAGGAGCACACTTCATTTCCTTAAATGGGATGTAGCGCTCGGCTCTGTGGGAGGCTCGGGGTTCACTGCATCAACCTGCCAGGTGAAACGTTCTCTCTCCACCCGCAATCCCGACGTGTGACTTCGCCTAAGTACTTCGGTCTCTTCATCTGAGAAACAATAATCTCTGGTTTTATGTGGCTGTCATGAGTTTTAGCTCACGCCGGCAACTATTAAAAAGAAAAAAAAAATGAACGTAAACTTTGTAAAACTGTTCCGTGCGGAGTGCTAATCTTGAACCTTAGCCTCGGCATCAAGCACAGTTATCCCGGTACATTTTTTTTTTTTAAGATTTTTTATTTCTTTATTTGACAGAGAGAGAGAGATCACGAGTAGACAGAGAGGCAGACAGAGAGAGAGGGGGAAGCAGGCTCCCCGCTGAGCAAGGAGCCAGACGCGGGGCTCGATCCCGGGACCCCGAGATCATGACCTGAGCTGAAGGCAGAGGCTTTAACCCACTGAGCCACCCAAGGGCCCCCCAGGTACATTTTTTTTTTTTTAATACTTTCCTGACTTTGGGCTTTCGAACCTAAATTCTGAAGACATTTTCTTAACCTGTTCCTTAATGTACTTGAAATACTAGCATGAGCGAGATAGGACACACCATAACAAAGATGGGACTTTTAAAATCTCGTGCCCTAAAAAATCTGGCCTCAATTCTTTTAGAGAGGATTCTTTTACGATGGAACTAAATAGTAACAAACAAAACTGAAAAATACCTAAATATATTTATGACCCTATTCTAGGAAAGGAATAAAGAAGAAAGGAAGGGAGGGAGGGACGAAGAGAGCGAGGGAGGGAAGGAAGGAGAGGGAGGGAGGACATCTTTGATATACTATGTGATCATGATTTTTAAAAAAGGCAAAAAAAAAAAAAATCATTGTTAAAAAGTGAAACCGAAAGATCCAAATGAAACCTTTCCCTATCTTTACATCATTCCTTGCCAGACTGCTTTAGCTCAAGCAGTTGCCAGAGAGGCTATTTGTAGGGGAAGAAACAGAGAAAGCAGTCTGAGTCCCGGGAATTTCAGCTCCTGCTTAATTTCTAGTCAGAAGTCCCAGTTGGTGGGGGGAGGGGCAGGGGCGGTGGGGAGGGGGGATGAAAACCCACAGATGTTTCACTTTAAATGATAGGAAATGGTCTCCTACAAACTGTTTCCCCTCCAGGAATCCCCTCCTAGATGCATATTTAACAAGATAATGCCTGGGCAACATTACTCTCCAATTTTATCTGCTTAAAATGAAACGTTGTGCCCTGCACATTGACAAAAAGTTCTTCCCCGCTTCTTGGAACGATAAATAATTCAAGTGGCGTGCTCCGCAGAGGGCCACGAATGAGTTTCCTATCTTGTTGCAGTAAAGATATTTTCCTAATCTGGAGACATCTAAAAAGGTTCTTGAAATATATGTTTATGTATTATTTTGAAACAAAATGAGTATCTGTGTGAGTGGATGTCTTGTATTGTAAGCTTCTGGAAGATAGGAATCAAGTCGGCTTGCTTTGCTTTTTAGGGTACATTATACAGTTTGGGTGGTTTTTAGTGAAAATCATTATGTTCTAAAGCTTCCCTTGGCATGCAAACCTGAGTAAATTTGCATAGCCTTATTTTTCTCTCACCTCAGTAAAGGGCATAGGTAACATCACATACAGCTACTTCTGCTATAAGCCATAGTATGATTGTCCATTGATTAATTTGAGGGCTCCCTATGACTGAACACTCAGAAATCTAGCCCGAAGTCTAGAAACGCTACCGCTAAGCTTCTTTTGAAAAATAACTTTCCATCGATCGATTCAAAGAAAAAGCTGAGTTTTTCCGATGTGAGTCATTTTCACCAACACAAATTTTCCTGCCTAGGAAAACAGGACTAATATAGCAATCTGAAAGTCCATGTGATGAAAGCATGTGTCACCATGTGCAAACTGTGAAATGTAATTGAAAGTAAAATGTTTAATTAAAATGGACATTTCTGAGCCTGCTTCTGGCAGCAGCCATCTTGCTGAAAAATTATATTTGTTACACGAGCAACCTGGGAGAACAGTTCAAGAGATTGGGAGTGCCAGGTTCCATCGAAGAGTAAATGGGGTGAAAACCAGAAGGAGAGCTTCAGCGCCGATCCTTCGGTCGCTGTGCACGTCCCCCGCACCTGTGTCCCTGGTACAGACCCGTCCGAACAAGAAGACTTGCCATGCGGAGCTGTCCTTAAGTCAATATCAATTAAAACGAAGCATCTCCCTCCCTCCAAAGAATTGTCCCTTTCTCTCATGTCAGCAAGTTTCCTGAACAATTGGGCTTTCAGAGGCTGGTGTGTGTGTGTGTGTGTGTGTGTGTGTGTGTGTGTGTGTAGCCTGAAACGTGAGGAAACTCATCGTTTCTAAAGTTATTTCTCCTTTGAGACCACGGAGATCTTTTTTTTTTCCCTCCACTCATAAAAGCCACTGATCCCAGATAATCCTCAGACTTGAGTGGGGATGAGCTTCACTGACTTTTTGAGTTCAAATGTGAGAACGGAATTGGAAAACGAGATTCTGTCTGGCATCCAAAGGACAGCTTCTCCTCCCTGAAGGCTGGGTCCATTCAACAATGGTCGATCTGGTTGTGGAGCACCCTAGCCTGAACTGGGCAGGTGTCATCATCCCATGAGCGAGGGTCACGGTCTCAGAAAGTGTCCTCGTTGGAGAAGGATTTCTTTGGCATTTTATCAAGTTCAAGCGAAATCAAGCCCCTTTCTATTGCATTTCTCACGCTGTCTTGTAAAATCTTGGGGGCCGATAGCAGATTCAAAGCCTACCACAAAATTCGTGGATTCCTTCATAAAGGCAAAAGTTCCGATTTTCCACCCGTTTTTCAGCGTTATCCAGCTTTCTGGTACTTCTTGAGCAGCTACTGGCTCTGGAATCCAGTTACCATCCCTTACAGTGAAGGGACAGGCCCAAGAATAGGTACATAAATAAAACATCTATAAATGTAAAACTCATTAAAAATGTCAACCACCAACCATTGCCCGGAAAAAGTTCAGAAGATCTTGTCACTGTTCTGTAATTCATGATTTGGGTATGAAAACCATTCTCATTGTCTAGATCCAGCAGCCATGACATTTGTTCTTTTTTTCCTACCTGACCTTGTTTAGTGAGCTCTTTCTCTATAATATGTTCTTTATTGCCCAAGGAATGCTCTTTGGATTTACTTTCTTTATGGTGTGATTATAAATCTTCATGACATCCCTAATGATTCATCTCTTTTGGCACTGGGCAGAGGATAACCATTTCTATAATGCACACATTTCATTTAAGGTGAAACCAGAAGGAGATTTATCAATCAGCACAGGGTTTTCAGGCATTGGCTGAACTCTGTCACTGTAACCATTTTTCCCTCTCTATAAACACATTTAATTTTAGTACGCTTTCTGCCTTAAATGACCCATAATCCTTTAAATAAGAGGTTGTTTTTAATTTGTACATGATCTAAACCACTGTGCTTTACTTCTGCCGAGGAACAGATGTAAATTTTAATCTCAGTCATAATATGGAGATATTTAATGTTGAAATATCCACCAGATTATTTTACATATCTTAAACAAAATAGACTGCTTCATTGGAACTCTGATTAGTGTCTGACGTCTGGGTTTTGCACTTATCACTTACAGTAAAAGAGCTAAATAATTTTAGGGATGCTAAGAGGAGCGTGTTCCTCTTCTTTATTTGGGGGTTCACTGTGGTGAGCCAAGCACCTCACATTGTAGATGTTACTGGTCGTATCTCTGAGCTCTGGGTCCTAGCTTTCAACCGTCCTCGCAAGGTGTTCCCCATGAATGGAAAATCCCTGAATCCCATGAGGTAAATACCTCTCCTGGAATAGTTCTGGGATTGGAATCTTTCCCCCATGGTATCTGATTTCTGTAAATCAATGGTATTTGCTTCAATCAAATGTTCCCCATCCACAGTCTTATGAAAAGAGTAAACTACATGAGCAGATTACAAACCCATACAGGAGAAGCCAAAAACAGGGGGAAGAAAACTTCTGCAAAAATACTTTTTTAACTTCAGAGGACGAGACACAGGCTTAGCCTGCAGAGCTAAAAGAAATAGAAGATTTTTCTTTCTTTCTTGTTTTTTTTTAATAGACATATGTAGACCATTTGTTTTCGTTTTATTTCTGCTGTCATAATATGATGGTTTTATTCAGATTTTAAACATGCTTCAGCTGGAAACACTACATCTTTAAATCAGGCAACCCCGGCGTCTGTGTGAATTCCCTCGCTGCTCTCCCTCACCTTACCCAGGTGCATGTTAAATCAGTATTAATGACAATATCATTCTTGTGCAGTCATCTCCTGCCTGCAATTTGGTTTTAATTACCCGCCACGTTGTCTTTCCCCCTCACTGACAGCCATTAAATAGGGAATGACACCAGAGCCATAGTTGTGTAGAATATTCACTGCGCCAGATTTCGTCCCTCTCATAAAGCAGGCTGCAGTGCCTCCTAGTGGCAGCCTGCGAGCAGGGCCCGTCACTGCAATTGCAGACTTTGTGGGCACTGTTGAGGTTAATTTGGAAATCCCGGCCATCTTGGGAGCCACCCTGACTATTTTTAAAGAAAAAAATAAAAAATAAAAATCATTGATCGATTAAGGAAAAATTGTGATTTGGTGACGTGTTTTTCCTCCCCGCTGAAATATAACAATAAATCGACACACTGTTTAAATTCTTTTCTGGCTGTCTACAATGGAGGCTCAGAAACAAGGAACTTTTCTCCTAAAATGTAACTGACCAAAGTTCTTGAAACAATTTGCTCAACAAAGGTGAGTGGCAACTCTTTAATGAATTAGAACTTCAGCCCCTTCTCCTTCCGTGTGCAATTGTCTTTGAGGTCACAGAAAGGGTTATTTCTTTTTTCTTTCCCTTCTCTTTCTTATTTTATCTTCTCCTTTCTTTTTTCTTTTCTACTTTACAAACTCTTTTTATTTGGATATGAGTTTTAAAAACGTTCTTTTTGAGCTCCTAGTGCGTAACTACATGTAAACAATACCTTTCTGTGCAATTACGCAGGCTTTAAGTGTGTTTTAAACAAAGTTCTCCCTTACCCAGGAGTTTAAAATTGAAGTTGTTTGTCCAAATGTTCGAGTTAGACACTGTACAGATGCGTCAGATTGAAGATGTCCATAGAATGGCTAGCACATCTTGCATTTTTTTTTAAATTGGTTAAAATACATCTATAGGCATGTGCATTTCGCAGGAAGAACATTGGACCTCTGGCACTATAAATTAAAAACATCACTTGTAAACAATACATCACAGCACATTTGGAGAGGGAGCACCCATAAGGAGCGAGATTCAGTTTTTTCTTTCTGATTTTTTCTTTCCACCAACTTCCCTGTGGTTGGGAAGTTGTGGGTCCATTGGGCTGCTCTTTCACAGTTGTTTGGTGGCATCTTTCAACAAGCATAATTACTCATTTTACTTGCTGCTAAATGAGAGTCATTGCTAACTGCTTTAATTAGAATTTTAAGCATACATAGTATATGCAATAACTTGTACATACATTTATTGTGTGCATTTGTGCTTGTATGCTTGTGTTTGTAAAAACTCAAATATAAAAAAAATGCCGATAATTAAAGTGTATCTTCCCTATTCTCTGCTCTCCCAATCAGCACAGCAATGCTACACATAAATTCATGTGTGGTTATTGCTGCTTCTTTTAAGACTCTGAATTCACATTTTTTGTTTGTTTTATTTAAATTCAGGTGAGTTAACCTATAGTGAGTATTATTAATTTCAGGGTAGAATTTAGTGATTCATCAGTTGCATATAACACCCAGGGCTCATTCTATCGAGGGCCCTCCTTAATGCCTGTTACCCAGTTACCCTAACCCCCCACCCATCTCCCCTCTAGCAACCCTCAAAATAATATGGACCCCTGAGTATTCTGTTGCAAAACAGGAAATAACAAATAGTAAAATGAAATAATATTAAAGTGGTATTGGTTAGAACTCGATCTCAAGTTAAAGAAAAAAACATTGGCGCAAGAACTTTTTTGCTAAATAAGACACTTTAAATTGCCTCATAAACTGGTTTTTAGCACTCCTGATAACAGCACCAAAAGAATAAAAAAAAATCACTCTGTTTAAAACTTAGGAAATTAACACATATTTTTAAAGTGGAAATGTGCTCATTGAATGTACGTTTTTCCTCCCGAGAAAATATTTGATCTTTTGAATGTTGCCTGAATTGATTCGATGTATTATTTTAAAGAATATTTCACATCACGAAATAACAACTAGGAAAATTGTTATTCTTTCCAGACTGCAATGGGAAGCTTATACACACAATGATGAAGGCTTAATCTCTGATACAGCTTACAAATATTGGTTTATGGCTATATTGAGTCCAGTTAGACTGATTTTTTTTTTCATTCCTAATATGAAACTTGATGCTGGGAAATCTGATAAGTGAGTTTCATTACCCTGGAAATTTATTGCTTCTACATCCAAGTGCAAAGAAATAGCACAAGGAAAAAACAATGAGGAGTCTGTATGCAAGGCATTAATGATGGCCACTATTTTCTCAGGAAGATTCTGCGTCTGGAACAAGGGGTATTTGAGCTATTGCAATGACAAGGCAAGCTCTTCCTTTTAGGACAGACCATCATTCTCTTTGCACCCTTATTGGTGTAAGATCACATCAGCATGTTCTTCAGGCATTTTAGATCAGGAAGAGTAAAAAACACAGTGAAAGACAAGAGGGTATTTGTGTGCCGTTTTCACAGCGCTTGGGCAGAGGAGCAGTTGAGAGCTCGCTGGTGCAGGGCAGGTGCCGAGCGCTCCAAACCTTCTGTGCACCGACCCCCACCTCGACTCAGCCCACTCCCCACACCACTGCTGTTTCGTCCCTGCAACATGCTTTGCACATTACGATCTCCACTCGGTTGCCCATGCCTACTGCTCACTGTTACAGATGGGCTGACAGAAGCTGAAGAACTTTGCAGAGAGCAAACAGTATCATTCCATTAATTAAACCAATGACGAAAATTGTTCCCTGACTATAAAGACCCAAGGCTGGGGATCCTGGGAAGGAGACAACAACAATATGAATGATTTTCGTTGAGTGTTCTCTATGTGCCAGAGGCTGCCCAGGAAGTCCCTTACTTTGCACAGGTAGCGAATCCACAGACGGTGTTCCAAGGACCACACTAGGAACTCGGGCTTTGAGGGGAAAGACTTGTCTAAACTCTGCCACGGGGAAGAATAGAACTGGGCTGTGAGGTCTCGTCCATTTGCCTGGCTACCCAGTTGATGCTTTTTTGTTTCACGAAACAGTTCCTGCTGATTGCAGGAAACTTAAACTCTCAAATTAGATTTGTAAAAGGTGATTAACTGCGATGCCGGACAGAAATGGCCAGTAAGTATTTATAAGCAGAGGCTAAAGATAACTTGAATGGAGAGAGCATCACCATTAGCTTAGATGTGATGGAGGTGACCCCATGAGAAGATAGAAAGACACAGTTGTGTTGTGTCAGAATGCTAGTGAAGAGCGTCCCTGTGGGGGAAGAGGTCAACTGGAGAAAACATGCACACACACAAGCTTGCACAAATATACATGCAGATAGGAAATAGGGGTAGGTGTGTGTTATTTGGAAGGACAATATAACTCAGTCTCGCTAAACATATTTTTTCTTTGAAGAGTGTGTTTATCCAATGGTTTGGTTCAAAAGGGTCGGAAAGTTTGAGTGACATAAAATCAGGCAGGTTTCTTTCATACAGAACTCTTCAGAAACTTGAACATGGTACAGGGCAATATGAATGAGAGAGAAATTTAGAATACATATTTCCCAAACAGACTGGTCCTTAAATATTAATTTTTTAGAGTGCCTCTGTTAGGAAAAGTTTATAGACACTTGGTAGAAAATATTGCTACAAGGAGGGTAAACTAAGCTAATGGACAGGAATCCTTAAATACTTGGTTAGGACAGATTTAATCCTGTAGGCAGTCAAGAGCCACCAACGGTCTTTGCACCGGGAGCTGATTTCTACTGTTATGTTAATGATAGTTCCAATCTCCAAGGTTGAGACAGCAAGAGTAGCATATTCTCAAACACCGTGGGGCCAAACTTGTCAAAACAAATACTATACGCTTCCTTCTTGGTTTACATCGTAAGCAAGCATGTGCTTTGTGGAGTTGATTTCCTGGAATTAGTCCAAACACTGTGGTTGGAAATAACCCACGCTTTACAGGTTTTATAGGGTACTGGGTTGATATTTTAATCTTCTGAGTGTTACGGATAGTTAAGAAAAGAAGCTGGTGTAGCTCACTAAGCAAAGCCTCTCAAAGGTTTTTGAGCACATATGGCATCTCACAAGAAGAAGAAAGCAGGAAATGTGAGCCCAGAGGAAAACAAGGAGTGCTTTGGGGGATGCTCAGACTTTTGTTGCCCTTGCTTCATACTTATGGTTCTGAATTCTGAAGCTTCCAGACTTCTCCCCAGAAGATAATTTCCTAAGCATTGCCCATTTTCATGCAGAGTTGTCAAAGTTTCCGGGAGCATACAAGTACAATAGGAGCTTTTATCCTAACGATGTTACCCACTGTGGAACCGTAGTAAAACTTTTTGAGTAAATGAATAATAAAACCTAATGTTTATAGAGCAGTTACATGTGTCTAACTCTGTCCTAAGCACTTAAACACATTTATACATTTGATTCTATAACAACCTCGGAATAAATGCTGATATTGTCCTTGTTTTACTTATTAGAAAATGACAACAGCAAGAGCTGGCCAAGATCTTACAACCAGATTAGTTAGTGAGTAGGACTTAGGTAGGATTTTGGTTTGGTTGGGGTTGGATCAGTCTCTTGACTGTTGAGCTCTGGTGGTCTGACCAGATCCCTTGCTCTTAACTACTCTGCTTTTCAGGCACTTTCTAATTAAGGGTGTGGTTTACAAGGACCTACCTTCTGGCTCAGTAATAGAACTGTAATAATAGCTAACTGATTTAACTAAGCACCAGGCACCATATTAAACAACTTATGTTGTTTATCTCATTTAATTCTTGCAATTATCTTGTAGGACAGGCAGACTTATTAACCCCATTAGCATATGTGAGAATGCTAAGGTACAGAAGGAAGGGATGAGACCTGTGTTCAAGGTCACACAGCTAGTAACAGGTAAGTTTGCAAGACAGACTCTGGTCTGACTCCAGGGCAGTTGTCGTAACTGCTGATTCTATTTAACTGTATTTTCAGGAAGTTTGTTACGTTAAGTAAATTACAGATGAAAATTACAAATCAGATCTTGTGTTTGGTCCTTTTAATTTTCTTCCTCCAATTAAAAAAAGCGTGGAAAAATATTAAGTACTCATCACATGCTTTGGCAAGCTGTATTTATCTTACATAGACTGATGTGTCTATTATGCATCCACAAAACTCATTATGACCTTTTAAAATTGCTCTTTTCATTCTTTTCTTTAAAAAAAAAAGGAAGCTCTAAAAAAAAATCATACATGAGTGTTTTTCCTGAAAGTCAAACACTAATGAAGCTCAACTGCCCTATTTATAGCATTTTTTCCTGTATTGATCAAGGCAATTGGACGAAAATGGATGTGCAAGAATGGCAGCTTATATATAATAATACACTAGTTGACTATTTTAAAAATTGAGAATTGAAAACATCACTATCAAAATGAAAGATTCTTACACCCGAATGATTTCTTGTATTGTCATCTTTCTTTGAAGAAATCAATTGAATATTTCTTTGTGAACTCTTTACTATAAAAAAGAACGGCTTATAAATAAATACTATGCGTAATTTCTTTTTTGAATTAAATATTTAAGCAGTTTATAATGAGTTCTCTCATGTTCTTTCTGTCCTTCACAACATTTTATTCAAATCACTGGGAATGTGGGTATGTGATTCTCAGATTCTTGTTTTTTTGCCTATGAAAAGGATGCAGTATTTATTTCCCAATAAAATACTACTTTTTTTTGAGAGAGAGAGAGAGAGTGAACATATGTGAGAGTGGGGAAGGGAGGAGAGAGGAGCAGAGGGAGAGGGAGAGAGAATCTTAAGCAGGCTCCATGCCAGACTCCAGTCTCAATCTTACAATCCTGATTGGGACCCAAAATCAACAGTCAGACATTTAACCAACTGAGCTACCCAGGTGTCCCTAATGAAACACTACCATTAATTTGGAATATCCTATATGGCAGTGGAGGAAGATCCTGAGCTCACCTCCTCCCATCATGATTCTACATCTACATATGGAGCAACTCGTCCTGAACAAGAAAAGAAGGCTTATAGAAAAGCTTGTGCACGACCGACTAATAGACCAAGTAGAGAAGACTGGTAGAGATAGAGACAAAGTAATGATGGGAACCCCACCCAGAATGTGGCAGCCTGCACTATTGAGGGGCCCACACATAGATCACCTACCGGAGGGCACAGCAACAAAACAGCAATTTAAAAAAACAACTTGACTATAAGCAAACAAATCTACTTACTAATCCTAAAGTATCCACCAAAAAGTAGGGAAGTGCTGGAACTCTTTATGGGATTGGAGGCACTAGCACGCGCCAGTTTTTACATCCCCCCTTCCACCTTGATAGCACAGGTGGTATCAGGGTCCAGGTATTCTAGCCAGCCTGCTAGGCCCATCCCAGAGGACCCTGAGCTCCTGACCCCCAGCAGCTCCAGCCAGCCCCAAAAGCTGGAGCCCAGGGAACCTCCAGTGTATCCAACTTAGCTCCAGCTGTCCCTCCAAATCACAGCCCTGTCACTGTGTGTCCCAGGACCCCCCAAGGCTGTGCCTACTCTAGCTTCAAAGCTGCCAGGCACATGCAGTGTACACGGGAAATGCTCTTACTCAAATCTACTCGTTCATGACTGGGAAAGGTAAGTGGTCTCCTTATTCATAGAAACAAACAGCAAGTCAAACCAAATGAAGAGACAGAGAAATATGTTCCAAATGAAAGAGGATGATAAAACCCCGGGGTGGTGGAGGGGGAACAACTAATGAAAAGAGATCAACAATTTATATGATAAAGGGTTCAAAGTAATGTCATAAAGATGCTCATCAAACATGGGAGAATAATGGAGGAACGGAGTGAATACTTCAACAATGAGTTAGAAAATGAGAGAAAGAACCAATCAGAGCTGACAAAAACAATAACTGAAATGAGAAATACACCAGAGCAAATCAACAGCAGATTAGATGACATAGTAGAATGGACCAGCAAATAAGAAGACAGAAGAATGGAAATCACCCAATCAGAAGAGCAAAAAAGAAAAAAAAATAATTTAAAAATGAGTATAGTTTAAGGGATCACTGATTAACATCAAGTGTAATAGCATTCACATTACAAGGGAAAAAGGAGAAAGAAAAGAGGGAAGAAAACTTCTTTGAACAAATAATGGCTGAAAACTTTCCTAACCTAGAGAAGGAAGCAGATGTCCAGGTCCAGTAAGTGGAGAATCCTAAACAAGATCAACCCAAAGAGAGCCATGCCAAGACATTTGGTAATTAAAATGGCAAAACTTAAGAATAAAGAGAGACTCTTGCAGGCAGAAAGAGAAAAGCAAATAGTTACATTTGAGGGAAAACCCATAAGACTATCAACTGATTTTTCAACAGAGACTTTGCAGGTCAAAGGAGAGTGGCAAGATATATTTGAAGCTCTAAAAGGGAAAAGCTTGCAGCCAGCAAGACTTTTCCTGGCAAGATTATCACTCAGAGTTGAATGAGAGGTAAAGAGTTTTCCAGACAAGCAAAAAGTAAAAAAGTTTATCACCACTAAACTGGCCTTACAAGAAATGTTAAGGGGTCTTTTATAAGTGGATAAGAAAAGGCCATAACTAGAAACAAGAAAATTATTAGAAAAAAATGTCTCGGTGGTAAAGTAAAATATATAGCAAAGGCAGTGGATCAGCCACTTAAAGACTAGTATGAAGGTTAAAAGGCAAAAACTAGTAAAATTAACTATAAATACATAAAGTAGTTAAGAGATACACAAAATAAGATATAAAAAACATTAAACATTGAGGGGAGTAAAAACGTGCTTTTAGAACACATTTAAACTTAAGGAAATTCACAGGTCATAATAGGCTAGAGATATGTAAGAACCTTATAGTAACTACAAAGAAAACACCTACAATAGATGCACTAAAAATAAAGAAAAAGGAACTAAAGCATAATGCTAAAGAAAACCATCAAACCACAAGGGAAAAGACCAGGAGAAAAACAGGAACAAATAAAAACTACAAAAACAACAAAATGGCAATAAATGCAAACCTATAGATAGATAATTTAAGGGGCACCTGGGTGGCTCAGTGGGTTAGGGCCTCTGCCTTCGGCTCGGGTCATGATCTCAGGGTCCTTGGGTCGAGCCCCGCATCTGGCTCTCTGCACAGCAGGGAGCCTGCTTCCCCCTCTTTCTCTGCCTGCCTCTCTGCCTACTTGTGGTCTCTCTCCTCTCTGTCAAATAAATAAATAAAATCTTTTAAAAAAAAGATAATTTAAATGTAAACAGACTAACTAATCAAAAGGCATAGGGGAGCTGAATAGATAAACAACAATGACAGCAAAGGAAGACCCATCTCTATGCTTCCTAAAAGAGACTCACTTCTATCTAGAAACAAACAGACTTTTTGTTTGATGAAGGCATAGGTGACGGCATAGAAAAAGATATTCTATGCAAATGGAAATGAAAAGAAACCTGGAGAAGCCACACTCACATCAGACAAAATAGATTTTAAAGATTTTTATTTATTTATTTGACAGAGAGAAATCACAAGTAGGCAGAGAGGCAGACAGAGAGTGAGGAGGAAGCAGGCTCCCTGCTGAGCAGAGATCCCGATGGGGGCTAGATCCCAGGACAGAGGCTTTAACCCACTGAACCACTCAGGCGCCCCAGACAAAACAGATTTTAAAACAAAGACTGTAACAAAAGACAAAGAAAGGCATTACATAATAATAAAGGGGTCAATCAAAACAGAGGATATAACCAGGGCATCTGGTAGCTCAGTCAGTTAAGTGACTGACTGTTGGTTTTGCCTCAGGTCGTGATTTCATGCGTCCTGAGATAGAGCCCTGTGTTGGGCTCTGTGCTCAGTGGGGAGTCATCTTGAGGATTCTCTCCCTCTACCCCTCCCCCTACTTGTGCACATGCATGCTTGCTTGCTCATAGGCACTCTCTCTCTCTCTCTCTCTCTCAAATAAATAAATCTTTAATTAAAAAAGGCTATCACCATAAGTACTTATGTAACCTCACATAGAAGTACCTAAATATATAAGTCCATATGAATAGACATACAGAGAGAAGTTAGCAGTAATACAATAATAGCAGATGACTTTAATTCTCTATTTACATCAATGGATAGATCATTTAGGCAGAAAATCAACGTGGAAATATTGGCCCGAAATGACACATTGCTCAGGATGAATTTAATAGATATATAAATGACATTTCAGCCCCAAACTGCAGAATACACATTCTTTTTCGGGTGCTCATGAAACATTCTCCAGTACAGATCATGTTAGGCTACAAAGCACATCTCAATACATTTAAGAATATTGAAATTATATCAAGTATCTTTTTTTTATCAAAGTGGCATAAAATCAGAAATCAATTACAAGAAGAAAACTGAAAAAAGCACAAACGTGGAAACTAAACAACATTTTACTAAACAACTAATGTACCCATGAAGAAATCAAAGAGGAAATTAAAAAAAATACCTTAAGATAAATTAAAATGGAAACACACAACATTCCAAATCTATGGAACACATCAAATGCAGTTCTAAAAAAAAATGTCTAGTGAGGTACATCTGGGTGGCTCATTTGGTTAAGCATCTGACTCTTGATTTCATCTCAGGTTGTAATCTCAGGGTCCTGGGACTGAACGTCTTTTCAGGCTCTGTGATCAGTGGGGAGTCTGCTTGAGATTCTTTCCCTCTTTCTCTCCCTCTCTTTCTGCCCCTCCCCCCACACTCTCTCTCTAAAATATATATTAATTAAAAAAAAAAGTTTATAGTGATGCAGTCTTACCTCAAGAACCAAGAAAAATCCTAAATAAGCAATCTAACAGTATAACTTAAGAAACTAGAAAAAGAACACCAAACAAAGCCCAAAGTTAGTAGAAGGAAGGAAATTGCAATGGTTAGAGTGGAAATACATGAAATAGAGATTTAAAAAAAATAGAAAAGATTGATAAAACTAAAAGATGTTTCTTTGGAAAAATAATGAAACTGTAGCCTGACTCATCAAGAAAATAAAGAGAGAGGGCCCAAATAAGTAAAATCACAAACTGAAAGAGAAATTACAGCTGACACCACAGGAATACAAAAGGTCATAAGAGAGTCCCATGAATAATTATATGTCAAAAAATTGGAAAATCTAGAAGAAACAGATAAATTCATAGAAACACACCACTTTCCAGAAATGAATCATCAAGAAATAGAAAATCAGAATAGACAATAAAATAATCAGTAATTTAAAAATTCCACCAAATATAAATGACCAGATGGCTTTATAGATAAATTTATCAAACATTTGAAGAGTTAATACCTATCCTTTTCAAATTATTCCAAAGAATTAAAAAGGAAGGAGAGCTTCAAAACTCATTTTATGAAGCTAGCATTTTCTAGATACCAAAATCAGGCAAAGCCAAGAGATAAAGAAAATTTATAGGCCAATTTCCCTGATGAACATCAATGCAAATCTCCTCAACAGAATGTCAGCAAACGGAATTAAATAATATGTTAAAAGGATCATACACCATGATCAAGTGGGATTTATTCCAGGGGTACAAAGATGTTTCAACATTTGCAAATCAATCAAGGTGATAAACCACATTAAATAAAACAAAAGATAAAATCATATGATCATCTTAATAGATGTGGAAAAAGCATTTGACAAAATTCAATATCCATTTATGATAAAAACTCTCAACCAAGTGGGTAGAGAAGGAACATACCTCAAGGTAAATGATTTCAGTCAAGTAGCAGGGTACAAAATTAGCAGACAGATGTGGATATGTTTCTATAACACTAATAATAAGCTATCAGAAAGAGAAATTAAGAAAATACCCCATTTATGATTGCATCAAAAAGAATATGTATAGGTATGCATATATATAAACATTAAGTCCTTGTAAAACAAGGGCGATGTTGGCATTTATTCCGAGGTTGTTACAGAATTAAAGTTATAAATATGTTTAAGTGCTTCAGAGAGCATTAGTCACATATAACTGCTCTACAAACATTAGCTTTTATTATTCACATATACTTCTATATATTAGTAGACATATTCACTCCTTTGTTCGTTGCAGCATTATTTACAATAGCCAATGTACAAAACAACCTAAATGTCCATCAATAGATGAATGGATAAATAAGATGTTGTGTGTGTGTATATATAATATATATATATATATAATTATATATGATAGAATATATATATATGATAGAATATATATATGATAGAATAACACTCAGCTGTAGAAAAGAATAAAATCTTGCCATTTGTGACTCTATTGATAAGACCTGGATGATATTCTGCTAATGAAATAAGTCCGACGAAGAAAGACAAATACCGTGTAATTTTATTTATACATGAAATCTAAAAGCAACAATTGAACCAATGAAGCAAAATAGAAACAGGCTCATCAATACAGGAACCAAAATACTGATTATTAGTTGGGGTAAACAAAAGAGGTAAAGGGAAATAGGACATACAAACTGCCACTTATAATTAAACATTATGGGAATATAATGTATGGCATTGGGAATACAATCAATAATTGGTGATAGTTTTGTATGGTGACAGATTGTAAGTAGGCATCATGGGCATCAATTCATAATCTATATCAAATCACTATGATGTACAACTCAAGCTAATAGAATATTGCATATCAATTACACTTCAATTTAAAAAACCCTCTATCATCAAGAGAAATATCAATACATTTTCTTTCCCACAAACTTTTTTTAAAAATTTATTTATTTATTTGGGGGGGGTGGGTAAGGGAGAGGGAGTGAAAGAGTCCCAGACAGATTTTGCACTCAGCGTAGAGCCCAGCATGGGGCTCAAATTCCCAACCCTGAGATCATGACCTGAGCTGAAACGGAGAGTCAGAGTCTTAGCCAATGGTACCACCCAGGTGCCCCTCCCCCACAAACTTCTTGAAGTATGGAAAGCTGTTGAGTACCAGTAAAGACCTTTATTTAAGTAGAGTATCTCAGAGTTTTTTGTTAGTGATCCTTGTGATTCTGTAAAGGAGCCTACAGGTGCTGCATTTTAAAACTTGTCTCTGGAACATTTTTAATATGAAATATCTATTAATGATCCTAGTATCACACATACACACACACACACACACACACAATTCCTAAGCCTTAAAAAATTTGGAAACATCTATACACTTGTTGGGTGATGACTATAATTAGTTGTAGGTGTTTGAGGGTATGGAGGTAAATCTAATGTGGGTTCAGTTTTGACCACCCCAATAAAATAAGTCATCTCAGGAAAGAAAAATAGGTTCAAGAGATACATGCAATTGAAAACAACTGTAATCTGTAATCTACACAAAGTTTTTCCTACTAAATGGATGGGAACATGCCCTGTTCAAATTTCCAAGTGACAGTGCCCGTTTGTTGCATAAGAGAGTGCGGATGTGTGAAATGTTCATCCAGGAAGTAGAAACTAAGCATCTTAAGCAGCAGGAGATTTAGGGGAGGAGATCAGGTACTTTCAAAGCAGTCGAAAGGGCTGAAGGAATTAGCTCTCAGCTGGGCCTTCAAGGATGATTCCAAGTGGTTGGCAAAGTTGACACACCAGGAAAGCTACAAATCTCCGTGGGAATCAGGAAGGTGGGAATTACAGGTGTTGCCATTGGAGCATTTGGTGTGGCCAGAACACACTGTGAATACCATTATGGTCTAGGAGTCACAAAGATGCCACTATTACTATGGCAAATACCACTGCTGTCGCTGTCCCTGGACAATGTGGACACTCAACACTGATCCCCGGATTGTGGTGGCAGGTAAGGCAACGACCACCACCCTCACTTTCCTATAACTTTACTTTGGCAGGAGGAACCAAAACCCATCAGGAATTGGTCTCTATCTGATAAGCTTCTTTAGAATTAAAAAAAAAAAAAGTGCATTTTATTGGTGTGATCGAATTTGTATCTTGAGAAGGTAAGAAATGCACTTATTAGCTTTCCTAGCCTCTCTAGTTTAGGAAGACACACTAGATATAGTTGGTGATACAGAGGACCAATCTACCACATTCAACACCTTCTGAAAGATGGTGTATTATATTCAAAAGACTGGATGGTACTTATCTACTCTAGGGCTGAGTAGATGCTCTGGGATGGTGGTATGCTTCTATGTCAAAAAGTAACACTAAAAATGAGACATGGGAAGGGACAGTTGAAAGGGAATAATGCTTCTGAGGAAAGCATTTCTCCTAGATTTTTATATTTTGTTCTGTACTGGAAGTTTTTTCATTTGTACGACTCCAATTTAATTCAATGATATTTTTAATCTCAATTACCACCCCCAATCTTTCCAAAATTTTAAACATAGTTTAATTTTAAAAAATCAAACCTCCTGGGGTGCCTGGGTGGCTCAGTGGGTTAAAGCCTCTGCCTTTGGCTCAGATCATGATCTCAGGGTCCTGGGATAGAGCCCCGCATCGGGCTCTCTGCTCAGCAGGGAGCCTGCTTCCCCCTCTCTCTCTGCCTGCCTCTCTGCCTATTTGTGATCTCTCTCTCTCTCTCTGTCAAATAAATAAATAAAATCTTAAAAAAAAAAAATCAAACCTCCTTGGAGTGCTTGGGTGGCTCAGTTGGATAGGCATCTGCCTTTGGCTCAGGTCATGATCCCAGGGTCATGGGATTAACCCCTGCATTGGGCTCCCTGCTCAGAAGGGAACCTGCTTCCCTTTGCCTCCCTTTGCCTGCCGCTTGTGCTCTCCCTATCGCACACAATTAAATAAGTAAACTTAAAAAAAAAATCAAACCTCCTTGTTTTACACTCATATAACCTGTAAAGGAACTCATTCTTGATGTCTGAGAATTCCTCTGAAATTCTAAAGACTAATGAGGAACAAGGGTTGTGGAACTAACATTTACACATATGGGCTTAATTTATTTTCCTCTTTCCTTTCTCCCTTCCTTCCTTCTAGTCTTCCCTCCCTTGTTCCTTCCTTTGTTCCTTTCTACCCTCTTCCTCTCTTTCTGTCCTTCCTTTCTTCCCTGTACTTTCCCTCCATCCCTCTTTCCTCCCCTCCCATCTCTCCCTCCTTCTTTCTCTTCTTTCTTTTTTTACATAAATTTCCCATATTTGAAAATATATTGTATATTCCTTATTTTATCTGAACTCTTTCTCCCTAAACATACACACACACACACACACACACACACACACACACACACACACAAAGGTATATTTATATACGCATGTTTTTTCTTTTCTTTTTTTCTTTAAGCTAAATGAGAAGATGATTATTTACTTCAAGTTACTGCTTACATAAAAATGTTTTTAAACTTTTTTAGAAGAAAATATTTACTTTATAAATTGACTTTAAATACATTCCCCGAGTAGAAATTTCAAAAAGTACTCTACATTTCTTCATCTACAGAAATTCATTTTACATTCTGCTTTTGGGAATGCAGTTGAAGTATAAAATGAATAAATTTACTTTAATGCATCAAATTTAGTGAACACAACCAAAATTCCTCCCCTTAGGGGTACTTCAGGTTACACTCAATATTCTCTGAGGACAAATCTAGTGTAAAAATTCTATAATTAGGGGCGCCTGGGTGGCTCAGTTGGTTAAGCATCCAACTCTTGATTTTGGCTCAGATCATGATCCAGGAACCTGAGATCGAGCCTCACATGGGGTTCCTGACTCAGCAGGGAATCTGCTTGAAATTCTCTCTCTCTCCTCCCCTCCTCCCATTCTCCCTTGCCTGCTGTCTCTCCAATAAATTTATAAAAAAATCTTAAAAAATAAATAAAAATATTGTGGTTATTGTTAAAATACATCCTCCATAAATGAACACATTGAGCAAGTAGAAATGAATAAAAAGTGATTCAGGTCTCTTCCCTTTGCAGCTTCAATTTTCTCTTCTGGAAAACAGGTACTATATAATACATGATTGCATTTTCAATACTAAGTTCAGGCATTACATATAAACATTAATTTGAAAGTGCCTTGGGCAAAGCTGGTAGAAGAGCAGCAGTCTGAAAGAAACAACGGGGCACCAGAGGAATGCCAAGAAAATGACTATCAGAGAGAATACATGAAAAACGTCATCATCATGAAGTCAGGTTACAGCATGTAGATGAAAGCCAGTTCCACGACCACAAGAAGAACACAAGCAAACTTCGATATGATAATGGGAATTTCAGCACTGCTGTATTGCACAACCTCCGGGGACACTATTGCCATAGAATATAACGTGAATGATGCCCTTTGCATTTGTACCTATCCAGGTTCTGAAGGTCCAAACATATCAGATGGGATTTGGCAGGGGATTATAAGTATTGCCTCACCGACGTGTTCTGGGTAGCTAAGAAGAGTGCCAATGAGAACACAAGGCTGTAGGAGGTATGGCAATTGGATGGTGACATGCGAGGTCAAAGAAGAGTTGGGATAGGGAGTTCAGAGACACAGATGGAACTAAGTGATCATGGGCTTTCATATAATTTCACTTTATTGGTGGGGTCTTGATGACATCAAAACTCTGGATTCTGGTGTAAGTCTTGATAAAAGGATTTCGGATGTGCAGTGGTTATGAAATTTGTGATGATCCCTATCCAGTACAAAGTAAGAAATGGTCAATGACTTGGAGGGAGAGAATGACCATGATCGTGCTGTTTTTTCAGACAAACTCTTCTACAGCTGCGGGATGAGTTTCAGTAGAACAAAGGTGGATTCCAGTGACAGGTTATTTAAGAGGCTTGGAAATGGGATGTTTAGCATTTAAAAATGCTTTATGAGAAAATAAAACAAACAAACAAACAGACACTAAAATAAATATCAATAGGACTTGATCATTTTGAAGTTCTTTTCAAATTGGGATGATTAGGAGAATGATGACACTATCCACAGAAGTGGAATCATGGTTTCTGGCATTGGCCATAAGAGAAAAATTGCTTTCATATTGAGATCATACATTAGTAAAGACCTCTCCATTGCAAATTTTCATTGTTCTAGTATCTCTATAATTTACAAAGTTATATTCAAGGCCATCATGAGGAAAAGAATGCCATGAGCATTTGTATTTGCTATCTATTGCCATATAATCGTATTGTTTAGCAAACTGTTCAAAAACTTAGTGGCTTAAAAGACAACCATCTAAGGGTGCCTGGGTGGGTCAGTGGGTAAAAAGTGGCTGATTCTTGGTTTTGGCTCAGGTCATGATCTCAGGGTCCTGAGATTGAGCCCCTCCCTGGGGTCTGTGCTCAACACAGTCTGTTGGAGATTCTCTCTCCCTCTCCTTCTGTCGCTTCTCCCCCCTTCCAAATAAATAAATAAATCTTTAAAGAAAAAACAACCATCTATTACTTCTCAAAAGCCCACAGACCGGCTGTATTTCTACTGATCCGAGTTAAGCTTACCTGACCTCAGTTTGGCTCACTTGTACATCAAGTGCAGCGACATGGACCTCAGCTGCAATGACTCTTATCTTGCCCTCTTTCCTCTCGTATCCCCTGATCAGGGTAGTCTGAGCATGGCCTGCTGACATCCGCAGAAGACTAAGAGAAGGAGTAGGAATACGGAGGTATCTCGGAAACCTCTCAAGTTTGCTACTGTCCCATCAACACAAGACACATAGCCAAAGCCCAGCGTCAGTGTGGGAAGGCACTAGAAAGAATGTGGTAGAGGCATTGTTGAGGAGAATGTACTTTATATGAAGGCTTGCAGAATCCCTCCATGGTGTTGCTAAAGAAAACATGGCATCAGTCAGTTATTATGATGACATAGTAGAGAGCCCTGGGATTGGCTTGATGATTCTTCCAGTGTATGGCCACAACCTTATCTTTGCAATTAGGAAACTTGGCCTAGCCTTATTGAGTTTCTTTCACTGACACCCACAAGTCAGTGCCATAGACAAACTGGGAATGGCATGACAATATTATTGGAAGTTTCTTCTGCTCATCATTCCTAATTCAAGTTATTTAGATGGTCTTTTGAACAAAGGAGAGTTCATATTCCCATTGAAGATTATCTTTATAAGGGTCGATGCATGTTTTTTAAGATATATTTTATTTATTTCAAGTAGTCAGACTATTTTTTCCCTCTTCTTCTAGCATTAAATAGCCAATGTGTAAAAAATGTGTTGTTTTAAAAGTGTTGGCATTTTCATTTTAATCCTGATTTTTTTTTTCAGTGATCAATGTCGTTTTTAATAGTGACCATCACTTTGGAAAAGACTTGACACAGCCTGCATATTCAGTCAGGGGATGCCATGTGGACAAAATATAGCATTCCATTCTGTACTTTTCAGTTTTCACTCAAATATTAGTTTGAAATGAGCAAATATTCGACCTCCTACCAGAGCTTTCTCTGAGAACTGCAGGTCCATCAAGGTGTGAGAGATATGTTGACTTTCAAGGTTAGAAGAGTCTTCCAGAAGATCGGTAATATTACGTTTATTTCCTACCCACTCTCTTTTAGGTGTTGTTTAAGAGATTGAATTGCTGTAAAATGTATAATTTAAATCCTTTAAGTGGGCTTATATTCTGAATGCAACTTTTTAAAAGTCCTCACTAGTGTTTAATTAGAATCATGCTTATCTTCCCTTTATGTTCCATCCAAAAATCCTACTACCTAGTCATTTTTCTTTAATGTTATTGGTTTGTCTCACCGATATATATGCATCGGTATTGAACACAAAGTAAGTGAAATTAATAATAATAATAATTAGTAGATGTAGTAGTAGTACAGTATTATATAGAAAAATACTTAGGAAAATTCTAACAAAGGGGTGTATATGAACTAATGGAGTCAAAAGGGCCGTCAGCATCCCAACGCCCAATTTTATTATTCTTTCTCTTCCCATGTGGTTTCCATCTGTTCTTTGTGAAAAATTTCACTGAGGTCCAGTTCACAGTAGGGCTAACTGAGCCTGACCTTCAACTGAGCATTTGGGTCTAAGGTGTAAGTCTTGGATCTGATTATGTCTCCAATCCTGGCCCAGTTCAGGAAATTAGAACCTGACCAGCTGTGTTTCCCAGTTTGTAGGTTGGAGGCCATTACCTGGCTTTTTCTCATTCAGCTTGCTGTCTTTTACTTGGGAGTAGACACAGATGTATCCACTAAACCAGTTTTCCCCAATGTCCAGTCATGATTTTGCCATATCAAGTATCACCTACATTTTCTTTTTCTTAACAGTTTGAGTGTGTGACATTGAGCCATTTTCTAAAATATTTAAATGTTTTAGATAAAATGCTGCATGACCAATACAATGGAAAACAATTACTATTATCTTAACTAGCAAGAAGAGAACCATAAAAAATACTGTGGTGAAGTCAAAGCAAAGTTTCTTAATTTGAGCTATATATATTTTGGCAGGCCAAAGCTCTGAGCCCAAGATCTCCATATGTGAAAAAGGAAAACAAATGATCAAGTGTTTAAAAGATGAGCATCAAACGGAACCGTCCTTCTTGATCAGCCAGAAAGATGCCAACATCTTTGAAAAGAGAATTGCCTTTTCCCCTAGTGCTTTGTCATTTGTTTAAGGTCTTATTGGACCACCATTTCTAATCACTTTCTATAGCTGCAGGGTCTTCTTCCTACATTTGGGGAAATACCATGTTAATCCAATTACAGCCCAAGAAGGCTACACTGGCTTCGTTAAGCTGGTGATGCCTGAAGTCCTGCAGGGAAGGGAGGCATCTTGAAATGACTCTTCTGTGCCTCCATGAACTCCTTTGCCACCCTACGCTCTCCAATCACAGATTCCAAAGTCTTCTTTTTCTTCACTGTTTTTATTCAGAGCCCTCTTCTGTGACCTTGTTCCAAGCCAAATGATATTCCTTTCTTTATGAACTAGTTCTGGACCTTGGCTCCTCATACGTTTAAGACCCTGTATAACCTAGTATATTCAATTCCTTGGTGACTAATTTAGCTCTGAGAGGTTAGGAACTGGTGCGGCTGAAACAATTGTGTACAGTATCTGATGATGAGTAAAGTGCAGATTAATTTGTGAGATAGAGCACTTCCACCTTTTTCCCTTTGGCTTGAAGGTTTATTTAGAATTCATGAAGTTGTGTCTGTACGAAAAAGCTTTGAACCATTAAAGAGAATTATTTAACAAAATTTCTAAAAATGCCAGTCCAAATTGGTTTGTCTTGAATTTCTGGTGCTTTGTTATTTTGCCACTGAGAAAAAAGCTTAAAAAAAAAAAAAAAAAGCTTGAGGGAGAATATGAATGTAATAAATATTTCATTTTTGTAGCACATCGTGCATTGTTCTTTGGTTTCAGACCTTGCCAGCAGTCAACACAGTAGTAAATTTCAGCACCTGTGGACCTGTTTCAGTAATTTATGATTTCCATTAGATTTCCATTAGAGATGGGCAGAAACAGTTCAGGCAGGTTCATGCACCCCAGCCATGAGCATGGTTGGCCTGAGGGATTGTTTGCATGTGGGTATTTGGCAGCCTATGCAGTCTTTGTTGTCTTTTGCTCTCATTGTTATCAGTTGGGGGCTGCTCAAAACACAGGGAGATGCTACAGACATCCGCCATTTAGGATTCCTCTGCCACCACAATCTGTGCTTGTTTTATTCAGTCATTTAACAAATATTTGGTGAGCACTTGTTGAGCCCAGGGTCCTGGGATCCACAGATGACGAGAAGATGGCCCCTGATACCAGGACGTTTCCATGGGAAGAACAGTTCTTTGAAAACAAATGCAATTAAGGATTGCATCATAGTACCGAGCACAGCTAAAAAGTAGAGTAAAATAGCCAGTGCAAGAGAGACTTCTGGAAAGGACTCTTGGAAGAAATACCAAGTGAAAAGGTAGAGGCAGCACTGAAGGTAGGAGAGGGCAGGGTATTCTTGGCAGGAAAACTGGTTTTGAGCAAATACTCAGCAATGGGAAGCATCATTGGTCTCCCCAAGGCGTGAGGGACTTTTGTGACGGGGACTCACAAGATAGGCCAGGAGATTAGGGGGCTGTGAGCATTCCTAGAGAGCATTTGAGGAGTTGACTATCATGGTGGTAATATATTTAAACTATAATTATCATGGGATTTTCTTTCATGAAGTTTTGTGGACTATACTTTTTCCTTACTCGGTTCAAACAATCTGCCAGCCTGGTAGTGAAAGAGAATTAGTCTTGTTAAAACAGTAATGAGAAGAAACAGAGAGTTCATGTTCCTTCTTTGACATCCAAAGCGGGGTTTTGTCTTCATCACAGGACAATATACTTAAAATCCTGACTTTGTCAAAAGGGGAAAAAAAATAATGTTCCATTCTTCCCACCTTAAGCAAAGGTGGAAAAGCAGCCTGACACTAGATCTTAGAACTTCACTGGATGCTCAGAGTGGAAGAATTACAGGACATGGCAGAGGAAATGAAAGTCTTTAAACCATCAGTCCTAAGCCAGAGGACTGTGGGTCAAAAAGGGAAAAAATAGAAAGTCAGGAAATGGGAGTACTGATTCTTATTTCTCTTCTAAACCTCATTGTATTGAGGGAGGAAGGATGGTACTTTGATTTCAACACCTATGTATGGGACATATTTGTATAGGAGCACTGCAGAAGAAACCTTTTTTTTTTTTTAATTTTAGCAGATTCCTCATATACATCACCTCCTACATGATACAGAAATAATGGCAGGACGTGGTAAGAGAAAATAGGTAGAAAGCTGAATTTAGAGCAATGCTCCCATTCCTTTGGGGACTGTTCTTGACATGAAAAAAGGCCAAGTTTTCAAGTGGCTCAGTGTAGGCCTGGGATCCAAGGAAAGAAGCCACAGGATGTGGCATTTTTGCACATCTGTAGAGTCTGTAGACATCAGCATGTGTCTCTGAAAAGCTAAGTAGAACAAATGTCCCCTGACGCCCAAGTTAAGCCGTGGCCCAGACCAGCCATTCAGGAACCCAGTCAAAATCCACAGAGCTTACCTTGACCTTCACTTTCCCCAGCCTTTGGCCACCCAGAGCTTATATAAGCTGATTCCCCTAAACACAATTTGGAGAGAGCATGAAAAAGGAGAGAAAATCTAAGACTGAAAATTTTACCTACATAACTGATCCTGTACCTAAAGGACTATGTAAATATTTACACTGGACCATGTTTGGCAGCTTGAACTAAAATTTGTTTATTTTCTGACTCTTCCCATCAACTCTAGGTTTATTAGGAAAGACAGTTCGATTATTTAAAAAATACTACATTATATGTGCCTACTAACCTTGATGTAAACTTTAATGAGTATGCTACAATTGGCTAAAATGCATAGCATAGCATATTGATTTTTGTCTCTTTTTTAATGCATAGTTTGATAAAGTCTAGGAACCTGACCCCCCCAAAAAAATCCTAAAATGAAAAAACTCTTTTCTGCATAAAGATGTTCATTAAAGCATTATTTATAATGAAAAAAAAGTAGCAACAACTGTTTCTTTAACTTTAGAAAATTAATTATGCATACCATACTCAAAACATAAAATTTAAGATTACATAGTTGTTTAAAGTCTTATAAAAAATTTTAATAGCTTTAGAAAATTTGTATTTATATCAGTAATTTAAATACATAAAATAAGATGCGCCTGGAAATAAGTTACTGCTCAATCAAAGAAAATTGCAGAACACTAGTAAAAAATACACCAAAGTATCAAAAGTATTTATTGCTCAGCATAGGTTCATGATTTTTTTTTTGACACTGAAGAATTAAAAAAAAAATCTTATTGTATTATGTAGTGCACATGTACTATTTTCATCATTGGAAAACTTAAATTTACCTTATATAAACAAAAGTGAAGGAGGCAAGAGGAGGAGATATGGCATAAGAGAGGTCAGAGGACAGAATCTTTTATCCCTATTCTTTGATAAATGTTGATAAACGGAAATCTAGCAGGTGGCAACATTTATCTCTGATAGATTGAAAGCTAGTCCCAGGAAGCTGGAACCTCTCACAGAATGTAGGAATCCAGCACAACTGATACTCTTAACCTACCATTTTTGCTGCCTTTCTGATGTCCTCTGTCTATTCTTCTAAAACTTTAATTTAGCATAAATCTAAATCATTTATTTATATGTCTTAATGTGCCTTTCCCACTAGTCCTGGAAAAAGATAAAATTTCATCAATTTCTTTCACCTAACAATTGTCAGTCTTTCCATGAGTAAATAATAAAGGCATTATTGCTATGGTTTCCATAGATTCACAGTCCCCAGGAGCTCAGGTATACATTAGATATCTGTTCTCCAGCATTTCCAAGGTGTATCCTTGGCAGGAGATTAGTAAACTTTCCACGGTCAAATGACTTTGGGAAACTCTAGGTTACACGAAATTACACAGGGCACTTTATTGGAGGATTTCTCATAGTTTGTCTCCTGCTCAGGCATAAATTTTTGAGGAGGTATTAAGCATGTAACACGTCCTAATTTTATTTGACCCAAAGTTTTTCCCTATCCCTCAACAAAGGGAATTAAATTTAACCAACATTTTCTAGGCCCTCCAAACACTGACAAGACTGCTGCTTTCATGAGACCATTGGTGAATATGCACATAAGATATGCAGCTCATGTTTTCTCCAGGGTGAAGGGAAGAGAACTGAAAATTCCAGAGTATAGACCCCTAAGAGAGGGAATAGATAATCTCAGAAGCCAAAATGAGGGATAGAGGTTAACCAGGAGGCTGGTCCATGTACATGGTCCATGTCTCAGAGAGGAATATGGAAGCTGGAATAACCACTTAATCTTCTTCTGCCACCTCCAGAGTTCCTCCAGAGTCACCAGGCTTCCTTACAATTATGTACGCATCTGTATGAGAAAGAGCAACAAGATCTTGGTAAGTTTGGTAACGTCTAGAAATCTCCCGGGATGCATCGCATGCCTCAGAACTTTGGTATTGCCAAGGACGGGAGATCAGTTCCCCAGCTCACCGTGGCTTCAAGTCTTTTCAAAACTAACAAGCACCAAGCAGTACACCCTTTAATTGACCATTTCTTTGAGAAAGTTCATTATCCCCTTTAAATGTCAATTTTATCACTTTTAAGATAAAAATATATCCATGTATGTGCCATTCAATGGCATGATATTTATAAAGTGCTCAGAGGAGCACCTGTCACTTTTCAAGTGCTTAATAAACAGCAATTTTTTGGGGGGGGACACATTGATAAAATTTTTAGTTTTTCTCCCCAAATATATTTATTTTAATTTTTCAGTGTTACAAGATTGATTGTTCATGCACCACACCCAGTGCTCCATGCAATATGTGCCCTTCTCAATACCCACATTATTAGCATTATTAGCATTGCCATTATTGTACCTAATACACAGTAGTTATTTATACTGGTGTTGCTATTAATTCTATATATTTATTCATTAAACCTAAGAGGGAAATTAGATGTTATCACAATATTGAATTGACCAGAAAACATTTAAATCACAGAACTTTTGGCACGAGTACTCATTTTCGTCGAATTCTATTTCAGCTTACTAATTCCTTAAACAGATAATAAAATCATGCACAGTTACAAGAAGTGAGAATAAGGCACATGTTGGGAACTCAGTCCTCCTTGGCTACAGAATGCAGAGACCACTTGAAGAACTTCTCATGGGTCGTTGTTTTGACATTGTCGAGAACCACTTACCGATTTCAGTTTCCAAATATAAAGGTTCAACTGGGGCACGCCCTTGTCATGCGAAGGAAATGTTGACTCTACTAGTCGTTCGGTGCTGTTCACCAGGCTGGAAACACAGACGTGAGCGGAACCCACAAACACCTCCCTCATGAAACTTCATTTAACTGCAGCGTAACTTAAGCCTGTGGTCGTGAAAGTCAAGTGAACAGTCAAAATATCTGCCAACAAGACTCTTCTCATGAAGGTTATGGGTGGATGTTTTGTCCTGACCACCTTCCCTGAATGTGCAGCCATTTTAGTCACATGCTGCTCCACACTTCTACTGGCCGATGGAGGGTGAGGAACTCCTTCACACTGCTTCTCTTAGATTCAAGCCTCCTACTGCTCACTGTGACCGGTCATGATATTCTCCTTGTTTGCCTAGTTCTCTGCCCTCTTCAATTGTTCTAATGGGCCAGCAGAGTGACTCTTCAGGAAAAATGCTCTGACAAGGCCATTCTGAGGCTTTTGAAATTTCAAAACCTCTTTGGTACTGAATATAGTAATCATGACTTGAATTTCCATTCCCTGGCCCTCCTCTTTCCCTGCCTTGTTGACATACACACACACACACACACACACACACATTCTTTCTACCACCTTCCATGCCTACAAATGTGAGAGTACTAGGGGGGGATAATGTCAGACCTATCATATTCTTGAGAACAAAAACTCCTGATATCAGAGCGAGTTCTGACTTTGTATTTAAGTGGAAACATTTTGTCCCACTTTAGAAGCTTTCCAGAATCTATCTTTTAGGCTGTGGGGCATGCGTGTTGCTGTCACAATGTCTTACCATGAGTGCATTTTACAGTGATTTTCAACAACCTGAAGAGTGACATTTTCACAGTAGGATTTCCATCTGGCACCTTGTCCAGAAGGTCTTTATGGCTGGAGTTTAAAGCAGTGTTTAGCCACTAAGGCAGCAAATTTAGGGAGGCCTGGGAGTGAGAGCTACAACCCTCCAGAGGTATGACTCCGTCAGATTAAAAAATGAAGTGCAGGAGGTGTGCTTTTGTGTTTCTTCCTACAGGTTTTAAGGAATTTATTGAGAATTCCTCACAATGAAGTCCTGTGCCACGAATTTGGAGAATCAAACAGCAAATTGATATTCCATATAGTTCCTCACTTAAATGACGGAACAAGAAGTGATCAATGACAGATAGTAGAACTTAAAGCGGATTATTTGGTGACTATCTCAAATATACATAATTTACTTTGAGGATGTCACTCTTGACAATATCAATGTGTCCATAAGGTGTGTGTATGTGGTCATATATTCTTAAGTAGGAACATATTAACTAATTAATTTTACAAACATTTACGTCTTGCCAGGTACATAAAAAGTATTCCCGAGTACTCTGAGTATTGTCGGTAAAATGATTAATTAGACACAGGTCTTCTCTTAGAAACTTGGATCTGAGATTTGTTGCGAGTGTTCCCAATTTGGGTTGGTCCATGCTGGGGAGGGTTTTGAACCAGCACCTGCTCTGTGTACCTGTGTTCTAATTCATAATTCTGAGCCTGACCATTTTGACTCCATGCCTTCTGGCTGCTTCACTCCACCGCAACCGGCCAGCTCTTTGTTGACTCTCTTACATAGCTACATATTTATTTACCCCTTCCTCAAATTAAAACCCCTCTGAAGGCTGGAAAACAGACTCCTTATTTTATGGTATGCTTTCCTTCTCCCTCTGTCCAGTTGCAACTAATAGAGCTTTACACTTGATTATTCAATCAAATACCGAGAATGTCTACAGCATCTTTTTGATGCAAACATGGTATTTTTTTCATTGTGTGTTTATTATTGAAGTACAATTAACATACAATGTTCTGTTAGTTTCAGGGTACGATATAATGATTCAACATTTCTGAACATTATCCAGTGCTCCTCATAGTAACTGTGCTCTGAATTTCCTTTCTCTATCCCCCCCTCCACCTCTCTCCCCTCTAGCAACTACCAATTTGTTCTCTGTGCATAAGAGTCTGTTTTTTTGTTTGTCAGTTTTTCCCTCTTTGTTCATTTGCCTTGTTTATTGAATTCCACAAAGGCGTGAAATCATATCGTATTTGGCTTTCTCTGTCTGACTTATTTCATTTAGCATATACCCTGTAGGCCCATCCAAGTTGTTGCAGTTGGCGAGATTTCGTTCTTTTTCATGACTGAGTAATATTCTATATTCCATCTTCTTTATACATTCAGTGATCTACGGATACTTGGGTCACTTCCATATCTTCACTATTATAAATAATGCTGCATATTTCAGCATAAATCTTTTTGCATAAATCTTTTTGGTGGGTGCATAAATCTTTTTGAATTAGTGTTTTTGTTTTCTTCGGGTAAATACCCAGTGGTGGGATTACTAGATCATGTTTTTATTTCTATGTTTAATTTTTTGAGAAGCCTCCATATTGTTTTCTGTACTGACTGCACCCATGTACGTTCCTACCAACTGTGCATGAGGATTCCTTTTTCTCCACACCCTGGTATTTTTAAAATGCAAATCCGATCATTTAAACCCTTCAAGAGCTTCTCTTCAATAAAGGCACAATTCCTTCACATGATTTCTACTAGCCTGCTTGAGCTTATCCTACTCATCTTTCTCCTACAACGTCAACTGGTTTCTCCACTTAGCCTGGCTTTCTTTCAAATCTTACTAAGCCTGCTTTCTTTGCTCAGGACCTTGGTACATGCTGTTCTACCTGGAGTACTTCCCATTCCTCCTACTGTCTAGAGAGCTCCTTCTCATTCATCAGATCTCAGATTAACCACTACTTTTTCGATGCATCCTTGCCGACTGCCAAGGCTGCTCAAAACTATTACTGACCCTCAATGTACCATGTTTGTCCCTTCACAGCTATCAGCAGAGTTGCAATTTTATATTTAGTTAATTTCATTTAATGTGCTTTATTACTGACATTTAAACTCTATTAATACATATTTGTTGAATGAGTAAACAAAGAGAATTCAATAAAGTTGACCTTTGTACTACTTGTGGTGCAGGGTAAGCTACCATACAAAGACATGCGAATAGGAACTGTCTTAAATGAAATAGAAACTTTTTTTTTTCTACCCAAATAGTCTCCATGGCAGCAGTTCATGGCTGGAAGAGTGGCTGCTCTCCTCCAAAAGGCTCGATCTGATTTCTCTGCCATCCCCCCAGGTTGTCCTGGTGGCTATGATTCAAGCTGGGATGCCTGCCAAATCCTTGTATCCTGTTTGATGAGGTATCTGTTGAAGTCTTTCGCCCATCCTCCAATTGAATTGATTTCTCATTACTGACCTCAGAGAGTTGTTTATTTATTTTGGAAACAAGTCACTTGTCAGATATGGCAAATATTGTCTCCCAGTGAGTGGTTTATCTTTTTTTTTTCCTCTTAAGTATGTCATTTGTACAACAGAAGTTTTAAATTTCAATGTTGTCCCCTTTAACAGTTTTATAATTTTAAGGATTCTGTTTTGGATGTCACGCATACGAATCTGTCACCTACCCCTAAGTCACAAAGATTTTCTCCTCTGTTTTCTTCTAAAGGCTTTATATTTTTATGTTTTAAGTTCAGATCTATGATACATTTTGAAGAAGTTTTGATATATGGTGTGAGGTGTAGGTCCAGGTTAATTTGTTTGCCGGTGGATGTCCATTTTCTCCAAGACTGCTATTGAAGACTGTTTTCTACATTGAATTGATTTTGCAACTTTGTAAAAAATCAGAAGGCTGTCTCTATGTGGTTCTATTTTTGGCTTTTTATTCTTTTCTATCCATTGATCTACCTGTCTCTCCTTGCACTATTACCACTCCTTCTTGACTACTGGAGATGTACAGAAAATCTTCAACATGAGCATTCTTCCCCCTCCCCCAAATTTGTTTATTCTAATTCCTCTGTCTTTCATATATATTTCAGAAGTAGTTTCACGATATCCACACACAAAAAAAATCATTCCTTGATTTAGGAATTGCGTTAAACTGATTTGGAGAATTGACATTATATTATATTGAATCTAAAAACCATGAATATCATATGTCTCGCAATTTATTTAGATTTCCCTTTATTTCTTTCATAAACATTTGTCATTTTCAGCATATAGATACTGTTTATGTTTTTTAGATTTATATCAAAGGATTTCATTATTTTGGGAGCTCTTGTGGAATGCATGCTATTTTTCTATTTTTGTGTCTACATATTTATCATTAGTATATAGAAATAAAAATTGATTTTTGTGTGTTGATCTTGTATCCTATGACCTTGCTGAACTTACTTATTAGTTTAAGTTTGTTGGGTTTTTTTTGGCTAGATTCCTTGTGACTTTCTACATAGAAAATCATGTCATTTGAAGAGGAAATAAGTTTTATTTTTTTCATTCTAATCTCTATGTCTTTGATTTTCTTTCCATGCTTTCTTGCACCTGCTAGGATTCTCAGAACTATATTGAATAGGAGTAGTGAGAGTAAACCTCCTTGCTGATCTTGGGGTAGGGGGGCAGTTCATATTTCACTATCAAGTACAATATTAACTGTACATTTTTAAAATCCTCTTTGTGAAGCTGAGAAAGTTCCCTCATAATGAGAGTCTTTTTATCCTATATGGTGGTTGAATTTTGTTCAGTGCTTTCTTTTTTTTTTTTTAATTAACGAATAATGTATTATTTGTTGCAGGTGTACAGGTCTGTGATTCATCAGTCTTACACAATTCATAACACATTCATACTCACCATAGCACATATCCTCCCCAATGTCCATCATCCAGTCACCCTACCCCCTCAGCCTCCTCCCCTCCAGCAGCCCTGTTTGTTTCCTGAGATTAAAAGTCTCTTATGGTTTGTCTTCTTTGCTGGTTTCATCTCGTTTCATTTTTCCCTCCCTTCCTCTATGATCCTCTGTCTTGTTTCTCAAATTCCTCATATCAGTGAGATCAAATGATAACTGTCTTTCACGGATTGACTTATTTTGCTTAGCATAATAGCCTCTAGTTCTATACACATTGTTGTAAAAGGCAAGATTTCATTTTTTGATGGCTGCATAATAGTCTTTTGTGTATATATATATATATATATATATATATATATATATCGCATTTTCTTTATCCATATATCTGTTGATGGACAGTTAGGCTCTTTCCATAGTTTGGCTATTGTGGACACTGCTGCTATAAACATTGGGGTGGTTTCTGAGAATCAATCAAGATGGTTATATGATTTTTCTTCTTTAAACTGTTAATATGGTTGTATGAGCTGATAGATTTTCAAATGCTGAGTCAGTCTTCCATTCCTGAAACAAACATCTCTTGGTTGTCATGCATTATTCTTTTTATATATTGTTAATCCAATTTGTACAGATTTCATTTTGGATTTTGTGTCTATAGTCATATAGAATATTAGTTTATGTTTTTCTTTTGAATTGTCTTTGGTTTCTATATCAAGTAAATCTAGACCCATAAATTGAGTTATCGCTTTTATTACCTGGAGGACATTGTGGAGAATTTATATTATTTCTTCTTTAAATATTTACTTGCATATTATAAGTGAAATTATCTAACCAGAAGGTTTCTCATTTAGATTTCTAATAATAAATTCAATGTCTTTATTAGTCATAGGAATACTCAGTTTATCTACTTCATCTTGGGTGAATTGTGATACTTTGTGGTTTTCCAGGAATCTGTCCATTTTACATAATTTCTTGCATTTATATGGATAGAAGGGTTTTTTATATTCTTTTATTATTCTGCTAATATCTTAGCTTCTATAATGATAACCTACCTTTCATTCTTGATATTTGTGATTCATGTATTCCTCTCCTTCTCCTTGGTCATTCTTGGTAAGATAATATGAATATCTTATTGATATATGGAAAGTATCAGCTTTTGTTTTGATGCATTTTCTCTATTGTTTTTCTGTTTAAATTCTAATGACTTCTACTTTAAGCTTATTTCTTTCCTTCTACTTGTTTTGGATTTATTATTGGATCATTATTTGAATCATTTTTTTAATTTCTTGAGGTGGAAGTTTAAGTTGTTGGTTTGGAACTTTTTTCCAGTTTTAACGTAGTCTGTTTATACTAAAAATTTCCCTCAAAGCACAGCTTTCACTGCATCACATGGCTTTTGATATGTGTATTTTCATTTTTATACTATTAAATGTGTGTGTGGATGTGTATGTATACTTTTAAGATTTTTTTGTGAAATAACTATAGGCTCACAGTAAGTTGCAAAAATAAAACATAGAAAACCTGGAGCCCTTCTTCCATCTTTGCCTAATGGTGGTATCTTATTTAATAACTATTCCTGGTATAATATCAAAACAGGAAATTTACATTGGTATAATACTGTTGATTACACTACATATCTTATTCTGTTTTCATGAATATTTACATATGTGTGTGTGTGTGTGTAGTTCTATGTAATTTTAACACATGAATGTTTAATATATTTTTTCTAATTATTCTTAAGGCTTTTTTCTTGGCCTATGAATTACTCAGAAGTGTGTTGATTAATTCCTAAGTATTTGGACATTTTTCTGTTTTCTTTTTCTTTAACTGATTTCTAATTTAATGTCATTATAGACAGAGAACATACTTTGTATGATTTTAGTTCTTTTTAATATAATACAATTTTATTATGAGCCAGATATGGTCTCTCTTGATTACTATTTCATATAGACTTGAAAATAACACATATTCCTCAAAACTGTTAAGATCATCCCTGATAAGGAATGTCTGAGAAACTGTCACAGCTTAGAGGAAGCTCCAAAGGCATACTATCTATATATAACATAGTATCCAAGCTGGGATAGAAAAGAGTCATGGGGAGGAGAACCTGATATAATCTGAATAAACTATAATATAATTTAATATATATAAATATATATATTATAAAAATAATATATCAGTATTATTTGATTATTTGTGACAAATGTATTATAGTTGTATAAGACATTAATAATAGGAGATATAAATGTGGGTTATATGGAAACTTCACAGTATCATCATAAGTTCCCTGTGAGTATAAAACAATTATAAGATAGGGTGCCTGGGTGGCTCAGTTGGTTGAGCAACTGCCTTTGGCTCAGGTCATGATCATTGAGTTCCCGGATCGAGTCCCACATCGGGCTCCCAGCTCCGTGGAGAGTCTGCTTCTTCCTCTAACCTCCTCTCCTCTCATGCTCTCTCTCACTCTCTCTGTCTCTCAAATAAATAAATAAAATCTTAAAAAAAACCAAAAAAACAATTATAAGATAAAAATGTTACTTAAAAATTTTTTAACTAAAAAGACTTCTAAATGGGAGAATATTTATTAGATTATTTTTCTGTGTTCCTTCAAAAGGAAGACATATGAACAATAGATGCTAAAAGGAAGTACATTTTTCCCCCAAATATGTTTATTTTATTTTTTCAGTGTTACAAGATTAATTGTTCACACACCACACCCAGTGCTCCATGCAGTACGTGCCCTCTTCAATACCCACCACCAGCCTCGCCCAACCCCCTACCCTCTCCCCTCCAAAACCCTCAGTTTGTTGCTCAGAGTCCAGGAAGTACATTTTAGTTCTGTGAAAGAACTTCTTTTCAAATTATTCAAGCTATCTTATGGGCTGATTTAGCAGTGGAGGTAATCAAGTTGTCATTGGAAGAACGTTTGCTGGAGGTTTGGAGAAGTAGGTTAAACTAGACAATAATAAAGATAACATTTATTGAACAATGTCATGCTCAAAATTAACATATAATATCCATTCATATAATAATGTTCATAACTTGATACTCATAACACTTCCACTTACGGACAAGGAAACTGAGTTCCTACGAATGCCTTGCCTGAATTTACCAAGAAAGTACACAGTCAAGATAGAAACTATTGCTGTCTCAATCCAAAGCCCATGACCTTTCCACTCATGAGACTGTCTTCTTGGCTGAGTTTCCAAGATAGGAATAAGAAGAAAAATTGATTCAAGAAGAAGAAATTTCATGGAAAGAGAAAATGGCAAAGAGGCAGAGTAAAGAGCTAGAGAAGATACTCAAGAGTAGGGAAGAAACTAGGCAAGAGATTTGTGATGGATTCCAAGTTAAGTGTAGAGCAAACAGAAAATCATATTCCTGTAAAGGTACTTAATACATTTTAAATAGTTTTGGTTTGCCATCTGTCACTAAATATCACTAGTTGGCAGGAGACATAGACATTTAACCAAGTAAAATACACTGGACTTCAATCCACCTTTTTCACAGTATGGGCATAAGCGTGTGTGCTTAAGGAACATTGCAGGACACTGTCCCAGCAACAAGCAAAAATAAGGCTTACATTGGAGGCATTTCATGCTATGAAGACTGATATTTATCACCAGGGAGGAAGAGAATGTGTCGTGGTAAACTAATTTTATGGAAAAAAAAATACACGCGATAGACTTCATAAGATTTTACAGTGTCTATGTTGCCTTTGAGAAAAGTGCCCAGGGCTTACAGAACATACTCATCTTAATCTCCCCCCCTACCTTGTTCTCCTGTAATTAATCAGTAAGCAGAAGAGAAATAGAATTACCGGCATTACCGACTTAGAGATGCGAGCATTTCTTTTGTAAAGGGTCAGTTGTTCTCAGAGTCTTGAAGTCTGTTCAGGTTGCCTGTGGGCTATTGATCTCCCTATTGTGAAATGTGTCCTAGTTGAAGGTTAGCCAGCCATGCTCACAATGGTCTTTCTCCAGGCTAGCTGCCTTCCTCTGTTCAAGATGAAGCTGTTTAATTCATAAAGCTTTGATGCTTAAACTGCTTCTGACCTTCTGTGAGCACTTCAAAGGGGAAAATTAGCTGCCTGGAAAAATAGGATGACCTAAATCCAGCAATTTGGGATATACATGTTATAGTCTGTTGAACTCATGTTGACTATTTATACTGTTTCTTTTGGGAACAGATTGTCTTGGAGGCCCATAATTGGAGAAAGGTACTAATTTGAGGAGTTTGGAAATGACTAGGTATTGATCCCTCATTTAAGTGTCATTCCTCTTAGGGTCCCGGCTCAGAAGAGAGATGTTAGAAGCTGTGCATAAAGGTTATTTCTCTGCATTTGGCCTTTATTATTGGCATTTGCTAAAGTGAAATGACACTCGTGATAACATGCAAAGCAGCGTCTGTGCAGCTTTTTTTTACCCTGTTTTGATTTATTTTTGTTTTTCCTTTTCCATAATTAATAAAATTTATTTTTTGGACAGTTTTAGATTCACAATAAATTGAGAGGAAGGTGCAAAGAGTTCCCACATACCCCCTGTCTCTACATATACAGAATATCCCCCACTATCAATATCCCACAACGCAGTGGTGCGTTTGCAATAATCAGTGAACCTACCCTGAAACATCATTATCACCCAAAGTTCATAACGCATGTTAGGATTCACACCCTTGCTGTCATACATTCTATGGGATTTGATAAATGTGTAAGAACATGTTCTCAGCATGGTAACATCCTGCATAATAGTTCAGCTGCCCTAAAAATCCTCTATGATCCATCTGTTCATCCCTCTTTCCTCCCTATCCCCTGAAACTACAGATCTGTTTGTTGTCTTCCTAGTTTGGCCTTTCCCAGAATGTCAGATGGACTGGATCATAAAGAATGAAGTCTCTTCAGGTTGGCTAATTTCACTTAGTAATACGCATTTAAAGTTTCCTCTAAAGTCTTTTCATGTATGGATAGCTCATTTTTAGTGCTAAATAATATTCCATCGTCTGGATGTACCATAGTATATTTGTCCATTCACCTACTGAAAACCATCTTGGTGGTTTCCAAGTTTTGGCAATCATGAACAAATTTTCAAATGCAAGTTTTTGTGTAGATGTGTTTTCAATTCATTTGGGTAAATACCAAGGATTGCAGTTGTTGGATTATAAGGTAATAATATATTTAATTTTGTAGGAAACTACCAAACTGTCTTTCAAAGTAGCTCTATCTTTGCATTCTCACCAGACTGAGAGTTCTTCTTGCCCCACATACGTGGCTGTATTTAGGGTTGTCAGTGATGTAAATTTTGGCTATTCTAATATGTATGTAATTTTGTTGTTTTAATTTGTAATGCCCTGATGATATGTGAGGCTGTTTTTTTTTTATATGCTCATATTCCATATATTTATCTTGTTTGGTGAGATGTCTGTTCAAAACTATTGACTGTTTTTTAATTGGTTGTTCATTTGCTTATTGTCAAGTTTTAAGAGTTCTTTGTTTATTTTGAGTAAGAGTCCTTTATCAGAGGTTACTTTGGCAAATACTTTTTCCCAGTCCGTTATCTGTTTTCTCATTCTCTTCACATTGTATTACACAAAACAGAAGTTTTGTTTGTTTGTTTGTTTAAATAAAGTCCAGCTTATAAGTTATTGCTTTCATGAATTGTGCTTTTGGTGTTGTACCTAAAAATCATGGCCATATCCAAGGTCATTTAGATTTCTTCCTGTGTTATCTTATAGGATTTTTATACTTTTCCATTTTAAATGTAGGCCTATGATTAATTTTGAGGTAATTCTGGTGAGGGGTGTAAGATCTCCATCTTGTTTTTTTGTTGGTTTTTGGTATGCGAATGTCCAATTGTTCTAGCACCATTTGTTGAAAAGATTATTTATGCTCCACTGTATTGCTTTTGTTCCTTAGTTAATGATCTATTAACATATTTATTTGGGCCTATTTCTAAGCTTTCTATTTTGTTCTATCGATCTATTTGTTCTTTTGCCAATACCACACTATCTTCTTTACTATAGTTTGTAGTAAGCCTTAAAGTTGGATTCTGCCAGTTCTCCAACTTTTTTTCTCCTTCAATACTGACATGATACTGTGGGTCTTTGTCACTCATAACATTTAGAATCGGTTTATTGAAATTCACAAAATAAATTGCTGGGATTTTGATTTGGATTGTGTTGATAGAATTCAGATTGTGTTGATATTGGAAAGAACTGACATACTGACAGTATTGAATCTTCCTGTACATAGTCGCAGGCTATATCTCCATTTATTTGTTTCTTTGGTTTCATTCATTTTATAGTATTCCCCAAAGAGATTTTTGCACGTATTTTGTAAGAATTATACCTAGGTATTTCATTTTCAGAGGTTCTAATATAAATGGTAACGTGTTTTAATTTTAAATTCCACTTATTCACTGATGACATATAGGAAAGTGATTTATTTATAAATTAGCCTTGCATCCTTCAACCATGTTATAATCATTCATTATAATTCCAGATGGGATTTTTTCTCAATTCCTTCAGATTTTCTACATAGACAATCATGTCATCTGTGAACAAAGACAGTTTTACATCTTCCTTCCCAAAATGTATATATTTTATTTACTCTCCTTATCTTATTGTATTAGATAGAACTTCTAGTATGATGTTGAAAAGCCATGGTGGGAGGGGACACCACTATCTTTATCCTTAGCAGAAAAGATTCAGGTTTCTTGCCATTAAGTCTGATGCCAATGGGAGATTTTTTGTAGATGTTCTTTATTAAGTCAAGGAAGTTCTCCTCTATTCTGAAGCTGCTGAAAATTTTCATCATGGATTTTGTCACTTTTTCTGCATCTATCAATATGATCAGGTAATTTTCCTTTAGCTTGCCAATGTGAAGGCTTACATTGATTTTCAAATATTGAACCAACTTCGCATTCTTGGGATAAACCCCACTTGATCATACTGTATAATTCTTTGCATATATTGTAGGATTTGGTTTGCTAAATTTTGTTGAGGATTTTTACATCTATGTTCATGAGAGATCTTGATCTTTAATTCTCTTGTAAAATCTTTGTATGGTTTTGGTTTTAGGATAGTGTTAGCCTTAGTAAATAGTTCCTCTGCTTCCATGTTCTGGAAAAGATTGTAGAGAATGGGTATAATTTCTTCCTTAAATGTTTGATAGAATTCACCAGTGAACGCATTTGGTCTTTTGTTTGTTTTGTTTTATTTGTTTTTTAAGGCTATTAGTTATTCATTTAATTTCTTAAATTTATATCACCTATTTAGATTACCTATTTTTTCTTATACGAGTTTTGACACATTGTGCTTTTTGATGAATTGGCTCATTTCATCTAGGTTATCAGATTTGTGGCACTGAATTGTTCATTGTATTGCTTTGTTATCCTTTTAATGCCCATGGAATCGGTACTGCCATCCTGTCTTTCATTTTTGATATTGGTAATTTATGCCATCTTTTTTTGATGCTGTTGTTGTTTCTCTTAACTAGCCTGGTTAGAGACTTATTGATTTTTATTGGTCACTTCAAGTTTTAGTTTTGTCGATTTTCTCTATTAATTTCTTATTTTCAATTTTATTGATTTTTACTCCATTCTTATTTCTTTTTTTTCTGTTTACTTTGGACTTAATTTGCTCTCCGTTTACTGGTTTCCTAAGGTAGAACCTTAGACTACTGATCTTAGATTATTCTTCTTTTCTAATACATATATTCAGTGCTATGTTTCACTCTAGGCACTGCCTTTGTTGCTTTCCACAAATGTTGATAAGTTGTATTTTCATTTTGCCCAAAATATTTTAAATTTCTCTTGTGGTTCCCTTTTTTTGAACCATGTGTTATTTAAAAGTGTGTTGTCTAATCTTATATATTTGAGGAGTTTTTAGTTGTCTTTCTGTTATTGATTTTTAGCTTAAGTCCATTATAGTCTGAAATTAGACATATGATTTCTATTCTTTTAAACTAGTTAAGGTGTATTTGATAGCCCAAAATGTTGTGGATCTTGGCAAACTTTATATGAGCTTGAAAAGAATGTGTAATATGCTGTTGTTGGATGAATAGTCTATAGGTGTCAATTATATCCAACTGACTGAAGATACAACTGAGTTCAACTATGCTTTTCTTGATTTTCTGTCTATTGGGTATTTCCCTTCTGATAGAAGGGTGTTAAAGACTCCAATTATAATAGTAAATTCATCTATTTCTCCTTACAGCTTTTGCCTTATATATTTTGAAAATCTGTTGTTAGAGGACTACACATTAAGGATTACTAATTCTTCTTGGAGTATTGACCTCCTTATCATTTTGTAACACTCCTCTTAATCCCTGATAACTTCTTTTGCTCTGAAGTTTGCAATGTCTGAAACTAATATTGCTAGTCTCACTTTATTTTACTGTGAACATGGCATACCTTTTTTTGTCTCTGTAGTCTGTGTATATTTAAGGCGAGTTTCTTTTATTTTTCAAGATTTTATTTATTTATTTGAGAGAGAAAAAGAAAGATTAAGAGCAGAGGGGAAGGGTAGAGGGAGAAGCAGACTCCCTGCTGAGCAAGGAGCCACATGCTGGACTCCATCCCAACCCTGAAATCATGACCTGAGCTAAAGGCAGAGGCTTAACCAACTCAGCAACCCAGGCATCCTAAGGTAATTTTCTTGTAGATTAATATACAAGGGTCTTATTTTCAGATCCACTCGTAAAATTTTTGTCTTTTAAGTGGTCTCTTTACTTTTTATTTATTTATTTTTTTATTTTTGGTCTATTTAGTAACATTTAAAGTGATTATTGACATTGTTGGATTAATATTTACCGTATTTGCTATTTTCTATTTGTTATTTTTGGCCTCTGTTTCTGATTTTATTTTCCATACATTTTTGCCTTTTGTAGTTTTAATCGAGCATTTTTAATAATTCCATTTTCTCTTCTTTCTTAACTTGTCAATTGTACATCTTTTTTTCTTTACCTTTTTTAATGGTTGCCCTAGAGTTTGCAATAAACAGTTACAAGTAATCCCAGTCCATTTTTAAATAACACTATACTGTTTCACAAGTAATAAAGTGATTTATGGTAACAAAGTATTTCTAATTCCTCCCTCCTATCCCTTGTATCATTGTTGTCATTCATTTCACTTATACATATATAAGATATATATAAAAGTATAAATATACAAAATATATTGCTGCCATTATTATTTTGAATAAGGTTTTAAGATAAATCACTTAAGAATAATAAGATTTAACTTTACTTTCACTTATTCATTCTCTATTGCTCGTCTTTCTTTACGTAGATCCAAGTTTCTGACCTATATCATTTTCCTTCTATCTGTGGAATTTCTTTTAACATTTCTTGCAATGCAGTATTACAGGTCAAAAAAAATGGGGCTCCTGGGTGGCTCAGTGGGTTAAGCCTCTGCCTTTGGCTCAGGTCATGATCTCAGGGTCCTGGGATTGAGCCCCGCATTGGGCTCTCTGCTAAGCAGGGAGCCTGCTTCTGCCTCTCTCTGCCTACTTGATCTCTCTCTCTGTCAAATAAATAAATAAAACCTTAAAAAAAAGATATTAAACAAAAGTCCTCTCAACTTTAGTTTGTCCGAAACAAGTCTATCTCTCTTTCACTTTTGAAGAATAATTTTTCAGGGTACAGAACTCTGGTTGGTGGTTTTGCTTTACCAACATTTTAAATATTTCACCCTATTACCTTCTTGCTTGCATAGATGTAGCTTAAAATTTTGGTGTAATTCTCAATTTTGCTCCTATATAGATAAGATATTTATTCCCACTCTGGCTTCTTTCAATATTTTTTTTCTTTATCTCTAATCTTATATAATTAGAATATAGTATGCCTAAGTGTAAATTTATCCTGCTTAGTGTTCTATTAGTTTCCTTGATCTGTGGTTTGGTGTTTGGAATTAATATGGGGAATTTTTTGGTCAATAATTTTTGTTTCAAATGTGTATGTTAAAATGTTTGAAGTTGTCCCACAGTTCTTTGATGCTTTTTAAAGAAAGATTTATCTATCTATCTATCTATCATCTATCTATTTATTTAAAAGAGAGATTGTGACAGGGTGAGGCAGAGGGAGAGGGAGAAAGTCTCAAGCAGACTCTATGCTGAGCATGAAGCTTTACCATGGGGCAAGGGGGGCTCAATCACATGACCCTGAGATCGCAACCTGAGCTGAAATCAAGAGTTTGATACTTAACTGATCACCCTATTTTATTCTTTTTTTAATACCTCTTTTTCTTTGCTTTTTAGTTTTAAAAGTTCCTATTATCATATCTGTAAATTTAAAGATTCTTTCCTCAGCTATGTCTAATCTACTAATGAAATCATCAAAGATGTTCTTCATTTCTATTACAGATTTTTATCTATTATATTTCATTTTGATTCTTCCTTAGAATTTCGATCTCTCTGCTTATATTCCCCATATTTTCTTGCATGTTGTCTACTTTTTCCATTGAATATCTACACATATTGATCAGTTTCTTTAAATGCCTGGCCTGGTAATTCTAGCATTCCTGTCATATCTGACTTTGGTTCTGATGCTTGTTCAATCTCTTCAAATGGTGTTGTTTTTTTTTTTTTTTTTTGTCTTTTAATGTGTTTTGCTATTTTTTGTGGAAAGATAGTCATTATGTATCAGGTAAAATGAATTGCAGTAAATAGGCTTTCAGTAATATAGTTGTAAATTGTGGGGGAAGGGGAAGCACTCTATTGTCCTGTAATTAGGTCTTAGACTTTTGGTTAGCTTGTTCTCCAGGACTGTGAACTTCAAAAGTGCTTTTTGTTTGTTTTTTTCCTCTCCTTATGTGGGATAGGATGCATAGAGGGGTTGGAGTTGTGTATTTCTCTTACCCCACAGGGGAGACTAGAGAAAGCTGACGTAACTATCTCTTTTCTTGCATGTGGAAACCTAGTGCTGACTGGGGTTGTGTATTTCACTTCCCCCAGATATGTTAGACTCCGATAAAACCCCAGGTTAGCTCTACTCAAATAGTTTCTTCTGAAGCTAACCCTTATTGAGAATGGAATGTTCTGGAGAATTTAAAATGGTTCCTTTTCCCCTCCACCTATTTGAAGCACAAGGGGATTTTTCTCTGATATTTGTTATGAGGACCTGGTAGAGTTCCTAGAAGTAAGATTAATAAGAGTGTGGGGTCCCTTTTGACTGAGCCCCTAGAAATTTTTAACTCTCACACTTGTCCACAATAAGACACTTTAGATTTTTCCTATGACAAAACTTGCACCTGTAGAATTTGCACCTATTTCTGCTCTAGGAAGTCATGCTTTTTGTACCTGCCTGTCTGTCTTACAATTTGTGGGTCAGTGGTTTGTCCTGTGACCTCATTTCTCTGATGGATCTAAGAATTGTTCATTTTTCAATTTGTTCAGCTTTTTATTTCTTGTTAAAATGGAGTGACAACTTCCACATTCTTTATATCCTAGACTGGAAACCCAAACTCCAGTCATGAATTATGTTAGATGCTTGTTCGTAGATGTTTTTACTTTTAGTATAATTTTAAAGCAGTAATTTGCCTCAATAGTCCTAATATATGAAGTTAATTTTAAATTAACTTTATACATTATATCATATATGGTATGTATTATATGTTGTATAGTAGGTATTATATATTATATGTTATATATATGTCTATTTAAACTTCCCATATTAGGGAATAATTTCTTGACAAAGATAGAATTCAGACTAATGAACTATTACCAGTTATAAAACTTAAGGCACAGCTTACAAAGCAATAATCCAAATCTTAGAATTCTTGAATGGAAACCAACAGGATTTTTACTATGAAAAAGAAACAAGAGGAAGATATGTCAGTAAAAAGTGTAATGTACATAAATGGGCAAAATTGAACGTCCACAATCCAAGATATTTGTGGTATGTCTGTGATCACCTAAAATGATCAAGAGTCATAAATAATGGATGAGAAATAACTAATGGGATCATATTTCCAGTGTGATCAAGACAATCCTGATCTTTGCCTATTTCTTGGGCATAATAATTAATAGCATCACTAACTTGATTTATACACTAAATTTTATTGTCATGCTAATAATAGCATCTACAAAGAAAGTCTCTAGCACCATGATACCAAATTTTCATGAGGGAATGGGAAAGAAAGCAGATGTTATCATGTTAGAGAAGTCATTGATTCTACAGGTTAAGGGAGCATGTTTTGGGAGTGATTTCAAGATCTTCATCAATTTAAGTACCTTCTTCTGCTGAATGAACAATTTATACATCATCCATCATTTTTGAGCGATAGACCCTGTTTTCTAGTTGCTTCCTGGACATTTCCACATTGATGTTCTACAGCATTATTGACAAATTCCCAAAGAAATAATTTCCCCCTACATTTACCTTCATTATTACTATTAGTTTCATTATCATTCATCACTTTCTTAGCTCATCACTTACTTACCATTATCCTGTGGTACCTGAACTTCTTACTGTCTTTCATCTGCTAGAGCAAAGGGATCACCATTCTCTATTTATTATATCTTAAAATGTCTCAAAACCACTTTAATTTAGACCCTCTTTTCTTCTGTGTCTCAAAATATGGACTCTTTTACCAGGCTTTTCCAACAATTCCATGTGCTATGTACATCTCTAAAATAGATTATATCATTATATTACTTAAAGCTGTGGATGTTTTCCCACTGCCTCCAGCATAGTAAGTCATACTCCTAAAAAGAGAATAAAAAGTGCTTCACTATATGGCCCCAATCTCTTTTCATCCTGTACCTCCTCTCTCCCACACCCCCAAGTTCAGTAAATGAATTGCAACCAATCCCATGGAGAGGACATTTACATCTTCATGTTCATGCTCCTATCCATATAAAATTGGTCCTAAATGTCTCTCTTTTTCCAACTTCCAAGTGTTAATTTGTTCACCAAATATGTTCTTTGTGATGAAGTTCTCAACCACTGCAGGCTGACTTGATCACCCCCTTGTGTGTATCCTGTTAGAACAGCATTCAGTCATACCATAGCTTTTAGTTCACTGCATTACATTTACTTTTCCAGTCATCTTTCTCCTCAATGAGAAAGTTAGCTACGTAAGTGGTGTGAAATTCATTTCTATCTTTTGCAATAGACATCGTGTCTTACCATGAGCAGCTTCTCCATTAGAACTTTTTTCTTTTACAAATTAAACTCCACTTTAATTAATTGTTTATTCTAGTAACTTAAAATCTAAATAATGGGACAGTTGTTGGAAGGGTAAGGAGATGTGCATAATAACTTTTAAGATGACTCACACTGCCCAACCCTACTTTACAAGGAAAGAACCAGGTAAAAGCTTTAAGTTATTGATAAGAAGTGAGAAATCAAGATTCCTGCTATTCCTTGGATGAAGGTGAGGTTAAAGTTAGTTTGTATAACATGATATCTGGGACATAAAAGGTACTCACTCTATGGCAGCCAAGAAAAACTATTAAAAAAAACAGAATCTAAGTTAAATCCTTAATTATCAGCAGATATGATTTTCAAATTATTCTTTTAAGTGAAAGATGTAAACTATTAAAAATTTAATGCTGTAGCAAAGAACTGAAAATGAATCAAACACACAACCCTTTAGGGTATAATCTAAGGTTAGTATATATTTAGCTCAGTCTGCTTCCTCTAACCACAGAATCCTTAATACTTCCATAATGTTATATACTAACTAAAGTATATGAACATTCCTTTGCAAACACAGACCTCTTCATAGTTCTGGAAGGTGGGTGGGACAAGTGCTACACTCTCACCTTAAGTCATAGGTGTATTAAAACTAGAAGACATTTTGGATGACTCTCAGTGAAACTGAAAATTCAATTAAACTAACCTATTCTGGCTGATTGTTTTTGGGTTTTGTTTTACAATAATAACAACTATAATAAAACCTGACTTTGAATTTCCACAGTGCCTTTCCTTTCCAGAACCTAAAATATTATCATGAAAATGATCCCACATATTTATGATGGACCTGAGAGTTTGTCATAAAAAAGCACCTACTTAGTGTGCTTCCCTGCTATTTGACCCTTAAAATAAAAATATTGATGGATCTTCATTGAGGTGCAGTCAGTCTCATTTTCAGCATCAGCCTTCATCTCTATGCACTTAATCCATTTGGTGTTCTAATTATATTATATTCTGTATAAGTCATTTTCTAAAAAGAAATACATAAACCCGACACTATGCCTCAGTTTCCCGCCAGTGTGACATAGATATCAAAAATATCCTTTGTATTTGTCATATAAAAGTTAGTTCTAAATGCTTTAGTTAGAGAATAAGATTTAGAAAACAAAATGCTTTATTTACTAAGGGTAACCTTGCTTCCTGAGATATTAAATCAGATAAGCTTTTTTTTAACCCCACAACTAATTCTCCTTGTCACCAATTCTGCTCAGGGGAGCATGTTAATTACTTTAAGTCATCACAAGCCAATGCCTGTGAATAAATAATAAACCTACTTTTCTGCAGAAAAATGTAACTTATCTTTCAACTCTTTCCAAGATGAAGGTTCACATCCTCTTCTTAGTTGGAGACACAACCCCATTGACTTCAATGGAATATCCCAGCGTAATAAGTACATTGTGTTCACGGACTTGCTCAATCAATGGAACAATCCTTCACATTCATCAGTCAGTAAGGAAGTCATCCCAAACTTGGCCCATGGCAGAATATGGGCACCAGCAAACCTGGCTTCTGTGGGGACTTACATGGGTGTTGCAGATGGTTTGTATTTTGCTTCAATTTAATCTCATTACTCTAGCTTGGAGGTCAACTCCTGAGTCAATTAAATTACTTTTGCAAAGTCACAGAAAGTGTAGGAATTTTTTCTCAAGATTCAAGATACTGTTAGCTATTGACCAAAAAAAAAAAAAAAATAATAAGTAAATTGTATTAACAATAACAAATTGAGAGATGGAGTTGGGGGATGGGCAAGATATGCAGCTGAATAATCAAGCATCTAAGCAACAATTAATAAAATAGTATGACCGTTTTACATTCTCATTTCATTCTATTTTATTGCTGTCATTAACTATATTTTCGCTGCAATGAAATATGTGTATAATAGAAACATGTATATACACTTAAGCATTTGACATGTTTGAAACAAATTTGAATGAGGTTTCACAGGATACTTCAAGATATCAGATTTTGAGGCTTTGGAAGGGTATCCCTGTGGGAAAGTGGGATGTATAACATTTTTGTTTAAACCGTTAAAATGTAAGGGTTCCTTGATGAAATGACAGCTAAAACTTTGAACAGAGTTCAGAATTCTTGGCAGAGATCTTCAACTCGAACATGCCTTGGAAGTTCCCCTGATGGTGAAAATTGTGAGTGATATGCTTGAGTTGCTAGAGGTTTGAGATATATTTGCTGAGAGTTATTGTTTCTAATGACAATAATATCAGGATATGACAAGTTTATAACTAGGCTAACTTTTGGAAATAGAAAGACCTGGAAGTCATCAAAAATCATTGTCCATGACCAATTTCAAGATGAGCTTGTTTAAAATTCCTTCCTGCTTTAATCATTGAAAAGAGGAGGGAGAGTAAGGAAAGAGATGGAAAGGAAGAGAAAAGAACCTCAAGCTAAAAATTTACCCATAAATGTGATTCGTTGTTTTACTGCCATATTATTGTTTCCCTGAAATCTCAAAAATCAATTATGAATGAAGGAAATTCCTCTCCTTGTGCTATAGTTCAGTAGCCTAAAGTTTTACTCTCCCAACTTAAATCCATTATTGTTCTTTAACCCCAAGCATCCATAGTTCCAAGTTTGAGGAATATTGCTTCACTAACAATTTTATTAGATCATCTTCTTCTTCATCATCACCATCATCTTGTAACTGGTGAGATGGATGAGGTAATACTGTATACAAAGGGATTTCTTGATGATTTCTACACCATCTAGGCAGATATTTAAAAAACTGGACTGATATATACAAATAGGAATCACATTCTTCTGAAGACTTCAAGGAGGAAATTTCTCATTAATCTACTTTATGCCAATTATTTCTTATCAAGTTATACATGCGGAAATACTGTGTTTCTATAGTAACACAGTATTTGGGCTAGCCCCTCCTGTGAACTTGCACAGTAGGAAACTACTATGGTTTTGTTGGTGGTGGTGCGATAAACCTCTTCTATCTCTCTCACCTTCACCTTTAAAATAAGTAGCTAAATATTTTACTTATTTATAATTTTTTAATTTATGATTTTATTTACTTATAATACTTAGTGTTTATGTATACTTAATGTGTCTATATTTCTTGGACATACATACACACATCTATCTACTACGAAAAAATCTATTTTAATAGGTCATATATCCATATGGAATAAAATTCAAAAGGTGAAAAAGAGTATTTATTTGAAAGTAACTATTTTTTTCCTCTTATCCATCAGGCATCAGTTGTTCTTGGATACCTATATTCAATCACCATTATGAGTTTTTTGGTTATTTTGAGAAACTTTCATTGCATTTGCAAGCATAAGTATATGGGTATATCTGCGTGTGCACATGTTTCATGTTGGCAAACACTTCAGCTTTCAGTAATATATTTATGTGTGTGCATGCGTGTGTGTGTGTGTGTGTGTGTGTGTGTGTGTGTTTAACCATAAAAATATATTTTGGGGATCATTCCTTATAAGAATCAATAGGCTTGTCCTATTTTTTTCAAATTGATGTAGCATTCCACTGTCTAGTAAGATGATCTTATTATTTTATAGTGCTCTTATTTATCCCGTTTAATTATGTTTGCCCTAAATTCAACCATTTTAAAAATTAAGATTATAATTATGTTGTTTAATTTGTATTTATAAAAAAAATTCCCTAAAATCTCATAATGAACTAATACTTACAGCTTTTTTCCCTAGATCCAAGTTTTATTGAGAAATAGCTTTCATGCTGTTGCTTATCTTCTCAGCAACCATCCTTTCTTAATTTCTTAAGTCTCATGATAGAAGCAAAAAAGTCTAGCTACTCCCCTCTATCCTCCCTTGGGGAGGGGGTTATCTATGTGAACCAGTTCTTTTAATGAATGTTGGCCAGCGGTATTCTGGGAAAAGTATCCTTCCAGAAAGAAAGGATGATGTGCATGAGGGAGGCCATATTGAGCTCCTTTTAAAAAACAGCTGTGTGGGGTTGAAATGCTTGGAACCACCTTGAATTCTTGATGTGACAAGGTTATAGACAGCATGACAAGGGTGGGTATGTGAAAAGAATGAAAAAAATTGTATTTGAACCCACACTTAGTCCTCTTAAGATTTCTTCCTATGTGTGAAAAATAACCTTTATTTTTACATGACATTTTTTAAAGATTGTATTTATTTATTTATTTATTTATTTGAGAGAGAGAGAGATAGCAAGAAAAAGTATAAGCAGGGTGGTGGGGGCTGGTGGAAGAAGCAGACTCCCTGTTGAGCAGGGAGCCTGACTCAGGACTCGATCCCAGGACCCTGGGATCATGACCTGAGCCAAAGGCAGATGTTTAACTGGCTAAGCCATCCAGTCACCCCTATATGACTTTTGGTTAGCCATTTTATCACTAGCAGTCAAAAACATTTGAGCTGAAAGAGACTCTAACATACTGTCAGGGACTGAGCATACAAGAATAACTAGATACCCTTTGCCCCCTGTATAAGGTAGACACTATGTCTTTCTGTATCAATGTTCTAGTTCTTTACTTGTTGACTAACTCACATCTTTGTCAGAATCTATGATAAAAACTTTTGTTTGGTTATTCTGGATTATAACCACTAGCAAACTGTATTTATTTTTAGACTGTGATAAAATGGAAACAATAGTAATTAGCAATACTACAAATGACTTTTGATAATGGGTCTTAAACTCATAACTGTATTTTTGGAAGGTAATAATATATTACAACACAAAATCTCATTCTTAGATCATCTTTATGTCTTGGCAAAAAAGATGCTGATTTCACTTATGAAATGAAAGTGACTACCAAAAAAGACCTTAATGTCATATGAATTTTTACATCGTGTTTTGTGATGCTAATATATTAATAAGCACAATATAAGGTGCACTTACAGATTTCACTTTAGTATTTTGGAGAAGCAACATTCATGAAAGGTCAATAACATCCCTTTGGTTTCTATAAAGAAAGAACAAAGTATATTTTATACGAGTTTTTTTCTCAAGAAAGAGAATAAAGGTAATAAGAAAAATGTGATTTTGGTAAAAATATATCTGAGTTCTATTTCCTGGACCATCTAGGGATACCTGGAAATGATACTGAGCAGTGAAATAGAACCAGAAGTTCTGGCTAGATGTTCTCCAGCACCACAATGTAGATAAGAATTTCTGACATGACAAGCCCCAAGCAAAACCTTTGGAAGAACAAAGGATTCAAGCCTAAACAATGGAAATTAGCATGGAACATGAAATGCAGGGCCTTCTGGATTCCTCCAAGGAACATTAGCCTACCTCAAACAAAATTGGAAAAAACACAGGCCAACAAGAGTGAGAAGCCTAGATGTTTACTAGAAATGCTTTTACCTACAAATGAGTAGATAGCAAATGAACACCCCAGAAAGCCATACCAACAGTACAGAATCTGAGCAGAAAGGAAATCTATATTCGGAATTTGACTTAAAAATAGGCTTTATTTCTAACTCTTTACACCCTGGCTTTATACTATTCTATCAAATGGTATGGGTACTTAAAGAAATGTAACAAAATAAAAGAAAATGTCCCAAATCATACAATAAAAGTCAAAGTGAATAGATGTTTCTAGAAGATCCATTCTTTAGGGAAAACAGATGGGAACCTCGTCACCTTAGTGAGATCAGAGGAGAAAGCAAACAAGATTGTCAGATTAAAGTGGGAATAACCGAGTCACTTCATATTTATTTGATAGTCGTGAAGCTCTCAAGTTCGTTGAGAAAAAAATGCGGTTCATTATGTGGCAACACAATCAAAATAACTGTTAAATTTTAGAATCATAAATATTTTTATTGCCACAATGAGGCGGTGAAAAAGAACTGCTAAGTTTCGATGGCATCCTTCAACATTCATCTTCACAATCCCATTTTATAATGCGTTTACAATAGCATCATCTCATCTCTACCATGTAAATCGAGTTAGATCCCTTTTTTGTTCATTTACAGCACATTTTGCTGGCGGTGGCTAGATAAATGTTTCGGTGAAGGATAATTTGGTTGCCCTCCAGCACTTGAATGTCTGATATTGCACAATCAAGGAATCGGTGTCACATTAAGGCAATTCTTACAATATAATCAAAGTTCTCATGTTGTACTCTCCTTTAGATGAAACAAACTAATGAAATGTATTGACCCTCCTCACGCACTTCTGAAGCAAAACGACTAAGCAGTATGGAGACTACATGAAATACACCGACATTGATTGTGAAGTCGGCTTTTCCCAGTCACACTGGTGGCTGATTAAAGTGTCACATTGACAATATAACCCCTTTTGAACAGGAAATTAATACCAGCTTGGTGGTAAAGAGAATCATCTTCCACAAGGAAACACACCATCATTAATCCTTCTTAGGAAAAAAATAAAAGGTCATACCTTTTGCACAAGTACAATCTTGAGTTTTCTTGTTATGAAAGAATAATCAAAAGTGTCATCACTCTAATTATTTCAAAAAATAAGACACCTTCGGTATTTCAAGCTTATTTTGACTATAATAACTACCCAAAATAAGGACAGAGTAAAAGAAAGAGTAAGACATTTTTGAATCTTTCACTAATTCATGTGAATGGGCATTTAGTTTGAACAGTGAAAGGTGAAGATACTACCAATATTACATCAATAATAAGCATGATTTATTTCTGATACATGAAATAAGAGAAGAAACAGCATAATTCTTAAATTCTAGTTGTGATGTTATACTCAAAAATGTCATTCCCTCCACAGCAAATTTCTCTTTGTAGAAGCTACCACACGCCACTATCCTAGGATTCCAAATGCGAACGAACTTACAAGATAAAGTATCCAAGGGTGGACACACTTGATTTGCCAACCCCTTAACATTCTGTTCCCTCTTGTCATGGAGGGAGGAAATAGTTATTCTACATTTCAGGTTTTCTCCTGTTGCATTCATTTCCCTTTTAATTCTACTTAATAATTCACTCAATAGATAAAACAATGTTGACATTCCTCACCTTAATTAACATGTAATTGCTGCTTGTGTAGGATAGGCATTGTCAGTAGGCTTCCTCCAGCTTCTAGAAGGGGTACGGGAGAAATGAAGTGGATGAAGAAGGCAAGGGAAGGGATGGCTATGTTACTGGGGCTATCTTTTTAAAAATTCAACCATAAGGTCAAGATTATATGCAGACCAAAGTCCTTCTTGCTGGATGTAGAACCCAAACAAGTTCTTCATGGTTCTCACATGGTTTCCATTCTCCTTTCGCTAGCTCTCCCTTCCACTTTGGTCCTACAAAGTTGGACAATAATTTCCATGTGGGGCTGGTCCTCCCTTTCCCACCTTCCTGCAGAATTTGATAGATTTTAGTCACAATGTGTTATAAGGAAAGAGTAAATGTTTAGGAATCAAGATACTTTATTCTCCTTCTCCCACCGTCCCCCAAAGTTACAGTGCCTCCGCCTTGAGTATCTTTTGCTTGGATCAACCTTCTTTTCTTCTTAATGACTTGCTCATAAACTCACCAACTTTTTGAGATAGTAGTTAAAAAGTAATTAAGTAATATAGTAACAATTCCTGCTTTTTTTTTTTAAATGCCTACCTAGGAGCATAGAAAGCGATTTCCTTTATCTGCTAATTTATAACACTAGAACCAAATGCAAAAAGAAAAAAGAAAAAAAAAAAGGCCTCAAAGGAAATAGTTTCTCATGCTAGGAATGCCTTCCACACTTTGCCTTCAAAGTTTAGATCCTACCTATCAGTTCAAGTTTCCTAGCCTGAATTGAGTGAAAACTCCCATTTAAAGGGGGAGGTGGGGGGGGGCAGTTACAGTTGCTGTGAAGGATATTTAAATGCTCTGATGATTACACTTGGTCCGACATTTAAAACCCTGAGTGAGTTTTAGGACTTCTATATATTCTAGATTATCCGTCCCTTTTCAGATGTGTAACTTGCAAATATTTTCTCCCATTTTGTGGATTGCCTTTTTACTGATAGAAGCTTTTTGATACACTGAAGTTTCACATTTTAACAAAGTCCAGCTTTATTTTTTCTTTTGTGGCTTATGCCTTTGGTGTCTTATTCAAGAAGTCATTGCCAAATCCAATGTCATGAAGATTTTCTTCTATGTTTTCTTCTAAGAGTTTCAGTTTTAGCTCTTACATTTAGGGCTTTGATTCACTTTAAGTTAGTTTTTGTGAGCAAAGGACTTGAATAGACATTTCTCCAAAGAGAGGCAAATGGCCAAAAAACATATGAAAAGATGTTCAACAGGACAAATCATGAAGGAAATGCAAATCCGAACCACAATGAGATGCCATTCTCACCTATCAGGATGTCTATTAACAAAACAAACAAAAAAGCAGATAATAGCAAGTGTTGACAAGCCTGTGGAGAAATCAGAAACATGGTACCCTGATGGTGGGAATGCAAAATGGTGACTTCTCTGTGGAGAACAGTATGGTATTCCCACAAAGAGTTAAAAATAGAATTGCCACATAATCCAGCAATTTCACTTCTCGGTATACACCCCAAAGAATTTAAAGTAGGGAAACCAAGAAATATTAGACACAAGTATTTACAGCAGCATTGTTCACAATAGCCAAAGCCTGGAAGACACTCAAGTGTCTATCATTGGGGATAAGTGGATAAATAAAATGGAGTGTACATCCAATGAAAAAAAATTGAGTGGATGACATTTGAAAACGTTATGCTAAGTGAAGTAAGCCAGTCACAGAAGGACATATACTATGTGATTCCACTCGAATGGAGTGGTTAGTGCTTAATATTCACAGGGACTGAAAGGTGAGTGGTGGGAGTGAGACCCTGGGGTGGGGAGCAGGTAATAGAGAGTTCATGTTTAATGGGTAGAGATTCAGTTTTGCAAGATGAAAAAAGTCCTGTGGGTAGATTGATGGTGCTGATTGCACAACAATCATGAATATACTTAATGCCAATGAATTACATACTTAGAAATAATTAAAATGGTAAATTCTATATAATGTATATTTTACCACAATTTTAGAAATTAAAAGAAAACACAACTTAGATTTTGAAAAATTCGAGAGCAGAGAAAGGATTCAATATCTGGTTAATCTACCAATGAATTTATTCCATACTTATTAAGTACTTTTATTTTCTTATATTCTAAATTCAAATAATTTCAAAACAGAGGTAAAAGTACTATCCTCTAGGATCTTACAGTCCAAAGAAGAATCATACAAAGAGGTGTTATTAAATTTAAATATTAAATATAAAAGTTGAAAATTGGAGTATGCAGACCCCAGGGGTAAGATGATTTGTTGGGATACTTTAATAGGAATTCTAACTAAGTTAACTTACTTTAATGTAATTGTTTTATTGAGCGATCATGTATGATGCAATTCATCCATATAAAGTGTACAACTCATTATTTTTTAGTTTATTCACAGAATTGACAACCATTAGCACAATCAATTTTAAAGGAGTTCATGATGTTCTCATTCTTAGGGGACTTTAAGCAACGAACTCCATCATGTGTACTAGTTTCCAAAATCTACAATTAACAAGGCACTCGCTGTTAAGACACAGGGTTCTCAGCCTGCTATCCAGATCTTTTTTTAAGATTTATTAATTTGAGAGAGAGAGAGAGAGAGGGAAGGAGTGGAGGGGAGAGAGAATCCTCAGATAGACTCTCCACTGAACACAGAGCTCAATGGGGTGCTCAATCCCAGGACCCTGAGATCATGACTCCAGCCAAAATCAAGAGGTGGATGCTTAACACACTGAGCCACCCAGAAGCCACTTCTATCCAGATTTCTGAATTGGCTTTGTATAAAGAGATTAAATCTGATGGCCTTGCCCAGACTCATGAGCTTTTTTTTTTTTTCCTTTCTATAAAATTGACAAGCATCAAAAAGATTGCCAGAGAGTTGGGATAAGAAGAGGGTAAAGGGCACTAGCTTCTTGTAAACAAAGAGATAAACATCTGAACATCTGGACATAGATGAAAGAATACTATTTATTATTTTATTTACAGAAGCAAGTGGCAGGTTTATTGTTAGCAGATAAAACACAACAAAAGTTTTGGGAATCTCACAGATAATGCTCACTTGCCTTTTTTTTTTTTCCTCCTAGTGAGCGTGAAATGAAGAAAGCATTCTTACAGTTGTTCTGATAGTGAAATATCCCCCAGGATTACAAGTGCAAAATATCATTTCTGTCTAGAATAATCCTTTTTCTGGAATGGGATATGGATGGGAGTAGACCTGTAGTTTCTTAGAGGAAAGTTTCCATGGGTATTTTTCGTTTGCTTGTTTGTTTTTTAAGACACAATTATTGCCTTTCACTATAGCAAGGGTAACTCAATGGTCAAAGGCAATATTTGTGAAATACATACAGTAACACGTAATGTCAAACCCTGGAACTGGTATCACGGTCACAGATTCAGGTGGTGGAACTCTGCCATATGGCTTCTTGCTATTTATAACGTTCCCAAAAGGATAGCTCTTTCATCCACATGAGCCTTGACTTATTATAGTGTCCAAGTTTCATGGAAGGAGCCTGCTAACATTACCCAATAGCTCTTGTAAGCAATGCTTAAATCAACGGATCTTTTGTAGTTCTCTTTAATGGAGTCTGGATGATGAATTTACATCTATATATCAGAAACATTGTCTTCTGCCCTACATTACTAATGTCAGAAAATTGCCTCTATATAATTCATCAAAGTATTTCTATAGACTCACTCTTTTATTATCTTTTCTCTTGCAAACTGTATAATTCCCCTTCATTCCACGTCAGGGAAGATCTTTAATCTTGCCTGGCTGCATTCTGTGGGTCTTGTACATTAAAGGCCTTGGGCAGGGGCCACAGTAGGCAGTAAAAATGGGAGCAAGCAGTGATGGGGACAGTCTCATGGCAGTGACTTAAAAAATAGCTAGATAGAAAACATTCTTCAATTGATCACAGCCTTTATAAAATGGTTTTAAATGCTTGGTTGACAAAAATTTTATCACCCATGTTTATGCATTTCTTTATTATTTTTTCCTTTACAACTTCTACCCCACTGTATTAATTTGTCCTCCTGGCCCACTCCCAATACACACACTTTAATTCTTTGTCCTCTTTAATAACAGAGACTAGAAAGAGTGAAAGTCTGACAATGTGGTCAGAGCATTTCCATACCAGGGTTATAATGGAACTCTTGGAAATGGCAGACAAGCTTATATGATTCATAATCCCAAACCTTTGATGTCTCAACGCTTATTCCATTCTTCTCTTAGAGTTTGTTCCAGTCGTCTATGGTGGGAAAGTAGAACTGAAGCAGACCCTCTCAAGGGCAGACACACTATTGACAAGTGTATTAGGAACAATGACAATACATTGAAAGGATAAAATCAATGATATTTTTAGATGAAATAAAAACACATAGATTTTAAATGTGAGTTTAAAGCCCTGACAAAGATCCCAAAGGATGGGTTAGATACACCATGGGAAGTCTTCTTCCTCGAGCTGACAGATGTACCACGCAAAGAAACAAAGATCATTTGGGTTATTTGTGTTCTCCAACTGTGAAGGTTGGGCTCAACGGGAGTAAGGTTTTTTCTGAAAGTTGTACAGAAAATTTGCCTTTAGCTGTGAAAAGTAATGAAATAAATTGTCCAAAGAATAACTGAGAAAAATAGAGGGCTGTAACCCAGTCTGATTTGTATTTATCTCTATTTCTCCAAGCACTCATCAACATACCTGATGTACAGTAATTGTTCCATTGGGACTAAGAAGGGGCTTTTACTACTTATGGGTTTCTATGACTTTTTATCTCCTCATCTATAAATTGAGTGTACAGTGGGGTTAGGAACTGAGGCTGTAGAGTCATACAGTTGAGAAAGTACTAATCTTAACTGCACCCTATGTCTAAAATACAAGCAGAGTGAAGAGAGGGTTTCTCAAGATCCTCTTCCCTGTGTGGGCCTGAGTTAAAATTGATCTTCAAAGATTTCCGCATGAGATTTAGGAAGTGGAAGTGAAAGATCAGCCAATACATATGGGAGGTCAATGCAAGACCCCAGAGGCCATCATTGGATTGTTCATTATCCCTGATCCGCCATTAACCTCATAGGATTGGAACAGCAATCAGTTTCCTCCAGCAACCCCCAGTTGGCTCCTTCAACCACTTTATGTCCTAGACAGACATTTTTCCCCCCATGGGAAAAGGAAAGAGTACCTCATGCAGGCCACCTGCATCACTGGGTGTAGTAGATGCAGTAATCAACAGAAATGGTATCCAGTTTGCCTTAATGGGTTCTAGTTTGTTCTCTCAGTTTCCAGATTGCTTGTGTTTTGCATCCAGTTTTCCTCCCTATCTTCCATCTTTTCTCCTGCTGACATTCAGTGACTAGAGGACCACCACCAGATGGTCCTGGTGGTCTTCCTGAAACCCCTTTACCACCCTGTCTTTGTTTCTGATTAGTGGCTTTGCTCTCATCCTCCAACTATCTACTCTCAGAACTTCACTTCCTCAGCTTCTTGCACAATTGTATAAATTCCAATCTCTATAAAACATCCTATTCTTCAAATGACTCATTATAATTTAACACCCCTCCCCCGGTACACTCTAACTGATATAGTTATTAGTACAAGAAGAGGTTGCATATAGGCTTTCCAAATTGGTTCTGGTATATCTGGAATTGGTTTTTTTGATTTGATCCATTTTAAAGGAATCAATGACCTTGTCTGCAGTGGTAAAAGAACACTGATTGTTCATGCCATAGAGTAGCAAATTTCTTAAGTTATCACCTATGTACACTTAAAATAAAATAGCTCTAGAAGACACAACATGGGGTAACCAAGTAGCTGCTGCCATAGTACATTTCTTTTAAAATAAGAAGATTGAGAGTTTAGTTGACTACTTCTAAGTGCAGTAGAGATCTTGAGGATCCACAGAAACCAGATTTATGAAAATAAACCCGACTTCTCTTTCTGTGGGTTGCTGAATTACATTTCAAATGAAATTCACACCCATACAAAGTCTCTTATGTTATTATTAGGGTATTGATGGAATGAGATGGAGTGAAACCCTGACGATTAGGATGGAGTCATAGGAATAGGTTCCCAATGAAAATGGTGTCTTTGACTCTTTACAGTCTGAAAAGCTTCCTTTCCAGTACAAGCAACCTTCCACTCCCAACCAAGGGATCATTCTCACTTTTCTTGAAGAACTCATAGTGGCCTCCTCTGTGGTAGATGTCTTAAAGAGAACCACTGAACTCCTCAAGGTCTAACCCAATCACTCTCTTGTATTTAATCCAATAACCAGACAAGTTTTGGAAGACATTAAGGGAACAAAAAAAATTGCATGGTTTTCCAATTTATATTGACATACCCTGAAATACATATATGGAAATGGATCCATAGGATGTTGGATAAGAATAAAAGGAAAATAATGTTTTTTTTGAATCAAATGTGTGGATGTGATTACACTAAGCAGAGTGGCTGGGAATGGCTTAACATTTTGCTTCCTTGTTGTGGAAATATGGAACCATCAGCAGCACTGAATGAAGCTCAAATAGCAGTAGGTCTTTTTGTTGTTGTTTTGTCTTTTTTTTTTTTTTAAGGTGACACTTGATTACTTATTCCCTAACCCTGGCCTCCAATAGACGCCAGGGAACACTTCCATTATGATAACTTTGAGAATGCACTTGTAAGCAGAGTACCAGCATCCTTAAGATCTCTGTGGTGGCTATTTCCTGCAGGCCAAACGTAAGCATTCACTGAATTCTGAATCCAAACTGGGTTCCCTGAATTCAACATAAATGTTGGAGACTTGAGGTTAGAAGAAATGGGTAGAAGCACTTCATCACCAGGGGCAGGCTATGTGTGCTAATCACAGAGAGAGCAGAGCTATAGCACTAATCAGAAGTATTGGTACTCAGAGATCTTTGGCATTGACTACTTGATTCTGGTATTCTTCTAAATTAAAAAGATGTGCACTCTACTAATATCTTACTTTATGTATGAGTGGAAAATCCCTCTGTTGGTGAAAAGATATATGAATGAATCACCAGAATGAGGAGACATGGGCCCTCAACAAATTTCTGGATTGGAGTCAGTTCACAGTCACAGAACAAACTTGCATAAGGCTGGAAGGGGGGGATTAAGTCCACTTTAAGAATGACTTCATTGCTCTACCAAAAACTTCTGTCATGATTGTTCTTCCTAGCCTTCTCCAAAGGGATCTGCAACTATTTATCAGGGAGACATGCACTGAGAAAGAAGAAATAACTTTCCAGAGATAACTAGTCACTGACTCTGTACCAGCATTAATTACTGGAACCTAAAACACCCCTGTGGTCTCCCAGTCAGTATGGGAGCTTATTGCAATCAGATGATCAATGGAGTTTTGGCTTGTGTCCATCTCACAGTGGGCTCAGTAAGGTGCCTGGACCCACTCTGTGGTTATTTTCCCAGATTCAGAATGAATAGTTGGAATTGACATCCTTAGTAATTGGCAAAATTCCTATATTGGATCCCTGACCTGTGGATTGAAGATTATTATGATAGAAAGGGGCAGGGAGGCAGTAGAGCTGCCTTTAGGTACCAAAGTAATAACGTTAAATAAACAAACCCAGTTCTAAAATGATTGCAGATTACAAACCTGATCAAGGACTTGGGATATGCAAGATTGTGATTCTTAATCTTACCCTCTTAGACTCACTTATTTGGCTTGTGCAGAAGACAATACACTTCACTGGCCCACTTAAGGGCCCTATCAAGTTTCTAATTCATTGTCCTAATCCAATTTTCAGGGATTTTGACCACTTCTGCATTTCATAAGGCATTAACTTGCCATATTTCACTGTATCGTGCTGATGAGAGCTGTGAGTGGGAAGTCACACTATCTGAACAACATGGTAAAGCATATCAATGCCAAAAGAGTGGGTGTAAATGCCAAAAGAATTCAAGTGTCTACCATTTCACTGAACTTCATAGGGTTCTACTTGTTTGAGACTTGTTGAACTACCCCTTTCAAGGTAAAGGACAGGAGCTTGCATCTGGCTACTACCATATGAGACATAGTACCTGGTAGATCTTTCTGAATTTTGGAAGCAGTATACATCTCATTTAGGTGTGCTATTCAAACTTAGTTACCAAATGACTCGAAGGTTCTGAGTAGGGCCCAGAAGAAGAGACAGTCTGCAACAGATCCAGGCTGTCATTCAAGCATCTCTGTACTAAGATCAAATAACCAAGAAGATCTGATAATAGACTCTATGCTCTATATCAGTGGTGAGCGTATAATGCTATATCTTCCATAGCAAAGACTCAAGGATTTGGGAGTCAAAGGATGGATCTAAGAGCTTCTTCTCTTCTAGCTCTTACGGCCCATGAAACATTAGTGAAACTTTTACGTCTTTCTCCTATAACTTTAAAGTACTGGATTTAGAGGTCTTAGTTTCCGAGGAACAAATATTTTTGCCAGAGTTTACAGGATAGATTTCATTAAAATGGAAGGTTAGACATCTCCCTGACCACTTTGTGCTTCTTATACTAATGAACCAGCAGGGAATGGTTGAGATTATTGGATAAGCTGTCATGATTCAACTTACTATCAAGGAGGAGTTGGGTTGTTACTCTAGTGGCCATACAGTGAGTATGCCTGGGATGTAGGAGGTTCCTAAAGTACTTCTTAGTATGCCTATGTCCTCTGATAAAAGTTACTGGAAAACTAAACAACTGGATACACGCAGGCTTGCTAATGGACCAAACAGGATTAAAGACTGAGGTCACTCTACCAGACAAGGAGCCATAGCCGCTCAAGTTTCCTGCTGAAACCAAAGAGAATATGGACAAGGTAGTGAAAGAAGGATATTCTAAATATCAGCAACAGCCATTTGATCCTTACAGAAAGTATCTCTGCCTTATCTTTTTTTTTAAATATTTTATTTATTTATTTGAACAGAGAGAGAGATCACCAGTAGGCAGAGAGGCAGGTAGAAAGAGAGGGGGAAGCAGGCTCCCTACTGAGCAGAGAGCATGATGTGGGGCTCAATCCCAGGACCCTGAGATCATGACCTGAGCCGAAGGCAGAGGCTTTAACCCACTGAGCCACCCAGGCACCCCTCTCTGCCTTATCTTAATGCAACTATATTTGTACATGTATTAACTAATTCTTTTTCTCTGTTTAATCCTGATTTTATAGGTTATCAAATGGAGAGTGTGACTGCACATGAATAGGGATAAATATCACCCAAAGATGGATAAACTGAAATTTGGGCTTTGCAGCCTTTCCTGGGAAAGGTTCGGTTGTAAGAGGGATGATTGCATCATCTCAGGCAGAAGCATGGTTCTGCTATTGTCTTTATTTGGAAGTTAAATATAGTTAGAAGAGCATATGAATGTCAGGTTGACAAAGGGGGGATGGTGCTATTCTATACTGTGTCGACCTAGCTAAACTGCAACTGTCTATCCCAGGATTCTCTTCCATATATAGTTACGGGCATGGTGGAACACAAGGGAAAATAGCAGTAGGGTTGGGAGCAGAGTGAAGCAATGGCCACTATGCTTTGGAGTTGAGTGGAGGGCCAGCTAGTGTTGCAGTTTATACAGAGTGATCTGCTCACTAGATGGATAGGACCCACCGATAACTGCAAATGCAACCACGGGTCTTTTCCTCCTGCATCTCTGAGTCCTGGGCCATGGATATGTGTCCTTGTGTAAATGGGAAACTCTCTCTTCTGAAAGTCACCAGGTGTTGGAGTTTAATGTAGTAAGGAACAGATGTAGGTTCCGGTTGGTCCTTGTCTTTTCTGTTTGTGCATCAATCTTTCCTACCTGCCTGTCCAGTTGTTGACCTCCAGAAAGGTCAGTCTCACCATCGTCCTTTGACACCAGCTCACCTTCTTAATTCTCCAGCTTAGTGATTTTTTTTTCTGATTCTCTAACTGATGCCTTATATATCCTTATTTTACCAGCTTCTTGCATAATCATGTATGATCAAATGATCATTATAAAATTTTTGATTAAATAAATTCTTATTTATATCATTTCAGCTTTACTGATCAAACCTGAATGGATATAAACTTTGAGTCTGAACCTTTTATGAAATGAGGCCCCATTGCATCCAGCATAGCCATCACGTATGACTCATCTTTAGATTCCTTGAACAGGTGTCATGATGACAGAGTGGGGACACGGTTCTTGGAGCCTTGTTGTTACTGGGATTAGGCCTGGGTAGGAGTTTGTTGGCCTAGGGACAAAGCTCAGCACTTTTTGTTATTTTCCCCATGTTTTATTTTGTACAAACCCATTTGCCTTTCTATGTTTATATTTTCTGCACTTTGTGCATTAAGAGGGGATTGAATTTTGAGAACTGTTGCAAGAGGAAAAAAAGGAGCTGAGGTCAAGATTTTATTTATTTATTTGACAGAGAGAGAAAGAGAGATCACAAGTAGGCAGAGAAACAGGCAGAGAGATGGGGAAGCAGGCTCCCTGCTGAGCAGAGCCCGATGAGGGGCTCGATCCCAGAACCCTGAGATTATGACCTGAGTCAAAGGCAGAGGCTTTAAACCACTGAGCCACCCAGGCGCCCCAGGAGCTGTGGTCAAAACAACATTCAACAGAAGATAAATGTCCCCAAATTATTACTACCTATTGCTTCAAATGCCAATGATTTAAACATTTCAACCACAAATATTACTAAATGAATACGATTCTCATTTGTAACCCAGAAGTATGCAAACAATTTAAACTCAGTAGAGAACTCCACGTATCAGTCCATTTTATGCAATAAAATATGCCAAGTCAAGTTCCTCCTAGATTTGTAGCAAAACACAGATAAAATTCAGAAAGAATACTTCTTATCTTGCTGTTCCCCTTAGATAATTTAATTCGCCTCCGTGGCTTCAACTGTAGGTCAAATGCAAGTGACTTCAACATCTACGTCCATGTTCGTGAGGATGCTCCACTGATGTTCTTGGGAGGTGAACTCCCAAGAATGGAGGGCTGTGTTCACAGAGGAAACCACATGGATCCACAATGAGAAAACAAATCACTGCTGATGTGTGTGCATGCACACACTTAAAAAATTGGCAGAAAACATCTTTCTTAGGATGTCCAAAGTCCTGGCCTACAGTGCATGGATGTGAGATGTACTGCATAATTTATCATAGCAAGGTCCTCTTTTAGCACATGACTAACTTTCAGTGCATTGCTCTAAGGGAATGCTATTGTCTATGCTTTGCCTATAGGAAAATATTTTTTTTCCTTGCAATAACTTATATAGTTTCACTCATTCCATTTTCTGACTTGCTTCTGGCTTGTTGCTCCAGCACTTCTGAACCACAAAGCAAGTATGTCATTTAAAAAATATCAGCTAGTAAGGATAAACGTTCTCTGAGCCCATGCACAAAACATTTGATAGTTTAAAAAGGAAAAGAAAAAGAAAAAAAGAAAAGAAAAAGGAAAAAGAGGAAACTAAAAAGGATAAGAGCTTTTCAATCAACTTGATAAAAAATTTAAGTTAATTAAAAGATGACTCCATTTTTCCCTAGAAGGCGACACTGATCTTTATTATTAATGCATACCAGCGTTCCATAGCTGTGCATAATGACGGCCTATAACATCAGGAGCAGTTTCATCGGGAACCTAATTTGTTATAAAATTTTTTCTAGTGTTCTTAAAGTGTGGCCTCTGCCACCACCTCCCTCCTACTTCTGGGCTGGTTCTGAACTCTGAGAGAATGTCTTCCTTTCTGCTTTCACCTGAGAATTAATTTACAAGATTGTTTTTAGTTTTAAAATAGTTTCCAAACCTTCAAAAAAAATCACTTATAAGATTTTCACTTTGCTTTTGTTTTTTTGTGTTCTATAAATAGAAACTATTGTCAGAACATCACACGCATGCAATCTTCTCTTCTGTAAGAACAGCCTTAGCAGGGAGAGCAAAGAGAAAGGCGATTAAAAGATGTCATATTTTAATTCAAATATTAGAATTAGAGAAGATTAAAATATTCCCAAAATAAGTGTATCAAGTTTAATTGAGTCATTCATGCCCACATTTATTCACATGACTAAATATTTATTGGGTGCTTTCTATATGCCAGGCATGGTATTGGATATTGGGGAGATAAAGATGTTTGTTTATTTTTTTTAAGATTTTATTTATTTATTTAACAGAGAGAGAGAGATCACAAGTAGGCAGAGAGACAGGCAGAGAGAGAGGGGCGGGTGGGGGGGAAAGCAGGCTCCCCGCTGAGCAGAAAGCCCGATGCTGGGCTTGATCCCAGGACCCTGAGATCATGACCTGAGCCGAAGGCAGAGGTTTTAACCCACTGGGCCACCCAGGCACCCCAAGATAAAGATGTTTAAAACAGTTTCTGCAACTGAAAGGATTATGGTATTTACTACCTAGTACTTATTGTCCCAGATAGAAGAATAAAAGGAAAATTAAGTCACAGTGCCTACTTTCAAGGAATTACTATTTCATACAAAAGTACAAAGTAGGGACACCTGGGTGGCTCCGTTGGTTGAGTGTCCAGCTCTTGATTTCAGCTCAGGCCACGATCTCAGGGTCATGAGGTAGAGTTGTACGTTGGGCTGTGCGCTGAGCATGGAGTCTACTTGAGATTCTCTGTCTCTCCCTCTCCCTCTCCCCCTTCCCACCCCCATAAGCTCCCCCCACTGTCTCTCTCTATAAAAATAAAGAAATCAATAAAATCTTTATAAATAAATACATAAATAACATAACATAACATAAGTAAATAAATGACAAAGTAAAACTCAATATAGAACAATGTTCCAACCCCTGTGTGTAAAAGGTGTCAGATGTGAAAGTCCATGGGGCCAAAGGATTTGAAGGAGACCCTGTGAAGGAGATAATCCTCAAGTTGGATCAGGAAGTACGGGCTGAAATTATGGCATGTTAATACTATACAATATGCTGCAGTTAGAATTCTGCAGTTAGAATCAACTTACTGTTGAGTAAGACAAAGAAAGTTATAAAAAATATATATGGTACGATTCATTATGAATTCATTATGAATTCAATATGAATTCATTATGAATTCATATTCATAAAAAAATAAAAATCAAAACCTAAAAAAAAAAAAAGGATGGTCTGAATTTGGACAGATATTTATAGAAAGGAAAGATGTGGCAGCCAGTAAATGTTTCCAGAAGGCACGTGGCATTCCATATTCAGGGAAAAGTAAAAAACTGGGCTGTCAGCAGTGAGTGTGGGGTACGTAGGAATCATCCCAGTAGAAAAACATGGCAGTGTGGGAAGAGGTTGACATTCTATGCCATAATCTGTAAAGCAAGAGCCAAATCAATTGCAGTATTTTCTCTTGCTTCAGACATAATCCAGCACTGGTATAACAGATTGGGAGTGACCTAAGGCCTAGACATCTACTTACCTTCTTCATAAAGAAAATTCTGGAGAAAATGGCCAGCTACCAGAAGAAACCAGTTCATGAGAAAAAAATGTACATAAACTTCACTTATGGTCATATATTACAGGAAGTTATCGAGATTAAATACAAAGTATGCATAAAGTAAATACAAAGATGTACATATATAATAATGAAAATTGTACATAGGAAACTGATTTACGTTCTACAGGAAAAAGCAGAAGGGAGAGAAAAAACATACGGAATTAGATCTAATACCCAGATAGAAGAAGGGATGTGGGAAAAGACACAAGAAAGCTGCCCAAACAAACCAGTTTAAATAAGTGGGAGGAAGAGGGGTAAAATGGAGACCAAAGGAGAATTGAAGTAAGATTTGCCCGTGCTATCTCTTAGAGGGAATAGGCCCTCCTCAAGGCTAGTGGAAGGGAACAGAGGAAAAGTGCAAATCAGACCTTCTCCCATTACAGTTCTCTTATCCATGTAATTCTGTGGAAGGAAGATCTAGTAAGAGAAGTAGAAATTAAATACCCTGAACCATCAGTTTTCCCAGTACCGGCTCATGGGTAACATGGCCCTGGATTCCCAAATGTGGTGAGCTCTCAGTGGTTCTCATATTAGAAAGAAGGTAAGAGAAGTAGAAGGAGTTGAACTTTAAGGATCATTTAGCCAACAAATTCATTCTTAAGGCTAACAATACAGTGACATTGCACTTTGCCTGTGGGTTAGTTCCTAAATTAAACGTCTAAGGTGAAAACTGTGTATGCTCAAAATGGGTCTTTGAAAGGCTTAGGGTATAGACTAAGATGTTCTAGAAAAGGAACTGTAACACACAGCAATTCTCTCAAGCCACAGTCCAGGTGCAAGGGGCAGGCAGGACCGGAGAGCCTGGAAGCTGTGCTGCAAGAGATCACTCAGGGACCCGGGTTCTTTCCCTCTCATGGTTCCTGTGTATGATCAAGATAGGATGAAAAGAAGTGGAAGAAAACCCATTTCTTTTTAAGGAAGTTATATGCAGTTTGGTCCCATCACTTCTACTTCCTTGTCACTGATGAGAAATTGGATTCTTGGCCACACTGAGCTGCAAAGAATGATGGGAAATATAGCCTCTAGCTGACTGGCCATGGGCACCCTGAGGAGAAAGTGGACAAATTAGAGGGAAATCTCAGGAAATGAATTCTGAGAGAAACCCGGGCTTTTTCCTTAGTCTGCTTTTCATTGCTAATCAAACCATGCACTCCCCTCTTGACAGATATTTACCTCCACTCAAAGGGAAAACCTCAGCCTCTCATTCACTACTGTAACCAGTTCAAGGCCCCAGGTCTGTGGATGATGTGGATTTCCTTTCATCAAGCCCAGCTGTGGTTCCTTGCAGTTCCACAATCTATAAACTAACAGACAACTTAGTTATCTGTCGTTCAATCCAGTGTATCATGGTGAAGAAGAAAGTAAGGCTTCCTTTAATCCCCAGAGTTCAATTTCATTCCATTTTGCCTGCACACCAGCTCATTCTTGCTCAAGATTTCTCTCTTAAAAGATTTTCCTAGAAGCAGCAAAAACATCTAAAACACAAAATCATTCTGAGTTGTTCTAACTAGTTTCCTTGGAGCAGTCTTGAAAAACACTAAAAATCTCACTAGCTCCCCAAGCTATTATATCAACATCAAACCATTAAGAAAATACCAAACATGGCATGATATATTCGAAGTGTTGAAAGGAAAAAAACTTATAACCAAGAATATGCTACCCAGCAAGGATTTATTCAGAATTGAAGGGAACAGAACCTAAATGTCTATCAGTGCTAAATCAACTTTATAAGAAATATTAAAGGAACTCCTTTCAGTGGAAAAAAAAGGCTGTAACTAGAAATAAGAAAATATAAGAAATAAAAATCCTCATTGGTAAAGACAAACATCTCGAAAAGGTGGTGTATTATAAAGCTAGTATGAGGTTTAAAAAACAAAAATAGTAAAATGAACTGTATCTACTATAATTAGTTAAGAGTTACACAAAATAAGAAAATGCAAAATATGTCATCAAAAGCATAAAATGTGGCAGGGGTAGGGGTAAATGTGCAGAGATTTCAGAATGTGTTCAAACTTTAACCAGCACCTTAAAATGGACTGCTATGTACATAGGATGTCATATATGAATGTTACGGTAACTACAAATAAAAATCCTAGAACTACACAAAAATTTAACAGAAAGGAATCTAACATAACACTAAAGGGGGTCATCAGATCACTAGGAAAGAGTGCAGAAGAAGAAAGGAACACAGAAGAACAAAACAAAACAAAACAAAAACCCACCCAAATGGAAATAAATACATACCTTTCAGTCATTACTTTAAATGTAAATGGACTAAATGTTCCAATTAAAAGACAGAGGTGGCTGAATGAATGGATAAAAAAAAAAAAAAAAAAAAAAAAAACAAGACCCATCCATATGCTGCCTTCAAGAGACTCACTTATTTACTTATTTTTAAAGATTTTATTTATTTATTTGAGAGAGAGAAAGAGCATGAGCTAGGTGAGGGGCAGGGAGAGAAGCAGGCTCTCCACTGAGCAGGAAGCCTGAGGAGGAGCTCGATCCTGTGGTATCATGACCTGGGCAGGAGGCAGACACTTAACCTACTGAACCACTCAGGTGTCCCAACTCTAGATCTAAAGGCATCCACAGACTGAAAGTGAAGGGATGGAAAGAGATATCCCATGCAAATGGAAATGAAAAGAAAGCTGGAGTAGCAATACTTATATCAGGCAAAAAAAACTTATTTGACTGAATAGTTTTTTAATTAACATATAATGTATTATTTGTTTCAGGAGTACAGGTCTGTGATTCATCAGTCTTAAACAACACACAGCACTCACCACAACACATACCCTCCCCAGTGTCCATCACCCAGCCACCCCATCCTCCCACCCCCCTCGCCTCCAGCAACCCTCAGTTTGTTTCCTGAGATTAAGAGTCTCTTACGGTTTATCTCCTTCTCTGATTTCATCTTGTTTCCTTTTTCCTCTCTTCCCCTATGATCCTCTGCCTTGCGGAATTTAAGATAAAAATAATTAAGACAAAATAGACTTTAAAACAAAGACTATAACAAGAGACAAAGAAGGGCATTACATAATAATAAATGGATAATCCAACAAAGAGATATAACATTTGTAAATATGTATGTACCCAACATAGGAGCAACTAAATATATAAAACAAATATTAACAGGCACAAAAGGAGAAATAGACAGTAATACAATAATAGCAGACTTTAACACCTCACTTACATCAGTGAATAGTTCATCCAGATAGAAAACTAATAATAATAAAAAAAAAACATTGACCTTGAACAATATATTAGCCCAAATGGACTTAATAGATATGTACAGAACATTCCACCCAAAAAAGAAGACTATACATTCTTCTCAAGCATACCCAGAATGTTTCTTTGGGATATGTTAGGCCATACAATACATGTTAGGCCACACAACAAATCTCAAATTTAAGAAGATTGAAATCATATCAGTTACCTTTTCTGACAGCAACAATATGAAACTAGAAATCATTCACAGAAAGAAAACTGAAAAATAAAACCCACAAATGTGGAACTAAACAATATGTTGTTAAACAATGAAGGTGTTAGTGAAGAAATCAAAGAGGAAACAAATATATATATTGGGAATATATACTGGGGGTAGAGGGTTTTGACAAATTGGCTCATAATTATTATGGAGGCTAAGAAGTCCCATCATTTGCCATCTGAACCTGGAAACTCACGGAAAATGATGGTTTAATTCCAGTCCCAGTCTAAATGCCTGCAAACCAGGGGAGTCAATGATGTCCATTCCAGTCCAAGGACAGGAGAAGACCTGTGTCCTAGCACATACCAATAGATTGGGGGAAAAACAATGCAGACTTCTCCTCCCTATTCCTTTTTTTCTATTCTGGCCCTCAACAGATCTGATGAGGCACACCACATTTTATTAACTCTATTTATTGCATCATTTTCTCTTGAAAGAACTAAAGAAACATTGTCAGGAGTTCAATGCACTTTCTTTGTGTTATAGTATCTGTCCACTGTTGGTGTATGGATATGCTCAATATATGAATTTATGCTCTTAAGTCCTTTAGTCTTGATTTGTAATTCATCGCAATATTGAATATATAAAAGTTTGTTGCTAATGAAGCAAAGGGTTATGTTACAGGCTGTAGGTTTTTTAATTGAAAAATGAAAACAAGATTTTATATCTCACAAAGCCTTTTGATATTTTTATGCATTGAAAATAATTTATCGGGTGCCTGGGCAGCTCAGTGGGTTAAAGGCTCTGCCTTCTGCTTGGGTCATGATTTCAAGAGTCCTGGAATTGAGCCCTGCGTCAGGATCTCTACTCAGCAGGGAGTCTGCTTCCCCCTCTCTCTCTCCTTGCCTCTGCCTACTTGTGATCTTTCTCTCTCTCTCTGTCAAATAAATAAATAAATAAAATCTTTAAAAAAGAAAAGAAAGAAAGGAAAGGAAAGGAAGAAAGGAAAAGAAAAAAAGAAAAAAGAAAAGAAAAAAGAAAGAAAAGAAAAGAAAAAAGAATTTATCTGCATACTTTTCATGCTAGTCTGAATCACGGGCATATTCAGGAGAAAATCATCAGAATTCCATGTCGATGTTTCACTGTTAATTAATTTGTTTGCTTCCCTTGGTCATGAAAATGTCTGAAATGCTTTTGCAGTAACTTTTATGTTCTTTCAACCCAGGAGTAAATCAAGAGAATCTGAAGGTCATAGGAACACATTCTCTTTATTTTGCCTATTTGCATTCATCAATTTATCTTCCCTCCCATCTGCCAGCCAAGAGTGGCCTCAGCAGTTAGTGGTGCAATGGGAGCTATTCATGTCAAATAGACTGGTTCAAGTCCAACAGAGGTCCGGAGAATAGTTTTTGATACTTGAAACCATAAGTCTTTACTTAGAATTTATTGCATATGCATTAGTGCTTTTCTCTTAAAGAAAAAAAAAGGAGAAACACATATGTGCATGTTCAGATAAAAGCTAGAGCATTGTTATCAATCCTATGGGAATCTATCTCTTGAACCACAAATCAAAATGCTGACAAAAGTTTCTGTGCCTCTGCTGAGTGTAAAAGGATGTATGTGAAGTATAGGTCACATAATGAAACGCCAGAATTTCAGAATAACACGGTGACTAATAGAACTGAGAAATAACTGGAATCAAAACTGTTCCAAAAAACCCAAGGCATACGGACCCTCATAGGTTTTCATTTGAATGCAGAAATGGTGACCTCTATCATGTGTGCTATGAAGACTCTGAGTTTCTCAAAACGAAGTCTGTATCTTATTTTGGAGCCATCATTGTCCATCGTGCATTCCTGGGAGAACACAGGCAGGGCTGACATTTAGCAGGGTGTTCCAGGATGGCCAAGATAATGGTTTAGCTACCATCTGTTCTGTCGGTGCCTGTACCATATCAGTTGCTAAATATGTTTATAATATTCTCTCTCTCTTTCTCTCTCTCTCTCTCTCTCTCTCTCCCCTTACAAAGGTGTTTTACTTGAGACTTCTGCTTTTCCCTAGAGGGAATGGAATACACTGAGGAAAGGAGATAAGACCATATATTTTTGCACATCGACTTAACATGCTTCTTCCACATTTTGTCAGGAGACATGTATACACATGTATATTATATGCGTGTGTATTCTGCAAAGCATCTGCCTATCCATACATAACATGCATATATGCATATAGATTTACATACACATATTATATATCACCCCCCCCTATAAAATACAGAAGAAGCCTATTGAGTCAGTACACAAAAATATACGGTCTTACCTCCCTTCCACAGTGTCGTCCATTTCTTCTAGGGAAAATTCAAATTTTGAAATAAAACTCTCACATTTGTTTTTATAAGTATGTGCGCCAATAGCAAAAACACAATACTGGAAGCCTATCACCCATGAAGATAGAGTTCTGCCCAACTTAAATCCTCTGTGCCAACTCGCACAATGGTGACTTGGTTCAGGGAGGTTCCGAGTCATTTCTCCAGGATGCCAGATTGCATCCTGAGATGTAGATGGGACAGAGTGGTGCATTAAGAGAAGTGAACGGGAAGAGGAAGTAGAACCGGAAGCAAGTAGCGGCTGCTGTCAAGGGCCAATATGGATGACAGAACAGTAATAATCAGGAGAGGAGATGAAGAAGACAAGTAGACATCAGCTTGAGAACCAGATAGAGCAGAATGAGAGTCTCAGTTCACCAGTTTACAAATGCCCTCTGTTCTGTGCCCACAGTGCTGCCTCACAATTTTACTAAATTGTTTTTCTACTAAACAGACTTTCCGACCTTTAGAGAGAACTGGACGATATCAAATGGATCCCATTCTTGTTAAGTCCTCAACTCGTCCCCTCCTTAACTCATTCTATGATTTATAGATGAAATAGAAGCCGCTGGATGAGACCTTCCTCAAAACCAACAAATCTGGGGCACCTGGGTGGCTCAGTCAGTTGGGCATCTGCCTTTAGCTCACGTCATGACGCTGGGATCCCGGGGTCGAGCCTAACCTCTGGCTCCCTGTTCAGCAGGGAGTCTGCTTGTCCTTCTCTCTCTGACCCTCCCTTTTGCTCATGCTCTCTCTCTCTCACCATCTCTTTCTCTAAAATGAATGAATGAATGAATGAATGAATGAATGAATAGATAGATAGATAGATAGATAGATAGATAGATAGATAGATAGATAAAACTTTAAAAAAAACCTCACAAATTTTCCTGTCACCAACCTCTCCTCCATCTTACTACTGTGATGGGAGAGGTATGTCTTCTCCTACTGGGGGTCACTCTTCCCAAATGGGCTCCACTTCCTGTCCTCTCCTGTCTCCTCAGGAATCTTTTCTAGAAATGTTGGTGGGATCCTCTTTTATCCTTTGATACTGACCATGGTTCCAAATGACACTGATAAGGTGATGAGCCCCACATTTTGATCTTCTATTGCATCTCTGGGTTCTAGACTCCTATCATATATTTGACTTAATTCCTCAGCTTGGATGCCTGATGGATATCTCAGACTTAATGTAACCAAATATTCAATGTCTTTTCTTTTTTTTTAAATATATTTATTTGAGAGAGAGAGAGCATGTGGGCTGTCATGGGGGAAGGACAGAGGGAGAGGGAGCAAGAATCTCAAGCAGACTCCAAACTCAGAACAGAGCCCAACAGGGGGCTCAAACTCAGGACTCTGAGATCACAACCTGAGCTGAAACCAAGAGTCGGAAGCTTAACCTACCGAGCTACCCAGGCACTCCCTTGATTTCTTTTCTTAATTTTTGTACTCTCTCTGGTTTCCCCATATTAATAATTTATAGAGCTTCTGCTCAGGCAAATACTTAGGGTCATCTGTGATCCTGATTTTTCTCATAGCCACATTTAAAAAAAAAAGTAGGGTGGTTATGTTAACTAATTAGAATTTAAATAAAAATTTGAAAACAAATAAAATTAAAAAAAATAAAGTAGGACAGTTATCACACCCAAAGCACACTCAGACTGGTTTTTTATCTTCATTGGCAAATGGAGGCTAAAGCAGATTTTGCTGGGGGAAGAAAACAAAAGAGGAAATGTGACTTTTGCAAAAATATTGTGAAATAATACCCAATATTATTTAAAAGTTTGGAGTTATATAAACCATGCAGCACTAAGTGAAAAGAAAATTATGACTGCCTATGCACTGCAACATAGTAAGTCAAATGGTAAAAGAACATGCTTCTTATAGTCTTCTTTCTCCCTATAATCCCCCCCAGGAGGATTAACCCCTCCTTAATTTGTTTTTTACCCATTCCTGAGCATTCCTCTGAACTTTTATTACAAACTAAGATTAATTAATAATATAAAGAGATTTTTGCATGGTGTAAAATGGTTAATAAATGATATTATATACACTCTTGGATGATTTGCTTTTTTTCTTTTTCAATACTTTATTTCTGAGATGCAATCGTTCTACTACCTGTAACTCTAGTTCATTTCCATGGATGAGAGGATTCTAGTCTATGAACATACCACAGCCCTTTCCCATTCTTCTGCTGATGGTTGTAACTATTTTTAAGTTTGTGATTTTTAATAAACAATGCTGCTCTGAATATTCTTTCTCATGTTTTCTAGTATATAAGTATGAGAGTTTCTCCGTGTTATATATACTAAGGAATGAAATTCCCAGGTTATAAAATATAGGTATCTTTAACTTAACTAGACATTGTTTAATTTTTTTTCACATAGTTTAAGTCAAATATATCATTAGCGATTATCAGGAGTCCCTTTCTTTGCATCCTTGCCAACACTTGGAATTGTCAGACTTCTTAATATTCTCCAATCTGATGAAAGTAAAAATGTATCTCATTGAATTTTTATTTTATTTTACTTTATTAATATGATTGAGAATGTTTGATATATTTATTGCCCATTCATGTTTCCTCCTTTGTAAGTTACTTGTTCAAATCTTCTGTTCAATTTTATACATATCTATATATCTATATATTTGTTCTCTTCCTTAGAATACTATTTTTCCCAAAGGTTATTCTAAAAGAAAATAGTTGAAAAGATGCTTCTCCCATAAATAAGAAAGAATATATGTGAATTTGGTCTTGACCACTAGATACTTTTTATTTTATGAAAAGATAAAAACAAAAGACTCAGGTAAAGTTTATCAGTAGACCATGATAGTACTTGGAATCTCATTAAGTTACAAGTAAGATGTTGAGAAGGCTTTCTTTCCTGGCAGTAATTGTACTGGAGGGGTTGTCTTGGTTCATGGGGGTCTTCTGGTCTGCAAAGGAATCTCATATAGCAGTGGAGAATATCTTGGACATACCCAGGGAATACACTGTGAGAGGCCTGAGTCCAACCTTTACCTACTTTGACTTGTCTTACTCTCACTGATTATAGAATGAGAGTGCCGTCCAGACCCAGCTGGCTCTTCCAAGCAGATGTGTGCAGGTGGCCTGGAATCTTAAGTGCTCCCCTATAAATAAAATTTATTAGAGGATTAAGTGATCACTTGTCAGTCTTGAAAGGAGTAGATTGGACCCCTGAGTCTGGCCATTCAAAGATCTGAAGGATGCCCCTGGCATCTTCTTGTCCATGGAAGCTTTCTTTTCTAGATCTGTCTGTGTCTCTCTACCTCTAGAGACTTCAGAGCATTTTTTATACAAAATACACTTCCCATAAGCAATGTAATGTATTAGATTATATAGGGTGTAATAAAGCATTCATAGTTTTTTCCCTCAACAGATAGAAAACAGATGTGTTTCTGAAGCAGCTCAGAAAGTGAATGTGTAAAGGAAGGGAAAAAATCATATTTTGCAGCCAAGAAAATGAAAGAACTGTATTTCAGACTCGGGTCATGTCGTGTGTATGGGCTCAACTCCACACCTGGGTGAGGTCATTTGTCAATTTAAAAAGGGAGAGAAGTGAGTGATCCATTTGAGCCCAACTTTTCTGTGTCTGATATTTGTGGTTACGTTGAGATGTCCATACAAGTTAATGACAATAATAATGAGGCAAAAAAAAAAAAAAACAGCACTTCAACAAATTGAAGTTTCAACTTATTGAGTACAATTGAGATGACTGGGTCTTCGTCTATAGATTTTACAGCTTTACATTAGAGTGAGAAGGTAACTTATCTGAATCTCAGTTTCCCAGTAATATGGGGATGCTGTCATAATGTTTGAGCCCAAGTACTTGTCTTAGAGCTAAAGCAAAAAAGTAAAATATATATAATTTTAAACCACCATTTTCACAATGGAAAATTACTAAGACCCAGGGTGTTTTCCTGCCTTTCCCATGCTTATACCGCTAATAAGTGAAGTCAGATTCAACCTAGACCCTACATCCAGTGTTATTTCTGATGGTATATTTTGCATTTCCTCTTGGTACAGTGAAGTTTGATGGTCAGATGAAAGTGTTTGGAAAAACTAAGCCTGTAGTCCATTAAATGACTTATGGTGTGAATTCTGAGAGAGAGGGGGAGGAAGTGGGAGAGAGGAAGAGAGAGAAGTGAGATATTCTGATTCAGCCTCTATCAATCAATTAAAAATCAATTGCATAGCAAATCATTACGCTGAGTGCTCGGGGTGCAGGGCACGGTCTCCCAACCTTGGCACTATTGACATTTTGAGTTGGATAGATCTTTCCTGGGGCTTTCCCAGTGCATTGCACGATGTTAAGCAGCATCCCTGGCCTCTGCCCGCTAGATGCCAGGAGCAATTATCCCCCACGTCCAGGTTCCAGCTGTAACAACCAAAAATGTCTCCAGAAATTGCAGAATGTCCCCCACTCCAACTCTCAGCTGGAAACCACCAGTGTACATATATGGAATATGGGGTTTGTTTTCTAAAGAATGCATGCAGGACAGGATAGAGGGGTAATGTATTTTCTCATGGTAAGCCGCTATATATACGTAGCGAATGGAAATGTTGGGCAGGTTAGTATTGATCACAACATGGAAAGCTTTGTGTAAAGCACTAAAGAACTTTGTTTGTGGTGCTTTGAGATTTGTACTCAATCGGTTTGAATAACAACGAAGCCTTCTATGACAGGAGATACACTGAATTTTAGGAGTAAGGAAACCTACTTTCCTTAACAACACAGCCTGTCCTAAGAGGTCAGTCTTTGATGATACTGCACTTCCGATTTTATCATAAATTAACAAATAAACACCAAGAAATCCATGTTCTGTTAAAATTCAAAGAGTATAAAAAGTGTATTACTTGAAAAGATAAGATTGGCTTCAAGCCTATCATTTTATCTCAAATGTCTTTTCCTTGTTCTTGCCATTTTATTGGTCATCCATCTTTCGCTTTATGATCAAACTAATTTTTTATTGTCGTTTGGTGTATGTATCTAAACACTGGTCCGCCTCCTCTAATGAGTACTCTGATTATCATTACACTAGATGGTCTCTATCTCTCTCTTCGCAGTAATCGATTTCATCTCTTTCCTTCTAATTTTTTTGTTTCTCTCAGGCCTGTCAACCTTGCCTATGGAAGGCATATTTCTTCCACTTCTTACTCCTTAGAATATGCTTGTTCATTTCCATGACAATATTTTGTCTGAATTTTTTGAGATATTCTGGGACATGCTGCAGGATGAAAGGTCAGAAATTGATAAGAGACTAGTGAAAGAAGGAAGAATCTTTGATTCTTCTTCCTCCTTTGATTCAAAAGCCATCCAACCTGGGAGCCCATGGACAGAGAGGAGAGGCTGGGGAAGGAGCACATAAGAGGTTGCTTGTGCTAAATCTGAACCCACATCATTGTTTCTGAATGGAACTCCCAGTGCAGTTAAATGGACTTAGCACATAAGCAAAAATATTGAAATTAAATTAGTGCAGGGTAAGAAGGAATAGAGCACATCACAAGGTGGTTATATTAGTCATTTCATTGAAACAGAATATAAAGAGATTTACAAAAAGGCATTGGTTCACCAACACTACACATAATTTAAGGCTGAAAAAAAAATCATGGGGCACCTGGATGGCTCAGTTTGCTAGGTGCCCGACTCTTGATTTCAGGTCAGGTCATGATCTCAGGATTATGAGATAGAGCCCGGAGTCAGGCTCTGCACTGGGCATGGAACCTGCTTAAGATTCTCTCTCTCCCCCTCTGCCCCTCCTTCCCCCACAAAAAATCACATATTGCTGAATGCTGAGATTTCTGCCTTAAGGACTGAGATTTAAAAGTACCTATACATATGTCAAAGAAAGGCTAGACCCTCACTAACTATGCTATTCTATGCTTTTCCCTGGATTTAAGCCCCAAGTCCCAAAATAATATCCCCCTTTTAAGTCCTTATCTCTGAATAATCCATCTGTACTAAGCTAGGAGTTAAATAAGCTAACTACAGTAGCAATAAAAATATTACGGGGAGAATTGCAAATGCACATGTTTACAAACCAGAAGACCTTACATTTTAGGATAGTCAAAGTAATTACTCTATTGATTGAGGGGAAAAAAAAAACTTAAATGCTAAAATAAATCACTAGAGTTAAGTACACAAATCGCAAATGTTGTAATTATTCTATTTACCAGGTTTTTAAGTTGTAAACAGTAAAAATCCAGAGGCCAGGTTAAGCACATACATAATCAACAAAACCCAAGCATATTATATTTTAATGAGTTCCAGTTATAATTAAATAAGTCATTGACTCTCCGTGAGAGCTGAGAGCAAACGAGCTCTAGTAGGGCCTGGGACAGAGGACTACCAATGGTGTCTGCATGCTGAGGGCAGAGCCAGAGGGAGAAACCACTCGTCACTCAAGGTCCTGGGAAGGTTCTGGGAGTCCTCCTAGTTGAACACACTGAGTTTTCTGAGCACTTACTGTGTACGAGGATTTTATACATTAATGCATTTATATAACATGTATATCATCAAAATATGCATATACATATATACATATGTAATATGTATATACATATATACATACACATATATAATATGTACATATACATATACATATAGAATATGTGTATCCAGGACCTAGCTAAGGTTATTGTCACCCTCTTGCAGACAAGGAAGCTAAAGCACGAAGCGTTAGGTATGAAGCCTTCAAAGAAGGCAGTTAAGAAGTTACAAAAGAGGGATCCCTGGGTGAATCTGCCTTTGGCTCAGGTCATGACCCCAGGGTCCTTGGATCAAGCCCTGCATTGGGCTGCCTGCTCAGCGAGAACCTCCTTCTCCCTCTCCCTCTACCCCTGTCCCCTGCTTGTGCTCTCTCTCATGCGTGCACACTCTCTCTCTCTCTCTCTCGGATAAATAAATAAAATCTTAAAAAAAAAAAGTTACAGAGCAGGGATTCGAAAACACTTGCATGTCTCCAGACCTCCATGTCTTCACTTCTTTTTCTGACCTCTGCTGCAAGAACGGGAGCTCTGCTCTGCTGTTCCCACCTCAGCACAAGAACCTGGAAACTTTTTATTTTAATCACATGCCCTGGCAGTGAACTCTGTGTCTTCAACATTTCAGAAACCCTCAACATGATGTTCCCTTGTTACAATTTTGGTTAACTAGGAGGAGAAACCAATAGAGGGTGAGAAAAAGGAGTTGTGAGAGAAGGAAGTAGAGACATAGGAAGACACCTCAAGGGAGATTTGGTCTCAGTGATTACGTTTGGAGCATTTACTTTTTCTCAGGCGCTGTGGTCCATAATACATATACCTTTTCAGCAACACAGAAGCTTCATGGAATCAATTTTATGGACCCCGTTAGTGATGAATCGCTAGAAGTCACAAGTAGTTCAGGGTCATGTTCAAAGGGCCAGACTGAGGACATGCGTGAGCCAACTCAAACCAAATCCTCAGAATCCAAGATTGTAACATTTTCTCTAGCTAACCAGAAAGTTTGGGTCAGAATAACAGAAACAGAATAGAAAGAGAGGGGAAAATGAACTTAACAGTAAAGCTAAAGACCTGATAATAAATGTAAATACTATAAAGACGACTCAGACTAGAGATTTGAGAATGAAAGAGCCACTTGGCTTTCTTATCACTCCATAAATGCCACGGTCTCCTTTCTCCATGGGTCCCCAACATGGATGTTGGTCACTCTGGGAAAGACCCAAGCTCACTCTGAGGGTGGGGTTCTGGTGAGTGAACATTCTGAAGTACCTCCTCGGGGTTTTTTTATGTAGATTAATGGTACCATTGAACATTATGGGACACTGGACTCCCCTGCCCAGAGGGGTCCTTCATTCTCAAATATGCAGACAGGAAGCGAAGAGAAATTTTTGCAGGCTGTGTATGGTGGTGTTGAAAAAACAACTCTCTTTGAGAAGAACTTGTGGTTTTGTGCTAATTTTTGTCACCTTCATAAGTAAAGTTTTGCACCACATGAAAAGTTTAACTTTTAATTAAAATATGCTACTGTGGCAATGACCATCAGAAGACTCCGGAATGAAACTTACCTTATAGTGGCCTGGAGCAAAGAACAATAGACTGGGTGTGGCATGACCCATCTTTCTGGTTCCCCAGAACTAAGAGAGCTCCTGGAACACGCTAAAACAGGGAAAGTCTTGGGAAAAAGAAAGACTAACACAATGAAAGGCAAGGGCCAAGGGATGAGTATGCTTGCCTTGTGAATGCAGAACGGCATGTCTGGAGAGTGAATAATTCTACGGTCAAATAGTGACAAGGTTCTGCAAGGTGAATTAATAATATGATCAAGGTTCCCTGCTCTTATATTTCCATTTGCAGAAAGCTTGTTTTTTTAAACATGCACTTTTTTCCAGTTTTATTGAGATATAATTGATATATAACATTGTGTAAGTTTCAGGTGTACAACATGGTGACTTGATAGACGTATATATTGCAAAACGAGCACCACAATAAGATTAAGAGCCATCACCTCACACAGTTACAATTGTTTTTCCTTGTGATGAGAACTTTTAAGATCTCTCTTAGCAACGTTCAAATAGACCATACAGTAGCGTTAACTATAGTCATCAGGTTGTTCATTGCATCTCTGGAGCTTATTTATCTTGGGCTAGAAATCTATACCTTTTGATCACCTTCACCTAATTCCCCCAGCCCCCACCTCTGATAACCACAGGTCTGACCTCTACTTCAGTGAGGTTAATTGTTTTTTAAGATTTCACGTATAAGGGGCCCCTGGGTGGCGCAGTTGGTTGAGCGACTGCCCTTGGCTCAGGTCATGATCCCAGAGTCCCGGGATCGAGTCCCACATCGGGCTCCCAGCTCCATGGGGAGTCCGCTTCTCACTCTGACCTGCTCTCTCTCACTCTCTCTCTTTCCTAATAAATGAATAAATAAATCTTTAAAAAAAAAAAAAGATTTCACGTATAAGTGAGATCATGTAGCCATGATCTTTCTCTTCTGAGTTGGCATTAACACCCTCAAAAGTTCCATCCATCTTGCCACAAAAGGCAGAATTCCCTTCTTTTTATGATTGAATAGTATGCATACATATATAGGCATATTATGCATCTGTATATACCATTATTTCTTTATGTGTTCATCCATTGATGGACTCAGGTTGTTCCCATTTCTTGACTATTATAAATAATGATACAGTGAACATGGAGATGCAGATATCTCTTCAACATAACGATTTTTAAATTTCCTTCAGATTTATACCCAGAAGTAGAATTGCTGGATCATATGGTAGTTCTACTTTTGATTTTTCGAGGACCCTCCAGACTGTTTTCCAGTGTGGCTGTACCAATTTACATTCCCACCAACAGTGCGAGAGAGTTCCCTATTTTCCACATCCACACCAGCATTTGTTATCTCTCATCTTTTGGTGATAGTAAATACCCACTTTTTCGTTCATCCCTTCCAATGCAATAGCAACATTTTTATTATCCCAAAGTGTAAGATAAACAAAAATAACAACAAACACTAAAAACAAACTCAAATGGTCACTTAAAATTAGTGCTGAGAAGGGCTTCAGGATCCATCTGGTCATTTTTTTGATAAGATTTATTTATTATTTATTTATTTATTTATTTATTTATTTATTTATTTATTTGAGAGAGGGAGAGAGAACAAGAAATAGTGCCTGGAAGCAGGAGGAGAGGCCAAGGGAGAAGCAGAGAATTTCAAGCAGATTCTATGCTGAGTGAGGAACCAACATCGGGCTTGTTCTCACAACCCTGAGATCATGACCTGAGCCGAAACCGAGAGTTGGACACTTAACTGCCTGAGCCATCCAGGTACCCCTCAGATCTATCTGGTCTTACCCCCTTCTTTTACTAGTCAAAAAACCAAGTCCCAGGAAGCAGGAGATATTTGCCCCAAACCAGTCTTCTGAGCCCAGTTTTGTTAGGTGCCGTAGTGAGATGCGATCTTCTCAGAGGAAGTCCCCTTATTGGATAATTCGGCATGTTGCCAAACAGTGAAGAAGCAGTTGGACCACAACTCGAGTTGCTTTCATGTAACGGGATTCAGTTTTGTTTGCCTGAGCTGGCAAAGTTGCTGTGTGAGGACCCGGGAATCTCTGCAGCATCGGAGGGGGGCCTGCTGTCAGAGGGAGCGGGACAGCGGGAGCCCCTCGTTGTTAGACTGTGAGAATGCCTTCAGGTGGTCACCGCATCTGAAGCACAGCCCTCAGAGAGCTGACATCTCCTGGAAGGGCTGCCAAAATATTCCCACACTAATATGGACTTTTGAGCCCTTATTAAGTAGCTTACGGTTTCTGCATTAACAAATGCGGCCCACTGCTGTGACGATCCCCACTATGTCTTGAAAAAGATATAGGAAGATCAGCCAAGGACGAAAATGTTTTGGGGAATCCCCATTCCAGTGGAGAAGTCATCTATCCTGCTACGGCTCTCCCAACTGAGAAACTGAGCTGGAAAAACCTATCCATTGCTTTCTCTGTGTGAGTGTCTCAGTGTGTGTGTGTGTGTGTGTGTGTGTGTGTGTGTGTGTCAGAGAGAGAGAGAGAGAGAGAAAGAGAGAGAAAGAGAGGGAAAGAGACAGAAATCAATATCCGACACACAATGATATTTTCTAAAACATTAATTTCCTTGATTTAGGAAGGAAAATCTAAGTGGAATTAGCTTGTCAATGTGAAAGCATTACTGGTTATAATTTATTTCAGAATGTTGAAAGTATTGGGGGCAGGGAAGCACCCGCGGCCAATAATTTGCAATATTCTATACCCAGTTAATGACCTTTTACATATGGACTTGAGCAGACTTTGTGGGTACAATATATTTCCAGTGTCCCAGTGGGTCGGGCCTAATTGATATCATTAGAGCCCCCAGTCCTTTCGCACGTGGCCTTGGAGATGTCGGTGTTACCAAGAAAGCTGCTTTTGATTTATTTTGCTTTTCTTCTTTATTCTTTACCTCTTTTCTTTCTTCCTTTCTCAAGTTCTGCTCAAAGGCCAAACTTGTGAAGGTTAAAAACCCACAATCCAACTGCAGGGTTGGAACATTCTGGCTTGCAAATCTGTTTCTAAAGTCAGGACTTCTAACGAGACGCCCTTGGCATGTCTAACGGGGAGTGAGGGAGCCTTTTTTTTTTTTTGTCCTAAAAGGGGGCAGACTATGTGTAAAACACACTAAAACATTTCATTCCCTTCTCAGATGTCTCTTGTTCCCTTTGGAAGAAAAGTATCTTCTTGCTCCAGCTGCGGCAAAAAACTTGAGGTCTCCAAATGATCTTATAAAACTTTTCTCTGTTCAGGTTCAAGTTCCGTGTCCCCTTAGCTCTGAAACAAGTTTTCATCCTCAGCCTTAAGCTTACAATGGAACTTTTATAGTAATTGACTCTTGTAAAAAGTCTTTAGGTTTGACTTCTTTTTATTTAAGCTACAACAATCTAATAAATGTGTTTGAATTGATTATGGGAAGTAAGCTTATGTATTTTAGATTATTTTCAAATCTCTCCCTCTGTCAAGAAAAGAGATTCCGAAAGCCATCAGCCAGAGATCACGCATTTCATTTGATTCTGGAAGTAACCAGTGTTTAGGCATGCCATCTAATAGTATAGACTCAATTATTTAGTGTATTCATTTCTACCAGTTGAATTGCACTAAAAGTATTAAATGTTATCATTCTTTGATGTTCCATTAAAATGAAATGTGAAAAGAATACCATTCATGGAATTTTATCCTTGAGATCTCTAAAAAATTTTTTTGTGTTATTTTTATTGATAGGTACAGGATAGATTACAGAACATTTTCACAAGTCTTTATCTAATTGAGATTCACAACCATGGATGGTATGCAGGGGAATTCCTGTATTTCAGAGGTGGAGACTGATAATTTTTGCCTCTTTAGGCAAAAGAGTTTGCCTGCATCCACATAGTTGAGAGAGAACATAGACTAGTGCCTAGTCCCCATAATTTCTAGTTCACAGCTATGTCCATGACCAAAAGCAGCCTGTTTGGGGAAAGTTCCAGAACTTATAACGCGGCTTGCAAAACTTCGCAAAATTTGCCTTGCCATGTCAGCATCCTCTGCCCAGGCTAGGTTCTGCTAAATCAAACTTACTGTGTCAAGTTCTATTTCCTTGTTCATTTGTTTCTTTTCTTTTTCCTCGGCCTTTCTGGAATATTCTTAGTATGTAGCCTGGAATATTCTTAGTATCTTGCTATTTGTGCTATGGGGAGAAAGGTTAGATTCCCCAGTTAGTAAACAGTGTTCTTCACTGTTTGACTTCTCAGGGTTAATAGGCTAAGTGTTGCCAACCTCCGATTATGAAGTGCTGGCCTAACTTAAACAATCACAGAGGGTAAGTGATTTGCCCAAGGTCATGCAGCCTAATAGTGAGTCCACTATCTGGACTTCTGGAGTCTTAGACCCAAGCCCATGCCATCAAGTCACTCTGACTGTCTGCTTTCTGGAGCAGACATTTGTCTGTGCACTTTGGTCAAAATACTGTAGAACTGTTTAGGAATAAGGAAGTCATAGAAAGAAGCTGACACTGCAAAGGAACCACAGTTGTATGAGGAAATGTAATCTCTCCCCAGCGCCCGTATCCAGTGGGCAATTGCACGGAAGAGCTTCAAAAGCAGAAAGTGCTTACGAACATATCTTAAGCCAGCTCCGTAACAATGACCAGTTCTAATTTTACAGATGGACTGGTCTCTATAAAATATTGCAATCCATATTATTAAAATAGAAATAGAGAAGCACACATGCACACATACTGCTTGAGTCACTCTTAAGGAATATTTTTCTTTTATGACACACATTTTAAACAATATTAGTACCTCCCAAGGCTTACAAATTGGCACTGTCTGACCCTTGGTGAATTTCTGGGAGACAAAATAAGTGGAAGAATAATCTGACGCAGTGAGAGATCACAGAGAAGAGAAATGTTGGCATTCCCTAATACTTCTGGGTTCCTTGGCTTCGCTCAGAGCAGACCTTTGTCCACACTACACTTTAACACAAATTAGGGGGGAAAATGTTCCTGGGCAGAAACAACCCCATAGCTAAGGCACCCTTCCTTTTAGGAAAACCCAGCCCTCTTCAGAACTGATAGCTTGGTGAGCAGTATTCCGGCTGGATTCCAACCCCCACCTGCCCCTTTAGCTGGGTGTCCTGGTGCAGTGAACTCCCTGCACAACCGAATAGGAGCACTGGCAGCAGAGAACCCGCTCCTCCAGTGGTCTCTCCTTCTTCCCTCAAAATATGATGTGTCACGCTTGGTCAGGGAACACAGCACCATTAGGGACCATTATTACCACCTAATACATTTTTATGGGCAAGGAGTGTTCTTCTACAGACTTCCCCCTTGGGTCCCGATCATATAACTATAAATTTCACGGAGAGCTTTCAGTTTTTTGTTATGATGCTACAACCCCTAACCACCCCCATCGATTCTGTTCTCTGGAATTCTCTTCCTTATTCGTCAGGCTTCCCTCCGTCCTACCTCTCTTTTGGCATATGCACTCCGACCTTCACAACCGCGCACATATGTATAGTACAAAGAGTTTCTCAGCCATGATCAACAATAAATAAATCCCAGAGGCAGCATTGAATTACAACAGTTTTATTTCCACCATCATTCTCCCTTGCTTTGCCGGCTTCTCTCAAAGTGAAAAGAACCTTGATGTTGTTGGGAAACCAGATGAATGGGTTCGGTCAGCAGAGATCTAATGCTTGCGCTGTTTCTTTGGGAAATCGGAGGGCCAGAGTGCAAAGTAGCCTCTCCTTTAGGTCAGGGAGGGGGCACATTAGTTATTTGTTTTTAAAGGTATGGTTGAGAATTAATCAAAATGAAACACAGGTTTTCCTTCTCTTGGGGAGAACGGAGAGTCTGAAGTGAGGCCGACCTGAGACTGAACCTTGGTTTGGTTATAAACTGTGCGAACGAACGTGGGCGGGAGAGTTCACCCTGAGAGGCTCAGTGTCCTAATCTGCAAAATGGGATTGACAGCGCCCCCTGCCGGCCGTGCTTGGGGACGAAATGGAGGATGGCAGAGCCCTTTCCCTGCTCCGTCCTTCCTGTCTCTAGGTCTTGCTCTGTTAATTCTTCCTCTTTGTCCTTCTTTCTCCAGGGCCCCTGTCTTTGCTTCTCTTCTTTGACTTCTTTCTCTTCCTCTTCTCCCACCTTCCCAAAAGAGAATGGCTATCTTTTTTTCCACCTTGTTCTTTAGAGGATTTTCTTCGGCAGGATGATGTCACAGACCTTCCCTCCTGTGAATAGAACCATTTTGATCAAGACAAAACCACCATGGGAGCCTAGGAAAGGTCGCCTGGAGCCGCCGTGTGTAGAACCAGCCCCGCAAAGAGACCGCCCTTCATGAAGAACTTTTGAATTGAAAAGAATGTTTCTATTCACCACGACATCTTTCCAACTTAACAAGGGGAAGTTAAAAGACTTGCTCCTGAACTCAAGGAGCATCAAACTTTACATATTTTGCTTCACCATAACCCTAGAACAGTGAACTATTCCTGGAAAAAAAGGCTTTCATGGCCATTTCAAGAGAAACACCCAGCGACTGATTAAGGATCTGACCCAGCTATAAAGCAAGGGACAGACTTTTGGGGGTGATTTTTTTTCCCCCTGAGGTTATTGTCCCTGGGTCAGTAGGAAGGCATTTATGTCTAATAGTTTTATACTGATTAAAAGAAAATGGGATTGTAGCCCTCTACCCTGGTCTCTTTCCAAAACCACTTGGGGCCATCTCAAGCCTGGCAGATGAATGAATTCAGTATTTCTTCGCAGCGTTAAAAAGAGAGAAAAAAATCTTTGCAATTAAACATTTCTCTATATTTCTATATCTATATTTAGATAGATAATCTCTCTGATTGGGTATCTAAATATTATTCTGTAGGTCTCTGAGACAAATAAGACTATGTCAAGGTTGAGTTGGGAAGAAACACTTACCATTTCGACTTTCACCTCTCCTGTTTTCTCTTCTCTTTCTGCCCTACACGTCTCCTCCTCCTCAGACTCACCAGATACCCTGAATTGTGGTAACCACTTCTGACAAAGCCCCAGCAAAGTGCAGCAGTCTTTCCAAGAACCAGTCCCTTCCTATGGAATTCATATGTCAACTCGGTTAAATTGTTAAATTCCAACCATTTTAACTCAAAAGCCATTTATTCAAATGTATTTATACAGCAAACACCAAAACCACCCACTGTCAGATGCTCACGCATATGCATACTTAGACACCTCAAGAGCTCATGCCGACCTGACAGTAGGCAAGGCTGCTATATTTTACGTTTTCTGAAATGCAATCATTACTGTAAAGGAGGGGAAAAAAAGAATCACTACCTTACGACAAATTACTGGAATCAGTATGCCCAATATTTCAAGACTCAGCGCTGCAAGGAAAATTCCAGCTATAAGTTAGTCCACTTACCAGCGCTATGATACCAACGAATGGCTTTTCAGTTTTTCTGTGACAGTTTTTCTGTGACATTCCAATGTCGTCATTGAAATTCCTGCAGGGAGGTGAGCTTGAAAGTGGTTTGTCTCAGATTTTAATCATTGACTTCCTAGGTTTGGAGGCTGATATTTCCCTTCCTAGTGTAATTCAGTTGTCCTTTAAAAATATATGTATATTTTATTTATTTATTTGAGAGAGAGCGAGCACAAGCAGGATGGGGAGGGGCAAAGAGAAAGGGAGAAGACGACTCCGTGCTGAGCAGGGAGCCGAAGACGGGGTGCGATCCCAGGACCGGAGCCAAGGGCAGACGATTAACTGGCTGAGCACCTAGGTACCCTGTTTTGATGGCTGGCTAAAATGCAGTCATCTATCAGGATTAAGCCACCTTCTTTCTCCTTCCTAGTAGATGTTCATTTCAGCCCATCCCCGTCAACTCTGCGACCTTTAATTCACTAATAGGTACACTATGAGGTAGACATCCTTCTCTTATTTTTATATGAAGGAAGCATCATCCAAAGTGACTGGCATTTCCAAATGCGGAGAATGATTTCACAGAGAGGCGAGGCTCGATTCCCCAACCTCTATCCAAATTCATTCCTTAGGCTCACATCATGGCTTTATAAAAATTAAAAAAAAAATGTATTCAAACAGTATACTCTTGGCAGATAGTGAACCCAATCCTGGAGTCCTAAGTGCACAACGTAAATTGACAGCAGTGGGATTTCTTTGTACACAAGAGTCAATTAAAATTATGAAACTGGACCCAGGGTAGGTTCAGGGGCATTAACATTCAGACACACTTTGACATTTGCAACAGGAATGGGCCAGACACTCCCTTCAGGGTACCTCTTCGCTCATCATTTAAACCTTCCTCTTTCCTCCTGATTTCAAAATAAGGAGCTCAATGCCTTCACTTCATCTTGCAGGGCTGATTAACTGGCTAATGGACCATTTTTCCATGGTGTAGCTTTCTCATATTTCATTAGACGCACAAGACTTTTGTGTCGCCTGTCCCTCTCCAGAGAACCCTGGGTTCTCAGCTGTTTCTTCAAGAACACAGAAGTGTTTAGATCTCTTCTCTGTTTTTCAGAAATGGCATAATCCTTAGTCACTGACAATGGTCTAGTCCTTCGATCTGGGTACTGGGCTTTTCTCTAATTCCTCCCCAGATCCTCAGCTGGTGCTAAGGTCAGTGCTGAGGGCCAGTGGGACGCTGTGTCTCTGAAGCTACAGGTCCCCCTGGCCTCCAGCTGCTGTGCCGAAAGAAGGGTGTTGTTCTACCACCTGAATGGAAACCTTCGCTGGGTGCCTTCTTCCCCCATCAAATTAGTATAAATCATCCCATACTTCATGGAATGTGCTTTGAACGGGTGGGAGAGAAAATTAGGGTTTTTTTTTTCCTCCTCTTTTGCAATTTTGATGCTATCTGAGTTCATGATTACTATTTCATGTACAGGAAACTGGAAAGTTTCGAGAAGTTGTCAGAAAATCAGGATAAATGAAAATGTCACGAACAACCAAAACGTGTGTGTTGTCACGTACACACGCATGCACACACGTGATTTACTGCTTACCAGCAGCTATTTTTTGAGCATGTATGCTTTGGACAAGGCATATTGAAATGCATCATACAAAGATGTGTAGGGGCTTGCATGGCGCCATGGGTTAAGTGACTAATGCTTGGTTTCGGCTCAGGTCATGATCTCAGGGTTATGAGATCAAGCCCTGCGTGGGGCTCTGCACTCATTTCAGAGTGTGCTTAGGATTTTTGTCCTTTTTCTTTTCCTCCCATTCTGCCCTTCCCCTGCTCAAGCACTCTCTCTCTCTCTCTCTCTCTAAAACCAATAAATAAATAAAATCTTAAAAAAAAAAACCATATGTAGCCGGGATGGCTCAGTGGGTTAAGCATCTGTCTTCAGCTGAGGTCATGATCTCAAGGACCTGGGATCGAGCCATGGGCTGGATCCCAGCTCAGTGGGGAGTCTGCTTCTCACTGGCCCTCTGCCCCTTCTCCCCCAACTCATGATCTCTCTCTTTCAAATAAATAAAATATTTTTTTTTTTAAGCATGGCTCTGACCTCCAGGACTTTAGAATTAGTTTGTAGTGAGAAATCCCACTTTTGACAGGTTATTTTTCTGGTTCCAAAGCAATGACTTACATATCACCCAAATCTGGAAAGTTTAGAAAAACTTAGGAAAACTTAATCTCATCAGAGATGAAAACAGATGTAGGAGCTATTTTTTAGAAAATGCTATACTGCCTTCTCAAGGCAAATACCAATATGACTAAAATTAGGGGGGAAAGGGAGCAAATAAAACTGTTGTCTTCTTGAAGATGTCAAAGTTCTGAAAAGATCACTGAGTTAAGTACCTGAGTTAAGGATTTTAATAATTCCTGCCACTGGGGAGATGCATGTATTCCAGTGGGGACAGAAGAAAAGTTCCCCTCTCCTTTTCTAATTTTAAATAACTTATATATGATATATAATCATAAATTTATAATATTACATATTACATTATATAAAATGTATAAAATAATTATAAATGTAAAATATATAATTATGTATACAGATATTTAAAATACTACCTGTCACAGTAGAAATCTTGAAAACCAAAAAATCTATAAAGAAAACTAGTCAATCACCTAATTTTTTTTTAAGATTTAATTAATTTATTTAAGAGAGAGAACAAGCAGAGGGAAGGAGAGAGACAAGAACACTCTTCACTGAGCCCACTGCCTGATGCGGGGCTCAATGTCATGACCCCAAGATCATGACCTCAGCTGAACTCAAGAATCCGACATCTAACCAACTGAGCCAACCAGGCTCAGTCTGATCTTTTCACTACATATTGATAAACAAACAAACAGACAAGCCAAATGGTCCTGGAAACTAGGAGTTAATAAGTAGGCCCTAAAGACTTCTGCTGAAGATAAATATTACACAGAAAGTAAATAATAATTAGACAAGGTCAACTCTGAGGCCATATAAAGTCTGACAAAAGGCCACTCAGTAATCATACCTGGGCAACAGCCAAAGACAAGGATGCCACACAACCACAAAAATAACCAAATCTCTTCTTCAGTTGGTTAAAAGTCAGTAACTATGACATCAATGGCAGCTTTCATCCTCCTTCATTTCTTTCATTTTCTAATAAAAACCATAAGTATACTTAACCCCTAAGTGCTCCCATTTCAGGAGAGCACCCAAGATCAACGTCAACTTTTACTTCTTTAAACCTTCCCCAAAGCCACCCAGCAGAAGCCCAAACCCTCCATGCAAGTTCTTCCCAGACACCTTCTTACTGAGAAGTACCTTGGGTATGCTTACTCCTGTCTCAACAACTTACTACGACTTTGATTTATTCCTGATGTCTTTTGACTGGTTCATTAAAAAAATAATACTCAATGTTTAAAACCTTTTTTCTTTTAAAGATTTTATTTATTTATTTAAGAGAGAGAGAGATAGAGAGATCACAAGTAGGCAGAGAGGCAGGCAGAGAGAGAGGGGGAAGGAGGCTCCCCGCTGAGCAAAGAGCCCGATTTGGGGCTCAATCCCAGGACCCTGAGACCATGACCTGAGCTGAAGGCAGGGGCCTTAACCCACTGAGCCACCCAGGTGCCCCAAAACCTTTTTTTTTAAAGATTTTTTTTATTTATTTATTAGAGAGCGAGAGACTGAGAATGAGAGGGGAGAAGGCCAGAGGGAGAAGCAGACTTCCCGCAGAGCTGGGAGTCCGATATGGGACTCGATCCCGGGACTCCGGGATCATGACCTGAGCCGAAGGCAGTCGCTCAACCAACTGAGCCACCCAGGTGCCCCAAAACCTTTTTTTTAACAAAAAAAATTATTATTTTTTAAACAATTCTCATTAGTCTTTGTAAAGACGATTTTAAATGTCTGCTTAAGGGTTCTATTATACAGATGTTATTCCCTTTGAAAATACATAATATGTAAGAATTATACAAAAATTTTATACTTGATAGTTTAGAGAGTATGTCACAAAATGTTTTCCTTTTTTCTCCCAGCTTAATGGAAATATCATTGATACATAAAATATGTTAGTTTTTAGGTGCACAATGTGATGATTTGATACCCGTATATGTTGCAAAATGATTATCACAACAAGCTTAGTTAACACATATATCCTCGCACAAATTAGCATTTGTGCATGTGTGTGTGCCTATGTGTGCACATGTTGACAGCATTTAAGATCTACTTTCTTAACAATTTTTGAGTATGTAATACAATACTGTTAATTATAGTCACCAAGCTCTCCACTGGATTCCTGGAAATTATTTGCCTGAAACCAAGAAGTTTTTAGCCTTTGATCAACATCTCTCCATTTCCTCCAACACCTGGCAACCACTGTTCTCCCCTATTTCTTGGACATTTTTAGATTCTACACAGAAGTGAGAACCTATAGTATCACACAATTTTCTTTTTATAATTTGTATCTATGCAATAACCCTGTAGGGTGACCTATAGAGTACTATGCTCATCTTAAAGTTGAGAGAATGAAAATTCAGTAAGAAAAAAAAAATTTATACCTCAGTAGTAACTGAAAAGGCTGGAACTTCATTCAGTGTAATTTAGTGTTGTTTATCCTACACACTCTGATGGCTCTTCTTCCTTCAAAAGGCTTCAGGGTCTAGCTTGCCTTTCCATAAATTGTATGTATTAAAATCTGGTTTTTATATTATCATCCTTTCACTGATGGACATGTCTGTGCTTCATGAATCTGATACCAGTTTTAAATTCCTTTGCAATGGTTATGACCTCAAGTGTGGCAGGATAATTTATTGCATTCTGTGAATAGTGCGGAAGTTAAGGGAATAGACTTGGTTGCCAGAAGACTGGGTTGGAATCCTGGCTTCACCACTTGGTTGGTTGGTTGGCTTTGGGGATTTTATTTATCATATTTGTGCCTCAGTTTCTCATAGAGAAGAAAATAGAGGTAGTAGTGTTTTCCACAATATTGTTGCTATATTGATTAATTTTCCTTAAAAAATCCATACCTGTTTTATAAGCTAAAAGTTTCCATTTTACAATAAATTCCATTTTTATTTATTTATTTTATTTTTTATTTTATTTGACATAGTGAGGGATCACAAGCAGACAGAGAGGCAGGCAGAGAGAGAGGGGAAAGCAGGCTCTTGCTGAGCAGAGACCCCCCCGATGCGGGGCTCAATCCCAGGACCCTGGGATCATGACCTGAGCCGAAGGCAAAGGCTTTAACCCACTGAGCCACCCAGATGCCCCAATAAATTCTATTTTTAAAGGCATTACAAATTGTGTCATCTTTAACAGACAGTCCAATCTAATGGTTCAAACATTGCAACTGGAATTACGTGTTTTGTCTATGTTGCCAATTCCTTCCATGACCTCCTAGAGAATGACCTGGCTACTCCTCGGGTTCATTTCTCCAACTACAGGCAGAATACAAAGGCCACTGTATCACAGGGCAAAGTCACATTGTTTCTGGGACCCCAGATCCTGCACATGTCCTGAATGGAATTGTGAAAATATAGGACTCTATGGTGAGTCCCAAGGTTCTTCCACTATAAGTGTGGTACAGGGATACAACTCCCAAATTTGGGTAGAGAGAGATAAATCTTATTTTTGGAAATTTTTTTCCAATTTATTTATTTTTTAAACTGTGATTCCATGCTAGCTAATAGTGTTGTATATTTCACTTAGCACAATACTCTCTAGCTCCATTGATGTTGTTGCAAATGGCAAGACAAGATTTTATTCTTTTTTATGGCTGAATAATATTCCATGGTGTGTATATAATCACTTTGGTTTATTCATTTATCTATCTATGGACACTTGAGCTGCTTCCACAGTTTGGCTATTGTAAATAATGCTGTAGTAAAAATAACGGTGCATATATCCCTTTAAATTAGTGTTTTCATATTATTTAGGTAAATACCTAGTAATGAAATTACTGGGGGTAGTTGTATTTTTAATTTTTTGAGCAACCTCCATACTGTCATCCCCTATACTGCACTGATTTGCATTCCCACCAACAGTGCAAGAGGGTTCCTATTTCTCTACATCTTCACCAACACTTATTTCTTGAGTTTTTTATTTTAGCCATTCTGACAGGTGTGAGGTGGTAGCTCATTGTGGTTTCGATTTGCTTTTCCCCGATGATGAGTGACATTGAGGAGAGCAAATAATTTTATAGGTTCAAGTAGTGTTCTAAGGCTTGCTGAAAAAAATACATTGGTACAGACATCAGGCTTTCTATTGATTTCAGCATTTACTGTTTATGAATTTTAAACATGCAAAAAGCATTGCTAAGTGTCACACAATACATGCCCTACTTTCCATGCCACATTAAAAGAGGACTGTGAGCCTTAGGGAACAATAATAGAACACCTATGTATTTACCTAAAAGCTAATCCTCCCGTGGAGCTATGCCCCTTAAGTGTAGTTCAGAGAACTAAAGAAAATTTAGTGTTATTTGTACCATGTGTAATTGACCTCAATTTGGCAAAGCAATACAGTCAGGGTTTTTACATCGTTATTCCTTCTTAAACATACTTTGTGAGATTTTGAAATGATCTATTAGAGGGAAAGTCAAGGAGAAACATAAAAATAGGTTCCCTTATATGGATGGTGACAAGGGTGCCTGGGTGGTGCAGTCAGTTAAGCATCTGACTCATCACGATCAGCTCCGGTCACTATCTCAGGGTCGTAAGATTGAGTCCTGCATCGGGGTCCACACTCAGTGTGGAGTCTGATTGAGACTCTCTCTCTCCATCTATCTCTGTCCTTCCCCCCATGTTCTCTCTCTCCCTAAAATAAGCAAATAAACCTATAGATAGATAGATAAATGAACAAATAAATGGATGGTGACAAACTGTATAATCCTGCTGGTATAATTAATTCATTTTGTTATCAATAAGATTTTGCCTGTGGCCCCCAAAGTCTGCAGTGCCCCCGCTCCCATTCTCTATATGCAGGGATGAGGGTCTTAGGTGTACGCTGTGCAAGGGGAGGCCCAATTCCAGTGGGGCTGAGAGTGCATATAATGTGGTATTTTTCTTGTTATCATGTTCACACTCCAAATACATACATATTTGCATATGTTTACATATAATATATACGTACATACACTTTTCCTCATTTCACTATTAGGAAATGATTCCAGCCAATAAATTATTCCAGTGAATCCTTGTCTATTTGAAGACCATTTTTTCTTTACTAGATCCATATACTCTGAAAGAAGTTACTTTATTAAGAGCAAATATTTTTTAAAGCTATACAGTATAAGAATTGTTAAAAGTGGAAGATTCTGGAGCACCCGGGTGGCTCGGTTGGTTAATATCTCTCTGCCTTCAGCTCAGGTCATGATTTTGGGGTCTTAGGATCAAGTTCCATGTCAGGCTCCTTGTTTGGTGGAGAGACTGCTTCTCCCTCTCCTTCTGTTCCTTCCCCCTGCTTGTGCGCTCTCTCTCTCAAATAAATAAATAAATAAAATCTTTAAAAATATACATATTCTTCTTCACTGGACAATGTGTACACCTGTGTACCATGAAGTGATGCGTTGCATTGTAGATGCAAGCCAAAGAATGCCAAGTATTGCTGGTACCACCAGAAACTAGGGAGGCATGGAGCACCTTTTCCCTCAGAGCCTCCAGAAGCAACCAACCCTGCCCACACCACAATCTTGAACTTCTAGCCCCCAAAACTACAAATGAATAAATTTCTGTTAAGTCACCAAGTTTGTGATCCTTTGTAGACCTAGGAAACAAATACACCAAATAATACCAATTAAGTTATTATATTTTTTTCTATTCTTCATGAAAAAACTATGAAAAGTGAAAATATCGTGGCTTCTCGGTTTCTGATTAACCTTTTTTTTTTTCTGATTTATCTCTAATGAATAAAACCTAGTGCATTACACGTTATCATGTAGAAAAGCGAGTTTGATTGTGTATAGTAATTTCTTTTATTAAATACATTTAAAGAGTAGTTTGTTTATTTGATAAGCCACATGTCCATTTTCTAAGTCTAGAGGTCTCTTAGCAATTAGAAAATTATCAAGAAATCAATTAAAGCATAGGTCTATAAATTTCAAATGATAATTCATAAAGCAATAAGACTTAAAATATCAATACTATAAATCTAACAGTCAGCTTTTTTAAAGATTTTATTTATTTATTTATTTGAGAGAAAGGCAGAGAGTACAAGTGAGAGCATGAGTGGGCGGGGGGAGAGAGGCAGAGGGAGAAGGAGAAGCAGACTCGACACTCAGCAGGGCTTGATCCCAGGACCCTGAGATCATGACCTGAGCAGAAGGCAGACATTTAATTGACTGAACCACCCAGGCTCCTATCTAACAGTCAATCTCAAAAAGAGTTACACAATTCAGTTGAGGAAATTTCTACACCTTGTAGCTGTTAACATTGGGGATCTGAGGAGATTCTAGAACCCTTCCATTTGAACTGAAATCTGTGCTCCCTTCTTTTAGCCAGGTTAACTAGGATCCTGGGTATATCCTTTGTTCCTTGGGATGAGGAGAATCAAAGTAACCAACTCATCTGTGATGGTGGCTAAAGTAAGCCAGTCTTTGGGGACCAAGGGGTATTTTTCTGTTTCTGGAAACATTAAGGTATCCCTGTTTCTGTCTAGGATATACAATGTATAGTAGGAAAAGGTGATTTTTCTATTCTACCAAGGAAATGTACATGAGCAGCCCAGGTAACTCCATCTGGATATTGGTCCCATGCCTCACAAATTATAATCTGAATGTATGAGAAAAAGTAAAGATGATTTATGTATTAGGTGAGCCTATTCCAGTTAGAAGACTTTGGAGCCAAGTTAAATCAGTATTAACAAAAGTCATAGTTATTGATGTGACCATTGAATATTCAGTATAGAAATTAGAGGGTCTCAGAGATTCCCAGAGATGCATGTGTAGGGCCTCAGAAGAAATTGCCATAGGGAATTAGCAAACAGCGACATGTTCTTCCTCTTGCTTTTCCTTTAGTTGTTTGCATCTACTCTTTTTATTTAAGATTTATTTATTTATAATATTATTTACTATTAGTAGTTTTTTTTTAGAGAGAGTGTGCACACCAGTGATGCGAGGGGCCAAGGGTGAGAGAGCGAGAATCCCCAAACAGACCCCCTACCGAGTGTGGAGCCTGACACAGGGTTTGATCCCAGGACTCCGAGATCATAAACTGAGCCGAAATCAAGAGTAGGGTGCTCAATCAACTGAGCCACTGAGGTGCCCTTGCGTGTACTCTTTTTATTCATCTGGGCAAACTGGACACCTCTCCTTCTTGCTTCTCAGCCCTTGTGGTAGAAGATGACTAACCCACAAGTTTACATCGTATAGATTTCTACCACCAGCTGCACAATGAACTATTCTTCTCTGCATTCCATTCAAAAAATCTGGAAATCTCATCTGATAAGCCCACCCAGGAAATCCCTGAACTCGACGACTTTGTCCTGGGGCCTGGAGAACAAGGCTGTATCACAAAAATATGGCTGAAAGTTGACCCAGGTGGAGGAGAGGCAGAGAGAGTGTGGTAGCTACAGATCTGGAGAGTAGATATTTATATATACTAAAATCATTGTCTAAAATTCTTTTGTTCTTTGGATGATACTGGGGCAATGATTAAAAGTACAGTTTATTTTTTGCCAAAGCCCTTTTCTGTATATATATATATATCAATGTGTTGTTCAGTGTTAGTGGTGATCACAGGTTCTGATGGCAGGCAGGCCTGGATGCCAGTTTGGCTCTGTCATATGTTTTTGACCAAGTTCTTTATACCCTTCCAGTATCTGTTTCCCTGAGTGTAAGATGAAGAAAATCATGCCAACTGTGCAGTGTTGGAGCATGCATAAAATAAGAAAATACAAATAAAATAATCAAAATAAAATACTCAGTGTAATATCTGATACCAAGTAGATGCTCAATAGTGATTACTAAAAGAATTGTTTATTCGGCATATCCCATTATGACAGTAAGTTACTGCACCAAACACATATTAGAATTGGCCTACATTGTAATTTCCATGGTGAACCTTTTGGGTTCATATATTCGAATAAGATAGGATTCTAACAATATCCTGAAAGGGTCAGGGATTCTAATGATAGTGATGGGAACAAGTTGATTCCATTTCCCAACTACTTCTCTTGTATATCCTCACCACATAACAGCAAAAACAAAACAAAAAAAGGAAAAAATACAATGAAATGAAACAGTAAAATACCTTGGCAGGTAGGTACACAGAAGGTGGTGTCCATGTTTTCTGGTTATGTATTGTAAGAAAAGTTAAAAGTAGTATGCCCAAATATAGCTAAGAAACCAGCATCCCCAATTCACTATATTGACTTGCTGACATTATCACAAAGAGGACGTGTAATGACCCTTTACCAGAAGAGCTCACCCGAGAGCATGATAGAGATAACATTGAGTAAGCATTTTTTTTAAAGATTTTCTTTATTTTTTTGAGAGAGAGTGAGAGAGAGCATGAGAGGGGAGAAGGTCAGAGGGAGAAGCAGACTCCCCATGGAGCTGGGAGCCTGATGTGGGACTCGATCCCAGGACTCCGGCATCACGACCTGAGCTGAAGGCAGTCGCTTAACCTACTGAGCCACCCAGGCACCCGAGTAAGCATTTTTTAAAGAGCAAATGTCTTTTACACCCGATAAGCTTTGAGCTGTCACACACACACACACACACACACACACACACACGGGGTAAAAGATGGGAAAGCACTGGTATAATCAGTGGTTTCTGTTTTCTTTGTGCTCTGGGATGCAATGCCAGGACAAATCATCAGGTCTCAGAGTGAATTTTCCAGTTACCGTGGATGATGTATTCAGTTGGCCATGGTGACAGAGTGTTGGTATTAGTGGTCCTGAGCGTGATTAATAAGGCTGCTCTGTCTGTGACAGAGTGGAAATGGAACCCCTAAAATTGAATGGAGGTGATCCTACTAAAATCTGTTAGGGATGCTCCTTGGTGGCGGGGGGCGGTGTGTGTGGAACGGTACAAAGGAAGTACCTGGAGTAGAAGTCAGTTCACCAGCTGTAGCCATAGAGATCAAAGCAAGATGGCAACATCCCATTAACCAGAAGGGCGTTTTGCTTCTCAATTGGTCTTCACAATGAACAAGCCCAGATTCCTCCCCTCCCTCCGCAGAAGTATATCTTTAAACAGCACCACGTATATATACTTGTGTGAACTGTTACCTATGTAGATGAGAGGAAAAAAGCAAAATGAGAATATTTCGCCATCGAGTATATTTTTAGAAGTGAGGACATTTTTGTTTTAAAATGTGTTACCCGTCAGGTTTGAAAAGAGAAAGAGAGAGCAACAGAGGGTGTCGATCTTTGGTCTATTAACAGATAGGTTTAGCATGTAGAGTTGAGCCAGGGTTTTATATGACGCAAAATGAAAATATATTCTCTTATGACAGTATATCTCTCATCACTAGTGCAACACAATAAACCTGTATGAAGGAAGAAAGGAAATATTTGAAAAGTTGGGCGAAGCTGTGCCATATTTTAAGAGTTAGAATAAGAGAGTTACGTTTCTAGTTAAGCCGCATCCAGGAGACTTAGAGTAAAATACACCTTTGTCCATCTCTCAGAGCTTCAGAAATTAGGATGCGTGCTTCTGAAATCAAAGACAACTGTTCTTATTGATAATCTCTCTAGAAGGACTGACAACACAGAGCTTGCTACTTTGCTAGTGGGCAGAGTAGCAAGGGCTTACAAGGTTCTATTACTGATCAATTGCCCTGTATGATCAATGTGGACTTTTCAATACTATATTGAGAAATGTCAATACTACCTCAACATAATTGCTGCTTAAGGGTGGCAGAGTGTTGTAGAACAAAACCTTTAGTGACAACATTATCAACATAATGAGGATCTACAAGATGATAGTTGAGCTTCTGTTTGTTCTAGATGAAATTCTCTGCCTACAATAAATAGAATCCCAGCGGTCCGGAGCTTTGATTATAAGCAGAAGCTGCGGAATCATTCCTTTTATAAACAATGATTATTTTACTGTGTTCACCTCATCTCTTTTTTTTTCTAGTTGCAACTAGGAAAATTTAACAATGGGAATAATCTATTTGTGACACTTTATGGTTTGAGAAGGTAATCTCTCTTTGTGGTTTCATTTGAACATTGCATCTTTATGAAATATGCTGGGCTTCTCCATCTATGATCCCCCTTCATTTTTTTTTTCCCCTTACAGGGTATTCAAGTCCAGGAGAAGGAAGAGAGAATCTTGGAGAATTCTCATGCCCTGCAGATGCAGAGACAGTCTGAGATTTGGAAGTTGTTCATGGATAGGTTAACTGAGGGGCAAGTAAGGTGTTAAGCCAACATGTTTTCACCTAACGACTGATTATTCCAGCATCTTACAGATGCAATTCCTATTTTGCTTAAATGATGGAGTTAGGATGTTCACTTATTATACCTGGGGTAATAGCTATTTTCTTATAGATCTGGAACGTGTTTAATAATATTCTTAGACACATTTTCATTTTTTATGCATTTCTTTATAAATATAACTAAAACCCCCATCCTTGTCAGCTACAACTCTCCCTAAGACAGATCAAGCCCACGAGAGAGAACCATGCAGGTGGTTTTTATTAAATACTAGTTTCTATAGGTAGAAGCAGATTCTGCCAAAAAGCTGGCCCTGTAGCAAACTCAGGGATGCACTCAGTTCTTATAAACACATGTCTGTGCTTTATTAAGTTCAAAATAGTTAACCTATATTTAATGTTACAAGTGATGGAAATATAAAGATTTACTTTACAGTGTTTCAATAAATACAAGGGTACATGAATGTGTGTGATTCTAAAAAACCAGTAACTACCTACCACATATCAATCATATCTCTATTTATAAATTAAATGTCTTGACTTCCAGGTGATGAATGAAAGTGAATGTGTTCTCTTGCTGCACTTATGAACCAAAGCACCCTGCACCTACGGACACTTGGGGAAACATCCCTCAGGAATTTCATATACGTAGAAGCAGGACATAGAAAGTGGATTTCAGGCACACCAGGCGATCTCACTCTGACACCGTTCCATGGACACAACACGGCGCGGGGGGGGGCAGACATAGCAAGAGGGGGCACTGTGTGACAGTGACGATGGAGGGGACATGGGCCAGGTGTCCCAGAAGGTCAGCATGTTCGGTTCCATCTAGGTAGGTCTGTCTGGGGTGTCCAGGTTCACCACAGTATTGGTGATCAATTTCTCTAGCATTTATCTCGGCGAAAGTACTAATCCTCACATGAAGCGGAGTATTTAGAGTTGTGTTGACCTGCATGGAGGTAGGGCAGATTGTGGGCAACAGATTTTTACAGAAACTGGGTTTCCCACTGCGTCAGTGATTTGGCACCAGTGAGCGACTGGCACTTTTGAGGAACTGCCCTCAGTCTGGGGAATATGCCACTGGTCCTGCCCAAGGTCCTGTCCAAGGTCCATGTTACCACTTTGAACTGAGCTTCTCTAAAAGCAAGAAATGAGAGCAGAGCCTAGTCTTGGAGGGTTCCTTCTCCCCTCCTCCAATGGCTGCCAAAGGCTGCTGTCACAGCCTTCTCTGCTCATGGTCCTGTGGCCATGAGAGCCCTGTGACACAGCTAGGGCTGTTAGGGCTGGTTGCCCATCAGCTTTAGCAAGAATGTTTTCTCTAAAGCTCTAGCACTGACTAAATACCAGAGCAAGTCACCTAGACACTTTGGACCTCCTTCCTCATCTATAAACAAAACAGAGGTAACAGTAATACAGAGGCAATTTTGTCAGAGAAAAGAAATAGAGTGCTTTAAAATGAGTAAACTCTCAAGAAACTGAATCTTTTAACTTCTAAAGTCATTTCATTATTAGCATGAAGCTATAAAATGTGTACATAGATTGCTCCAAAGGTTAGTCTAGTATGTTTTCCCTACTGGAAGCTTGATGTGTAGTGAATGGAGCTAAGACTTAAAAAACATGCGTAAGTAAATATTGGGAAGGGGGAAGAAAACCATTCTAGCTGTAACCAAAGGAATACATAACAAAATACCTCCCACAGATACACTGTCATTGATTATAATTCAGTCACCCCTGCCCCCATTCAGAAAGAGTTTGGTACTGTGCAGTAGGTGATAGAACCAATTATTATTTCCATTGGCTCCCATTTTTACCAAGGTTTATTTTTCTTATTAAATGGCATCATTCCATTAATCATGTTGCCACTGTCTGTTGGATTTTCTTGTTTCAATATTGAGATTATAAGACCCACTCTGGGTAATATGGGAATCTCCGTAAGGTGTTAGTTTTGTCACAAATGGAAAGGAACGGGATCTTAGCTGCTTTGAAAGGACTATAGCAATCCTGCTGAAATAGCGTTCGGAGTATTGTGTGTATCGTGTGTCAGAGTATTATGGCTCTCCTCCATAAATGTTGGCAGTAGAATGGCCAGGCTGTGCCTTTTTAATCTGGCAAGGCTTGGTCAGAATCAGGATAAGAATGTATAAATCCTGGCATTTTAGTCCCTTAAAACTACCCAACTATTTTAACCATAACAGTTAAAGGGTTTTCAGGAAGAGCCATGATGAGGTCACGATAACTCATTTCGAATGTCATATATGGCAAATCTGTGGTGTACCACAGAATTAATTTTCTTCTGTAAGAGTTACCCTTGGTTTTCCTCTTTGCACACCCAAGCTTGGTTGCGTTTTTATTTGAAATGGCAATGGTACCCTTCTCACAGTCTCACTGGAAAGGAATGTTTATAATCAACAATACATGGCCTTATTTCCAGGCCTGTTCACTGTATTTGTCAAGTTCCCTCCAAGAGCTCCCTCCATTCAAACGAAAGAGATCACTTTTAATCTTCTCAGAGATGATCAGGTCACCTCTCACTTTGATCCGACTTTGTTTATTGTTCATTCTCGGTATTATCCAGTACCAGGAATTGTCAGAAAAAGGGAAAAAAATAACTGTAATTAACACTGACTAAAGAAAAAAAATCTGTCTGAATGTCTAAATGGACATGAATCATTCCTGAAGGAGTAGCTAGGGTGTCTTGGGCCAAAAGAAATTGAATTAAAAAGGGAAGGAGGGGGGCGCCTGGGTGGCTCAGTCAGTTGAGCCGTTGCTTTGGCCTCGGGTCATGATCCCGGGGTCCTGGGGTTGAGTCCCATGTCGGGTTCGTTGCTCGGCAGGGAGCCTGCTTCTCTGCCTGCTGTGCACTTTCTCTCTCTCTCTCTCTAATAAATAAAATTTAAAAAAAAAGGGAAGGAGGGGTTCCTGAAATGTCCATACTTTGGTTAAGACAAAGACATATAGGAAAAGGTTGGGGGGGGGGGGAAATTTGTTGTATCCATGAGCTGCAGATAGTCAAATTGAATAAGAAGAGAGGAACACTATGAAGCTTTCTCAGGTATGATCCCAGAATGTCCAATGGAATAATCCATTGGGCCGATAAACACCAAAAGATTTTGGAAAATCTGTTATTTTGCAAGCTTCCCTTAGGAGACTGGGGCCAACTTGCTAAAGATGCACATCAAATGTTTGCATAACTAGATGTACTGGACATAGTCAGAGTTCAATACTTGTGTTTTTCTCCAAAGCATAAATATTGAAAGCTAAGTGATCTTAGAATTTTTGTCATGTTTCTCAGATCACTGATTTCAAGTATAAGGAATACTAATAGATAAAGGAAAGCTTATTAAAAAAAAAAAAGGCAGAGGGGGAGGGGAGAAAAAAGTCCCTCTCCTAGGCAATGGACCTGGTGTGTGACATCCTTCAGGACCGGTTTGAATAGAGAGGGTGAAGGCATAGCTGGGTTAGCTTCATGGACACAAACCCAATGGTGTGCGCTAACCTGAACTACCAGTTGGGTTGAACACTAAGCTTTATATCCCAGTAGACTCCCAAAGGATCTGGAACAGAAAACAAAGAGGGAACTATCAGAAACAAAGAGTTGAGGTTGAGGCTAGAGAAAGAAAGGAACAAGTGAGATAAGGTGAGCCAATAGCCATGTGGGAAGGAGGGAGTGGCTGGGGGCAGCCTCTGTTGTTACTGATGAAAACAAAGAAACAGACAAGCACTGAAAAAGTTGATCGAGTCTAGTGGAGCATACCTTGTGCTTAATGGAATCATATGCTCAAACCGCTCTTCAAATGTAGAGGAAGGCATTCAATGACGAGTCATTTCCTTATGGCTTTTTTGAATCACCCAGTTTTACCTGCACTGAAGTACAAGTGTAAACACAAGACAGTGAATTGTAGTGGATTATAGCTTTCCTTTTACCGCTTCTGGGCTTCTTCTCAGAATTTGGCATTAATGGGGCTGCTGGGGTTCTACTTAAAAGAACATCATCTTATGGTGTCAAGAGATTCCATGACACAGAAAGCAACAGTGGACAACTATTTTTTTTTTCAAACAATGATGCTAAAAAATAACAGGAAAATGTCCAACCAGCTTTTGACACAGAGAATTTTCTGAAATGAAATCAAAGACAAAATTGTGTCTTTCATCTTTTTTGAGGAGGACGCATGAGCTGTAGTTGTTTTATGATGCAATCCAAAGCTGAATCTTGAACAGGGCAAAAGCCATTGTGTACTTATTAGAAATACTTTATCATTGGGGAAATCTGTTGCAAAGTTATTTGAGTATTTATAAATTTCCAGCCCAGGAATAACTAATATTTATTGAGGTCTTACACTACCTCATGACCTAGCTCATGCTAAGGACTTGACTTTGATAATGTTATTAAATCATCATAACATCTTTGTGAGTTGATTCTTAACCTCATTTTATAATTTGATATGTAAATATGAAATAATCAATATTTCACACATACCCATACATATGAAATCTGTAAAATAATATTCCAAGTTTATACAACCAGTAAGTACAATATCATGATGCTTTTCTCTATTAGATGTCAAGAACTGCTTTTTTAAATTTTGTCAATAGGCTTTATTTTTCAGGGAAGTTGTAGGTGTACAGAAAAATTGAGCAGAAAGTACAGAGTTTCTACATACTCCCTCCTCCTCAACACATAGCTCTCCTGTTATTACTATGATATATTAGTGCAGTACATTTTTTACAATTGATAGAGCAGTATTGGCACATTATTATTAACTAATGTGGAAAGTTTACACCGGGGTTTACTCTTTGTCTTGTATATAGTCTGTGGGTTTTCACAAATGTAAAATGACCTGTATCCACCATTATCGTATTATACAGAATAGTTTCCCAGCCCTAAAAATACCCTGTACTCCACCTAATTATTCCTCCCTGCCTACTCCCTAATCCCAGCCATCACTAATCTTTTTTGCTGTCTTCATAGTTTTGCCTTTTCTAGAATGTCATGTAGTTGAAACTATACAGACCATCTCACACTTTAGATATTTCACTTTCGCTAAAATACGCATTTAAGTTTTTCCATGTCTTTTCCTTGTTCCATTTTATTTCTTTTTCATGCTGAATAATATTCCATTATATGGATGCACCATGGTTTACTTACCCATTCAGTCTACTGAAGGACGCTTTGGTTGCTTCCAAGTTTTGGCAATTTATGGATTGTAAAATAACTACTTTTTACCTATTGAGTTTGTAATCTGCATTATCAAGTGTTTATCATATCATCTCATATAAAAACCATCATACCATTTCATTAAATAATTGATCAAATATATAATTTAAAATCAATGATATAATTTTCAGCACTCCAGATTTTTCAGCCTAAGATATGAAGAATTGAACTGAGATATGCTGAAACTAGATGGTCAAATAAAGGTATTCAACTAATTCTTACATTTTCAATAAATATACAACTTAAAAATAAATGGATAATTACTGTCGATACCTGTATTAAAGGTATTTAATCTCATAGTATAACATCATAAAATAACAACAACAAAAGATTTATTTATTTATTGTAGTCGTGAAATTCATATTGAGAATAAGAACCAGGGTGGGGAGGTGCCTGGGTGGTTCAGTGGGTTAAGTCTCTGCCTTTGGGTCATGACCTCAAGGTCCTGGGATCAAGCCCATCCCTGCTCAACAGGGAGCCTGCTTCCCCCTCTCTCGGCCTACCTCTTTGCCTACTTGTGATCTCTCTCTCTCTCTGTCAAATAAATAAATAAAATCTTTACAAAAAAAAAAAAGAATCAGGGGAAATAGTCACAAGGAATATTTAGGTATCAATGGAGACATAACTTGCCAAGTTCAGGAAAAGATGAGGAAATTTGAAGTAGAAGGAAAGGATGCTGTACATACATGAAATATTTCATATTTTTAATGTCAGAATAATTTTAAAAGTCTTATTTCTTGGTGTATGGCATCTTTAGTGTATTAGAGACTTAGACACCTTGCAAACAGCTGCTCTTTTAGCCAATGAGACAAGGGTGTCATCTTATTAATTAAAGATAAACTGGTGCATGGGGAATACGTGTTTTTGGAAAAAATATTTTTCTGATGATGCTGGTTTTCCTGGGGATTAAAAGCCAATTCAACCAAACCAAACAAAAACAATCCCATAGGTAAAACCAGGGAAGCTGGATGTCTAGTGATTTGCATAGAATAGTAGTAGGTTACTCACAAAATGATTGGAGATGTCTTTCTTTGGATAATCTACTTTTTATAATAGAAGTAATAAATCCCCAGTGTTTATAGAAATAAGAAAAGAGCATACAGATACATATACTCAAAATAGAATCAGAAGGATAAAACTATTAAACCAAGTCTCGAATATACTCAGAGTATTTCCTTCACATACAAGTCAATAAAAGTCATTATCTGGAGACATCAGCCAAATCATGTTTACATATAATCCGATTAGAATTGCAAAGTAAAATGATCTTTTTTGTACTCACTGCCCTTTTACCAGAAAAAAAATGCTCTATGCTTTGCTCATCACCATATTCCTCGTGCCTAGATTAGAGCTTGGCATGAAATAGTCTCTCACTTGACAATTAATTAATTGATTGGTTCTCTTCTAGTACAACTCTGGGGGGAAACTATAAGTCAAATCTCAGAATCATAGAAACGAAGGAGGGAAGCAGTGTCTACCCAGCCCATCAGATACCGAGCAGCCTGCTCTGAAGCTTGAAATTAGGAGTATCATATAGTGTCATATAGGATATTGGTTTACAAAGTCATTGGTAAATATTCAATCAGTCCCAGCTATCTCACATGTGAATAAATGATGCGCAGCTTGTCTAAGCTGGTAAAAAAAAAAAAATCCAAAATTACAGACTAATGGATATTGTCCTTGTTGCTCACTGCTTTCCAAATGCAGATCTTGGCTAAAGCCCATGTGTACATATGATAATCATATGCCCACACAAAAATGACATCCAATTTCTAGCATAAGCACTCACACAGTAGCATCTGTCATTACAGGGGCTAGCATCGGGGAAGGGAGAAACACAGTATAGCCACACTGGAATGGATGGGGACCTTTGACCCAGTGTCCTATGGCTATGTTATCATGCTTTCCATTTCTCTCTCTCTCTCTCTCTTACACTCAGTGTCCCTGGCGATCGAGACCAATTCACGGAGTGGTACTGGCTTTGGGGGAAAAAAAATCAATGACCTATTCTCTTGGTCAGAGCATGAAGTGTTGTGAGGGCAGTCGGCACAGCAGGAGATGGAGAGGAAAATGAAATAAAAGGGTGCAATGTCCAGGAATGGGGATATAATTATGCCCGCAGAAAAGTACGCTCAATAAGCAGATTGCTGGGGAGTGGCACAGACTGGCTTTTCATAAATATGAAATTGGAATTGGGTTGAAACGTTAGGATGCTAGAGCTCTTTCTCCGAGGAAGGAAGGCATGATAATAGAGGTTATTTCCACGTCATTGCTACCCACCATTTGTCAATCACCTAATTACACTGGGTAGAGGGGGCTACGGCTAAAGTTCTCCATTGTGTTAAAAGCCTGGGTCAGGGGACTGACTTGCCTTGTCTTATATTTATTTTTGTTTTTGTTTTTCTTTTACGTTGAACGATTTTTGGGGAAACTGAGGGAGAAAGGGGAAGGAAAGAAGAGGGGAGGGTGGGAAGGAAGGAGAGAAAAAGGAAGGAAGGGAGGGAGGAAGGCAGGCAAGGAGGGATCAGAAGGAGGGGCAGGGGAGGAAGGAAAGACAGGAGGAAGAGGGAGAAGGAAAGAAGGACAGGAAGGAGAAAGAAGAATGCAAGGGAGTGACCAGAACACGCTGTTCACGTCTGTGAGGAAAAGTACATCTGGCTCAGACCAAGCTTTGGGAACTCAGCCACTCCCCTTTAGTCATTACAGAAAGAGAGCTGCCAAGATGAGAAATTACCACAGGAGGGGTTGGATATTAGGATTAATTGTCTTGAACCAGAGCACTGGAGCAGGTATGCAAGGCGAGGTAGAGATAATGATGCCAATGAGCAGTCCTCACTGCCTTTTTTTTTTCTTCCTTTTTCCTAAAGAAAACTAATAATTTAAGGAATGACTCCTCCACTTTCACCACAAGTCACAAATTTCAGAAATATTAAGTAAGACAAGATAATGGCTTTTCAGTTTGTTAATAATTTGCATTAAAAGAAGGTACTTCCTTGAGCAGCCTGAAATGTCTGTAAATCCACAAGAGGCCGTGTTTCCTTTTTCTCGCCCCCTCAGCCCCTATGAAATTGGTTTTACTTTTTGATATTTATATTGGCCACTGAACTCTTCCTTTACAAATTTAGTTTCCTTTAAATTATTCTAACCAACACTTTCAGGATATTACTTATGGACCAAGTGATACTTTATAAAGTCATTGATATTAAGGCTAGGGATGAACCTGGATGGGTTCGTCTGTAAAATATTTGTCAGTTGAAAGTCCTTCATTTACAAATGATATAATGTTCCCTTGTAATGGAACGAAACAATGGGTTTCAGATGATGTGTGTATTTTGTTGAGGTATCTACTTTTACAAAAATAATTTAAAAATTCTATGTAGCCACTGTCTTAATGTGTGGCTATCCCCAAAATCCCTTTGCTCTTTTTCCTGATGTTTTCTTGTCTGGAGTTAAGAGTAACAGTTGAGGGGCCCCTGGGTGGCGCAGTTGGTTGAGCGACTGCCTTCGGCTCGGGTCATGATCCCGGAGTCCCGGGATCGAGTCCCACATCGGGCTCCCAGCTCCATGGGGAGTCCACTTCTCACTCTGACCTGCTCTCTCACTCTCTCTCTTTCCTAATAAATAAATAAATAAAATCTTTAAAAAAAAAAAAAGTAACAGTTGAGATGATCGAGTTTTCCATTTATTTTGTTCACGTTATTTGTGGATAACCTGGATACTTCAAATTCAGATGAGCTGTATATTTCCTTCTTTGCATGAACTATCAGCAATGTGTTCCGATTCACTGCATACTCATTGCAGGAAGTCTAATGGAAATTAAATATTTGTTGATGAAACTCTTTGTGTACATGTTTAAGTTTCCTATTGCTGCTGTAGGACATATCACACTTAGTGGTTTAAAACCAAAAAGTTTATTATCCTACAGTTTAGAGCAGAAGTCTAAAAAATATTGGCAGGGCTATGTCTTTCTGAAGGTCCTAGGGGAGAACCCATTCCTTGTTTTTTTCCCACTTCTAGAGGTGACCTGCATCCCTTGGTTCATGGCCCCCACCACTTAAACTTCTATTTCCATCATCTTATCTTCTTATTTCTGACCTCGACCCTGACCCTCCAGTCTCCATGAATAAGGACGCTTGTGATTACATTGAACTTACCCCAATAATCCAGGACAATATCATATACAACAAGATTTAATTTAATCATATCTACAAAATCCTTTTTGCCATGTAACACATTCAAAGGCTAGCACATGAATACCTTAGGAGGGCCACTATACTGCCTAGCACAGCATTCGAAATTAAAATAAATAAATGAGTTCATTTTTCTTATTTTAGCACATATGTTGAGAGACTCTACTTTCTTTTGAAGTGCATTTAAAAACATATTTTAGTTTAGTTTGGTTGCATGTGTTAGAAATAAGAATGTGGCTTTTTGAAGACATAACTTTCAGTACATCAAAAGCCATTCATTCACTGCCTCTGATGTACCCTGAGGAGCTCATTACTGGGACTAGGCCTGGTCTGCTCCCCAAATATCTTTGTGGATTCCTAGAGCTTTGATTTTTCAAGCTTATATTAAGGCTTATTAACATTTAAGTATATGCAAGGGAAAATACACTTTATCTTATTCTAGGTGCTCTTTTAAGAACTGACTTCTAGTGCTGAATTTCTAGTAATTAGTGCAATATCTGTCACGTAGTAGATTTGCAACCAGTGTTTTCATTGATGTCTTGGCTCATTTACCTTATGGTCACCCATTAAAATTCCTTTTCAATGATTGGGTGAAGAGAAAAATGGCAAGGCTATAGAATTATTGGTGTCCTTTGATGGATCCTTGGGGTGGTAGAGCCCTGGAGGACGCAGGAGTGCAGGCTTTGGTAAAGGCGGCTCTGGTGAGTACACACTCCCCAAAACAGGTGGGCACCACCAGTTGGTGAGTCCATTCACAAGAGAAACTCAGTTAGTACCTGGGATTGGAACTCAAGAAGAAAGAGCTTCCAAAATCAGGGTGGAAACCAAATAGTTGGGCTCTAGCTTCACTGTAAAGCAGAATGGTAAGGCTGGAGCTCAGCGGGATTGATGGAAGTGTTACTGGGAAGGAATGGCAAGATGATCTCAGTGAGCACCAGGAGGCAAAAGGGATCTTATATCATCTCTGGAGGGCCTAGAGGTCAAGGTAGGGTTGAGTGTGAAGGTTGAATTACTATATCTCATTCAGATAGGCTGCGGAAGGCAGAAGTCAACATAACCACTTGGGAAATATTTTTAAATTACTACTATGATCCTCAGAGAAAGTGTGCCTTCACCTCATTGGTAATTTAGAAATGGAATAACCTTGAAACAAGTGATGAAGCTGGTGGGGTACTCATGCTATCATCAATGAACAGACTGTCAAGACTGAGTACAGTCTTGTACTCAGACTGAGTACACATTAAGATCTTAAAATCTTTGTTTCCCTAGGTGAGGGGTGGGGGTTGGAAAAAGTGATTTGTTCATGTCCTCAAAGTCTCTTTCTTAGGCTTTAAGTCACTATTTCTTTGAACAGGCAACATTGGCTCATGCTGTGCCCAACAGAGATCAGAGGCCCTGTCTGATTTGGAAGAGCGCAGGCATCCTGGTCAAAGCCAAGAGAAGCTCCAATTGGATTCTCTGTCAGAGCCTGACCCTGTCAATCAGAGTGGCATGAGGTCACAATTTTCTGGGAAACGTAGAAAATCAGCATCTACAGTAAATCTGCTGCCTGCATTGTCTTCATATCATCTACATTTTATTTAAAATTTGGGTGCAAGTCTTCTATTGCTTTCGTGTCTTCAAACTTTGAATAACAACATCCAGTTGAAGAGTAGCCAAACCAACTACAGCTGAAAAATTCTGATAAAGGACCATAATTTGTACATTTTAACTTTTTGGTTATTTTGAATAAAAATTCTTGCAGAATATCAACATCTCATAATTCTCAAAAGGCTTCCCATGTGTAAGACACTATTAAGACAAAGACAGGCATGGAGATAGAGTCCTGGCCTCAAGGGTCTCTCGATATTGCTGGAGACAGTCATGTTTTTAAATACACTGCTAGGCTTTGACAAGAAGATCGATCCTGAGGACTGAGGGAAGAAAGGGAATTTTCTAGGAGTACATCATGCGTGGGCAGAAGTGAGAAGGGTAAAGAAGCTAAGACTCCTTTAGATAGGGACAAGTAACCTGGTGTAGTTACAGTCAGGAAGGCCAGTTAGCAGGAAGAATCATACGAGACTGGGGAAATAGGTTGGCACCGGATTGCAAAGGGCTTAGATTGTCTTGGTGCTAGAGGAGAGAAGGCTAAGTGACAAGTGAACTTGGGGGTAAACTAAAGAAGGAGGAACTCATGATGCCCTGTGACTTCTGCCTCATTGGACTTGGTAGAACACTTTCCCCTGAAAGTAAAAACACAGTCATTGTTTTAAGATATATAATGCACACACACATTGGACAGATTCTTAAGATCAGACAGCTCCTTAGAATATCAGATAATCCAATTCACTTCACTATTATTCACACCACTCTCTCTATAGTGTCCTGACCAAATAGTCAGCCAGCCCTTAACTCAGCAGAGGTACCTACTGCTCTGATTATGACCAAGTTCTCCAGGATACTGAACCAAATCTGCCTGGTAGATTTTCCATAGCCAGTTTCAGTCTCGCTCTAAAATCACACGAATAATTCTCAATTTTCTCATACATTATAGACCCGCAATTATTTTTATAAAACTCCTGGTCCCTTAGACATATTCTTTCCTCCAAGCTACTTCTCACAGGACATAGTCCTTTTTTATCATCCATCAAATTTCCTTTTTCTTAAAGAATGGACCCTAAAAATGAAAATGTATATATATCTCATCATGCTCTAATGAAAGAGAGTAGGCTATAACTAATTCTTCCCCAGTGATCTTTATTTCTGTAAGAATTCAACAGCCGTACATTATTGAGCCAACACCCTACCGCAAGCCTAGTATCACTCATTGACAATGTGAACATCTTTGAATTGAATGCCAGGGAGGCCATATAAATGGCCAAGGCTCATGCACATAGCAAATGATGGAGTAAAAATTTAAATCTAAGCCAGACTCACTTCAAGGTCTACCTCTTTTCATTATGCCATGATGTCTTTGATTTGCTTGCCACAGTATGTCAGCAGGCCTCTGTGAAATGAACGTAGGCACATCTAGGAATGCACTATTCAACTACAAATATAAAGGAATAATCAAGGCCTCTAAATCGAGTTCAGCTTCTTACCATCAGGTGAATAGTAAATAGTCCTCGGATGTAAGTAGCCTTGGTAAATGAAATACACTAATGGTTTTCAGCATGTGGTAATGTCAAGGAAAGCACTGGGTTTAAATGGATTGAATCAAGATGCTGTAAGAGGAAATGGGGCAATGGGAGGTGTGCTCTTGCCAATTAAGGCATTAAAGTGGTTTAATTTTCGTTTCCAGAAATATCCAGAAAATGCGGGCTGTTGTCGCAGACAATTTTCCTTGAGCTGCAATGGCCCCAAATAGAGGCTGGTGTCCCTTGACAAGGTCAATGTGATTCACAATTGACTTTGGGGTCCCTCAACATCCTTCCAGCCATGTACATTTTGTTCTTGTAAATTTGACCTTAGAAGTTATTGTTAGCATGTAAGGAGATGATACTTTCACTACTCAGTAGTGATATGAGGTAAATTTATTTCTTAATATGCAAAAAACTAAGAAAAAAATTTATTTTTTTTAAAGATTTTATTTATTTATTTGACAGAGAGTGAGAGATCACAAGTAGGCAGAGAGAGAGAGAGAGAGGGAAGCAGGCTCCCTGCTGAGCAGAGAGCCCGATGTGGGTCTTGATCCCAGGACCCTGAGATCATGAACTGAGCTGAAGTCACCCAGGTGCCCCAAGAAAAAATTTTAAATAAGAAATCATTTTGGAAAAAAAAAAAAAAGAAAAAAGAAATCATTTTGGCATTGGCATGAGAGAGCAAAGGCATCACCAGTGTCTTAAGCAAATTATGGGAACCATTTGTGGAACATATTTTTTAAGACATTTTGGAAAATGTCCTTTGATCTGTGACCAGTCCAAATCTTTAGGGTAATGAGTTGTGCTATGATGCATTCTACTCAGCCAGAAAGCATTTTTTCTTATCTATTTGGCATATAAAGACCAAACTAGTAAATTTATCTTTTTTTTCCACTTCTATTTATAATTTCAGAAGACACTATTTTCCATATTCTCAGTTTTGCACATATTTGTGGTTTTAGCTTCTATTTTAGTGAATATCTGTGACAAAAATAATTTCCACTGATTCATTTTGGCTTAAGACCACTAACATAATTGATTATAGCAGGAGAAAATTTAGTTAATAGGTAACACAATCCCGTATTGGGTCTGGGGTTCCAATATTCTGGCTACCCATTGCCAGTGATACAAAACTCAATTTCAAATAAATTTTAGAAAATTTAAAAAATCAGCATACGATTTCTATAGTCATTCCGTCACTTTGAAAACTAATGCTTAAAAAATATAGTAAGTCTTTGGGCTTAGTCACTATAGAGAAACCTGAGAATTAGAACTTTTGTTGAATTGGTCATGACTCTTGCTTAATTTTTAGCCAGTGTATGAGAAAAAGAAAATACAATTCTAAGATAGCTTTTTTTTTCCTTATTTTTTATTTTAGAAATACATATTTAATTCTAATAAGCACAAGCATAGCTTAATCGACAAATGGGTGTTCAATGTGGTGCTGTCTCATTGCTTCTTTTAACTGGTGTGTTGATAATCAACAGAATTTTTGTGTCACGAAAATACAGCTGGATAAGTGAGGGACAGTTTTGAACAACATGGCCTTGCAAATTGTGAGGCCTTTTAGAATTTTTTTCTCCTTATGTATTTAAACTAGATCTGAATATTAATATCTACTCTTCTGAGAGGTATGTTTCTGTGTGTTTCAAGTGTGACTTGAAAGAATAATGAGATGTGAGAAAGAGATGTCATTAGAGATCCCACCATGGGACATTATCAACTTTAGGAAAATGTACCGTTCATGTTAGTATAGTGACTTATCAACAAAAACTCTATCTAGAGAAGGGCATATAGTAAAATGTTTACCTGGAAATAGAGTGAGAACAGCTAGTGTTTGTGCTGTTACCTCAGAGCACCTTGACAGGTTACCTCAAAGGAAATGTAGCCAGGGTTGGATCCTGGCCTTTGCTTCTAAATAATCACGTGAGTCCAAATGACCCCACCAGAGCAGTTTGGGTCCTGAAAACACCCCTTCCATACAATAAGGACAACCTTCAGATGAATATTGAAGCTTTGGTAATATTATTAGAGATCCTGGGAATATACATTGTTCAAGAGTAGATATTTCAGACAAAAGAAAAATAAAGGAGGGTATCTATGTAGTTTTGTTTAATTCCCCAGAGTGGCCCAACACTCAAATATGCCTCAGTAGTTGCTAGAAGAGTGTTGACCTTGGAAAACAATGTGTCTGTCAATACCTTCTGACACGAATTTTTTTAAAGAACATTAGTTAACTTTTTAAAGAAAGAGAAAGATCTAGAAATACATGACTCATAATTCCCTCAAAAGACACTCTGCATATCCATATCAGCCTTGCAGAACTACTTCTTGTTTTCTGAATTTCTCATGATACTTGTCTTTCTTTTATCTTTACATATAGCCATTTCCAGAATATTTTTCCCTAAATTCTGTCCAACCAGCTTTTAATGGTTAAGATGTTGCCAGGTATCACATCACATCACATATCATTCTATATGATCCTGTCCCAGACCTTCTGAAAAAGAAACCCCTTCCTCTGTGCTTCTCTCCTAGGCCCTGTGCCATCTCTTATCTAACAATAATTATTTCCTTATATGCATAATCTCTCCTGATATCATGAGTAGATAAACCATAAGGTAATAATTTTTGCATCCTTCGAGCCTATATTTGTAGTTGTCATTGATATTTGGTAACTTTTTATGAATAAATAAATGAGTACATCCCTAAACATGGGTCACTTTCAGGATATTAGAAGAACACATGGAATGGTAGACATATAAGTGGCCACCTGTGGAAACACAATCTGCCACACACTTAGATTTCTTAAGGTGAAAGTGATAAACTCACTAACTCCTTCCTTCCTTTCTACTTTCCTTCCTTCCTAATAACTTGTTTTCCAAATCTTTATTGGATAGTTATTCTTTGTCAGTCCCTATCAGAGAGTAAGAAAAAAGAAGTGGTGTCTTAGAGGGATGCTTGAGTGGCTCAGTCAGTTAAGCGTCTGCCTTAGGCTCGGGTCATGATCCCAGGGTCCTGAGATCAAGTCCCTCATTGGGATCCCTGTCCAATGGGGATCCTTCTTCTCCCTTTGCCTGCTGTTCCCCCTGCTTGTGCTCTCTCTCACACACACATACAAATAAATAAATAAAATCTTAAAAAAAAAGAAGTGGTTCTTAGAGCAACCATGATCTAGTAGGATTGGACTGAGATATAAAGAGATCATTGTAAAATGCTATGGGAAGTATGGGAAGTATTGAAGACTATAGAGGATGGGCACATTGTGGAGGTGATATACAATTAGATATTACTTCCATGGAGGACATGACACATGTAATGTATCTTAAAAGATGAGTAAGCATGTATTAGAATAAAACAAGGAAAAAGAACAGCCAGGCAGGTAGTATAGAGATAAAAAAAATGTGGAAGATGAAAGACAAATAATTGAAGAGTATTACGTACACACAGGAAAATATAAGTTGTTTATTGGGTTGAAATATAAGCAGTGAGTCATGGAGTGATAAAATGTAATGTTGGCAAGGTTGAAAGGAACAACGTTGTGAGGAATATTTTATGCCATATCGAAGACTTTGATCTATTCCCTCATTCAATAATTTCTAAGCAATGATTGAACTTAGCAAATTTGTTTTTGCGCAGTGAATGGTTGACTTAATGTGTAGGACAGTGGTGGTTCCAATCATTCACAAGAGAAATGAGGATGTCGATTGGAAGAATTAGGAATTACAATTCAGGGGCTTGACTGGCTCAGTCAGTAGAACATCCAACTCTTGATCTTGAGGTCATGAGTTTGAGCCTCATGTTGGGCATGAAAGTTACTTAAAAAAAAGGAGTTATAATTCATATTAAAAATAATCAGAACATAAATGTTTGAGGACTAGTTATTTTATTAGATGAAATGAGAAGAATCAGGAATGATCTCTAATGTTTTAGCTTGAACAACAGCAGATTTTGGTGGTGCCATAATTAAGTTAGGAAAAGAAGAAGAGCTGATTTTGAGAAGGTGAGATGTTAAGATGGGCATGCTGAACTTGAATGTCTGTGGTATGTCTAAATGGAGAAATCTAGAAGCAGGGAAATGTATATAGGTCTGATGATAAGGGAATAGTTTAGACTACAGTGGCAGGTTTAATCAGACCTTTGAAAGTGAATAAAATTAGCTAGATAATAGAGGAGTGAGAAAGGCAATGAAATAAACTAATTTTAGAGAATATCAACATTTCAATCTAATACACAAGGAGGGGATGGAGAAAAATTTGTCAATGATTCAAATAGTACAAGGAGAAATTCAAGAGGTCCAGAAAGTTAATCAAAATAAATATTCATTATATTTGGCAGTTTACTATAATGCAGGGTTCAAGAGAGTTGAGAAATTATGGTTCTTAATTGTTTTTTTCATTGCTTTATCCTTAGTGGTATTTAGAACAATGCCAGGCATGTAGTCAGCTCTCAATATTTATTAGGAAGTTGCTCATGGACTTAGGATTGAGAATTTCAATACAGCAATGGGGTCAAATGCCAGAGGGTCAGAAAGTATGTAGTAAAGCAGTCAACACTCGAGCAGTATAGACTCTTCTTCCAGGAATTTTAGGTGTTTGTAAGAGAGAGAACATTGAGAGGGCATGAAATAAAGTAATTATTTTTGTTGTAGGAACTGGGACCCTTAGAATTATAGTAGTTCCCTCACCTTATCCATGAACTATAGGTTCCAAGATCCCCAGTGAATGCCTGAAACCAAGGATAGCACCAAACCCTACATGTTTTCCCTATACATCACACCTATGATAAAGTTTAATTTATAAAGTAGGTACAGTAAGAAACTAGCAACAACAAACTAATTGTATAATGGAACAATTATAACAATACACTGTTTAAGAAAATTTATGTGAAAGTAGTATGTCAATTTCAAATATCTTTTTTAAAAATATGTATTTATTTATTTTAGGGAGAAGGAGAGAAAGAGAGAGAGGGAGTTGGAGGAGGGGAAAAGGGAGAAGACAGAATCCTCAAGCAGACTCCCCACTGAGTGCAGAGCCTGATGCCGGGCTTGATCCCAGGACCCTGAGAGCATGACCTGAGCCAAAATCAAGAGTTGGATGCTCAACTGGCTGAACCACCCAGGTGCCCCTCAAAATATCTTATTATACTGTACCTACCCTTCTTCTCATGATGATATGATAAAATGCCCATGTGATGAGATGATGTGAAGTGAATGCCATGTTAGGCTATATGTCAGACAGAGGAACATCTGCTTTAAAACCATGGTAGACCACAGGGTAACCGGAACCCCAGAAAGTAAAACCATGGATAAGAAGGTACCAATGTATTTATAGACTGAGGTGAATCAGAGATTCTGGAAGAAGGCAGCCTGGATATAGGAGCACAGTCACTGAAAAGGCAGGGAATAAAATCAAGAGTTCAAACAAGTCAATGTTTAACAAAGAGGAAAGAACATTGCATCACTTGAGAAATTAAAAGAGAAGGGCATGATAAAGGGCAAATTTGTTGGTGATGAACACAGTACCATATTGAGAACTCTTGGGAGGGCCTCTCTCTTTTTAATGAATAAGCTGAGAAAAAGGGGAATAAAGTCAAGGACAATGTCTGAGCAGAATGGTCAAACTTTGTGATAGACTTTGAGGGAGTTGCCCCAAAAATGGGATTCTTGGTAAAGCTAACTATCAGAGCCATATATATTTATAGGGTTCCAAGCTGCAAAGTGCATGATTTGCTTTAATAACCCAGGGCATTCCAGGCAAAGTGCATAAAAGCATATTTTAAGAGCATTCCCTGTTTGAGGCTTGGCTGGTTGTCTTGGACATAAAGAAAGGAATGGACAGAGATAGAGCATTCTGAGCACCTAAGTGGACCAGACAAGGAAGAGTAAAAATAGGGGGCAAAACATGCAGAGGCCAACAAGAACACTTAGTGGAAATGAGGTTATAAGAAAAATGACATTCATCCTTCGTCATGCAATTGGCTATTGAAATTTAAAAGTGAATCTGCTGTAGGAGACGGCAAGTTTTACAATATGGCGTAGGTAGTGGAACAGATGAGGTATGAAGTAAAATGGCAGTTGAGGTATTGGAGTTAGCCAGGCCAATTAAAAGCATAAGTTAGAAAAATGATGAGCGTAGACATGTTTGGCTAATTTAGTAGATTACTGGAGAATACATCCATCGATTTGAAAGAAGACAGCAGAAAGAGTGACAAGAGGACTAAAGCTGAGGGAAAACCAAAATAACTTGTCTTCTCCAACAGGCCAGAAGTGACTTTCTAGCTCTTTGTGTCTGCATATGTGGATAAAAATATTAATGATGGGATCTGAGTGGCAGAAGTAATCCTCTGGAGAGTACTTGCCTCTAAGTAGAATTGTACCCCAAAAAGATATGATATAACCTCATTATAACCCTCATGTCCATTTGTAGACCCTGGGCATACCATGGATTTAAGGAAATGGTGACTTTTTTATATGAAGATATTAGCTAACCTCTAGAGTCCTTAATATTTTTGCACGGTGACAGGATCCGTCCTTGTTCCTCTCAGTTTTATCTTTCTGAGGCAATTTATATGGAACAGCCTCTTAGCATTAGGAATCCTTCCAGATTTCTTGAGGCACGGAGGTCTATGAAGCATTCAAAATTAGTCTGTGATGGGAGCAATTTTAACCCCATAAGATATGCCCTCAGATTTTACTCCCCATTTTTCCCCCTTTTAAAAAACACTGGCCATAAAAATGTTTAATTGGCCGGAAGTCTCTCTAGAGGCACGGTGTTTCATTAACTCAAGGAGACATCAGAGACATTTTAAGAGATAAATCTGACCTGACGAACGCTAACATTCTGTAAGATTAGAAGCCTAGGCTATAAAAGCAGTTTGCCAGGACATACATTTATAGCTTTGACTTGATAGACTTCTATCTTCTCCTTCTTTGGGAGAAGTCTTTTCCTGTCCTCATACAAGTGACATGAAAGATGCAAATAATTAAAAATGAAGAGAGATCCCATCCCATGTTTCCGAGAAATCCGTTGAAGGAGTTGCTGTGCTTGCCATTTTATCTTAAGGATGCCCTGAAATCTAACACTGTCTTTAATGTCAGCGGCACGTGAGGGTCTCCATAGAAAAGTGATCAAAAGGACTCTCCTGGTTTAGGTGCCCTTTGTCACAGAGGAAGGTGATCCACAGCATCTGGAGATGATGGAACGCATGATTAACATTACCACAGAGAATGATTAATATCTTCTTAAAGCACCTACTTCCAGATTATCCATCATTTCATTAGAGTGAAAAAAGTTCCCTGTGAAAAGGGGCTGGCCCTCTGAACCATGAATAACTCACCCACCCCATGACATGTTTACTAATTGAGTAGCAGAGCGGGCTTAATACTTTAATATATTTATACTAAGCAAATTATGACTTTTTTTTCAAGACTCAGGGTGAGTTTGGGATTGTAGTGAAATAACAAAGTGCTTTTGTTTGGCAATTAAAGGTCATTTTATGATTAATACTAAACTTAACCCTTATTCTTGACAGAAAGCATTAATTTTTTTGTCATAAACCATTGACCAGATTTCTTCTGAGGGATTTTTGCTATGCAATATTGGTTAATTTGCACTGTAGATGTGACATTTAAAAGATTCCTCATTAACCAGAGCCTTGGAAAGCATCTAGTTTTAGCGTGGGTCCCGAGTCCATGAATTTATTTAGTGTTTTACTTAAAGAGAGATTATGTATTCAGACGAAAAAAGTGCAGAGATGATGTCAGATTTTCTGTATTTTCCTCATTCCCACTGGAGAATGAAGTATTTCCTTAATGGAGTGGCAGTGCCTCCAAATATGGAGCTCCCTCCAAGGGTCTTAAAAATATAATATTTATACTATAGCCATTTCAATATATGTGGCTCTTTTAGGTTGAGAATCAAATATAATATTTATACTACAGCCATTTCCATATATATACTCTTTTAGGTCGAGAATCAAGGAAATTTTTTTGTGCAAGTTAAATAACTGACCGGTTTTTCATTTACTGAACTCAAAGTATTTCTTTCTATTTCTGTTTCAACGGTCAGGCCTTTGTACTTTATTTTGATCAGGTAAAAATTCTAGAAAAATGCCAAGTTCGTATTTGTTGTCAGAAGCCATATTCACCCTGCCGAATTCCCAACACCATGGACTGGCTTAAAATTTTGCTTTTCCACCAGTACTTTGGATCATAAGACTATGTCACGGCATCTGGAGACACATTCTTATTAAGACGAGTTGGAAGAGCTTCAGGAACTGGTCAGTATGGGCGGTGTTATGTTCTTGGAGCCTAAAGGTGAATCACCACTGTTTAGACTATTCTTGTTCTGCTCATCGGCTACTTAAATTCACTTCTAGTCTCTTAGGACGCTGTAAACCGAAAGCCTAAGCTAAATGATCACTTGCTTAATGATACAGATTCACTGATCAGGTCTGATAACTTTTGCATTATCCCCCTACATTAAATCTTATATCATAGTAAATAAATTCTTCTTACATTTCCAACAGGATAACTCATTTTGGTGTCATGCTAAACAAATATTACATATTATTTGTGTAATGTCCCCATGGATATATACGTATCATAAAAACTCAATTCTCAGAAACTAAATTGCCTTACCCTTTAATTAAAGGGTCGCTTATACAGTTTATATATATTTTGTGAAATGAACCAACTGATTAGGCATGCTTCTATTTTAGGGGAGGGTCAAAAAAGAAAATGCTAGAGGACACATTTTATCGCTCATTTCTACAAATAAAATGTTTTGTTGCTGTAATAATCTAAAAGACCATGCATTATTAATACGAAATTCAAATGTGTCTACTACACTGCCCAATTCCCACCAAAACTTGGCAATAGAGCCAATGACATAAGACCCATTTCCTAAGTAATTGTGAAGCACTATTCTGTGGGACTTTTGGAAACACGAATTAAATAAACGAACAAACAAATGTACTCAAGTGCTTGTTAGAAATGCCAAGCTACACAAAGTTAAATCAATTTCTTTATGATAGGAGTTTTCAGATCCTCATGAATTTTCAAGAAGGCAATAGGGTTCATAATACTTCTCAAACTACTTTGGCAATAAAATGGATGGGTGGATTCCTTTATTTATATCTAGTTTTCAGACCAATACTGAGTGGAAATAATTGCATATACACAAATGTGCATAAATGTGTATATAAATATATCACTCTTCATCTGTTTCCTTCTATAAACATAGTCATAAGTAATGATTGATACATTTAAAGAGTATGACTAGAATAGAGAGTGGGGAAATGCTTTCTGTAAGCATGAAGAAATGAATGACCCAATTATAGACATAAAGTCTGCTAAGAATGGCTGTGAGACAAAATGTAGACATAATGCAGGGTTGGTTGAATGATTCATTGTTAATAGCTACATCCTTTGATGGTCTACTTTATACAAGTGTATCTGATTGAGTCTAGGAAAAGAAAGTAAGGTGAGACTTTGAGCATTGGCTTTATAGCGAGCATATTCCAGTGACTGGGGATTTATTGGTTTTGTGGCCAAGCATCTTTGAGCTCAAAATCCGGCTCTGTCACCAGCTACTTATGTATTTGGTCAGTATTACCACCTAAGAGATATGACTGAGCCTTGGTACTCAAAATACGGTCTATGAATGCGCAGCATTGACATCGGCAAGGAGTTTGTCACACATGCCGAAGCTCAGTCCCTACCGAAGGCCTGCTAAACACGAATGGACATTTTGACAAGATATCAAGTGATTCATGTGTACATCAGAGTTTGGGAAACCCTTTGGGAGATGATAATGTTGAAAATATTCTGGAAGTCCTATGTTAAAGGCTCTGGCAAAGCACCTAAGAAATACATTATTATAATGGTTTAGATTACTGAGGTCAAATCATCAAAGGTCCTTACTATTAGATAATGTCATGTCTCCATTATGTTTTCATTTGCTCAGCACAGAATATCCTCATCCCCTCCTGTTGGAGTCTACTGTCAACTTTGTATCTCAGCATTTCTCTTCTCCTTCTTGCCTTTTGATGTTGCCTCCTATTCTTTGGAATTTGTCACTTCCCCACAGAGTATAATATAGGTAACAGTCCTGATTCAAGTTATTTGGACTTTAAGATCTTTTTTCAAATTCACATATTTTTCTTCACTTTTTTTTTTCAGTTCTAGAATTTCAGTGTGAAGTCAAGTTTTATAAAAATGGTTTTCAGTCCACCATGTTTAAAATCATTATCCAATAAGCCAATAACTATAGGTTTGGATAAATCTTGCTTCTGTAATTCTTTCCTTTGGCATCATTTCAATGCTGCGGCATGCTGGGAAGACATTTTTGTTGGCCTTATGAACACTGTAGTGAGGGAAGGAATCACCTGATAAAGAAAATGTGAGTTTTATATTTGTCCCAGGGCAAAAGTCCCCCGGCCTTCTGCCAGTGAAATAGGAGACATTAGAACATATCAGTTTGCTTTTCACTATATGCAGTCAGTGTGTGTGTGTGTGTGTGTGTGTGTGTGTGTGTGTGTGTGTGTAACAGTACTATAGCTGGGAATGTTTGAAAATCCTTTGTTGATATTCTTGTATATAAGAGAGAATCAGAAAGAAAAAAGAAAAGAATAAGCTGGCCAAAACCTTTTGAAAAGAGAGACACAAGAGATATTGAATGGGAATATATGGGAAATTCAGCAAACAGCTGAGGTTCTTTAGCAGACTCTTAGCAAAAGTTGTTTCTTCATTTTTGTTTTCTGTTTTTTAAAGATTTTATTTATTGGAGAGAGAGAGTGTGTGAGGCAGGGAGGTGCAGCAAGAGGAAAAGGGAAAAGCAGACTCCTTGCTGAGCAGGGAGCCCCACAAGGGACTCGATCCCAGGACCTTGAGATTATGACCTGAGCGGAAGGCAGACACTTAACCCCCAGAGCCACTCAGGCGCCCTTGTTTTTTGTCTGCTCATTTTTGTTTGTTTTAATCACTAAGGAATCAGTTTGGTTTGGTGAGAAGAGTGGAGGTTTATGAGCCCTGGACCCCTGGAGCCCCTACCGGCCGTGTCACTTTGAGCAAGTTACCTGACTTCCCTGGACCTCAGTCTTCCCATATGAAGAAGAGGAAATTAACCCCCATTACCTCAGGCTGATCTGAGCACTGAATAAAGTTCTGTGTTAATCACACAGCAGTCATACCCTAAATACCACAATTCTTCAAGATGATTCACTGTCTCTGGAGCGGCATCTGTATAACCCTCAAACATTCAACTCTAGCTCATTTCTACCCCTCAAGACCATGGCCACTGGGGCTCAGGTGCATGTGTGTGGATGGCCCTATGCGTTACTTAAGGGGCAGTTTAAGACGACCTCTGGACGGTTCAAACTCCTTCCCACGCACCCCAGCCTCAAGTACTCCCCCTTGGGTGGCTATTCGTCCTCCTCCTTGCCCTCTCTGCTCCGTTGCAATTGTCCCGGATTTTCCCTCTCTGCGACTGCTGTCCAGGCCAGCTGCACCCACTACATCTTCAGCAGTGGACCGAGAAGGGTATTAATCATATTTTCGAGGAGGACACTCTGCTATTTATCTCCCTGACACCTCCAGTGATGGGCCGCCAGGCCTGCCCACAGTCCATTGACTGGTGAGATTACACATTACCTTGCTCCATTGCCTCTCCCTACCCTCTCCATTGACTGGCCGTTCAACAGTGGAGTTGTGTTTGTTCAATCAGACATAATTTATACCTTTTTTGTTCTTTCTGGAGAGTGCTTTTTAATTTTTAGTTGAAGTGCAGCCTTTTTGGGTCTCATTTCAGGTTAAGCAAAACTGAGATAAAGGATGTTAAAAATCCTTCCACGGGCCTCCCCTACTGCCATCTAGCTACCGTGGGGATTAGGGGGACAGGTGGGCTCCCACCAGCAGCTGCATTCACTGAATGTATGATTGGGTTTCCCAGCTCCCATGTTTGGTTGTAAATGGGGTACAGATGTGCAGTTCTAAGTAGCCTCTGCCTCGGAGCTTAGGTCTCAGCAGAGAAGTAGCCCATCCTTCGCCCGCTGCCGTGTAATTCCTTGCTTCCTTTATGTGTAATCTTTCATTACAAGGCCTTCTGGTTTGTTTGGTTTATGCCTCTTGTAGCTTAATTTGCCACTTATCTTCTCACTTCTTAACCCTCTTATTTTATTTTAAAATGCAAAGGAAGGGGGAGGGTAGCCGGGCTTTTTAATAACCACAATAATCCAAATACGTAAATAGCATTAATAATTAAAGTAATTACTAATTAGATAATCATTAAGCTCAAGAATAAACTGGCTGCAGGGGGGACAAAAGGCTCTGCCACTATATACCAAAGCGACTGGGTTCTTTGTTTTCAAAAGCATTGTTCTCCTGAACGCATTCCCATTTTCAACGCTAAAAATGGGCTCAAAATCTGCCTGATCATGCTGACGATGCAAGTTAGAAAAAAGAAAAGAAACATTCCATCAAGAGTTCTCTGAATTGTTCTTACATTTATTCAGCAAGAATTACGATGTCCCTACTACGTGCCAAGTGCTGTGGGAGCAGATGAATTTATTTTGGCTTTCCACACCCACGCATATAATCACACACACACATGGTTATATTTAGTTATTTGCTTAGTTATTGCAGAATCGCACGATGGTTTTCAATCTTAATCTACACATGGAAATGCAAAACTTCCAAACGTTACTCATATCTTTCATGGTTTGTATGCCGCACCATCAGAAGGCGGATAATTCCATCATTTGGCTAATGCTTAGTAGCACTGAACACGGCTGAGCGGCAGGGGGCAGAGCACTGGACTGAGAGCCAGATCTGATCACGTCAGAATCCTGATTCTGCGTGATAGATACATGCTTTTGGTTCCCTAATTCCTACAAACCTCAATTCTCACTTCTAAAAACTAGGGATAATGCCGACAAGGTTGGTGGATTGTAATGGGAGCAAAATTAAAATAAATGCTCTAAGGGGCACCTGGGTGGCTCTGTCAGTTAAGGTTCTGCCTTTGGCTCAGGTCATGATCCCAGGATACTGAGAACCAGTTCCTTGTGGGATTTCCTGCTCAGTTCAGAGGAAGTCAGCTTCTGCCTCTCCCTCTGCCCTTTCCCACCACCCCCTCCTGCAGGGGCTCTCCCTCTCTCCCAAATAAATAAATAAAAACTTTAAAAAAATAAATAATTATTTAAAAATAAATAATAATTAAATATTTATTTTAAAAATAAATAAAAAATAAAAATAAATGCTTAAAGAGTTGGCATATAGAAAATTCATTCATTCAACTCATGTCATATTGAGGTCATTACAATCTTTATTAGCGAATGGAAACAGAGCTATCTTCATAGAAACATTTTATTATATATATCATATCAAGCATGCCCATTTTATAGAAAACCTTGGGAAATACACTGCATCATGTAGACGAGTAGAGCAAATTTGACATTAGTCTGTGATGTGCTGGCTATCTCTGTATTGAAGCCTTTTTTTTTTTTTTAAGATTTTATTTATTTACCTGACAGATATAGAAAGATCACAAGTAGGCAGAGAGGCAGGCAGAGTGAGAGGGGGAAGCAGGCTCCCCGCTGAGCAGAGAGTGCAATGCGGGGCTCGATCCCAGGACCCTGAGATTATGACCTGAGGTGAAGGCAGAGGTATATTGAAGCCTCTTGAGGGGTTCAGCTGGGTAGATTGGTTCCTAGTCCACAGCTGTCCCCTCTGGGCATAATCTTAGGCATCCTCCATCGTTTTGTGAATCAACCCTTTTCCCTCACTTTCAGGGTCCAGAGTGTGTCAAATTGTTTTTCTTCTGATGGCCCCTCTAATCTCACATTTTATTTGTAATTATATTAATATATAATTATATATATATACATATACATATATCGTAGGTTATATCATAACCCATTTACTCTCACACACACCCTCACATGACTATGTATATCATTAGCTATCATTCTTGAAGTATCAGAAGGAGAAAATTGGATGCAAGGGCTGAATGCACGCTCTTGAATCAAAATCCGTCATTCTGGATCTTCACAGCTACGCTGTCATTGATGTCCTACCTAATTGAAGGTAGAACCTACTGGTGTGGATGGTCCTCCAGGACAAAATCACATTCTGTGGAAGGTGATGCTTTGGCATTAATCTGGTTTCCACCCTTTGCTATGTCACCTTGATGACTTTCCTAAGCTTCACGTTTTTCTCATATGCAAAAAAATACAAATGTCAGTTCTGCTTTCATTGTTGTGAGGACTGAATGAAGTAACCTGGAAAAGCACCAGGCAGGTTGTAGGGCCCCACTAAGTGCTCTTTTCTTCCTTTTCTTCCTCCCTCCCTTCTCCTTTCCTTCTCATCCTCCTCCTCTCATTTCCTGCCTCTTTTTTTCTTCTGCCTTGCCCTGGTTACTGTATACTGAAAAAGCTGTGAGATTTGGAACTGAAAATTTTTTTCTTTAAATCTTATATTCTCTAATTACTTTGGACGAATTGTTGGACACTTCTGATCTCAGTTTTCCTATCTCTAAAATGGGTATAATTGTGCCTACTTTTGAGATAATGTGAAAATTAAATTTGATGAGGGTATGACACTCGTCCTGTTCCCTCTAGGGAATTCGTGTGTTGTCTCTACTTCCCTTCTTCATTTCTCAGGGAGAAATGGAAACAGAGCATCCATTCCCATCTAATTTCCTAGTGACCCAGTTAAGTAGTCAAACATCTTAAAAACAGAGGTTCCGTTGAACAAGCTCACATGAGAGAGAGAGAGAGTATTATAAGAGCTTCTGCATTGTTTCTTTAGAGATCTTAATGAATGGAAGGTCTTACAGTAAAGACCTGATGGGCCTTCCACACAACATAACTGGAAAGACAAAAATTGTTGCCCTTCTCTGGCCTTCAGGGTCATTTACGTCTCTGAATTTCTCCCACAAAGGCCCTTTTTTTTTTCTTTCTTCTGTATGGATGACTATCACCTAGTTCTACCGAAGGACTGCTCAGCTGACTCCACGTGTGTCCAATTCCTTTTGCATCCCATAATTCATACTTCCAAAAAAAAGAAAATCTGACTGACATCCCTCAACACCTTTAGGGAAGAATTCTACATGTCCTGGCCCTTCTACCAGCTTATGCATGAGTTCCCTCTGGGGATGGGTCATCCTATCATTCGTCATCCCCTTAGCAGAGACCCATCCAGAAGATTCCCTGTCCAGGGGTGAGTGGGAGACTTTAAACCAGACGTGAAACTCAAGACTGATGGGCAAATTAACGCCCACATAGTCCATCCACTTGATTATTTTTTACCAGTAAAATAAATTGGCCTCCCATCTGTTAGTACCCGGTCTTTCTAGGTGGGATCAAGATAAATAAAGAAAATTGAGAGAGAAAAAAGGAGAATTTTTTTTTAATTATTCCAATAGAAGCCCACAAAAAAATAAAAAAACCCTCTTTCAGCAGTGTTTCATAATTTTCTCTAGAACCATCAGATTCTCTGCCAATTAGAAGAGATTTTCCAGACTGGGTTACAGGCAATTTCTCTGCTGGCAGAGATAATATCTAAATAACCCAGTGAAGCTTTTCCACTCTAATTGTAATAAGGTTTTGAACTCAACAAAAGAGCTTGACAGAGGTGAGAAGATAGGCCCCCTGCAAACACGCTCAGGGGGTGACCGTGCGGCCCAGGCGGTCTCCGGGAGGTTGGCATGTCATTGCCACCCTCATTAGGGAACCTTCAGCTACTGAAGCAAGGCCTGGACCACACATTCTCCATGGACAGGGAGGGACCTCAGAAGGACGCAATAAGGGAGGAGGGAAGACTCCAGAAGGCAGGAGGGATATTTGAAGAAATAAGTAAAAAAGTCTCCAGTCCAGCCAGGAGCTGAATAATGTTTATCCTCTAGTCCGCTTCCAAGTAGAGATTTCACAGTCTAATTTCACCCCCGCTTAGCAGGTAATTTCAAAATTACAAGTTCTTTAGATGCTGTGAATTACCAGCATCATTCAAAAAATACCCATGTTTAAGGCAGACCTTTCTCCCTCGGTGACATTCTTGGTAAACTTCTCCTTTCTTGGGACTTAGTGATTGAAAGCTGCAAATAGATAGGTCCAAAGAGCCCTTTAAAGCTAAGGGTTTTAGGTTTTCAGCAGGAAACAAAAAGGAGGGGAAAAACCCAACATTTCATTGATGATGAGAATTCTACCCGACTAAATTCACAAGGACTCACATCAGACTCCCTCGGAGTGTATAAAAGCTGTGTGTGCTTCCCTTTAATAATCCCTCATCAGCGTTTGTCCATAATGCCTCTTAACTAAAGGGAGTTTCTTTTCATCTGTTTGCAAATTTGGAGATTAGAGATTGCCTGGCTCAGGTGAGGGTAAAGTCAATTGCAGATAAATGGCCTTAAAACGTTTCTGCCACATGATTTTATAAGATCCTTTCTCTTGGACGGCTTTCAGTTCCAGAATTATGCACTGTGATTGTAGGCCAGACGCTTGGGTATTCAATTTCTAGACTCGGCCAGATAGGAAAATAGCCGTGCGTTGATAACTTTCCCCTGGTTTGTGCGACGGCGTCTCTATCTATGATTAAAATCTCACTACAGATCCAATGCTTCTACTTGTCCCGGGCCTTGAATTCAGTGTTTGTTTGCAAACAGGCAATAGAGAGATAGAAAGATTGAAGTCTGTTACTTAACCTGCCTGATTTGGAACACTTTATGTAAAGGCATCAGGGTAAACCTACTTTTCCTAAGAATAACTGAGTCTTCCAAGGTCTTAGCAAGTGTAGCGTTGTGTGGCTACACCGAGGAACTGACTTCAGAAGCAACCCCTGAGATTTCATTTGAGAAAAACCAACTTAAAACTTATGAACTGGACTGGCTACCTGTCCTTTGTGGAGCCTGGTGCAAAATGAAAGGACAGAGCCCCTTGTTCAAAAAATATGAAGAATTCCGATATGGGAAGTGCCAATCATTAGACCAAGCATGGGATCTTTATGAACCTGGGACCCCGTGGAGCTGCCTTGCCACTGACCCATCTGTGGAGTGATTAAATGTAGCAAGTCCTCTTCGGCATTTTCTGAAGGCCTAACTAAGATTAGTTATGAGACTGATTAATAAAAGTAGCAGAGTTAAAATTTCAGAATTCACAAAGAGGACTTCACCTTGCTGTTTGTGTACCCCCAGGCATTAGATAAAGACCTTAGGGGCATGGCGGGGAATGCGAAGGAGCATTATGAACTCTTTCCTTTAGGAATAAGACAATGCTTATTCGCCATTGGAAGTACCCTGTCCCACTGGGGATACTGTGGAATGTTAACAGTGTCACATCGCTTACGCCAGGAATCCCAGCAGACACACTTTTGAGTAGTCTTAGAGCCTTCTCCACTGGGCCATTCAGTCCAAAGGAAGCAGGAAGAGCCCTACAGGCATGGAGTAGAAATAATCTGGACCATCCTATGGACAAGCATATCACAGACACAGCTGGAATGATTTTCTCATATGCGGCCATATGAATCCTCACTGCGGAGGTTTCTAACATCTTCCAAAAGCTAACCCACGGAAAGAGGTTGACACAGAGCTGCCATATCGTAAAGCCTCAGTGAATGTCAGCACTTCTCGTTCTTCTAAAACTGGAATCCTAGGGGTGCTTGGGTGGCTCAGTGGGTTAAAGCCTCCGCCTTTGGCTCAGGTCATGATGTCAGGGTCCTGGGATCGAGCCTCGCATTGCGCTCTCTGCTCAGGGGGGAGCCTGCTTCCTCCTCTCTCTCTGCCTGCCTCTCTGCCTACTTGCGATCTCTCTCTCTTGTCAAATAAATAAATAAAATCTTAAAAATAAATTAAAATAAATTTAAAAATAAATAAAACAGGAATCCTAAATGTCTATTTTCATCTACATTTTCAAGAAAAAAGTGGACAAGATGTCAAAACTGCCTTAGTGACTTTGATTGTCATTTGGGCCATTCTGTCTGATCTGAAAAGTCTTTGAATACCCAAAAAAGGATATTGGCTTGTTTAGAGGTTTGGCTATTCAAGGGTCCCTGGAAGTTGAGAAAATTTTATAACCATGACTTTAGGTCTGAAAGGAGCATTTTTTTTAAATCAACTATTACATTGTAAAAGTGCTGATTTAAAGAAAAATTGCCAAGATAGTAGGAGTTTCCATATACCCCACATCCAGTGTCCTCTATTATTAAAATACTAAATTAGTAATGCCACAATGTAAAAATTAATGAACCAACATTGACACATTATTATGAACTGAATAAATAAATGAACTAAAATAAAAAACATAGTTTATTCATATTTCTTTAGTTTTTCCCTGCTGTTATTATTGCTTTCTCTATTTTAGCTTCACATTTAGGATTTCATACTGCATTTTGTCGTCATGTCCCCATAGGTCCCTCTTGGCTGTGACAGTTCCTCAGACTTCTCTTGTTTTTGATGACCCTTACAATTTTGAAGACTCCTTAGGAGGGAATTTGTAGAAAGTCCCTCGACTGGGATTTATCTGATGATTGTCTCATGATTAAGATAGAACTATGGGCTTTTGGGAAGAGGGGCACAAATAAATAAATAAATAAAATCTTCCTAAAAACGATTTTATTTATTTATTTATTTGAGATTTTAATTTATTAATTTATTTATTTATTAAGATTTTATTTATTTATTTGAAGTTTTATTTATTTATTTATTTATTTATTTGAGAGAATTAGAGAGAGACAGCATGAGAGGGGAGAAGTCAGAGGAAGAAGCAGACTCCCCGCCAAGCAGAGAGCCCGATGTGGGACTTGATCCCGGAATTCCACGATCATGACCTGAGCCAAAGGCAGTTACTTAGCTAACTGAACCACCGAGGTGCCCCAGTAAATAAAAATCTTTAATAAAAAGAAGAAAAAAGGGGAAAAAAAAGAGTTAAGAGTTCCAGGTTCCAGAAATGAGCATAACACAGTAGCATTCCTGAGTACAAAGTCCTTGCTGGTCTGTAGGTGGGTAAATCTGCCTCATCTCTCATGGAACCCAGCATCCAGAAGGCACTCAGTAAATGTCTGATGGGTCCATGAGGGAGCAGTGGCCTAGGAATATCACTCTGGTGAACTCTGCTATCAGTTTTCATATTCATGTGTCACGGCTATCAGACTGTGTCCACAGAGGTTCAATAAGTCTACCCAAGTTGCAAACTAACCAGTAGTCAGGATTCAAACCCAAGAAGTCTGGGGTCCAGAGTCCAAGTTCCTAGACTCATAGCATTTCCAATGCTCTTGTTAAAGGTAGGGACACGCTGCTTGAATTGATCTTGTTAGGAAAGATTTCAAATTTATAAATCATCCTAAGAGAAGCCCTTTTATCAGAGGGTGTTCTTTACTACACAAAAGATGTGAAAACAGAAGTAAAGCCTGGCTTTTTATAAGTGCTGACACTCTCTGGATTGCCAAATAATCATGTGGATATATTTCCTTCAAAAGATTTTAGCAAGGGGTTCCCTCAGTGAAACCTCAACTTTCAAAAGATCCATGAGGATACCCATTCGAGGGTACGTCTGGCTGGAATTTGACAAAAATGGGATCATGTAAGCCAAAAAAAGAAAGAAAGAAGAAAGAAAGAAAGAAAGAAAGAAAGAAAGAAAGAAAGAAAGAAAGAAAGAAAGAAAGAAGAAAGATCACTATTAAGAACATTATTTAAGACATAGAATTTCAAATCATATTTTAATTTAATTTAAATTTAATTTAAAAATATTTAAATTTAATTTTAAAATACACATATTTTATTACACCTTCGGCCCCCAATTCACAACTGTAAATATTAATTTTTCAGAGCAACATGAATTCAGTCATCAAATAGTTGCAGTTTCTCCTAGGCTGTTCTTTATTTTTTTTTTTAATTCTGTTAATCAGACATGAAGCACATCTTAAGGAAATACCACACACACACACACGCACGCACGCGAGCGCACGCAGCATGCATACACGCACGCACACAGACGCACATTAAAGATATCATACATACCATAGCAACCCTCATGTGGTGATAAGCCCTGGATTGCCCTAGCTTCAGGTAATACTGCTACTTCTCTCCATGGTGTTGGCAGGTTCTGTATATATTAGCACATTTTGACATTTTCCTTCTTCAGCTTTATGAGTCAATCAAGTTGCATTAAATCCTAATCAGAAATCACTATTCTTTTTCAAGCTTATAAAACTCAAACATAACTAATGGTACTTACCTACATATTTGAAGAACAGATTTTGCATTCAAACATGCACTTAGAGTTATTATTTAGGGACAAAATGATTTGCCAGAATATATTTAGCAAGCTAAAATATCTTAGTCTTAATATTTGCACACATGAAATATATATAGTTTGAAATTTTATACAAACATCTACCTTTCTTTTTTTCATTTATTTATGTATTTTGAACACAAATCGTATATATTTAAGGTATACAACTGGAGAATTTGATATACATATAGTAAGATGATTACTATAATCAAGCTTATTAACATATAATCTCCTCATATAGTTAGCACTTTTGGTGTGTAATGAGTCTACCTGAAATCTACTCTCCTAGCATATTTCCAGTGTTCAATAGAGTATTATTAAATATTAGTCATCGTGCCTATACCTTATATATCTAGACAAATTTTTCCTATGTAATTCTACCTTGTGCCCTTTGACCAACATCTTCCCATTTCTCCACCCCCCAGCTGCTGGTACCGACCATTCTTTTCTCTGCCTCTATGACTTTAACTTTGTTTTCTAATTACACAGATAAGTGAGATCATACAATATTTGTTTTCTCCATCTGTTTTATTTCACTTAGTAAAATGTCCTCAAGTTTCAACCACTTTGTCACAAAAGGCAGGATTTGGGGCCCCTGGGTGGTTCAGTGGGTTAAGCCTCTGCCTTCAGCTCAGGTTATGATCCCCGGGTCCTGGGATAGAGCCCTGCCTTGGGTTCTCTGCTTAGTGGGGAGCCTGCTTCCCCCTCTGTCTCTGCCTGCCTCTTTGCCTACTTGTGATCTCTCTCTCTGTCAAATATATAAATAAAATCTTAAAAAAAAAAGGCAGGATTTTCTTTTGTCTCATGGCTGAAGAATATTCTGTTCCATTTATATATATTTAATATAATGAAATTATGACATATATAAATTTACAAAATATATATGAATTTATATTTATAGTATGCAAATATTAAAATGAATATCTAATATAAATATCACATGTTTATATAGTATATGTAATATGCTATGTCAATAAATATATGGTATATGATTTGTATAATATATAATTATAATTTTATGTATTTATATATGTATATTATACACACACACATATATCCTCTTTATTAATTCTTCTTCCTATCGATTCATCAGTCCATAGACATTTGGATTGTTTCTGTATTTTGACTATTATAAATAATGCTGCAAAAAACATGGGAGTGCAGGTATCTCTTTGAGATAGTGGTTTCATTTCCTTCAGATATTTATCCAGAATGGGACTGCTGGATCATATGTTCTATTTTTTAATTTTTTTGAGGAATCTCCATACTATATTACATAATCACTGCACCAATTGACATTTCTACATCCACAAGGACTGACATCTCTATATCCACAAGGATTCCCTTTTCTCCACATCCTCACCAGTCTTTCTGACTACAGTCATTCTAACAGAGATAGGGTAATATCTCATTATGATTTTGATTTGAATTTCCATTATGATTAGTGAATGATGTGGGCCATATCAATGTTTTCTTTGAGAAATGACTGTTCAGGTGCTTCACCCATTTTTAATTGTCTTTTTTGTTTGTTTGTTTGATTTGTTTTCTTGCTATTGAATTGTTTGAGTTTCTTATATACTTTGGATATTAACTTACATCATTTATAGGGCTTGCAAATATTTTCTCTCATTCCATAGGTTCTTTACTTTGTTGTTTCTTTTTATTTGTAAATTTTTAAAATTTAAATTCAATTAGTCAAGGTATAATACATCATTGGTTTTTGATACAATGGTCAATGAATCATTAGTTGAGTATATCACCCAGTGTTCATCATATCACATGCTCCCTTTAATGCCCATCACCCAGTTACCCCGCACCCCACCTACTTCCCTTTTCGCAACCCTGTTTGTTTCTCAGAGTAAAGAGCCTCATATGGTTTGCCTCCTTCTCCGATTTCTTCCCATTCAATTTTCTCCCCCACCCCCATTGTCCTCTGCACTATTCTTATATTCTACATATGAGTGAAACCATATGATAATTGTGTTTCTCTGACTGACTCAGTTCACTTAGCATAATACCCTTCATTTCCATCCATGTCAATGTAAATGGTTGATAATTCATCCTTTTCTGATGGCTGAATAATATTCCATTGTATATATGAATCACACTTTCTTTATACATTCATTCATTGAAGGACATCTTGGCTCCTTCCTCAGTGTTGGTATTGTGGACATTGCTGCTATGAACATTGGGGTGCATGTGCTCCTTTTCACTACACCTATATCTTGGGGTAAATACCCTATAGTCCAATTGCTGCATCATAGGGTAGCTTTATTTTTAACATCTTTTTTTAAAGACTTTATTGATTTATTTGACACAGAGAGAAATCACAAGTAGGCAGAGAGGCGGGCGGGGGGGTGCGGTGAAGCAGGCTCTCTGCTCAGCAGAGAGCCCAAGGTGGGTCTCAATCCCAGGACCCTGAGATCATGACCTGAGCTGAAGGCAGAGGCTTTAACCCACTGAGCCACCCAGGCACCCCTATTTTTAACATCTTGAGGAATCTCTATACTCTTTTCCAGAGTGGTTGTACCAGCTTGCATTCCCACCAACAGTGTAAGAGGGCTCCCCTTTCTCTACATTCTTGCCAACATCTGTTGTTCCCTGTCTTGTTGATTGTTTCTTTCACTGTACAGGATTATTTGGTTCCATGCAGTCCCATTTGTCTACTTTTGCTTTTGTTGACTCTGTCTTGGGGTTATAGCTGAAATTCATTGTCCCCGGCAATATCAAAAGCTTTTTCTCTGTGTTTTCTTTTAACAGTTTTATGGTTTCAGATCTTATATTAAATCTCTAATTCAATTTGAGTTGATTTTGTATGTATGGAGTAAAATAAGAGTCTTATTTTATTAAAATAAAGAATTGAAAAACAAAAGTTCAATGAAATTAAGAGTTGATTTCTTTTAAGATTTTATTTATTTATTTATTGAGAGTGAGATAGATAGTGCGTGAGAGAGCTTGAGCAGGGAGGAGAGGGAGAGGCAAGTTCCCTGCAAGCAGGGAGCCTGATGTGGGGCCCAACCCCAGGACCCTGAGGTCATGACCTGAGCTGCAGGTAGACTTTTAACTGACTGAGCTACCCAGGTCCCCCAAGAATTCATTCTTTGAAAATATAAACAAAATTGACAAAACCTTAGCTAAAATAATTAGCTAAGAAAAAGAGCAAAAACTTAAATAAGTGAAATTGTAAATGAAAGAGGAGACATTATAACTGATACCACAGAAATACAGAGGTCATAACAGACTATAGTGATCAACTGCAAGCCAAAAAATTGTTTAACCTAGGGACACCTGGCTGGCTCAGTGGTTAAAGCCTCTGACCTCCGCTCAGGTCATGATCCCAGGGTACTGGGATGGAGCCCCACATTGGGCTCTATGCTCAGCAGGGAGCCTGCTTCCCCCTCTCTCTCTGCCTGCCTCTCTGCCTACTTGTGATCTCTCTCTCTCTCTGTCAAATAAATAAATAAAATCTTTAAAAAAAATTGTATGACCTAGAAAAAAGGATAAATTCCTAGAAATATAAATATACCAAGACTGATTCATGAAGAAATAGAAATTCTGAACAGATTAATAATGAATAAGGAAATTGAAATAATAATCAAAAACCTCCCCAGAAATAAAAGTACAGGCATGATTTCTTCCCTGGTGCATTCTATCAAACATTTAAGAGCAGATTAATATCAATCTCTCTTAAACTCTTCCAAAAGCTTTCAGAGAAGGAAAAACTTCTACAATAATTTTATAAGGCCAAGATTACACTTATTCCAAAGCTAGATAAGGACACTACAAGAAAAGAAAATTATAGGACAATATCCTTGATGAACACAAATGCAAAATTCCTCAATAAAATACTGGCAAATGGGATTCATCAGCACATCAAAAGGATCATACACCATGATCAAGTGGGATTTATCCCTAAATGAAAGGATAATTTAACACACACAAATCTATAAATGGGATATGCCACATTAACAGAATGAAGGTTAAAATTGTATGGTTATCTCAATATATAGAGAGAAAACATTTGACAAAATTCAATACTCTTTCATGACAAAAACTTTTCACTCTTTAGGTATAAAAGAAATGTATCTCAACATAATGGAGACCATATATGACAAGCCCACATCATTCTCAATGGTAAAAAGCTGAAATATTTCTCTCTAAGATGAGGAATAACATGGGGAAGCCCACTCTCACCACTTTAATTCAATGCAGTGCTGAAAGTCATACCCAGAGCATTTAGACAAGAAAAAGAAATTAAAGGCATCCAAATTGGAAAAGAGGAAATAAAATTGTCTGTTTGCAGATGACATTATCTTTATCTCCAACAGTCTAAAGATTCCACAAAAAAACTGCTAGAGCTTAAGAAATAACTTAATAAAGTTGCAGGATACAAAATCAACATATAAATATCAGTTGCATTTTATATACACTAACCAAAAACTATCCAAAAATAAATTAAGAAAACAATCCCATTTACAATAACATCAAAAATAAAAAAAAAGTCTCAGGGTTAAATTTAACAAAAGAGGTGAAAGCTCTATAAACTGGAAGCTATAAAACACTGATGAAAGAAATCGAAGAAGATACAAACAAATGGAACAATATCCCGTGTTCATGGACCAGGAGAATTAATAATTTTAAATGTCCATACTATCCAAAATAATTTAAAAAGTCAATAAAATCTTTCTTAAAATTACTTTGGTATTTTTCAAAGAAATAGAAGACACAATCCTAAAATTCATATGAAATCACAAAGGACCAAGGATAGCCAAAGCAATCTTGAGCAAAAAAAAAAAAACAAAGTTCAAGGCATCGCACTACTCAATTTCAAAATTTACTACAAAGATATAGTAATGGAAACAGCATTGTGCTGGCATAAAAATAGGCATATCAAACAATGGAACAGAATAAACCTCCCCAAAATAAATGTATGCATTTATGGTCCATTGGTCTTTAACAAAGGTACCAAGAATACACAATGCAGAAATGACAATCTCTTCAAAAAATGACACCAGAAAAGCTGATTTTCCATTTGCAAACCTCTACCTCTTACATGTGTGGGTACCAATGAGAGACAAAAAATATCAGTGTTCAGATGCCATGCGACATTTTCTGTTCAACCCTTCTTCCAAATTACTCACTGACGGAATAAAAGACAAATCAAGTAAACCAGTCACCTGCTTTAGTGAAATTTAGATTAAAAACTGGTTACTAGTTGCCTGCAGTCACAAGTTCTGGCCCTTTGTTTTTTTTTTCCTTTAAATATTTTACTTATTTACTTGAGAGAGAAAGAGAGTGAGCATGAGCTGGGGGAAGGGGCAGGAGGAGCGGGAGAAGCAGATTCTCTGCTGAGCAGGGAGCCTGACAGGCCTCAATCCCAGGACCCCGAAATCATCACCTGAGCTAAAGGCAGATACTTAACCAACTGAGCAGCCCAGGTCCCCCAAAGACTTCTGGTTTCATTCTATACAACATTCAGTATGTTTTCTTACTCTTGGTTACCATGTAATGTTTGACCTTTGATTTTTTTTTCTGGTTTAAACATTTTATTTTGTTTTATTTTATATATTTTAAATAATTTATTTATCTTTTATTATTAACATATAATGTATTACTTGTTTCAGGGGTACAGATCTGTGATTCCTCAGTCTTACACAACACACAGCACTCATCACAATTTCTTAGCAGTAATGTTTTACAAATGTAAGCCGCCATTTGGACCATCAACTGTAGAAATAAGATATATGGAGCAGGAAACACTTGACCACTGATAATAAGTAATGTGTGACTTGGTATAGAACATGGCAGCAGAAACAATGATGCTTTCTCCTCAAGTCTGATTTGGTGAAGACCAGTACTTCAATAAAAATATTCCAACATCATAAAGTTATTTCAATGTGATTTTGTTTAAGATTTTATTTTATTTATTTGACAGAAAGGGAGAGATCACAAGTAGGCAGAGAGGCAGGCAGAGAGAGAGGGGGAAGCAGGTTTCCTGCTGAGCAGAGAGCCCAATGCAGGGGCTCGATCCCAGGACCCTGAGATCATAACCCAAGCCAAAGGCAGAGGCTATAATCCACTGACCACCCAGGCGCCCCAGACTTTCAGTGTGATTTAAAATATAACTTTTGACACTTGATGAAGAGCTAGGACAAATCTTGTCTTGTCACTAGCCATGCACTCCCAGCCCGACTTTCCTCATCTGTAGAATGCTTGAAAGATTTGATAAAGAATATTTGAGTAAGTTCTTAGTAAAATAACTAGGAGGGTGTAAGCAGTCAACAACTAGCTGATAATGCAATTTTAACAATCTGTTGATATTTAAGAAGAGAAAACCTCTGATTTGAATATAGAAAAAAATTAAACAAAATTTATGTTTTTGTCAAATTCTAATTTTGAACTTAAAGTGTTTTTGTTAATGAGAGACGAGACCTCTTTGGAAATCAGAATAATTGAGTTTTTAATGGCAAAGGAACTTCCAGACTGAATCACTCCCAGCACATTCATATACAAAACAAAATTTTTCTGGAACAAGGTGGGAATGAGGAAAGATCTCTGGGTTCTGAAAGGCTGGAAGGCCTCTGTCTTTGTGGGGCAGAAGCCTAGTCTCCTGTAGCACCTTTGCCCATAGAGAGCTCAATTTGCACAATTGGGCTCAATTTGCATATCTTCCAACATGTTAGACAGTTAAACTAAAAGCACACAGGACTCTGTTAATAAATCTACATTTAAAAATCTAGAAGGAATTAATGGTAACATTTTTATTTGCAATTCTCTTGAAATGTTATAAGAAAGAATCATGCAGTCTTTCCAAATGTATAGTTTATTGGTACATACAAATACCACTATTTCATCCAATTACTCTGATTATGTAGTTTAGCATATTTACATAGAGTGTGTATACAGTCGCACATTTCCTATATACCAGTGAATGTATGCATACATATATAGAGTGTGTATACATATACATGTAATACAGTATGTTACTGTGTTCTCAAATCCCACCATCATTCAATGTCTTGCCAAATAGCATTACAGGCAAAGCGCCAGATCTTTTCACTTCCCCACTGAAGTCACTTGGAACATATCTGAACGTGGCAAAATACATTTGCCAAGTTATGTGCATAAAAACATCCTTTGATCTTTCAGAGTCATAAATATGTAATAAACTACATGATTGCCCTACTGATCTGTCCAACATCAATCTTACCTTCCCTTTTTATGGATTCATCAAAATAAGATATGATCAAGGTACAAAAGAGTTAAAGAAGCTATTTATTTTAATGTTTCCTTGGAGAGCATGCTTGTTATTGTGAGTACAAATTATATATATAATATTTCATGAATGATGTTGAAGCATTAAAAATCACCTCTGCTCTTGAAGTTAACACAAAACTCTGGCTCTCTGCCAATACTCCCCTCGTCCTCTTATGGCCTACTACAAGATGCCATGTCATTTTTCCAGGATGGTACTGAAGTGCTTCTCAAATTCCTATTTTTAAGTCACAGACTAGATTCTTAACATAATCCCTTTTTTAACATCCAGGAAATTGCACCCTAAGCAACTTTTGGTTTAAGCAAGAGTGTTATTCAAAATTAGGAATTATTCAAATATTAACAGATGTCAAAATAAGTTTTATGGAGAAAACAAAGGAAGAAGGGATGATGAACAGAGATGATGCTAGCAAAGAACAAAACATTTTGTTTTTGTTGTTTAATCTTTAAAAGTGCACATCTCTGGCTTCCATGCCCACTCATGGTTTATTGAGTGTTTTTAACATCAAGTTGCAAACATAGGTTACATCAGGTGAGGAGATCTTTAAATTGACCATTGTGAAATATTGTAGGAAAGCAGAAAAATTATGCAAGCCATAAACTGAGTGAGTGATGGAGTGAGTAGTAAAACCCACTTTTTTTTCTCACAAGGGACAAATAAGATTGAACTAAGTGTTTTAGTCATTAGAAGGATATAAGTTTTAGCTCAGAGCAGAACAAAATAATTATCTGAGTTTATTCTGATTGATTTAAGGCAGTGAAAAAGGATGACTTAGGTCAACAAAAACATTTTCACAAGTGTGAGCTGTATATGTTGTTCTTGGTAACATAAAATGGACTGGGGTTAGTGTATGATTAGGAATAAACCAGGAAGTTTTCCCCAATGCACATAATTATTCTATCAGAGAGGGAAGGAAAGACTCTAAAACAATTCAATGGAACTGAACAGCATGGACATATATCACAAGGTTTTAATCTCCCTATCTGTTGTGCAACTTGATTAAAAATATGAATTTAATTTAAAAAAAAAGGAATGTCTCACTCCATTCAAGATGACTTTTTAAGCTCTGCCCAGAGCTCTGTTCAGGGCAGCCCTGCACAAGAGGTTTATGCTGTTCTGTTTTTATGCCCATCTTTCATCTCCCATTTTCCTCTCATTAAAATCTGGTTTCCCTCTGTCTTGGTTGTTTTAAACACATTTGAGCTCCAAAACCACCCTTTCCATGTTTGCTGAGAACTCATGAAGTAACTACCTTGATAAAAAAAAAATGAACACCAAGATCTTGAATTTCATAAAACTGGGATTTTCAGCATTTTTCTCTTATTCTATTGGAATAAGAAAATATTCCATTACTTCTATGCAATGGAAAATACATCATTTTCATTACTGGTTTCATGAAACAAATACTCAGTGATGCTTTTCCAGCACAAGGATCTGAATTAGACTCATTTTGGGAGAAGATGTGCAGTGCATAGCCCTTGCCCACAAGGGGGTACCACCTTAATGTGGGGGAATATACTCTCCATAGAAGTAATTAATAGTAAAGGAATCTCTAAGGATTTTCAATGTGGTGTGATAGAAGGCTATCTAGGTTTATAGAAGAGAATGGTTCCTAGAGAAAAAAGAGAAATACTGAGTTGTCTTCACTCATGCCTGCTTTAAGATGAGAGGCAAAGCTTTAAAAGGCCAGTGTCAAAGAGGTGAGCCATGAACATGGGCTGGGGAGTATAGATCTGATTTTTGGGGTAATGGGAAAATCTTGTCTAGGGAACTCTATGTTATGCTGTATTGTAAGGTTTCTTTTTTAACAATAACAATTTTCTCCTTTTCAGAGCAATTCCCAGTATGACAGAATGAGAAGGTCAACAAATCCTGTCCTAAAAGGTAATTATAAATCTGGATGAGACTGTCAAAAACAACCTTTTTAGTAATCCGGAATTCAACTAAAGATATGGAGTGACCATAGAAATGTTTTTTTCATGGAAACTACTGAAATTCTTATAAGAAGAGTGAAGAATCTGATATATTTTTGGCTGGGACTACTCCCATTCTTCATCCCACCTTACCAGTGCTTTAGTTTAACCAAGGTGGATCAGGTTATGAAAATGGCAAATGTAGCCCTACTGGTAAAGGGGTGGTGTGGTCAGTTAAAGTAGTAATCTTCGTGTCAAGCAAATGAGAAGAGCCAGAGGCTCCATTTCCCTGAGGTTGCAGGATGATTTGAGTTAAGTGACAGAATACAGGATGAGGCTAGGATTTAGCAGGTAGTTCTAAAAGATAGCAAAATGGCTCTCAATAAGGGTTGGCTGAGGGCTTGTACCCACACAGAAGATCAAGCCAGACATATTTAGCCAATAGCATTTGAACAGAGGAGAACCTGGTAAAAATTAAAAGCCAGCACACACTGGAAAATGGCCTGAAATCTGAATGACTCTTAAAACAATACAGTTAACAACTGATTTCTCATGAGACACAATGAAGGCTGGAGGCAGTGGAATGCCATATTCAAAATGCTAAGTGAAAAAAAAGTCGATCATATATTCTATTTCTAGCAAAACTATCCTTTGAATATAAAGGCCAAATCAATTTCCAGATAAATAAGAATTAAGATAATTCTTGACTTGCTGACCTACCTACAAAGGAACACAAAAGACAAGCCTATTTATTGAATGGAAATGCCAATCCACATTAAAAAAATGAAGACTCCAGAAATGATAAATATGTAGCTTAACATAAAAGACTCTGTAAGTGTATATTTTCTCATTTCTTCCCGTGATTTTTAAAAACTACACAGGTTGGTATAAAATGATAATTATGAGCACTGTATGATGCATGTATAATAAAAGAAAAGGAAGGAAAATGAGACATTGTGGGAGCAAAGGTATTATATTTTACTAAATTTAAATCATCCAAAGTAGATTTTGATGCATATTATAATCATAGAGCAACCATAAAACATGATTCAAAATAATATATAATAATCAACAGAGGTAAAAAATAATGTGTTTATTTAATCCATAAGAAGGCAGGAAAGGAGAAATGAAAGGATAAAAATGTCATTCAAGTGGAAAATAAAGAAAAGTTGCATATTAAAATTTCACCAAACAAAAATGATAATAAATGTGAATGGACACTTTACTCAACAAGCAGAGATCACCATATTGAATTTTTAAAAAATGAGAAAGGAACTAATTCTATTATTCCTACAAAATACACACTTTACATTCAAAGGGTAATTGAAATTTAGAAAATTGTCTTAAGACAGGAGAATTATAGTACATCAAAAATTTATAACAACTATAAGTGTATATACTCATTTATCAACAAAACCTCAAACATGAAACAAGAAACTAACAAATTAAAAGGAAGTAACAAGCATTCAGTAATTGCCAGAGACATCAATTGTTCACTTTCAGTTATTTATAAGACAGATAAATGGAACTCAGGAAGTTTATAGAAAGCTTGAGCAAGAGCATCAAACAATTTGACCTTACTGACATGTACCAATACTTCACTCAACTACTACAGAATGGACATTCCTCTTAAGCATACATGAAGCATTCTTCATGACAGAGAATGTGATGGGCCACTAGGCATCTCAACAAATAAATAAATAATTAATAAATAAATAAATAGTTATCATACAAATATGTTCTCTTATCACAAATTAAATTAGAAAAATTTAACAAATAAAAATCTTAGAAAGCCACCTCCCCCAATATTTGGATATTAAACAACACATTTATAAATAACCTATGTATAAAGAGAATTGCTAAAAGGAATTTTTTTTAAATATTGAAATCAATGATAATGGAATCACAATATATCAGAAGTTATGTGTACATTTAAAGCAGTGATTAGGGGCGCCTGGGTGGCTCAGTGGGTTAAGCCTCTGCCTTCTACTCAGGTCATGATCTCAGGGTCCTGGGATAGAGTCCTGCATCTGGCTCCTTGCACAGTAGGGAGTCTGCTTCTCTCTTTCTCTTCTCATGTTCTCTCTCTCTTTCTCTGTCTCTTTCAAATAAGTAAATAAAATCTTAAAAAAAGGAATCTATAAAAAACCTAGTTTATATTAAACTTAATAGTGAAAGATTGCATGCTTCCCCCCTAAAATTGGGAATAAGGCAAGAATGTCCAGTCTCAGGGCACCTGAGTGGTTCAGTGGGTTAAGCCTCTGCCTTCGGCTCAGGTCATGATCTCAGGGTCCTGGAGTCAAGTCCCACATCAGGCTCTCTGCTCAGCAGGGAGCCTGCTTCCCCCCTACACACACTCTCTGCCTGCCTCCCTGCGTATTTGTGATCTCTGTCAAATAAATAAATAAAATCTTTAAAAAAAATGTCCGTCTCACATTTCTATTCAATATAGTAATGGTGGTAATAAGAAAAGTAAGATTATTAAAAGGAATATATATTGGTAAGAAGGATGTAAAACTATTTTTCTTATTTATAAATGACATGATTCTATATTTACAATATCTTAAGGAGTACACTCTTAAATTAGAAGTAATAAACAAATTTAACAAGGTCAAAAGATCAAAAGTATGCTGATACACAATCAATTGTATATATAATTCTGTACAATCTATGTACTAGCAATGGATAATTTGAAATTGAAATTAAGAAAGAATTCAATCAGTCAATCAATGGGATAAGAACCCATTTCTTGGGGTGCCTGGGTGGCTAGTTGGTTAAGCGTTTGCCCTCAGCTTGGGTTGTGATCCCAGGGTCCTGAGATCAAGCTCCACATTGGGCTCCTTGCTCAGCGGGGAGTCTGCTTCTTCTTCTCCCTCTGTGCTAGCTCTCTATCAAGAAAATAAATAAAATCTTTAAAAAAAAAAACCTATTGGGGCATCTAGGTGGCTCAGTAGGTTAAAGCCTCTGCCTTCAGCTCAGGTCCTGATCTCAGGGTCCTGGGATCAAGCCCCACATCTGGCTCTCTGCTCCGTGGGGAGCCTGAATCCCCCTCTCTCTCTGCCTACTTGTGATCTCTCTCTGTCAAATAAGTAAATAAAATCTTTTTTAAAAAAAAAAGAAATTAAGAAAGAATTCAATTGCATAGCATCACAAATAAAATACTTAGGAATAAATAAAATAATAAATAAATAATAAAAATAAAATATTTAATTTTTTTCCAGAAATTAAAAAGATTGAAACAAATGAAAAGAAACCCCATGCTCATAGACTGGAAGAATAAATAAATATTGGTTGAATGGCAAATCTTTCCAAATTGTTCTACAAGTCCAATACAATCCCTATAAAAATCTTAGCAGGATTTTTTGGCAGAAAGTGATAAGCTGATCCTAATATTTATGTGGAAATGGAAATAACTTAAGAGATCCTAAACAATTTTGAGGGAAGAAAATGTAGGACTCACACTACCTGATTTTAAATCTTATCATGAAGTTACAGCAATCAAGAGAGTGCAGCTTTATTATAAACATAGCGACATAGACAAATGAAAGAAACTAAGAGATCAGAAATCAGTACTTATGTTTATAACAGACAAATTTTGGAGTAGAGAGCCATGACAATTCATTGGTGAAAGGATAGTCTTTTCATTAAAAGGTGCTGAAACAAGTGAATATTCAGTGGAAACACTTCTAAAGTACTTCAGCTGATAAATAGATGAACAGAATATGGTATATCTATACAATGAAATTACTACTTAGAAAAATATCCTGAGACCTGCCATAATATGGAAGAGCCTTGAAAGCTTATGCTGAGTGGCAGAAGCTCGACAAAAATGATAACATATTGTATGATTCCTTTTAAGTGAAATGTTCAGAAGAGACAAGTTTATGAAGACAAAGAGCAAATAATTGATTTCTTGAGCCTGAGTTTTGAAGGAGGGGTTGACTGCAAATGAGATCCTGCAGATTTATAGAGTGATGGAAATGTTCTAAAAATGGATTGCCAGAGAACATACTTTATATGACTTAATTATTTTAATTTGCGAAGTTTTGTTTGATGGTGTAGGGCATGCTCCACGTGTACCTAAAAAGAAAATGCCTTCCATTATTCCTGGGGGGAGTATCTATTAATGTCAGCTTCAGTTCATTGACAATGTTGTTTATTGTTTAGCTCTTCGATACTCCTGCTGGCTTTCTATCTACTAATTCTGCTACTGAGAAAGGACAGTTGAAGTCACCAACTACAATTGTGTATTTGCCTATTTTTCCTTTTAGTTCTATCAGATTTTACTTCTTGTTTCTTGTGTTTTGTGTTAAAGATTGTATTTATTTATTTGAGAGAGAGAGAGCAAGAGCAGGGGGAGGGGCAGAAGGAGAGGGACAAGTAGACTCCCTGCTGAGCAATGATATAGGACTCAATCCCAGGACCCTGGGATTGTGACCAGAGCTGAAGGCAGATGCTTAACTGACTGAGCCACCGAGGTGCCCTTCTTCATATATTTTAAAGCTGAGTTGATAGGTTCATAGACATTCAGGATTGTTGTACCTTCTTGGTTAATTAGCCCTTTTACCCATACCCTAAAAGGGGATATGTAGTATCCCTTTTTATCCTTGGCAATTTTTTTTTCACTATGAAGTCTACTTTTCCTGGAATTGATACAGTTACTTCAGTTTTCTTTTGATTAGTGTTGACAAGGTACATAGATTTCTACCCTTTTACTTTTAATCAAAATATATAATGATAATGGAAGTGAGTTTCCTATAGACACCATTAGTTTGTTCATGCTATTTTCCCCACCCTAATAATCTGTGTCTTTTTTGGGGTTTTTTTGTTTTCTTCTTATAAATATTTTTTATTTAATTTAGAGAAAGAGAGCATGTGCACAAGTGGGAGGAGTGGCAGGGGGAGAAGGAGATGGAGAAAATCTCAAGCAGACTCCCTGCTGAGAGTCGAACCTTATGTGGGGCTTGATCTTGAGACCCTGAGATCGTGACCTGAGCTGAAATCAAGAGTCTGATGCTTTACTGGCTAAGCCATCAGGTTCCCCTATTCTTTGTGTTTGAAGTGGTGTGTTTAGATCCTTGAATGTGATTGTCAGTATGTTTAGAATTAAGTATGTTTTATTTATTTATTTTTTTGTTTCTTTCCTCTGCTTTTGTTTTCTCTTTCCTTTTTCCTTTAGTCAGGCTATGATAACAAAATACCATAGACTGGTTGCCTTGTACACAACAAAAATTTATTTCTCATAGTTCTGGAGGCGGGAAACTCAAGATCAGGGTGTCAGCACCATCTGATTCAGAGGAGGGCGCTCTTCTAGGTTTCAGATTGCTGACTTCTGGCTTTGTCCTCACCTAGAGAAAGGATGAGCGAGCTCTCTGAGGTCCCTTCTTTTAGGATACTAATCCCCTTCTTGAGAGCTTTGCTCCAATATTCTAATCACTTTCCATGGGACCTTTCTCCTAAAACCATCACCATAGGCATTAGGTTTTCAACATTGAATTTGAGGGGGACACAAAATAGAACCATAGAACCACCCCTTTTTAGAGGGATTATTTGAACAACTTTTAGTGTTCAATTATAATTTAACTACTGTGATTATTACTTGGGTACTGTATATATTACAACATGCATAATTAACTTCTCACAGGCTACTCAGAATCAGTATTTTACCACTTCAAGGGAGAGATAGAAAACTTATCATAATCAAAGTCTGTTTACTCTCCCCTTTTATGTTTTGGGGTGACAGAACTATTCTGATTCTTGATTCAGTGATTTTTTTTTTAAGATTTTATTTATTTATTTGATGGTGAGAGAACACAAGTAGGCAGAGTGACAAGTAGAGGGAGAGGGAGAAGCAGACTCCCCACTGAGCAGGGAGCCTGATGCTGGACTCCATCCCAAGACTCTGAGATCATGACCTGAGCCAAAGGCAGATGTTTAACCAACTGAGCCACCCAGGTGCCCCAAGATCCAGTGATGGTTACACAACCCTATACTTGTATTTAAATAGATGAAGCTGTATCCAAAATTTAATGAATTTGACTCTATGATAATTAAAAAGAAAATAATGTCACTAAACAAGGAAAAAATTAAAAATATACAGTGATGGTTGAACAACTTTAAAATTGTTGAATTGTACATTTATAGTGAGCTAAGTTTATGGTATGTTATACCTCAATAAAGATATTAAAAATGCTTCTTAATCAGACCTCTGGTCCCTGGAGTTTATCCCCTCCTAGATTACTGAATGGACCTGGTCTACTGTGTTATTATCATGGTGCCCTTAAATGTGTCCTAAATAGATCAATGATTGGAGAGAAAATGTAAAACCATATAAACACTAGAAGAAAAAACAGAAGAATTCTTTTATGGATATCTCCATCTGGGCAGGCAACATAATGCAGAATAAATTGTAAATGGATCAATAACTTAAATATAAAAAATAAAACAAGGAGTACTCTAAGTAAATATGGGACAATTGTGTTCTATCTCTGGAATGCAGAACAAGTTTCCTGACTATGACTTCAAATCTAATAGTCATAAAATTAAAACAAATCTTCTGTGTGGGAGTATGTTCATTTCCATAACTGATAATAAGGTTAATCTTAACATATAAGCACCTCGCAGATATTGTTAAGGTAAAGATCCACAACCCAGTAAAAAATGGTCAAAGGGTAAAAAATAAATAGAAGGACACACCAATGGCTCTACCTTATTGTAATGAGAGAAATACTAATGAGTGCTATGTAAAATAGAGGAGGGTGAGCAAATCTGACAATCCAAGTAGCAGAAACTAGTGGAGAATTTCTCTTGGACTCCACATAATAAGTCCCTTTCAATGCACTTCAGTAAAGTAAAAGTAACAGAAACTGGGACACCCAGGTGGCTCAGTCCATTAAGCATCTGACTCTTGATTTTAGCTCAGGTCATGATCTCGGGGTCCTAGGACTGAGCCCTGCTTTGGACTCCTCACTCAGCAGGAATCTGCTTGTCTTCCTGGCCCTCTGCCCTTCCCCTGCTCTTGCACACACTCTCTCTTCAATAAATAAAGAAATAAATAAACAAACAAGCAAATAAATAAATAAATAAATCTTTAAAAAATATATAAATGAAACTAACAGAAACTCTCTGAAAAGAAGGTTAGCACTATGTACCAAGATCTTACCAAGATCTGTTACCCAGCAATCTCATTTCAAGGAATCTACCCTAGAGAATAATAGATTTATGTACCAGAATAATTGTGAGATTGAGGCTTATTAACAGTAAGCCTGACTGGATTTGGCTTAGGTCCAATGCCACTCCTTGGCCAAGGGAATGAGTGAGAGTCCTATTGATATTGGCATACAGGAGACAGAGGCTGTCTATTAATTTAACAGATAATGCATAGTGTTTATGATGTGTCAGAGGTTGTTCTCATTGCTTTGGCAATTAGAGTAACTGCTCAGTTAACCCTCATAATATCTTCCATAATATTGGAACTACTATTGTCCACATTTTAGAGATGATTAGCTATAAGCACAGAAATGTTAAGTAACTTGTCCAGCGTCACCCAGTAAATAAGTGCCAGAGTCAAAATTCAGAAAATGCACCGTGACTCCAAAGCCCATGTGTGACATACTCCTCCCAAAGACTATCAAGGTGCAATTTCCAGAGGAAGGGGATGGTTAGTGTTCAGACAAAACCTTAACATCTACCATAGTTAGTGGTGTTTACTATCCAAAGCAGATCCCCCTTCATGGATTTCCTTACATTCCAGGAAAACATAGCTAGCACTACGATCTTATTGTACTATACTCACCTTTCTTCTTGTAATGATGTGAGGTGATGAAATGTACACTTGCAGCACTGCACTTAATTGTCTTGAATATATCCATCTGCTCTGAAAGACCTGTGTTGGGTCCATAGCACAATGTGCCCAGGGCTGACTGAAAACTTAAAAGGTACTATTGAATAGTATTGAATAGTATTGAAGAGAATTAGGAAGAAAGTGTCCTTCCCTGATTTTCACCTTGAAGCTCGTGGTAGGCTGAATTTCTTTTTAAAAATTTTATTTACTTATATATTTTATTTGAGAGAGAGAAAGAGAGAAAGCACGAATGGGGTGAGGGCAGAGGAAGAGAGAGAGAATCTCAAGCAGACTCCCTGGTGAGTGCAGAGCCCGACAAAGCCTGGCTGGATCCCAGGACCCTGAGATCATGACCTGAATGGAAACCAGAGCCCTACACTTAACCCACTGAGCCACCAGGTGCCCTGAGTGGTAGACTGAATCTTCCAAGGAAAATAGAAACCTGTGAATACATATGGTTCAAACACTATGCAAAGTTTCAACTTTGGGTCTCATTCATTTATATTCCATTGTACAGTGGTCCCCTCTTATCTTTGGTTTTGCCTTTGGTGGTTTCAGTTACCGGGGTCAACAGCAGTGGGGAAGCAGAGGACCCTCCTTCTGACATGTCATCAGCAGGTGAATGGTAGCCTAACACTCCTTCACAGGGACTACGTCATTCTCCTCCCTTCATCTCCTCAGGTTTCATCACCTCACATCATTACCAGAAGAAAGCTGAGTATAGTACAAGAGGATATTTTGAGAGAGAAAGAGAGACCACATTTACATAATGGCTTTTACAGTATACTGTTAGAATTTTTATTTTATTATTAGTTGTTAAATTCTTAATGTACCTAATTTATAAATTAAACTTTAGTATAGGCATGTTTCCTAAGACCCCCCCATAGCACCCACTGGGGGTCTTGAATGTGGATAAGGGGGGACTATTGTAATAGCCAATTGGTGTGAATTTATCACACAGTATGACATAACAGCAGCAGAGACTAAGGAACTTTAGTGCACTGGAGGTACTTGTTTCAAAGTTGAAAGAATAAAAAGGTAATAAGTATTTGATATATAGTAATAAATCCCTGAAATTTATTTATTCAACAACTATCTGTTAGGACCAAGAATGAGCCAGCTATGGGACTAGGCTCTGGGCACCTGTATTCTAAGCAATACTGCTTTCTATAATTTGATCACTGAAGAAAAGCTGTCTATGGTGATACCTATGGTTTTAGCCACTTGAGTCAAATAGTTCACAATATATTTTGTAAATAAATATTACAAAGTTTGGGCTTGACTTAAATATGAGTCAGTTCAGTTAAAAATAAGCAAACCAGTGGCGCAGAAGAACCATGCCAATATATATCTTATTTACATATAGATGCTCGGTGTAATAAAACTATCTCTGATGGGACATCATGTTGCTGGCTGTTTTCACACAGGTGCAGTAAATAAATAGAAATTATACACCAGATTTGATTCACGTTGGTCAACAATCAGTGAAGTTCTGACATCAAAACATTTTGTTTGTTTCAGCTCTCAGTAAATAAGTGGATTTTAATTCATTTTTCTAATTTTACAAATACACAAGATCAGTAAATTTCATATAAATTATAAATAAAATATAAATATAAATAAAAATATAATATAAAATATTAAAATATTTTATTTATTTAAAAATAAAATATATTTATTTTATTTTTATATATTTTTATATATTATATATAAAAATATATATGTATATTTTTATATATTTATTTAAAAATAAAATATAAATAAAAAAAACAACTTTTCTATTCACAAGGATATGATTGTGTAAACTTTAGAATTTTGATGAGGGGTTCAAGAAGAAAGCAAAGAACTGTATCATTCTGCATAAAATTCTGTATCCAATGTCTTCAGATGTTGAAATTGTTTTCAAAATTATTTTAAACAATATAATATTCCCCACCTCAGTTTCACAGTATTAATAATCATCACTATCACAATATTTCTGGTGAATATCTACTTTTGATTCCTGGAGTAGATTCCTTTGAATAGAATTGCCAGGACAAAGGATATAAAAATTTTAAAGATCTTGGTACATATTGTCAACCTGCTTTTCAGAGTTTCTGTTACTCTTAACAGAAAACTTAACTGAGGTGAATGGAGGCGTCAGATTTATGACCTTTTTCTGACTCTCATTGCCTCTTATCTTTTAAACCATTACCATGCTTCAGTCAATGGGAGAAAAATTACAGCTTCCTGTTTGAATTTGCATCCTTTCAAAAACTATTTGTTGCATCCTTACCATGTTCCACACATTGTGCTAGATACACTGACATTAAAAATGTTGACAGATGGGGCACCTGGGTGGCTCAGTCATTAAGCGTCTGTCTTTGACTCAGGTCATGATCCCAAGGTCCTGGGATCGAGCCCTGCACTGGGCTCCCTACTCGGCAGGAAGCCTGCTTCTCCCTCTCTCATTCCTTCTGCTTGTGTCCCCTTTCTCACTGTGTTTCTCTCTGTCAAATAAATAATCCTTAAAAAATGTTGACATATGCTCACATCATCAAAGAGAACAACATCAGCACATGAAATTAGGAGGCAGGAACCAGGAAGAAGAAATTCTCTAAGTAAAGCACAAAACATGGGATTTTTACGTGATAGGATAGATATTATCTTAAGCAAAAAGAGTTTTGAAGTCATTCAGCAGCAACATGGGATATCAAACAAAAAACATTAATAAAAATGCTTGTTCATGTTATTCTTTTAAGTTTCTAAATTCATACATTTTACAAATGAACTTTTATCCCTGAACATATGACTGGGCATACATAGTCACAGAATACGCCTCCCAAAATGCCTTGCGAGGTAATTTAATAGAATACTGCAGTTATTGTGCCTTCAGTCATAGTCAGAGCCTTACATTTTAACTGAAATAATTGTGAACAAAAAAAGTGCCTTACCAATTCACTTATTGTCTAAGCTTCTTACTGCTATTGTAACGAATTACTGTAAACAAAACCATTTAAAGCAACACATATTTTTTGTCTTACAATTCTGGAGGTGAGAAGTCTGAAATGGGTTTCATTAGGTCAAAGTCAAGGTGTTGGTAAGGCTGCCTTCCTTCTGGAGGCTCAAAAGGAGAATTCCCTTGCCTTTTCCAGGTTCTGAAGGCTTCTTATGGTCCTTGGCTAGTGGCTACTCCTCTTTCTCCAAAGCCAGATGCTTCTTGAAAACTCTGTTTCCATTGTCACATCTTTTCTGACTCTTCAAAGGACCTTTGTGATGACATTGGGCCCACCGAGGCAATCCAAGATAGTCACCCCATCTCCAACCCTTAGGTTCACGAATCAGGATCTGAATCTTTAGAGGCCACTCCTCTGCTTACATCACCTATATTCTATGAAAATGTAAGGTTTAGTGACAAATTGTATTTAAGTTGTGATAAATGCCGGTGTGCTCACTTTGTAAACATTCACTGAATTTTGTTATGGTTCCTGAGGTAGTCAAAATATACTATACCTTTTGTGATGAACTGCAGGGGAAAATTTTTTTCCTTTCCTTAATCACTTGTTAGACTCATTTTTCTCATTTCAGTCTAAGGTTAGTGCTTTAACAAAAACATACTTATTAGCTAATGAGAATAATGAAGTTAGGCTATTTTGTATATTAATAATTTTGCATTATGCATAATGCATTTTATGCCACGGGGCGAAAGGGACTTCACAAATGAGAAAACTAAGTACTAATGCTCAATACACATCTAATAAATTAGATGACTGGATTACTATGTATAAGAAAACACACATTTTAACTATCTCATTTTCCCTTCTTACTATGTGACTTTAATAACAACATGGGATAATGAAAGCCAAAGACTTTAGAATCTGAACAAAGAGAGTTCGAATTCTGGCTTTTCTACTTACCAGATATTTGCATTCAGGCAACTTATTTAATGTTTCTGAGTTTTCATAAAATGAGTATTATAAATCTTAACACACTGGGATATTGTAAAGATTAGGTAGAAACGATTGGAAAAATACTAAAAGAATGCATGAGAATGATTTAGCATGTAATATTCCCCCAAAACTCAGCTTCCTTTGCTCTACTATCTTTACTTTTAAAGTTATTGTATTCTATTTATTTTTATAGATTTTTCTCTATACTAATAGCTGAAAGATTTTAAAATATTTTATTCTATCAATTAGAAAGAAAAAGACAACTCGTTTTTCCTTTTATTAAAAATCTGATCTCCCTGCATGTTGGAAAAATAAATATGGCATTGCATTTGTTTAGTCAGGGAAAATAGATCCTATTAGTGTTAACGTATGTTCTTCTATATCCTATTTGTCCTCTGGTACCTTTGAAGTACACTGATTTGTTTCAGATTATATTCTGGATAAAGGATGGAATTGATACAACCTCTCACTTGTAGAAGCTCAGCAATGGAGAATTTATTGGATCGGTAGAGCAAGAAATCATTGATAAAGGATGCACATTCTACGTGGAACTATGTGTTCCATGTAGATAGGCCACAGATCACCCTAATTTTGAATCCCACTAGAACTTTCCAAAGCAAGACAAGCTACTTGCTATAGGTTAATTTTTCTGGAAAAGAAGATTTGTACCTTCGAGTTAGCTTCCCAGACTTTGTCAGCAAATTTAGCTCCTGCTGAAAATGTCCTCCTAAAGAATTTTCAGAGCAGTTATTATATTAACTGATTGTTACATACTTATCGAAAGTATAAAGCATGTGTTAGTGTTTTACTTTAATAATATAAGTTGGGTTTCCAAGAATATAATCCTGATGCACAACATTGAATCTTTTGTCTATAAGATGTGACTTGGGTGACTATGTAATTATCGTTCAGCTGGCAAGCAGATAAACAAAAAACATGAATCACCTAAATTTTAGGAATTCATAGGGCATAGAAGTCATTACAGTCTGTGCACAGGAATGAGCAACAAGATTTTTTAATAGAAATGAACCCAGTCATATAGTACTAGATTGTAAAATTTTTGAAAAGCTTCAGGGTAACCTCATTCTAAGCATGGGTTTTTTTTTTTTTCTTAAGATTTTATTTATTTGACAGAGAGAGGCAAGAGAGGGAACACAAGCAGGGGGAGTCGGAGAGGGAAAAGCAGGCTTCCTGCTGAGCAGGGAGCCTGATGCAAGGCTCAATCCCAGGACCCTGAGATCATGACCTGATCCGAAGGCAGATGCTTAATAACTGAGCCACCCTGGCACCCCCTAAGCATGGACTTATAAAATGTAACAGTCAATTAAAAACTGAGGAACTGTAAAGCAATACGCTGAAACACATTTCATCTTTCCCAGTGTTCCATTTTGAGTTGTCAGCAGATGTCTGAATGGATTTTTTTTATTTGAATGTGTTTTCTTATCATTTAAATCAACCAGAATCAGAAATCAATTATCCATATTCCCAAAACATTCCATTTTTTTTTAATGGAACGCTTCACGAATTTGCGTGTCATCCTTGCGCAGGGGCCATGCTAATCTTCTCTGTACCGTTCCAATTCTAGTATGTGTGCTACCGAAGCGAGCACTCCATTTTCTTTCATCTGCATTTTTTACTGTCATAGGAAAAATAAAAAGAAATAGAAATCAATGAATGAGAAAAAAATAAAAGGAATCACCTTCTTACTATATCATTGGTCATTTTTAAATCAAAAAGGTATCACCTCAGGAGTCTAGCAGATTACCACACCTTACAGAGGCTGCTGAGAGTAGAAGATAGATGATTAGACATTTGCACCCGATCCCTCATTCGAAGTGAACTCCTATTTAGGTATCTGAACATTTTCCTGGAAGTTAAAACTGTTTCTGTTGCAAGTCATTCTGATGGTTTGTCATCAACAGATTTGTAAGGAAAGTATTGCACAGAATCAGAGGAAATTTTCCACCATCCTGTAGATAAACCGCAGGGCCAGAGAAAATCCGGGAAGCTCAGTCACAGGCCCGCATGTCTGCTCCTGTGTGCTGGGGACAGCTGGACGACCTTTGTGTCCCCTGACTATCGAGGATTTGACTGGTGCAGTCTCAGTTGTGTGTTTAGGTTCTCGCCCTTGACCTATGTGCCGAGCGTTCAAGGCCTTCCAACAACAAATGGCTTCTAAAAGCCCACTTTGTCAGGGAAGTTTGCAGTATCAGAGGCATTATGTTGGTAAGCCAACCCACAAAGTGTCATTTAATTGGTACTATTTGGAGTACTGA
>CM052797.1:12961670-13222861 GCA_028533885.1 Nasua narica
AAATAAACTTGAGTCTCCTTTCCCAGACTATATTTTGATATTTTTTCTCTACATAGACATAACCGCTCTGGGGTGATTTTAAGCCTTTGCTCATGGTCCAGTTAAAAACCAAACCAAACCAAACTGAAACAAAACAAACAAACAAAAAACCCTTGAGCTTGTTGTCACAGTTGTCCAGATTTGCTGATAGAATGCAAGAAAGACTAAGGCAGAGGTGCAGGGAGATGAATAACTCACTCTGGGCCCTGTAATTGGCTCCTGTTTTCAACTGAAGAGTCAGGAGGAAGGCCAGGGAGTGAGAAGATAGCCTCAGAAGAAACACATGGTTTTATGAAAGCTAAACACAGCTGGGACCCAAATCATGTTCTACTCACTGTCCTAGCCTTGGGCCTCTTTGAGACTGCATTATCATCCCTGGTATGTGTGATTATCTGTTTGAATGATCGTTAGGAAATGTGGCAATATTCAAGAAAGAAAAGATGCGAATCCAATTTCTAGGACTGTAGTTAATCAGGAAAGTCAATCATGTTTTTTTCAAAGGCCAGAACAATGGGTTTTATTAATAAGCTTCAGTTTCTTTAGCCATCTTAAGTCACTGGATATTTTTTAAGCTGCTTGCTGTTTGACCTTTGCTCATTTGACCTTTTAAGTAAATAACATGTGATTCAAGGATCTTAGGGTCTCCTGGAAAAAAAGGCAAGATTACAATATTGGGTCTTTACCTAATGACCCAACTCCTTCCTTTTTTGTTGGCAAAAAGGCAGTAGGAGTTGAGCATATTCATGTCCACAAATATTTTCCTCATTTGCTGTGTAGCATTGTTCACTACTTTGGATGAGGTTGCAACCCAGCTGTTTTCTAGAAGGTGTAACATAATAAGATAATAGGTTAAATAGTAATGCCTTGGCAGAAATATCTTAGCAGAGAAGCATGGGGGACATATCGAGAGAGAAACATTTTTATCCTGGAGAATGTGTGGGAAAGCACAGAAGCCTGGTGCCCCAAGTGGGATTCTTACGCTAATAGATTTTCAAAAAATCTATACCATTGCCAGGTTCAGAGTCATAACATAAGAGAAAGAATTCAAACAGAAGAGAGGGGTTTTGTCAGCTGTACAATTTTACCTAAGCCAGATAAGTCTATTGCATTTTGTTTCAACATTATTTTGCTTGCTTTAGTTCAGAATTCTGCTTGTAAGTGTTATGATGGATCTTTCAGAATTTTTGTATTTTCATATATATAATCCAAATGTTCTCAGGGCTTATGAATAATGACTTAATTCATATTTTTGTTTGAATAATGACTTCACTTGTTCATTGTTATAACAAAGGCAATAAAGAAACATATAACCAAACACAGAGAAAGAAAACAAAAATTTTAAAAACCTGCCTATATCAATACACCCATCATTGATGTTAGGGATGTCACTCCACATTTTAGTTTATGTGTATACATCTAAACATAAATATAGATTCTTAAATATAAATATGAATATAAACCAACAGAGAGAGAGGGAGGAAGAGAGAGAGAGACTAAATGGGTAGGAAAATAGATGGGTGTTTGTGGATGGATAAATAAAAATACTGTCATAAATTGTATTTCTGCAATTTTTAAGTTTGAGGGCATTTAATTTTATTATTGAAGTTCATAAAGTAACTAGAAATTGTGGTGTAACAGATGGAATCACTCAACCTTCGATAAAGTCTTAACCACCTCAAGAGCTGTGAGTTCCTAAAAGATATTATGAATCATAGAACGAAATAACCATTAAAAATTAAATATGCTGGGGTCATTACTTTTCTCTGAAGCAAAAGATTTCAATTTTAATCAATATCTACTGATTCCAAACCATGAAAAATTAGAAAGTTGGCATACTTTCTTCCACATCTAATCCCTTTGCTTCAACACCTATTTTTACCTCTTTGAGGTTGATGATATTTTTATATTGTATCTACAACTCTGTTCTAAGTGTTCCAATAATTGCCATAAATGTTATCACTATTTTTATTGTGGCTCATCTATTTCTGAGTTTGTTAATTTTTTCTATCTCTGTGGGTTCTTGACTGGCTAGTTGGTGGTGGTGTTATTTTCATTTCTTAAGTATTTATTTCTACTTTGTTTCCCAGACAAGATAGCTCCTAAATTCTTGCATGTTTGAGAATGTGTCATGCTTCTCTGCTAACATGATAACTCATGTATAAGACCATCACCCACATTACCTCGGTGCCCTGAAAACACCATTCTGTTCTCCTCTGGTATTTACTGCTGTGCCCATCTTTGTATGAGGGCTTGTTCATTCTTCTTTTGAATGATTACGTTTCATTCAAGTTTGTATAAGTGTGTGTTGGGGGCTAGGAAGTCCCAGGAGGTCTTACAGTCTGTCACTTCTTTCATGAATTAGGCAATCTGTCACCCCCCATAAGTTGAAGGACATCTTGGTTAAGGATCACATTATTGAAGTTAGTTATTATTCCCTTGTCCAGCATTGAACGTTGTGAAAACTTTTGAGACTAGCTTAGTTTTTTTCCCCCCTCATTATAAATGGCTTGCCTTTTCTTCTACATTATGGACATTTAGGAATTTAAATAAAACACCTCTTCCTCTGTTCAGGTTTTCCTGGAATATGGCATATTCATGAAGTTGACAATATTATTTCTTCCTCTATATCAAGAAAATTTCCATGCTGTGCATTTTGTTCTCTACTGTAGGAATAGTAAATACTTGCATCATCAGAACGTCTTTGTATGTTTTTCATAACTGTTTGCTTTTCTTTATTTTTTAAAACCCCTCCCCCTTTTTCTGCAATCATCATGATGATCTCAAGCCTTTTGTCTTTGCCAGCAATTTGATTTTCAAACATATCTATTCGTCTCTGGTTCTTTGAAACTATTTAGCAGTACTCTAAAGATGAGGTTGCTTTGTTAAGTTTTGTTTTATAATCTCTTAGCTCTGTAATTTTCACGTTCATCACTTCAGGTTAGTTTATCACCTTGTCTCTGGAATGTTTACTTAATTCATACTCTCCTTAGCAATTTTTGTGATATGAGGCATTATTTTATATTTTCTTAGTTATGTGTTCTTCCAAAGTGGGTTTTATGGTTCTTTTCTTCTCTGTGTTTACATAGACAATGATGTCATTTTTCCCCATCAGATTCATACTTAATAGAGATGTCTCTCTATTTAGATTTTCAGTATATTCTATAATTAAGTTAGTAAAATTTCCTTGCCACTATCCATCTTATCTCATAATGATTTTCTTTGTTGGGAAACCTCAACTCACTCATTTTGTCTAAGACAGGGTGGGCAAACTTTCTCTGCAAAGAGCCAGAGAGTAAATATTTAAGCTTTTTGAACCTATTGTCTTTGTTGCAATGCTTACTCAGTTCTTGTAGCATGAAAGCAGCCATAGACAATACATAAAAAAATGGGCATAGCTGTGTTCTAATAAAAGTTTATTTTCAAATCAGGGGACAAGCCCACAGACCAAAGTTTGGCTGACCCCGGATCCAAGAGACAGTTTAATGATGTCTTCTAACAGAGTTCGCTCCACTTCTTGTGGCCTTACCTGGAGGTATGCCTGCAGAATTCAGATCAGTGCTCTAATTCTCTGCAGATCTGGAAACAGAATGAATCCCTTCAGCTTCCACCAACATCTTATGGATGGAAGTAGGTAGGTGTCCACCATAACCACACTCATTCCCTGCTTTTACCTAAGGTTAAATGCCCATTCTTAATTTGATTGTTCCCTAATTATGGGATATTAATAAGAACTCTCAGATTTTTATTTACTCATTTTTTCCCCAGTGACACGTCTTGGGAAGGGGGGATATAATTAAGGGCTTTACTAAGATTTTTTTTTTCTTATTCCCCTTGGCTATATTTTTTAGAAATTTATGGCAGGAGCCATAACCTTTTCCTTAATTAGTTCTTGCTGGCAAATGTTTTCCTTACTTGTTTTACTATGTGTGTGGCATCCAGACAGGGATATTCAGGGAACTGGTTTGTTCTTCAAGTTTCACCTGAAAGTCTTCATGTTTATGGAGCATTGATCACATTCATCTGGAGAGTGATCTCATTCGATCATTCTTCTCCCCCCTGTTTCCCAGCCATTTCTGAGAACTCCCTAGAAGACTGTCAATTATGGGGTCCCCAGGGCTCCTCTGATTTGGCTGCTTCCTGCGCCATGCTGCAGCTAACAGTGTGACTCCCCAGATCTTTTTCCACAGAGCAGAGCTCTCTACATTTTTCCAACGTCCCCACCAAACTGGGGTACAGGTGAGGGGTAGGCAGTCATGATGGTGTAGGGGATCTCTGTTCCCCAAACTTCTTCCAATGGTAGGACAAAACCTTCAGAAGGTAGAGACCACCTACTCCGCCAGCAGTACCAGAACAATTTGAGCTGTCGTATGAGGTAAGCCTCACCTTACCCACCACCACTAGTAGAGCTTTGAAAGTCTCAGTGTCTCTGAATACACCAAACTCTCAATTTTCATATATAGGAAGAAGGTTTTTTTTTTCCTTCAACCTAACTCCTATCTATACATCAAAATCTGACACATTGATGCTGAGTTTTCTCACAACTCTCAGAGAAAACACTACCTAGTACGAAGAACAAAGGAATCCTGACAAGGGTAGCCCACAGGAAGTTGCCCGGGACATATCCTGTCAAATAACCCCACAAGTAGTCATTAGTAGAAGCCCAGGTCACCCTGCCTCAGTCCCAACTCATGTCTTTTCCTCACATTCTCCTGCCACAACATCTTTTTTCTGAAGTGCAGCCACAACCATGCACATATAACTCAACTCTCAAAATACACATCTGACTTAGCTCTCAAAGAGCAAGTGCAAAATGTGATGGAAAAGCCTACCAGCACATCCTATTTTCCCACAAAAAATCCAGGGCTGCTGAAAGATGCACCCAATTCACTTGACTATGCAAAACATTTCACTTTTGTTCCAAACATGAGCATTCAGATTTCCTTCGGAAAAAAACAAAATCAAAGATGTAGTCAAGTATGAGAGTCAGAAAATGCTGGGAAGTGGCAGGAGATTTAATGGCTTCATGGAACGTATCGGTGTTGAGTGTATGCCAAAACATCTGCTTACAAAAGAGTGTTTGCTTAACATCCATATTCCATGGGCCAAACTATCATCAGCGTGTTCACCCACTTCCGCTCTACCAAGAAGCAGAACTTGCCTATTGACTCTCTTCTGGAGAAGGTGTTCATCCAGGGGTGTGAGGTTGTCAGAGCTGGGAAAAAAGGCTTCGTGTATGGTTGGACTGCCCTCACAGGACTGAAGTTACAAGTGTTAAAGTCGTCTTCTGCTGAAGGAAAATGTTGCTTTTATTGTACGCCTTTCCTTCTTTTACTTTTTTAGATAAATATTCAGGATATCTTATGATTCTCCTCCCTAGCTGTGGGAAGAAATGACCTCAACACATGTGTTCATCTCTTTCCTTAGCCCTTTCTGGCTAGAAGTAAGAACAGTTTGTTCTTTGGAATATCTCTGGAGCTTAATCTGTGTCTTAGACCTGCATTGCAATGAATCAAAGCAACTTTGAGTGACTGTCTTTTAAATTAATTGTACGGAGCTCTAATTGCCATGAATTAGGGTAGAATAAAGAAAAACGTGGCGGTAGCCATTACTGCTTACTAAGCAACACGATGAAACTACATGTATATACTAGGACCCGATATATAAAAATGATGTTTCTCTTTCAAGCATGGTAGAGAGTAGCAGATTCCTACATGAAAGGTTTTCCTTCACTCTCCACCAATCCTGTCAGAAAAAGAAGCAGAAGTAGCTAATGGTGCTATTAAGAGGGTTTCAGCATCAAGAGGTGGGCCGAGGGGACTTCAAAAGCTAGAGCAGCTGTGGTCCTAAAGCATTTGCTACGAAACCTGGACTCCAAGTCACATTTTCTCTGCTTTGAAGAGTTCTAATTGGGGGAAGAAAAAATCAAGCATTTTTGACAAGACCTCTGCCAAAGAAAATTATGGGAGGCAAAGATGAAAAGGAACGTGTGCTGATTGTCCTGCTATTTAAAAGTCCCCACAGTAAGAGTATCATTGCAATCACTGATGCCGAGAAGGTTCATCGGGGATGATTCCCGTGGGATACCGGCCAAACCTGGAGTCTGATGTGGAGTCAGTGTATTTTCTTCCCCAAGAATAATGGAGCAGGTGCTTATGGGAGATTTATATTCTAAGTTAAAAAAAAAAAGTTTCAAAAGAACTGAAAGTAAATGTGCTGCCAAGCAATCTAAATAGTTCCTTTTTTTAACGATTTTATTTATTTATTTGAGAGAGAGAGAGAGAACAGGAGTGGGGGGCAGAAAGGGGCAGAAGTAGAGGAACAAGCTGACTCCCTGACAAGCACAGAGCCTAAGGCAGGGTTCAATCCCAGGACCCTGAGACCATGACTTGAGCCAAAGTCAGACAATTCACTGAGCCATCTAGGCTCCCCTAAACAGCTACTTTTCTGATACTAAGAGATTAGTCCAGGAGCCCTAGGGTTTGTGAAATCTTTGAAGTAGAACATCTAGGAAGGGGGATGTGGGCTCCATTTTTCCAGAAATCATCTTACTGCCTCAAATTTCACTTGCTAGATTAGTTTAGAGAGGAGCAAGTTTAATGTGCAAAACAAACAGAAAACAAGAAAACAAATAATAATAAAGAACAAATAAAAGCGAAGACATGACCAACAAATATCACATTCCCCTGTGAAGACAGCCATCATCATATTGAACCTGGTCCTACACAAAACTTGAAAAGTATACTACATTTTGAAAATCATTACACATGTCATTTGTAAAGAAGTTCTTGGATGAGAGCCATTTTTATAAATGTGATCCTATTCTTATCTTCTGTTATACTCAATAATGTCATTAAAGGGGAGCCTGTAAAGACATCATGATTTGATTTGATTGGACATCTGTCCAAAAACGAAAAACTCAATTAAATACAAAATAACTTTAAAAAGTGCTATTAAATTAGGATTATTTTTCCCAAATGGCAGAAAAATCACAACCAGTCAAAATACAACTTTTCTTATTATTTTTTTTCATATTTTTAGTAGTTTGACAAGGACTATTTGGGGACTCCTTCAGACTTGACTAGAAATAACCTGTAGCTGCTTCAAGAGAAAACAAAAGTGCTTAGGCTAAATGCAAATTTTCAAAATTATACCTACTTGGAAAGAAGCTCCATTCTATGGCATCATGGTGCCTTGCTTGATAAATGTATATTAATTGACTGTCAGAAACTGTCTTCTGAAGAGTTGATTACGTAAGTAAGGAAATAGAGCTTGCAGAAATATTCTTTTTCAGCGCTCTGAGACATCCCACCCCAGTTCTTTCCTAGCCTCTGCAGGCTCCTCTTACCACTTCCCATCTGCACCTTCCAGGTGAGGGTAGGCAGCATCTGAAGGGCAGCGCTGAGAGAAGAATGAACGTGTTATTATTCTTGTGAACTTGGTAATACAGGATTTTCTACTTCTGAGATTAGGCCAAACAGTTCACTTCTGGCAACATGGCTTCAAACTGACACCTGGATATCATACCTCATTCAAAAACTATCACCTTCCTCAGGTGGGGGCCATCCTTAAAATTCAAAATCACAGAATTCTTAGAACCATGAGGAAATCTATTTTAATCTAACTTCTACCCTCTCCATTCCTTCAAGACTCTTACTAAGATCACAACTAAGTTTCATGTTTTTAAATCCAAAGGACATTTTTGGCCCCATTGTAACTTATCTTTAAGAAACAAAATTATGAAAATATGTGATATTTTTTCCATTTGACTCTGGGGCCCCATTCTTTCCCCTTTTCCTCACTAACTCTGACCACTCTTCTCCAGTCACTCAATCGTGACATCCCTCATGGTTCTGTCCTAGAACTCTGTCCTATCCCTTTGTACCCTCAACCTAGATATCATCACATGCTAACTTGATTTTTAGTCACCATCTATATATTGATGACTCTTAAATGTAAGCCTTAGATTAGACCTCTTACTAAACCTTCGTCCCAATTATCTATGAACCATTGATGTCTACAGTTAGATGTTTTCAACTTTCAAAAAGACAAAATCTAGAACCAAATGGCCTGGATTCGAATCCTGAATCCACACCTTGCTAGCTGTGGACCTCTGCATGTTCTTTCACATCACCCTGCCTCAGTTTTTTTTTTTTTTTAGCTCTGAAATTAAGAATATTATTAGCACCACCACTCCCCATATAGTATTATTACAAGGATTAAATGAGGTATCAAATCCTTTCCAATCTGCAATCTGATCAGGTCACTACCCTGCTAAAATCTCTTCAATGGCTTCCTTTAACTCTGAATAAAGCCATAAAACCTTAACCAGCCCCCAGGGTTCATGTGATTGGAGTTTACCCCCATCATCTCTTGTCCTACTGATCACAGTAAAGTTAGAGGTGTCCATTGTCAGCTGTTCAACTGTACACAGAAGATCACAGGAAGAAGTAAGGAGAAAAAGATGGAGTATATCCTGTAAAAGTGATGGACAACATGCAAGGAGGAGTGATTGGAGGACTGAGTGGTGGTGTCTTTTGACACAGTGTGTGGTGCCCAGTGGGAAGGACTATAGAGATTTGAGAAGACAAAATAAGTTTTAAAATAATCATGTCAAAGTGAAAATCAGCTTACCAGGAAATTATAGAATTTCCATGCAGTGTTGAATGACCTTTGATGGTGAATTTAAAATAAAACCAATCTGATCAGGGATGGAATAGAAATAGGGAACAAGTGAGTTTACTGGAAGATTTTAATGGATGTGCCTGTGATCATGTAGACAGGCAAAGATGGAGTCTGACCGCCTACATTTATTCCTACCATGCCCTGTCTCCCTCTACATTTTCTAGGCCATGTATGCCTCAGTCTCCAAGATATGTCTACTCCATTAAGGTCTTTATTAACTGACTTCTTTAACAGATTGATTTTTGAGTTTGTATAATATGCTTGGTATCAAGAATACAAAAATAAGTTTCTCAATACATATATGCTGGCATGTTGTGGTCAGAATGACTTTGGGGCACCTGGGTGGCTCAGTCAGTTCAGTGTTTGACTCTTGACTTCAGCTTGGGTCTTGATCTCAGGGTCATGAGTTCAAGCCCCTCACTGGGCTCCATGGTGGGTGTGGAGCCTACTTAAAAAAAAATAGAATAATTTTTAAATTTGTCGATTTGTGTTAATCTGGGAAAAAAGGAGATAATGTCTATTAGATTACATTTTAAATTTTTAAAACAAAATAATTAATAAAGATTCTAGATCTACAAAGTCAAATGCTTGCTCTACTAACTCTGTTTAAATGTTAATTCCACTACAGTGTCCCCCCCCTTATCTATAGGGGATCCATTTCAAGATCCCCACTGAATGCTCGAAACCACCACAGTACTGAATCCCTATGTGCTCCATGTTTTTTTCCAATACATACCTATCTATGGCAAAGTTTAATTTCTCAATTAGCCTCAGTAAGAGTTTAACAACAATAATAATATTTTAGAACAATTGTAGCAGTATACTCTAATAAAAGTCATACAAATGTAGTCTCTCTTTCACTCTCAAAATATCTTATTGTACTGTACTCACCCTCTTCTTATTGTGATGATGTGAGATGATACAATGCCCACGAGATAAGATGAAATGAGATGAATGGCCTAGGCACTGTCATGTAGCATTAGACTACTATTGACCTGGAATACATCAGATGGAAGGGCAGCTGCTTCTGGACCACAATTGACCATGAATAACTGAAACCATGGGAAGGGAAACTACACATAAGAGGGGTCTACTGTATTTGGTTGATGTCTTGTTTTATATGCCATATCAGTTGTATTAGCAATCTGAATTTTATAGCATATTAATGCTCCTATGTGTTTCTCACAACTATTTGAGATGTGCACCATTCTCCTTTTTCTTTTTAAAAGCAACTAACAACATTTCTAAACCAAGCATTAGGCTATTTCTTCCCATCACTAAGAGTACATACCAAAAGCCTTGAGTCCATAGGAAGAATTTTTTGCCATTGATATTCCAAAACTGTAAAATCAATAAATAAACGAAAGACTTAAGGAAGAAATAGCATTCTGAAGTAACTTTGCTCTTAAGTCTCTTATATTCTGGTGATAATTGAGGATTAAGAAAATCAAGAATGATTTCTGCAAATCAAAGCCAGAAATCTATCATGAAGGTGAGAAAAAGGGCTGGTTCTGACTTGATTTGGGAGTTTTAGGAACTTTAAGCAAATTAAAGCTTGTAAGAATCAGTCCTGATTCATAAAACTCCCTCACACTCTCTAATGAGTGCCTTTGATCTACTAAGTGGCATCCATCAGATTTCTTTACCTGTTTTTTTCCCTTTATCAAAGTTAACTTCCCTGAAGCAAAATGCCTTTCCATTCCCTCAGGGCAATTTGTTACACAGACATCTGAGAGAAGTCACCCTTTTTTTCTGGTTGGCCTTCTCATTTCTCCCCTACTAGAATCTTCTTCCCATACCCATGGGCTCAGCAGAGATTCCCCAGGGGCTGAGGGAGAGTAGCTAGATTAAGAACACCAAGACCAAGCCCTGTCAAAACAACACACAAGTTGCTTTGCTTTTGAGGTAACTATAAAGAAAAACATGGATCTCTCTATTGTTGGCAACTGCCAGAAATGAAAAGTGCAAATAGGTTCACCACTGAGGAGGTTTGGCATTCCAGTCAAGATACTTGAAGATTGGTGCAGACTACAGATCCACGTGGCTTTGACCAAAGTAAATACAAGCTAATCAAACATTTAATGAGTTAACAAACAAACAAACAAACAAATAATAAAACAGACCCAAAGGAAATGAACAATCTTTGGCATCAAAGAAGAAAGTGTGGGAACACTGCTGTAGACTGTCGTCTCTCAGCTTCCATCTGATGAGGTAGGCAGTTCTGGTTGAAAATTTCATGCACATAAATGCACAAACCAACCCTGCCCTTCCTAGGTCTTTGAGGTAGTGAATTATGTCTACTTAGCAGATTATTTCTGTTTAGTGTTAGGACTCAGGTTAGTCCCAAATCCTTTGACAAATAATAATAATAATAACAACAGTATATTCTACCTATGCCTGGGACTCTGCAAAATGTTCTATTCATTGGCATTGAATGAAACTTTCAATGGGCCAATGATGGACAGTGCCCCCATCACTAATCATCATGTGGCCAAGCCAGAGTCAAACCCCAAGAGCCGGGTCAGATGTGGAGAAAGACAGGCAACCCCGTTCCTCCAGAACCAGTAGACTGAGGAGTTGTGATAGTTCTTCAAACAAAGTATGATGTGCTTTTACCAGAAACTGATCAGCAAAGACATTATTTTTCTCAACTTTTAAATGTCCACTACACACAGTCACAAAACAAATTAGTTTTTGGACATTTTAACTGTCTTCGTAACTCATTCTGCCTATTCTTCCTGGTACTATTTTTTTAAATTATGTTAGCATATGAATACATTTCATTTCCAAGGACAGTAATAAATTTTGAATACAAATGGCTTTAGTATCTATAGGAACATACCATCAAAGGGTAGAGAAAAAAGTAACGTTTCATCTCTTGAATTATTTAAAAGGTGGACTTTATCAAGCATCATGCTGCTATATTTTTAATTATATCTCCACAAACTTAAATTACCTTTTGCAAGCTCATCAGTAAAGTTCTACGGAGCTCTCCTGACTCACCAAGTTCAAAGCCACACGCCAGGTCGATTATATTTAAAGTCTACTGACAGCATGCAGTGGGGAAACATTAAGTACCACTTAAATCTGTTACTGAATACCTCATCAGGAATATACTGGAAAAAATACTCCAACTCTGACTTCATCGTGATCCATTACAAACTCCCTTTGGCCCTATTTTCACACAGGTGCCTAGCTGTAACATGAAAAATCCTTAGCTTTTAAGAGGATGAACGGTAATTCTTCTTTCTGACCCCAAGTCAATTAGCATTCAAATCTAAAATCAACAGAATATTAACTTCTGTAAGGCCACCTTATGAAGCTTGACTCTCCCTGGCTCCTTGGCACGAATGTGGAAGATGGCACTCAAGGAAACCCAAGGAGACTTCTAAAACACAATGTTCCCATGAAAGGATATAAACATTAAAGTATTATTTGGTATGAGGTCGGTTTAAGGAAAAATTTAAGTATCTAAGTAGTAACTCCTTTAGGTTTAGTAAAAAATGAATACTTCTAGGAAAACTCTTCCCCATGGGAGTTTTCATGTCCACTAACAGATCTTTTTTTTTTTAAGAGTTCATTTATTTATTTGAAAGAGAGAGTACGAGTGAGGAAGAGGGGCAGAAGGAGAAGGAGAAGCAGGCTCCCTGCTCATGGGATTCGATCCCAGGACCCCGGAACTATGACCTGAGCCAAAGGCAGATGCTTAAGGAACTGAGCCACCCAAGCACCCCCACCAAGAGATCTTGATTCAGTCCTCACTTTGTAGAAAACATTCTAATATACTCAATTGATGTGGTAAGCAAAACCTTCCAATTAGTCCCCTGGGTCTCACCATGGTTAGGAGCTTGAGCTCTGGTCACGTTGATCCTTGGTTTTAAATACCAGCTCAACCGAAGAGCTTTTTTTCAACTCTCCAACTCTCAGCTTTGCTTAGTGGAATAGGATTAAAATGATACCATCCCAAAGGTTCATTGCAAGAGTTGAATGAGAAACTGTAATTAAAGCATTCGTCACATAGCCTGATGCTGCTCAAGTTCTCAATAAATCGAAGCGATATTAAAGACAAAAGAGATTTAAGAATGAGCATGTGTTATATATGCAATGTTTGCAGTGACCATTCTTCCTTAGAAGATGTGGAGCTTAATATATGCCTATTCAGGAAAAAGGAAATCTCTCACCTCTTGGTGTCTGCTGAGTCAAATATGGCCAAAGTATATCTTTTTGGTGTCTTTGTCTCATTTTTGAAGCCATTTTTTTCTTTCCCTGAGCTACTTCTGGGCAATTAAGTATTTTATCTGAAGGTCGGTCAATGTTTTCATTTCAATCACAACTAAATATCATCCCTATTTTTGCTCTGCACAAAAACTAGAGCCACCCTCTTATTGGGAAAAGCATATTGGCAGTGACTATGCTCTAAAAGTATTGTAAAGCATTATTTCTCGGTATGATACCTGTGTGCACAGAAGTATTGATTAAACCAGGTCAATGTATATAACCCACATAAACAAGACTGAAAACAGCAGGCAACAGGACCGGGATTAGGTGAATGAGGAGTTTAAAAAAAAATAAGTTCTGTGATCTTCAGCTAAGAAAAAAAGCACTTGTTTTGTTTTATGTTAATGGGTATTTTCATTTATTGTTTTTTAATATATAAGACTGACTCAGTTGACCTCTTTTCGGGCTGTAGGTGTTTGCTTTCTTAATATGCTTCATACTTCTTCACCAGCACAATCCCCAAAAGACATTCCATGGGGAAGATTGCAAAAGATGCATTTCATGCAAACCATGATACTCTCTTCAATAAATCATCAACTTCTCTAGTGGTATCAACTTGTTTTGCCAATACTCCACCTTTTGGGGGGGAATATTTTATATATGGGAAACCAACACTGCTACCATGATCAAGAAATTAGAGAGTTACCGGGGGCTATAGAGGTTCCATTATGTTACTTACAAAGAGACATCATCTTATTATCAGAAAAGAAAAATACTAATTGTGATGAATGACGAAGCATTGATGATAATTTTTGAACTTAATACAGAGGTATATCCTGGCGTAAAAAGTAGCAAAAATGTAATGCCTGGTATGTTCCCCATTGTGGAGCCTGAGGACATATATACAAGGGAAAGCAATTCCTACCGAACTGTTATCCAAGTGTGAAAATCCTTCTAGCCTCAAGCAATAGCTCTTCCGCAATCACACCGCAGAAGCAACAACCCAACATGAAACTTCTACCCCGCATCCCTCCATAAGCCTAATTCCATGTGTTACTATAGTCTCCTTGACAAATGGGTCTTTCCCCTAAATGGTTGATACTCAGAGGCCAGCATTTGAAATCTGCTACATGTTTTTGGCTCCAACCCAAGTCCTTCTTTAGTCAATAGGCAGAATTCATTCAAATGAATTTCCCGCATCCAAGTAAAGGAAAGGTGAGAAAATTCAGAAAGGCCAGGGATTGAAATAAAAGAAACCCTATCCCAGAGAATGGTTTCATAATTATAATAGCTCGTTTTAATCACTGTGATTGTTTAATATATCATGAACACAGAACTATAAGGATAATAATTGTCTTATCAGTCACAATCTCTTTGTTATAACCACTGCTCATTTGGGATTTAGCATCTCACAGCTCCCTCCACTCACTCCACTCCCCCCACATATCAAGTGGCCTTAATTATGTGGGCAGTCAGACACTCTCGGGAGACAAAGATGGGGATGAGTAAACATCAGGTAAGGAGAGATGCTCCCTCCTTCCTTCTTTGTTTCTGCTCAGTGCCCTGTAGCTAATACCGCAAATGCAGCTTTCTCCATCTTGGAGATACTTGAAATGTGAAACAAGTAATTCAGCTGAAAAATTTCAGTTATTTTTTTTTTCTTGCATGCTTCATATGCTGGGTTAAAACCATTAGCATATAACAAAAATCTGAGCAGATGCAATGCAACAGATTCCTTAAGGGAATCCATATTTTTACATATTTTGTAATAAGGAAACTGTCACTCCCAGATGGTATCAAGCTAATACCGGTGGTTTGCTTGCTGATAACATACTAAAAAATAAAATTAATTGTATTCTATTTGATGACAATGAAGTCATTATCATATATACTGCACTCTTAAAGGAAACGGATCCAAAAGATCGGCTTCCTGGATGATTAAGTTTATTTAGTTTGTTGGCCTGGCCAGAAAAAAAAAATAATAATAATAAAATAAATCCAACTTGGATCTCAGAGTTGGAATTCCCTCACACCTGGCACCCAAATGCACTACGGTTTATAAATGTGGTAAAATAGGAAAAAAAAATGCTATGCTGAATTGTTAGCAATATTAGTGAGAATCCTGGTGGTATAAATAGACTTCAGATACTTCCAATTCTACCTCCCTCCCAAAAGAGATACGTGAACTATTGAAATCATCCTTTCGTCATTCATGGTGAAGCCGTCTTCCATATTCCAAGTCCTGGTTGGTGGCATTGACCAATTATTGCGAGTCATGTTTACCTGGAAATGTGTCTAATAAGTCTTGAATATAAAATCTAATATTGGCATGTATTTTGGTGTATTTGCAGGTTTTTTTTCCCAATATAAAGCAGTGCATTATCTTGATGTATCTTCTTATCTGCAATCAACTTAGAATAGTTCCTTTCATATATAACTTCATTATTTAGGACTTATGATAATGTTTGAGTTCTCCTATATTAACCACAATTCTTTCTAGATACTACAGTGGAAGTATTTTTACAGGTAATATGTTCTTACCTTGTATTATAGGTTATACCCTTTAATCCCAAAATAAACAAAACCAAAGGGAAAGGAAAATCCATATGAATCTACACTACCTATTTATATACCTATATATTTATTTATCTATCTCCCTATCTACTTCACTATGTATGAATTTGGTTGTGCCCCAGATCAGTGTATTATGCCGAGATATTTTTGTCGATGGTGAGCAGAGATTATAATACCATTTACTATGAAATACTTGTTATGGTATTATTTTCCAAGTTAAGATTGATTCTTTGGGTAATGGCATAAAGAGTGTGTTCCCTCCCCCATTGGACAGGACTCAGTTGTAGCATAATGTAGAAAAATAACCATAGTAAATATGGTTTATTCTCTTGATGGTCTGAAAGCCTGGAAGTCAACTGAATAGGTCTTCAGAGATCATGAGCAAAATTTTTTTAAAAATTAGGGAAAAACCTATGGGCAGCAAGAAGTATATAAATAATAGAATACATTCATATACATTGAGTCTATATATCATAAATGTTTTAACAGAAAGGCAATTTTTAACCCTGAATCAATACCACTTTTAATAGGCAGAGGTTACTTAGTTAACAACCAGCTATTTAGCTTGTCACAAGCTAAATTGCAGCAGATGATAATGGCTATATAAATATCTATATGTCTGTATGGCATATATGCAGGCTAAAATTTATTGCCAAGTTATTTGTGGTAACATAAAGAGAGCTGACTATGTTCTTTCAAATCACCTAGGTGTTAGATGTCATCTCTTAAACAACATTCCCTGAATGGCTTACACTTAGCATTGTGTGACTTGATATATATTAAGTGTGCTAGTCTATAAAATAGTGAACCATGTATGCTCTATGGTAGAGCACTGCTGTCAGACAAAGTCACAGCCACGGTCATGGAAAGATTACAGAGACCTTAGAGACCATTCAGTTTCTTCCCTTTGTAGATAAGACCCTCAAGACACACGGTCATGCCACGATATAGAACTGGGACAAGGAATTTCCAACGGTTTAATTTAAATTGTTGAAATTTATACATGTGTGATTTTCTTTTTTTTAATTTTTAAAAAATACATAATGTAATATTTGCCCCAGGGTACATGTCTGTGAATCATCAGGCTTACACATTTCACAGCACTTACCATAGCACATACCTTCCCCAATGTCTGTAACCATGTGATTTTCAAAAGGCGATAGTCAAAGTCTGATAAGGCATGATTCATGAGCAACAAATTAGCAACCAGCTCAAAGGGATCCCAAAATGTCAACTGATTTTGATCTGTCTCAGCCATAACAGGGTGGCCATTTTAGGAGTGATAATTTCAAGGTAATTTCTCTCCATTCCCAGGGGCTTATTAGAACGCTTTTTTGGTTTTGTTTTCTCAAAATCACCAACAGATACAAGAAAAGAGAAAGTAGACCAAAACAGAAACATCGTAATTATCATCACCACTACTACCATAATCAATTGTGTAATTTAATATATAAATTTATATTTATATATAATATGTTATATATGTATTATGCAAAGGTTGCTCTAATATAAAATGAGACTTGGAAATCTTTGTGATATTACAGTGATTCAAATCCATGCTAGGTCTCCAGGTATACCATTGAATATAAAATCTAATAAACCAATATTCGATATTGGTTAATAAACCATAAACCAATTCGAATTTAAAGTCAGAGGCAGTGTGGTCTAATGGAGTGGTTTAGGATTTGGAACCCAACATCATAGCTTGAGTTTTAGATCAACTTTAATGGGCAAGACTGTCAGTGTCCATGAGACTCAGCGATTTTCAGCTCTGAAATGGAGATTAAAATATTTGTTTTACTTACCTTGGCTGGGCCGTTGGAGGTCTCCAATGACATAATTTACCTCCGGCAGTGATTAGGACGTTGTTCACATCTTACAGATGTGATGGGACTTGTGAAAATTACAAGTAGGCAGGACTGATGGGAGGGCGTTGGGGTCCAAGCAGACAATATGCAATTTCAGCCAGGACCCAGAATGCAGCTCTTTCTCCTTGGCCATGGGAAGCGACTGCTTGCCTGCTCCAGCTTGGAATGCACAGGCTTGTAAAGCAAGATTTTAACAGACTGTTTGGCACTGAGTAGAACTCTCCCAAAGACCTGGCAGGGGAATTAGTTTAAGTAATAGTGTGTCAAATCCTCAGCAAGACAAGTACTAGTTGAAGTTTCCAACAAATTAGGATTTGCCTGTGCGAGGTTAGAGAGACAAGCATATCTTCAGAATTTGATTTGGGCGAGGTCTGCCTTGGCTTCCTGAAACAAAAATATCATACCTCCTTTCAGAATCCACACTTGTACACAGACTCAAAAAGCTCCTACGACCCTTAAAGCGCTTTCCTGGGGTAGGAATGTACGACAGGAGAAGCAGAAAACACCTCGAAGGTCATTCTATGTCATAATTAAATTGAATTCCGTGGTGTTACACTCCAGTGCCGTACTTTTATTAATGATACTCTTAATTAGGAGCACTGTTCCAGACTTCAGCATTTCTATTTACGTATGACTCCCTCAAGACCTACTTCACAGTGCTTAGTAGGTACTCAAAGTCCACCAAATAAGCCAGCAAGGCACTAAATGCATTTGTTCACATGTAAATATTCAGTGCCTGTTACCTTCATAGTAGGTGCTCAGTAGGTTCAAGAAGAACCCATTTTTACATATAATTATTTCCTTTCTTGTGCGAATACCAAGTTTTCAAACATATCCTCAGGCTTTCATCCCAGGTCGGACTTGGTAAAATCTGAGCTTTTTGTAGAAAAGTAATTTTCAAGGGCGCCAGTCTAGCACAAAAGAAATCAACAACAACAACAAGAAGAAAGGAAAGAAATGTTACAATTCTGCACTAGTTGTTACAAAGCTCCAACGGCCATTGGACCACCGCTCAGCCGGGAAACACCTGCTCTCTCACGCAGAAGCAACAGGCACCTGCTTTAACTCCCAGTTCACAGGCATTCGTAGGGAAGGGGAGGAAGGAGAAAAGTGGTGAAAAGTGGCAAAATGTACCCTATTAAATACCTCCGCCACCTCGTAATTGCTCTTGTCTAGGTACTTATTCTTATAAATGGGATTTTAAGACCCTAAATTGGTGGGTGATATGTTTGCTAGTGTTTGAAGAATTAGTATTCTTTATAAAATTGGTTGAGTGCTGTAGAGCTTTAAAGTATATACTCCGTCCTAAGAAAACTTAATTTGGAAGGGCTATTTTCTGTTCACGCTAGTGACTTATGCAATTTGTCTAAGAAAAAGAGTGTTTGCTTCTGCAATTTTGAGTTGGCATTAAAATGGTTCTACGAGAATTTGCCAAGACCCCATAAATAAACATTAAACATGGTATGTGTATGCAACCACAATCCTCAGGGCAGATTCCTTTCCAATATAAACGCACAGCTGGAGTTAAAAAGATACCACATCTTAAGAGGGCTCTTGCTTGCTATAACCAGTAAGTAAAAAAAATAAAAATAAAAAAATAAGTAACTTTTGCCTTTTATAAATCTTTCTTCTAGTGGGAGCACTTATATGCTCAACTCATAGCCGAGTTTTAACTCAGCTACTTTAGGAGCAGATTTCAGTAGGAAAAGGACTTAGGAAGAAAACTCTGAGATTCAAAACAAGGCAACCTCTTTGTATATACTCCTTTGTATGTTTCAAGGTAATTTGATAGGCATTGTAACACTTCAGGCTTCACAGAAACCCTTCAAATCAGATAATACTTTCCCCAGTAGTAAGGCAAGAGAAGTAAATTGTTTCAGGTATTTGTTTCAGACTAGATCAAATCTTGGGGTTTTAAGACTACTGCTTTATTAGCACTGTGCAGCACTGAGCGGTGCCCATATGAATAGTGGTTTGAATAAAAAAGATCTTTCTGATCACCCTCTCTGCTGTCCTGGCTCTCCTCACTCCCTCTGGCAACTCAAGCATGTGTAGTATTTTCAATATGGGGTGTGGTTTTTCCCTTTGTTGGAGCAGATCAGCCTGACAGGTGGTGAGGCTTTTCAAAAAATCATTATTAATATGATTAATATTTACTTGAGCGACATCATCACTAGTCATTTCAAGAAGATGAGGAACATGTTTATCCCTGACTTGTTCGCTGCTGAATCTACAACACAGAGACAGTTCTCAGCACTTCGTTGTGAACCATCCGTGAAATGTTCCTGAAAGAAAAAAATTAGAGACTGAATCCTGTATAGGCTCTGAACTGGATGTGGAAATGATGATTCTCTGAGCCGAGTTCGCTCCTTCAAATCGTCAGACTTCTTTTCCCTGCTTATTTACAACATTGGCGCTGAACCAAGATAGTTTATCAATAAATAATTTGCATTTATCTTGTTTTCTATAGTTGAACTACCACGTAAATCTTCTTTCCATTTGATGTTTTACTTTGGAGTGGTGATAATTCATTCTCACCAGCCTTCTGATCTTCTAACAATTATAGCTACCCCAAAATGTGGAAAAGACACAAGGTAATTTAGTAGACGTTACTCTCTCTGATGAGTTTCCTGGGTCACATTCAAAGTGGCACGTTTCTTTGATTAGCCATATCTTTGTTTTCTCACCCCAAAATGTGAGGTGCAAATAAGAATATTCTGGGAAGGGATATTGTACGAACTGTCATAGCTTTATTCTCTAGGAGTCAGTGCTGCTTTATGTAAAGCCGTGCATTATTTGAAGAGCCATTTTGTTGTTATGAACACACATATTACCTGGTCTCCCATTAAAAAATAATTTTTTAATTAACCCCATAGCTTGGGTTTATTTGTATTTCTCTTAATCACAATATGTGATTCATTTCTCCACAAATAATATATGACAATGATCTCTTTGTAAAAATAAACAATTACAAATAAAGCCCAAGTGCCCTTTACATAATCCACATTGGCCCAGCCACCAGTCACCACTGTTCCCTCAAGAAAATCAACCACTCACACTAATGGAGTATGGGTATCCTTCGGGTCCTTTTCTGTGTCTGCACACAATAAATCTGGACTCATGAAAATTATATAATATTGTTCTATGGCTGAGTTTTATCTTTAATTTGTTTTTTCTTTAAAAATGTCTTGGGGAGCGTCTGACTGGCTCAGTCAAAAGAGCATGTGACTCTTGATCTCAAGGTTGTGAGTTCGAGCCCCACGTTGAGTGTAGAGATTACTTAAGTAAATAAAACTTAAAAAAAAAAAACTTGAAGATTTTGTTTGTGTTAGTATCTATAGTACAACCTCTATCATTTTAATCGGTTCCAATTATTTCTTGGTATGGATACACCATGTATGCCATGTGATTATCCTGTTACTGACAAACATTTAGAACACTATCTATTCTTTCCGTTATTCCCAATAATGCTGCCATGAATGCCCATAGAAACCATCCTTACGGTTGTCAGATTTATCAAATCAAAATATAGCAAGGAATATACTTATGTTGAGAAACGACTGTTTATCTGAAATTCACATTTAATGAGCACCCTGTATTTTACCTGGCAACCTTCGTTTTTATGCAGATGCTCAAATGCATTTTAGATTAGATATCAAGCAATGGAATGGCTGGGAAAATGCTAATGGACACTTTTTCCTTTAATTGTAATAGTAATAGTTTGTAAATGTAATAGTTTTTGCCTTCCATTCTCCCAAATCATAGCATCAGTTGATACTTTGGTGGTGTATCTTCCCCAGCCTCATGAGTTGAAAGTTGAGTTGAAAGTAATTGAAATTACTTTTTTTGGTGATATCTATGACTGACCAGGCCTGCAAAACCAACTCACAGATGGAGAATGGAACATTACCAGAGCCCTGCCCTGGTTCCTTCCTCCAAGACATTCAGCCCAAAGCAGAACCAGTGTTCTGACTTCTAACAGCTTAGATTACTTGTGATGGCTTTGTTTTTTGTCCATTCTTTACATGAATGGAATCATAGCACACATCATGTGTCTGGCTTTTTCTGCTCAACATTTTGTTTGTGAGATTCATCCATTCGTGTAATTTTCCATCATGCATTTTCATTGCTGTATGGGATTCACCTAATTTTGAGACTATGACTCTTCCTCTGAGTACCACTTTGGCCTCCTTCCAAAGGACTGAATCAGGTAGTGTTCACATTCGTGTCTGAAGTAATTTTAAATTGTGTTTTACATGTTGTTATCAATACAATTATTACTTAGAAATGAATGTCTTGTAACAAATGGACTTTACATTCCCTTGTTTCTCCTTTTTGTTGATAAATACCTAATTTTTCTTGGCACATTGTTCTTTCCACCAGTTCAAAATATTATTCCTTTTCCCTTTCAAAGCTTTAAAGTCTAATTTTTTATGAAGTAAATATCACTACTCTTATGTTGTTTACTTGCTTGGTATATATCCTTTTCCCCCACCCCCATTGCTTTGTTTAGGGGAATAGTAAAGAGCTCTCTGGTTTAGAGCTGGATTTTGTTTAATTACTCAATCTTAAACCATGCTTTTAAGTACGTGAATTTAGCTCATTCTCTCCTTTTATAAGGACTGATTCTGAATTATTTTATTTCTTTATTCTTTATTTTATTTACTATATATATAATTATATATTTATATAATTAATATAATTACATATATATTGGAATATTATTAATCCATAAAAAATGGAATTTTGCCATTTGCAATGACATAGATGGAGCTAGAGAGTATAATGCCAAGCAAAATAAGCCAGAGACAGAAAAATAACATATGATTCCACTCATATGTGGAATATAAAAATACAAATGAATGGGGGGCAGGAATGTGAAGAGAGAGACAAACCAAGAAACAGACTCTTAACTATAGAGAACAAAGTGAGAACTTCCAGAAAGGTGGGGGGGGGGGGGATGTGTGAGTGAAATAGGTGCTGGGGATTAAGGAGGGCACTTATGAGCACTGGATAATATAAGTGATGAATCACTAAATTCTATATCTGAAACTAATATTACACTCTATGTTAGTAACTGAAATTTGAGTAAAAACTTGGAGAGAAAAAAAATAGAATTAGTTCAGCTTTACCTGTAACTACATATTCTCATTTTTGATAGACATTTGATAGACATTGTGATTTTAGAGGTATATATTTTACATGTCTTGATAGATTTCTACTCTAAGTCTATTTCCCTTGCTCCATACTTTCTTGAAATTCTATTCTCTTAAGTTCTTCCACTTATTGAATTATTTTCTTTTTTTATGTACATGTGATATAATTTTTTTTTTTACCAATGTGTGGTTCTTATTCTGGTTTTTGCCAGCTTTTGAAGGCAGTGGTAAGGTGTGAGACTTGATGAACTAATCTATTTTAAATTAATAATCATTTTATGATAATTCTATCATTGTTTGATGAGCTTAGAGTTTCAAGATCTGCAACCTAATATGCAAAATATTTACATTTGAGTGATTACCTTACCCATTTAAAAGGATGCCATGTGGGGTGCCCAGGTAGCTCAGTTGGTTAAGCATCTGTCTTCAGCTCAGGTCATGATCCCAGGGTCCTGGGATTGAACCCCGTGTTGGGCTCCCTGGTCAGAGGGAAGTTTGCTTCTCCCTCTCCCTCTGCCCCTCACTCCTCCTTGTGCCCTCTCTCTTTGTCTCTCTCTCAGATAAATAAATAAAATCTTAAAAAAATAATAAAATAACAAGATGCCATGTTTTTGATTTTCAAATATAAAGTTAATGATGCTCTTTCTCACCTTAACCTTCATTTGTCATGCTGCAAAAACCCTTGTCTTTTTGCTAGGATTGCATGAGAATTTAGTCATTCTCTATCTTCTGGTTAAAAATCCTTTGACAATGTATGTTTTGATTTTCTGGAGCCAGTTTTCGTAAATGTGTCTTCTGGGTCCCTTGGAAAAGATACTGATTCCCTGGAACATCTCTCGGAGAGCTTTGCATAGGTAGTCCAGGGAGATGATTTTTATTAAAAGCTGTTCCAGTAAATCTCATGATCTGGCAAACTTGGGGTAAGCAATGCCTTTGAAACAGAGGTAGAAATCCACAGAACCTGAATACTCACTCCAAGTGGCGGGGGTGGGGGGAGAGGGGACACTAATTTCATTTCACCAGAGTGATGAGATTAAATTGAAGTTTAATCTCAGGTAAAGTCCTGGGCCCTTGTTGGGCAAACACTCAAACATCTGCTAAATGTGATATTTTAATCCTTAATTGGTGACGTTCACCATGCTTTGTGGCACTTGTGATTCCGAATCATTTTTCTGACACTTGACAGAGAAGGTATGCAGTGCTAAACCGCTTCCACCTGCTAAAATAGGTTGCATTTTAAGCAGGGTTAACTGGGGTGCACCATTTGGAAAGAGTTTGCAAAAATACCTCAATTCTCTCGGGGAGGCAGTCTGCATGCCTTGTGGTTTCTGAGTGCTTCAAGGCTTAAACCTGATCTCCACGTCAATCATCTAGGAATCAAAAAGAAAACCGGATAGCAGTTTTACTAATCTGAACAATTTTTGAACATGGCAGAGTTTTGTTGCCATTTGATATCACTGCACACTGGTCCTAGTGTAGGATTTTCTGACACACTGTGTCATACTGTGTCATTCTCAGAGGCTGATTGCCTTGACTTCACAGCGAGCACTAATAGTTAATTTCAGCTAAAGCTGATAAAGATAGTTCTAGAAATGGTTTGAATCACTGTAGTCAAATCCTGGGGTAAAAAAGCTTGTTTCCCACAGTCTATCCTTATCAAGATGGGAGATAGACAAATGTCAAACAGTTTGAAGGTTTAATTTGTTTATAGCAGGAATCAAAACTTGACGAGTTCTGTGCAGGTTATTTATTTATGTGATTGTTTACTTGTGGGACTGGATAGAAGGGAAGGGGAGGAGAGACCACTCAAATACTCAAATACTCAAATCCTGGTTATGCATGCTGGGACTATGTTGTGCTGTGTTCAACACATGTATTTATTTAGCATTAATTAATTAATTTTCAGAGTTGTTATATATGAGCAACTATTAATTGTGGCTTGTTTAATATTTTCCATATTTCATGGAGGCAAAGAAAAAAGGGGAGTAGTTATGGGGGAAGAGGAAATGCTAGTTTAAAGGAAAAAGAAGATGGGGAGCCTAGGTGATGCCATCAGTTAAGTGTCAGACTCTTAGTTTTGGCTCAGGTCATGATCTTGGGGTCCTAGGATCGAGCCCCACATCAGGCTCTGTGCTCAGCCCCTGTGCTCAGCCCAAAGTGTGCTTGGGATTCTCTTTCCCTCCCCTTCTGCCCCTCCTGGTCATGCTATCTCTTTTTCTCTAAAATAAATAAATAAATCTTTAAAATAAAATAAAGGAAAGAAGATCAGTTTAAACTAACTTTAATCTAGATCCAAGGTTTGCCTTTTTCCTAGTGGCATTATCTATACAACCCATGCTTGTGTAGATCAGACCTGAAACCCGGGGAAAAGCCCATCAGGTAATCCTGGGGCCTAGGAGAGGGGCTTCAGAAACAAAGTTCTTGAGGTTGTGACAAAAAAGAAAGGGCACCTGGGTAGCTCGGTTGGTTAAGTGTCTACCTTCAGCTTAGGTCATGATCCTGGGATCAGGGAGCCCACATCTGACTCCTTGCTCATCAGGGAGTTTGCTTCTCTCTTTCCTTCTGCCCCCCCCACTTGTTATTCTCTTTTTCTAATAAATAAATAAAATCTTTTAAAAAAAAGTCAATGATAAAGTTGAATAATTATACCATAATAATTACATTGACTATTAATAGTATTAAATAAAATAATTATAATGATAATAAGCTCTTCCTGTATTTTAAGAAATTGAAGGGGCACCTGGATGGCTCAGTTGGTTAAGCGGCTGCCTTCGGCTCAGGTTATGATCCCAGGGTCCTGGGTTCAAGCCCCGCATCAGGCTCCCTGCTCAGTGGACAGCCTGCTTCTCCCTCTCCCTCTGCCTGCTGCTCTGTCTACTTGTGCTTTCTCTCTCTCTCTCTAATAAACAAATAAAAATATTTTTAAAAAAAGAAAAAATTGAATAGCTAAGGCTAAATAGAAAAATCCTCTCTGTCGGTAACTTTGGGGATCTGGTTGGTACTTTATTACCTTGCCATGTGTCTCCTGTGCACATTTCTCTAGAAACTGTCTTAGAGTTTTTTCCTTCCAAATATCAGAAGAGCCATCACTAACTGACATTGACATAGGTGGTTCCTGCCCCTGCCTAAGAAGAAATAAAATGGGAAAGGGACATAGAGCTTGATTCAGGGCTTAGGTCAAATGACCATGACCCAATTTTCTCTCTGATCTCTCTGCTTCCTTAGGAATTCCTGAAGTCTCACACAAAAACACCTCCCCCCTCCCTGACCCCCAACACCCTACTGCCCATTAAACCAACGTGGCTGCCAAGTTCAAAGGACTCTCTGCTTTTAGGACGACTTAGAGTGGCAACATGTTTACCTTGGGTAATACTTAGAACAGTTTTTTGTTTTTGTTGTTGTTTGTTTGTTTTAAAGGTGAGAGGGAAAAAATCTATATGAATGCTGCTTTATGCATATGTAAGAAGTATCTTCTCTTACCAGAACGTTCCTTAGGTGAGAGTGCTCCATGAGACCAAGAGTCGCAGTTTTTACAATTAATTGCTTTTTAAATTTTAGTTGTCACATAAAGATGCTCATTGGGAGGAGGAATCTTATATCTAGGGCAGCATTACCTCTTCACCTCCAGGAGTAATCATAATAAACTGATAGAGACGGTGGTGAGAGCCGTGAATCATTCCTATAGTTTTAAAGAGTTTCTTCTTAGCCTGAGCCTTCTACAAAAATTGAGAGCTTGGGAACTCTGAAATTAGACCTCATGAGCATTAGTTTCTTGAAGCACAAATGGAGATGATGGCCAGAGCTGTGCTGGAGGTTGAAATATGCTGACTCAGTGAATACGCAAGTACATTTGCATTGTTCGAGTGCCATAAAAATTTATAAAATAACTTTGAGTAACTTCCCAAGTACATCCACTAATCTTCGGTATGAAGTTTTTTTTTTTCTGAACATAATAGGTAGCCATTTTTTAATACAATGCATTTTAGTCCATAACTCCTACAAAATGTCATTAAGATTCATTACAAATCACAAGACATAATTCCACTGGGAAACTTGGGCTGCTGCTTATCTTTCTGGGTTCATGGTCAAGAGCTCCATCACAGTGAGTTTATGTTGCTTTTCCCCAGTACAGCGTGTCTGGTGTGATGGGAAGGACGCTGAGCCAGATGCCATGAGCCAAAACCACTGGGAACCTAATGTAGGGCTCGATTTCAGGACCCTTGGATCCTGACCTGAGCCAAAGGCAGATGTTTAACCAACTGAGCCACCCAGGTGCCCCTGGTCGGGAACTATTATGAAACATTTCTGGGGCTCGTTTTCCTCATCTGTAAAATGTGATGGTGACATTTATACGATCTCTTACATCATGTATTCTTTTAGGGTTCTCTTACTCTACGCTATTACCAAATTTGGCCAAGATCAGACAAAAGTTTTAAAGAACAAAGAGGCTGATGGGAACACACTGATCATTGGCTGGGAGGAGAGACCTCACTTAAACAAAGAGAATCTAAGTTGGGAACGTAAAAATAAATTAAAAAAAAATCACAGCTACATAACATTTGGAAATTTATATCCTTATGGTCTAAAAATGTCAAAATACTCTGTCCTCAAATGCAAATTACGCCAATATAATTGCCCAGAATTGTGCATAATGCAAATAAAAATCATGTTACTAAGTGACATCTTACATGGAGTATTTTATCAGAGATAGCCTATAATAACTTTCCCCGTCAAATGATAAGGGGACGTGTTATTGAATTTAATTCAACTAATTTAGGCCTCTTATGCTACTTCTAATAAAGTATGTTTGCTCTGAAACCACCAGACAATTCCTCTTAAACAACAGTTAAATGTTAAATTTTAAGGCAAATTATGGTTATGGTTATAATATCCCTAATCCCCACTTAATTCTAAGCACATGGTACTATAGCATTTAAAAAATCTTTCCCAGAGCGCCTGGGTGGCTCAGTGGATTAAGCATCAGACTCTTGATTTCGGGTCAGGTCGTGGTCTCAGGGTTGTGGGATCAAGCTCTGTGGGATGGCCTTCATGCTGGAGGTGGAGACTGCTTAAAATTCTCTCTCTCCTTCTCCCTCTGCCCCTCTCCTCTGCTAGCATGTGTGCACAAGCGCATGTTCTCTTGCATTAACTAATTAATTAAGAATCTTTCCCAACTCTTATTACTACTATTGCTATTATTATTAGTGCTCCTAGGTAGCATTTATTGAACACTGTGGTGTGCACCCTACTAAGTACCTTATTTCATCTAATCTTTGTGATAGCATTCTGTAGCCACTGCTCTTTTTAGCCATCACCCACGGCTTGGGAAACAGAAGATCAGAGAGTTGAGATAACACACGCTAGACTGTAGATCCATCAAACTGCTCCTGAGGAATCAAACCCAGTGTTCATTACTATCAGTCTTGAGTTCACATTTCCAAGCTTTTGGAAGTTAAAAGAAACCAACGTTCCTTGACTGCTACTATACACCAGGAATTTCACATTCGATGTCATTTATTGGTCAAAAATTATATAACACTGTCTTAGTCCACTTGGTTTGCTATAACAAAATTAGCACAGACTCGGTGGCTTATAAACAACAGAAATTTATTTCCCAATTTGGGAGGCTCATAAGTCCAAGATCAAGGCACTGGCACACTCAGTGTCAGAGGAGAGCCTGCTTCTGGTTCATAGATGGCTATCTTCACCCTGTGTCCTCACGTGGAAAAATGGAAGAAGGATCTCTTTTCTTTTTTTTTTTAAGATTTTATTTATTTATTTTAGAGGTAGAGAGAAAGAGAGAGATGGAGTGTGTGAGTCGAGGGAAGAGCAGAGGGAGAAGGACACACAGACACCATGATGAGCTCAGAGCCCCACATGGGGCTCGTTCCCATGACCTCAAGATCATGACCTGAGCCAAAATGGATTGAGTCACCCAGGTGCCCCTTTGAATCTTTTTTATAAGGGCACTAATTCTATTTATGAAGGCTCCATCTTCACCATCTAGTCACTTTTCAAAGGCCCCACCTCCTCATACCAGTATATCAGGGATTCAGTTTCAATACCTAAATTTAGGCAAACATAAATATGCAGTCTATGGCAAATACTAAATTAAGTTTGGGCATAGTATATATAAAAAGCACCTATGATTCACAAACAGTAGAAATACTGGTATTACTTTTGCACTCTCTCAGTCCTTAATGTGCACATAAATTCTTACCATCATTATTATACTGACTATATTATTTTGTATTTTGCTTTTTCTTCACTTAATGTCTGACTACAAACATTTGTTGTGCTGACATGATTGTTATAATTATTATTTGTAAAAGGTGAAAATAAGTTCATTAAAGTATTTATGCAACCATTCATTTATTGTTGGACATTAGATAACACATATAGTTTCAATATGAAATACACAGAAACTTTTTTTTTAAATACACAGAAACTTTTATTGTAAGTTTATTGTCACAGGTTACTGTGTAAAAATGTGTGACTTATTTTGATCTATAATTGCTTAAATTATTTTCAGAAAAATATAAATGAATTATTAAATTTCCTTTGAAATCCATCACTTAGATCACATTGTTTTTTATTTTGAACATTCGATTTAGGAACAGTTTCTAAAACCCATTGTTTTAATTTTTTAAAAATTAGGACAGTAGATAATCTCCAATCAATGGAAAAATGTAGTTCTTTGATCTATAATCCATGGACTACATACATTTGAGTTTAACAAAAGAGATCAATGACTTTAAAAGTGCCAACATGCTAAAACGAGTTCACTGTATTTTGACCAAAATGATTTTAGCCGTGTATATATAATGTAGATACTTAGTTCAGGTCATTGTCATTGGGAGGCAGAACTTAACTCGTGAATATTACCAGCACTTGCTAAAGTGTAAGAATGTGTTCCTTTTAACAAACATTTTTGAAGGCTGACTTACAAACAGGAAAATGCACCCATTTTAAATACAGAGTTCAATGAGTATTAATGAATGTATACTATTATGTAGTAACCACTTCATTAAGGTATATAATATTTCAACTGCTCTAAAAAAGTTCTCTTGGGTCCTTTTATAGTCCTTTTCCCAAAAACCATGAGCCCGATGATAACCTTGGTCTGACATCTGTTTCTATGGATTAGGTTTTCTTTTTAACAAAGTATCACATAATTGGAATCATACAATATGATTTGCATCTTTTTCATCTAGTTTCTTTTGCTCAGCACCTGTATCTGAGATTCTCCATTAGTCATTTGTTACTTTTTATTACTGAATATTGTTCCACTTTATGGCTATATATTGTTTCATCTGTTGATGGACATGTGGGTTGTTTTCGGTTTTTTGAGGTTTATGAACAAATGCTATTGTGAATATTGATGCACAAGTCTTTGTGTGGATATTCATTTTATTTCTCTTGAATAAATAGTTAAGAGTGGTGGACCATGGCGTGGGATGTATTTATGTTTGAATTTATTTACAAGTTGCCAACCTGTTTTTCTAAAAGTGTTTTTAGCATTTTACATCCACATGAGAAATGCATAGGTGTTCCCATTGCTCTGTATCCTCACCAACACTTGACAGTGTCGGTCTCTTTACTGTTAGCCATTCGCACGTACACATGGTGGTATTTCCCTGTGATTTTACTGTGTGCTACCTTGATGACTAATCATACTGAGCACTTTTCCATGGCTTTACTAGCAATTTATGTCTTCTTTTATGAATTGTCTGTTCAATATATTTTGCCTTTGTTTTGGGTTGTCTGTTTTCTTGTTTTTTAGTTGCAGAAGTATATATTCTGAATATGTGTTATTCTCATTATAAGAACTGTGAATATTTTCATCCAGTCTGTAGCTTACATCTTCCTTTCTTTGAAAGTTTATTTCAAAAAGCAGATCATTTTTTAGGATTTATTTACTTATTTGAGAGAGAGTGAGAGAGAGAGAGAGAGTGCGGGACAGAGAGAGAGAAGGAGAGAATCCTAAGCAGACTCCATGCTGAGCGCAGAGCCCAATTCAGGGCTCGATCTCATGACCCTGAGATCATGACCTGAGCCAAAATCAAAAGTTGGACCTTTAACTAAGTCACCCAAGTCCCCCCAAAATTAGACAATTTTAATTTGAAAGAAGTGTATTTATCATTTTTTTCTTTTATGGTTTATGTCTTTTGTGCTCTCTGAATCATTTACCTTGAGTTTTTTTCTAGAGGTTTTATAGTTTTAGCAGTTGCATTTAGGTCAGTGATCCATTTGGAGTGCATTTTTTAATATGGTGTGAGGAAAGAATCAAGATTAATTGTTTTACCCAATGGCCATCCAGTTGTTCTAGCACCATTTGTTAAAAAAGACTATTTTCTCCCCCATTAAATTACCTTGGCACCTTTCCCAAAAAACAATTGCTCAAATATATGAGCTTGTTTCTAATCTCTGTTATGTCCCATTGATCTATATATCAATCATTATGTCATTACCAGGACTTAGAACATCACTTGGTAGGTAATCCCTATATAACATATATTGATTGATAAAATAAATAAACCTAATAAGTGGATAAATTAATTTATACATATTTTAAATAGTAAGAGATAGAGGTACACCAAGCCCACTGGTCCCATTAGACCATTGGAACAGTAGCTCTCACCCACCAAGTGGCAGGACCTTATCTCTTCACTACTCTTTCTAGGAGTCTCCAAGGAAGAGGAGGAGGATATGTGCATCACCACCTGTGCTTCCATTGTTTTTTGCTCTAGCTGATGCCCTCTGCTTCCACTGCCATCAACTGCTCATGCCTTCCCTGGAAGTGCTGATCCTCCCTTAACCTCTGATGTTCCTAGGCAGCTGTTTTCTGCACTGTTGTTCTCTGGTCTTCTTTTCCATGCATACTTCCTTTTAACTACTTGATGCTTCAATCCTGCCAACAAAGATGTTCCATGTAAGCTGCCCTCAGTGATATTGACCTGACCTTGATCTCTGGTGCCCCTAAAAATCTCTCTCTCTCCTTTTTTCTCAAGTTCTGTCCACTTTCTCCTGGGAAGAGCTCTTCATCTTCTCTAGTAATGTAACAGTCTTTGGTTTTGTAGTGTAACTTATGTGAGTGTGTGTGTGTGTGCACTTGAGAGTGGAGGCTAGGCTGTAGCAGGGTTATGCTCAACAACAATGTCTTTTTTTTTTTTTTAAGATTTTATTTATTTATTAGAATGAGAGAGACTGAGAATGAGAGGGGAGAAGGTCAGAGGGAGAAGCAGACTTCCCGCAGAGCCGGGAGTCCGACATGGGACTCGATCCCGGGACTCCGGGATCATGACCCGAGCCGAAGGCAGTCGCCCAACCAACTAAGCCACCCAGGCGCCCCAACAACAATGTCTTTTAACACCACTGATTTTTCTCCCTGGGGAGTACATGGCCTTTACCTATAAAGTTGGTAAAGTTGGTATACTGGGGGTACCTGTCAGGAGGTGGCACTTTGAGGGAAGACCGTTTCCGGACAGGGAAGATAATTTCTTTAATGAATATCAGACATTTTTGCAAGTAGGAGATGTGCTCAATCCAGCAACTGCGTTTAAATCAGGAGACAGGTTTTTCCTTTCTTTTCTTTCTTTCTTTTTTTTTTTTTTTGGCATCAGAATATGCATTTGGACAACATAATTCCATGAAATTATTGAGAATCAGTAACGATGCAAGATCCTCATTAGAGGCCAAGATAATTCAAGGTTATGTAATAAAATAAAAACATGTTATGTTGATACCAAAAAAAAAAAAAAAAACTTTCCTCAGACCTCCCTCACTCTAGTTTGTCAGCCTTGTCTTATACAGTCAAACTCTAATCAGAGATAAGTTTTAAATGGAGTAATCCTGTCCCAGTTGAGAGTCATTTTTACTGAAGGAAATACAAATAAATATATGATAAATATTCAACTTCATTTTGAATGAAGTAACTTACTTTGAGAGTAAGTTTAACTTTTTCACGTAGGTCTCTGGTTGAAAAAATGTCCAAAAATACTGCTCAAGGAAATTCAGAAAAACCACATAACACATTACCTAGAGTGTCCTGACATTTAAGATTATAAGACACCGATTGAAATTAAGCAAGTATTTCCTGAGATGCACATTCACTTACTGAACTAGAGAAGGCTTTTTGTTTTGTTTTGTTTTGTTTTTAATTGAATTTAATGCTTTGGTTTAGCATTTTCAATTTGGGCAATATATTTCATGTTCTCACCCTCAAAGTATAAGAGTGATTATTTACCCAGAGCCTCTCCAGCAGGGCATGTTGTCAAACTTTTGGAATTTTGCCCGAGTATGGGTGAAAACTGTCACCTATCTTAACTATCTTAATTTAGATTTAATTTACAATTCTCATATGGTAAGGGCTACTTGAATTTCTTATTCTGTAACCTTTCTGCTCATATTTCTTGTCCATTTTAATGTCCACTTTATATCCATCTTTATTAATATTAATAATTAGCCATTTTCCCTCCATTTTTTACAAATTATTTATGTAATAGGGAGATGAACTCTGAGAAATAAATTGTTAATTTTCCCTGTTTGTTGTCTTTTTACTTTGCTTATGGCATGTTTTACAGTGTATATTTATATAATATATAATATATATTATGTATTATTGATGTGCTTTATGTATATAATACCTATTATATGTTATGGCATATTATATAACATATTCTAATATGGTATATTATAGACATATTTGTGTATATAAATATGCCTATGTACATATTAAATAATCAAATTTATCAGTATCTTTTCCTCATTGCTTTGTGATTTAAAGCCATAGTAATAGGGGCGCCTGGGCGTCTCAGTTAAGGGGCCAACTCTTGATTTCTGCTCTGGTCATGATCTCAGAATCATGAGATCAAGAGCCCTGTTTTGTCAGCGCCATGCTCAGTGGGGACCCTTTATGAGATTCTCTCTCTCCTTCTCCCTCTGCCCTTCCCACCTCCCTCTCTCTCTAAAATAAATAACTGAATTTTTTTAAAAAGTCATAGTAACAAAAATTCACTTCTTTTCCGTATTATAAAGTAATTTACCCATAATTTCCTCTAGTACGTTATTCACGTAGAATTTATTCTGGCATAATTCTGAGAAATAAATTGAATTCAAAAAGGTCTCCAGATACTCCAAGACATCTTATACAAAACTGTTTTTTCCCTAAGTTTGATGCCATATTTTATTGCACAATAATTTCCATGTACAATTGGTTCTATCTTGATTTTCTATTCTCTTTCTTTGGTTATCTATCAGTATAGCAATTTCATACTGCTTTATTTATAAGGGGTTTATAATATATTTTGATGCCTAGGAAGGCATATCTCCCTTCGTTGTTTTTTTTTTTTTTTTGGCCTATCTTTAACATAAAATTTACAACAAATCTATCATTAGAAAATGTTTTGAGGGATGCCTGGGTGGCTCAGTTGGTTAGGCAACTGCCTTTGGCTCAGGTCATGATCCCGGCATCTTGGGATCGAGTCCCGCATCGGGCTCCTTGCTCCGCGGGGAGTCTGCTCCTCTCTCTGCCTCTGCCTGCTTGTGTTCTCTCTCTGTCAAATGAATAAGTAAAAAATCTAAAAAAAAAAAAAAAAGAAAATGTTTTGACATTTTTAATTGAGACCAGATTAAACTGAATTGGCATCTTTATGAATATCCTATGAGTAGGATGAGTAGTTAAATATTTTATCTAGAATTTTGGTTAAGCAAGGTGAATAAGCTCTAGAGCTCTGCTATTCAACATTGTACCTATGATCAGCAATAATGTATTGTCACTTAAAAATTTTTTAAGAGAGAAGATCTCTTAAGTGTTCTTGCTAAATAAAATAAAATTATGTGTGTGTGTATACATACACATATATAAACAAAAGTATATATATACACTTTTATATCTTTAAAGGAATTTTTGAAACTTCTTAATGTAGATTTTGGACATAAAAACAAAAATTCTTTTTTTTTTAAGATTTTATTTATTTGTCAGAGAGAGAGAGAAAGTGAGCACAAGCAGGGGCAGCAGCAGGCAGAAGAAGACGCAGACTCCCCCAATGAGCAGAGAGCCTGATGCAGGATCATGACCTGAGCGTAATGCAGACACTTAACCAACTGAGCTACCCAGGCATCCCCAAAACAAAAATTCTTTAAATACAAGAATTGAATTGAAAATGTTTATAGTGGATAATAGCTTTACGTAGGCTGATGTAAACTATAAACGGCTTTACAACTGTCACAAGATTAGCCTCATCTCTCTCTCACACACACATACATGCATAGGTATGCGTGCATGCACACACACACACACACACACACACACACACACCCTAAACAGGCAATGTTATCTGCACTTTTAGATTGTAAATTCAGTCTCTTAAAATTGCATTCTCTTGTGAATTCCTGGGTCTTTAAGCAGTATTGGGATGTAATTTAATAAATCCCACCATATGTAATATTCTTAGGTATCTAATGACTTTGCTAATTATTTATTTGCTGACTAGCCTAAAATGTCTCCCTCTGGTGTAGCCAATTTTAAGGCTGTAAATCAATCAACCAATACAAGCAAACTTACTTTTAAACTTGATTTAACTGAGGAGAGCGGGGAAAGCACCTTAAAAATGCACCCTCTAATAAGTTGTAATGTAAAACGGCATTAGTTTATATGCTAGTATCATTAATTATCTTTTTTAACAATAGCAAATTGATTGGAGAATCATAGATCTTCATTTATAAGACAGAGTGGTATAACAATATTATATGAAATAGCATGATTTATTGAACCTGGGATTTTCAGTAAAAGGCTGAATGCCTTTCAAATCCAGTAAGAACTGTCTCTTTGATTATCACATTTGATCTAGTGGAAACTGTCACTGTTCCCTGCCAAGAAAATATGTAATATAACTTTTGCAAAACCTCCATGACTTCCTGTCTATCATTGAGCTTTGTGAATCATTTATTCCCACTCTCTTTGAAAATGTGTGTGAACCAGGATGCCTCCCCATATTTCCCGACTGGCTGCCTTGTGAAGCAAAACAAAGAAAGACTCAAACTTCACAATTGCCAATAATGAGCAATCATTACTCAAATTACTCCAAGCACTGATTAGGTTTAAAGTAATGAAGAAACCACCATAATCAATCATCATCAACCCAAAGAAAGTCAATCTGCATGGAGAGACCCTAGGAATTAGCACAGGGCTCCACCTACAGGGTTCCAGGGGCAGAAGGATGGCAGGCTGGCTTCTGGCCACATGTACCCTGAACTGTGCATTTCTTCGTTATGCTGGCCACCCCAACTGCCTGTCCAGAACTCTAACAAGAGAAAACCTAAATTCGTGGTCTCTTTTTAATGGGGTCTCTTTCCAAGCAAACAATCTTGATGGAAGCATGGTATAAACGTGCCATTATTTAAAAAAAAAAAAAAAAGCAAGTGTTAAGGCAATCATATCTACACACAGTAAAGATAACTTCCAACCACACTATGGAGGATGACCATTTTAGTCTACCAGGATTGAGGAGTTCCTAGAATATGGAATCCTGTTTTAAACACAGGACAGTCCTGGCAAACAGTGTTGAATTGGTCACCCTACTGTGTCACCAGCTTTCCAAGAAGATAATGCTTTTAATTTCAATTTATATCAGTTACGGTATCCACATTGTGGGGAAGGCCCTGGGATATCCTTAAGCAACAATTTTAAGGAAATCTCTTTTGTCTACTTTTTACTACAGAGAACAACTTTCTAAGTGAGCATAAAATTTTACTGAGCGGTACCTGTGCGACATTTGGTTCCCACAATTTCAGCAGGAAAATCACAGTGCCAAGAAATTTGTCCCTGCCATGTGTTTTAAGTTTTGCCACACTTGTCAATTTATTGGGATTCTGTGTATCTGGAAAACAATTATAAGGACACATTTAAGTCCGAGAGTGAGTTAGTTTAATGGACCCAAAAAGGTCATATAAAAAAATTACAGCTATCAAACACACCTAGAAAATTCGCAATCCCAGGTGAATATACATACATACAAACTCTGGCGGAAAACGTGCACAATATTAAATAGAGGTCTTTGTTTGTCCATTTGGAAGGCGACTTGTTTCCCGGCTAATACCATTTTACTGTTTACTGAGAAAATACAATTTAAAAGAGAAACTGATTGTTTACCCAATTTAAAAGTGTACATGTGTGTATGTGTTTAGTTACAGTCTAATTTATAGTGAATAATGAAAATAAGGTATGAATATGTGCAATCCAGTTTTCTTGTAATATTAGCTTGTTGAGAGGAGTAGTAGAAAACCAGAAAGTTTCAAAAAGATGGCTTATTTTTAAAAATATTCTTGAAAATATTTATGAAAACATTATGCTAATAGTGCTCATAATTTAACTGCATTGTCACGGGCCGGTTCTTAGAGCTAGGTACTCAGAGACAATGACAGAACAAGTCTTTTTATATGAAAAGTTTCCACATTACTCTTATTTAAAATGTATGTGGACCGTCCATCTTTGACAACAATAATAAATTATTTCCATGGTAACCCAGAGAAAGAACCAAGTACGTGTCATCTCAGCCTAGCAACAAAGGGGACTACAGAGGAAGTTCCTTGTCAGTGTTTTGGTCAAGATACAGCATTGTAAAAGTTTTAAGACTAAATTATCATGACGGTGACTGAGGGCTATCAGACTATTAAAAAATGAATTGTCAGGGGAGAGGGAAATTATATTTTTGGCAAAATTAGAAACAACAAGGGTGGAAAAGAGAATATCACTATGCGAGTTTTGTGTATTAGGACCAGACACTGATTTGGGCTCTGAACAGTGAATTAATAATAAAAACGAACTAATAGGAAAATTAATAATAATCTTTTTTCAAAACGTCAAACCCCAATGAGGACTTTGTGCTGAACGATGTTGCTAAGACATGGATTTGATTTCCACCTACAAGAAGCAGCAATGACATTATGGCAACAATTGATCTGTCATTCTTTTGGATAATTTTATTAACCTTGACTTTCAAAATATTTCATTATTTGGTAGATCCACTTTCTTTCAATTAAGCATACCTACTCTTGACTGGACTATAGATTGTGAATCTGAATTCCAGTTATTTCAAATGTTTACCCCCAAAAGGGGTGATTTAACACTTCACAACATTTATAGTGGCTCTTCAGTCTTGGAGATGTGATTTGCATTACTATGGTAATAAGACACTCTTTCTCCTATAGAAACTAAACTGTCATTCCCGTTCAGACACTTCATTCCTTATTAGTGAATATAAATACTGCTAAATTCCAAAAGGATTGTATATACTAATAAGCTGGTATTGGGACTCCAAAGACAGCACAGGTCAGAACTATTTTGCAAATTTACTAGTTTTTTTCCTACCGATTGATTTTCGAAATGAACTGAATCCGAATCTCTGAATCATTGCGGATAATGAGTCAGTGAGAAAGGATGAAGACACATTTAACACAAAATCACAGTCAAGATAATGATATTAGTTGCAATTATCATACTATGACAATGGCATTGATGGAATTCCTACAAGAAACTGATCACTCTTCTCTGTGCTTTGCATACATTATCTTATTCACTCTTCAACCATTCCATACCTTATCTTATTCACTCTTCAACCATTCCAGGGTAGTTACTCTTATTCTTTATTTTCTGAGTAAGGACACTGAATAACTTGGCTAAGGTGAAAGCAAGGATACAAAGGCAATAGAAGCAAACTATCTCTTGTGGGTTATCTGGGTCCAAGTTATTGAGGAGCAGCGGAACCTTGGGACTGGCGTGCTTCTCCCATATCCCGGCACCACTGAAGAGTCAGGGAGGTCTCGGAGTTCAAAGCCAGCCCTCTTCTGAAACCACAGAGATTGGTGAACAGACTCACTTCTCTGTTTACAGTGGGGATGAGGGGGAGTAGACTGGAAATTCTGACGTCACAGGGGATTTTGCCGGTCTCGAGGTAGTCACAAATTTCTTGTTCACATCTACAACTGAGAATTAATCAAATGCTCAGATATCATAATGTGATAGTCCCAGTGCAGGTTCACTTAGGAAAGGAAACAGACTGGGGCAGGGAGAGAACTAAATCTACACCTCACTTTTCATTGTTTCCTCAAATATAGTCAAAACCTGCCAAATCCCATAGGGTAATAAAATTTGATTTCATGGAGGTTTGGTTGCAGTTTTACTGGGTTTTTTTGTAAAAAAAAAAACAAAAAATGTTTTTGAACCGGATGAATAGTGCAGAATACACAACGAAACAGAAAATAAATAAATAAATAAGAGTTTCCAAGAACATGGCGGTATTGTTAACGGGAAAACTCTTGGCACAGGCCTCAGATGGCCAAGCTGTGTGTAATTTTAATTCTTTTTCACTATTATTTTTTTTTCTGTCACAATGTTGATATATTACAGTCCCTGATTTGCTGTATTAGTAACCTTATTTTAAGTGACATTAGACCTGGTATATAATTTTATATCTATATTAATTGCACCAATGTAAGTTATAATAAATATAATTTAACAGATGGTGTTGAGGGCTAACCTTTAAAACTCCTTAACAAAGTCTCCAAAGAGAAAAGAAAAAGTAATTCGCCCTCATTTAATATAGTAGAAAGTAAAATTATTTGCCATAAAATGCCTTAAATCTAAACTTCATGTTTTGAAATGTTCTGTTCAACAGTAATCCCAAATTTCATTTACATATAAAAAGCTCATACAAATCAATAGAAAGAAAAAAAAAATGACTGCTCCCCCTGCAACCATAAAATAAAAAGCCAAGAACATGAAAAGACAACCCACAAAAATGGCTAAAAACAGAAATGACTAATTATCATTAATGAAGGAAAAAAAAAAACTAAAGCAACAATCAGGTAATTTATTTGTTGTTTGTTTTGCCTATTAGCAAATGTTTAAGGATGATGGGATACAATTAAGCAGGTACAGCTTTTTAAAAAGTAATTTGCTGGGCGTCTGGGTGGCTCAGTCATTAAGCATCTGCCTTCAGCTCAGGTCATGATCCCAGGGTCCCGAGATGGAGCCCCACATCGGTCTCCTTGCTCAATGGGAAACCTGCTTCTCCCTCTCCCCCTCTGCCTGCTGTGTTCCTTCTCTCGCTGTGTCTCTCTCATCAAATAAAGAAATAAAATAAAGAAATAAAAATAAAAGATATAGATAAAAAAGATTAAAAATAAAGAAATAAACTTTTTTTAAAAAAATAATTTGCTTTGATGTGTTACAATTTCTTTCTTTTTTGTTTTTAAAGATTCTATTTCTTTTTTTGACGCGAGAGACAGAGGGAGAGAAGGAACACAGCGGGCAGAGGGGAAGAGGGAGAAGCAGGCTCCCCATTGAGCAGGGAGACCTATGCGGGGCTCTATCCCGGGACCCTGGGATCATGACCTGAGCTGAAGGCAGATGCTTAACGACTGAGCCACCCAGACGCCCCTGATGTATTATAATTTCTTAAATGTACGTATTCTGTCATCCAGTAATTCCATTTCTAAAGATTATTCCTCATAAAAATATTTATACATGAGAACAAATTTTACCACGAAGATGTTCATGTAGAATTATTTTCATAGTGGAAAACAAGAAAAAAAAAAAGGCAATAAATATTATCATGGGTTAATGTAGTAATAATAGCTCTCACTTAGGTTATTTTGTTAGGTTTCTGGGAATGTGCCAAATGGTTTACTTATATGATCTCAATGCTCCTAAACACCCTATGAAATAGATATCATTTCCCCCGTTTTCCAGAGGAAGAAATGGACCTCAGAGAAATAACGGAACATTCCCAGGACACCCAGGAAAGATGTGGCTGATTTAGGATTCAAATCAGACTTACATTATTGCAGACTCTGTGTTCTTACCAATACTCAGTAGTGTCTTTCATATAATAGAAAAGTACATGTAGTTAATTAAAGTGAAGCTTAGAGAGGGTCTTCAGGGGCGCCTGAGTGGCTCAGTGGGTTAAGCCTCTGCCTTCGGCTCAGGTCATGATCTCAGGGTCCTGAGATGGAGAGCCCCGCATCGCATTGGGCTCTCTGCTCAGCAGGGAGCCTGCGTCCCCCTCTGCCTACTTGATCTATTTCTCTCTGTCAAGTAAATAAATAGAATCTTTAAAGAGAGAGAGAGAGTCTTCAAAGGCCTGATGAGAGCATGCTGGGGGATCGAGACATAAAATATGAAATGACATATGCATTGAACTAATGGTCATTGAGCACATATTATGTTCAAGGCACTTGGGACCTCAGTTCCAAAGAAGACCACGGGATTGACTATTAAAAAAAAAAAAAAAAAAACCTGGAAGAAAACATAAAAGACATTAGTAAAGATTTTTTGCTGGGTAACAAAAATCATGGGGTTTTTTGTTTTGTTTTGTTTTATGTATTTCCTGATTCTTCCCTCTATTTTCTGAGTCTGCAAAATGAGACACAGCTTTGCGGCATCCCAAGGAGTACGATTGCATTTCTCTCCCACCTCAGTCCCTTGGTAGACCAGGCAGCTAAAGATAGAGAAATTTTGTTAGATTCATTTGTACACCAAATTTATTCTTGTTTTGCTGTTCGATGCCAGATGATATATTTGTTTTTGGCAACCGGTAACAGTATCAGCTCCGCTAAAATGGGGCACTCATTTTCTCATGGCCCCCACTAATCCATGGTATTTTCACACCAGATCCACCCAGTTTAGCGCCCTTTTAATGTATCTTTCCATGTGGATTCCTTCCCCCAGCCTTTTCCTTGACATGTTCCCTTGAGAAAGACAATGAGCTTCCTTGAAAACCAACCAAAACCTTTCCACACCAACCTCCCAGAAAATAATATGAGAAATACCAAGAGTTCCAACGTAGTGAATATTAGTAAATATGCAATGGCCATCTAATTCAGTGACCTTTTTAATAATTAAAAAATACGCATATGTGTGTATGTCCTCTATTCCCAACATAGCGTGAGAGTTAGTCGTGCACATCTTAGATCAATGTACCAACTACATTGAAACTCTGCGTCATGGTTTGTCGACTCTCTACCACCAAAAGCCAAAGTTGTTAGGATCCAAAAGATTCTGACCTGCTCTAGTCCTTCCCCCCTGGACAAGCCCACCTTGCTGAGCTCATCCTCTTTTCCAGGGCTCTGCCTTGGCCCCCTCCACCCCAGCTGCAAGGCTTCCACGACCTTCCTCCAATGCCCCTAACCCGCTTCCCAGATCAATCCTTTGTGCTTCCCTCTGCCTGCCATGCTTGTTTTCTAGTTCGGTTAACTTCTGTGACTTCTAGGAGCTCCCAGGGTGCCTGTCCTAACTACTTTAACTACCTTATTTAAATTTGCCACGTCCCCCCACCCCCGCACATCTCAAACTCCCCATCCACTCCTCAACCACCTCCCTCCCCCCCCACCGCATTCAAACGCCTCATCCACCTCCCCTTAACCCCATTATATAGTTTTTTTTCCCCCTTTTTCCAATAAGGAGCGCTTACTTATGAGCTTAAAAGATTTCATATTTTACTCGTGTATTATCCTCCCTGTGTATTGTTTCTCTCCCACCATTAGAAGTTAAGCTCCTCGTGGGGAGACATTTTATTCTCTGTTTTTAACTGACAGGGGTATCAACAAAAGTCCGAATATGCACATGTACCAGAACAACCTCTGGCATGTACAGGGACTCAGTACATACTGGTTGGATGAAGGAATGTTATTGCTGGCTGGTGTAAGAGTAATATGGCCACATCACCTTCAAGTCCAATGCCAGCTTCTGCCAGTCATTCATAGCTTGCCCCAGCTAGGTTTTGTTGTTTTGTTTTGTTTTTAAAGAAAATAAACAGGGCGCCTGGGTGGCACAGTTGGTTAAGCAACTGCCTTTGGCTCAGGTCATGATCCCGGAGTCCCGGGATCGAGTCCCACATCGGGCTCCCAGCTCCATGGGGAGTCCGCGTCTCACTCTGACCTTCTCCCTTCTCATGCTCTCTCTCACTCTCTCTTTCCTAATAAATAAATAAATAAAATCTAAAAAAAAAAAAGAAAGAAAAAAGAAAATAAACAGATACCCACATCCCTAATTCTGTATGGCAACCTCCTAAATTATAACTGTGAAATACTCGTGGCAGCTGATTTATAGGGAACACCCTATAAGGAATGTATATTTCCTTTTTTTTAAGACTCTACTTATTTATGAGAGAAAGAGAGCATGGGCGGGGGGTAACAGAGGGAAAGGGACAAGCAGACTCTGTGCTAAGGGCAGAGCTGGACATGGGGCTCGATCTCAGGACCCTGAGATCATGACCTGAGCTGAAACTAAGAATCAGACACTTAACCGACTGAGCCGCCCAGGTACCCCTAAATGCATATTTCCATCTTATATAAACTTCATACGCAGCCAGAAATTTGAGGAAGCTGCCTCAGTTTCTTACCTGAGCCCCCAAATTAATCTTGAGTCCATCATTCATTCCACTCTCACACATGCTTCTGTGTTCCTAAGCTCTGGTCCGTTTTAGGAAAATCATGGTCACAGTGGAGGAACTTCTTCCTCCACCTGCTCCGTGTCAATTAATGATGCCTCATTAGACAAATCACTGAGGACGCTGATGAGGTTTTCCTGAAACACAAAGGCCAGCTCCATCGATCTTCCCACCTGTGGCTCTTGAGCAAAGAGCCAGAGGTTAGTCCAGTTCTTAGGGGCCTCCCCTGTGTCAGCAAAAATTAGCAAGAAGGTGGCTAAGTTGTCGATAGAGCACAGAGACAATTAGCTAATGATTAGAGAGCCAGCAGTTGGGGAAATTGATAATAAAATGAGGCATCTTGGGTATGTTTACATACATCTAGAAAATCGACATAGCGCAGTAAAAAGTTTATTACCACAGACAGAAAAATGATGTGCCCTGCCCTTCAAGAGATAAAATCCTGGTAGAAAAGTCATATCTGAAAAAGAAAGGAACTATGAAAGTAATAAATTGTTGTAAGTGTATTAAACATACCCTCAATGCGTTCGGGGCTAGGAGAAGGGAAGGGCCCTTCCAATCGTTACGATAGGATATTAATAATGGAAATTTAAAGTCGATGTTATATTTTTTCTCCTTCCAACATGACAGTTCTTTGGTGCCCCTCTGCAGGTACTGTGGTGTTTCTAACTGAACAGGGACTGCAATGAGGCAGAGGCTGCCCTGACCGTTGGAAGTGTCAGAAGTAGGGGAAGTTAGCTTGGATTTATCCTGCTTTATTGAGAATTCTGCTGGGGCTTTAGCCTAAGGGTGTATCTACAGTCATTGAAAACGATGGGGGTGTCTGAGGTCATTTTTCTGACAGTTTGCAAATCACTTGAACCTGCTGTTAACGTTTAAACGGCAGCAGTGGGAAATCCTGCAAATTCAAAGCAACACCGCTCTGGCAACAAGCAAAGATTTCCCAATGTTAGAAGGATCTCACCAAGCAGAGGTGCCACGGCAACTTCGGGTCACCTTGGAGAGAATGCTTCTATCCTACGCCAAGCACTGAGTAAATTGTCAGAAAATTCAAGTTGTGAAGTCACAGGGGCAGAGAATCCTAGAGCTAGAAAGAGCTTTATTGAAATCATTCACTCTTTCATCATTTCACAGTGAAGTCTTGAAGACCAAGTTCCGTGGGGGAAGATCTGGCCTAGAACCCATCTCCAGGCCTGATCGGGCTCACCCAGAGAGTCAAAGGCCACATATCACATGGCCAAAGAAGGTGAAATTTCGGGTTCCAGCTAAACGGAAACCTGTTACATCCACAGACAGAAGTACGTGCAATTTCTCTTCAAACCAACATGCCTCTCACATTCCCAAACCCTGGAGTAAAATATATTTCTGCCAAATTTATTTTTACTTCCCAACAGGCCCATTTATGTACAATTAAATTGATTATGCAGCCATTTCTCCCCACACGAAAGCAGAAAACTGATTTAGTTGGTGGTTTTCATCTGTTAATTGGATTCTTAGCACCAAGACACATCTTACTTTTTTTCTCTTTGTATATTTGGAGGAAATACATGAGAAAGTAACTTTTCAATTTCAGATCTCAACTCATTCTCCTAAAAATAAAGCTTTTTATTATTACAACAAAGTTGATGTCTCTAGCTGTGAAATTATCCTGATTTTTCTTCACTGTTTTTCTAAATTTCTCTGCTGTTGGGGTTAATATAGACATAAATAAAGCCACATACTGTGTGGATTATTAATAAAGTTATAGAATTCCATTTGGACCCATCCTATACAATGACAAATCAACAGATGATTCAATCTTTCAGTTAAATCAGTCCATTGATCAAAGAGTAACTTGTTTTCATAAAGATAAAGCTATACCTCTTTGCGATAACCATTTGTAATAATTCCACTGAAATATTTTACTCCAATTGGGTAGCGGAGATGGAATAGAAGTATATTTGTGGTTCAGAGTTTTCTTTTTTTTTTTCTTTTAATTGTTTATTATTATTTTTTTATTATGTTAATATTAATCACCATACAGTACATCATTAGTTTTTGATGCGGCATTCCAAGATTCATTGTTTAGGTATAACACCCAGTGCTCCATGCAATACTTGCCTTCCTTAATACCCATCACGGGGCTCACCCATCCCCCCAACCCCCTCCCCTCTAAAACCTTCCCTTTGTTTCTCAGAGTCCATAGACTCTCATGGTTCATCTCTCCCTTCAATTCCCCCCCTTCGTTTTTCCCTTCCTTCTCCTAATGTCCTCCATGCTATTCCTTAGAGTTTTCCATCTTATCTACTTTTCATTCTTCCATAGCAATTAAAATAAAACTTAAAAAAAAAAAAAATCCTGTTTCTAACTGGCAATATGACCACATGGTCAAAGACTACATTTCCCAGCTCTCAACACATTTATGTATAAAGGAGATATATACGTATATAAAGGGGCTTATTATAAGGATTTGGCTCCCCCATTACGGAAACTGACAAGCCTCACAATCTGCAAGACCCAGCTGGTGGTGGAGTTAGAGACCGAGTCCGATGGCCTGAGAACTGGGGAGCTAATGGCCTAAGTCCCAGTCTGAGGGCAGGACAAGACCTATAGCCCAGCTTGGCAGTCAGACAGAGATAGAAATTCTTCCTTCCTCTACCATTCTGTGGTGTTCGGGCCCTTAGTGGATTGAATGAGACCCACCCACACTGGGAGGGCAATCTGCTTTACTCAGTCTACCCATTCAAATGCTAATGTTATTGCAAAACATCCTAAAAACACACTCAGAAATAATGTTTAATCAACTATTGGACACTTCATGACCACATTAAGTAGACCCCTTAAATTAGGCATCACTCTAAACTTGTCACTAAATGTCCTGTCCAATGGGATTAAAATAGGTATGTTAGAGGCAATTGGTGAGGTTCCAATAGGGGCTCTGGAGGCAAAGCAAAGAGAAAGTCATGGTCGGCTATCAGTGAAGTCAGAAGGCTGTCCCAGCAGCACTCCAAAACAAAGCCACAAGAAGCCAGGTCAAACCAGACAGGCCCAAGATAGCTGATAGAATAGGCTGGAAGCTCCTGACCAAATAAGAAAGAAAAGGAATGATGGGGTACCTGGGTGGCACAGTCAGTTAAGCACCAACTCTTGGTTTTGGCTCAGGTTATGATCTAAGGGTCACAAGATTGAGCCCCATGTCAGGCTCTGCACTCTATGGAGTCTGCTTGTCCCTCTCCCTCCCCCGTTCTCTCTCTCTTTCAAATAAATAAACAAAATATATGAGAAAAAGGAGCAATGAAGGAAGGAAGGAAGGGAGGGAGGAAGGGGGGAAGGGAGGGTGGGGAAGCCATGAAATTTTGCTTCCAAAAAGTCCCCTCCCCAAGTACTGAATATTCCACCCCCTTGTTAACAACGCTCCATAACAGGAAGAAAACCTGAACCCTGAGGACACAGCAGTCTCTTTCTTGAGCTCACACACTCTCATATCTCTGGAGTATACTTTCACTTTAATAAACTTTCCCAATCCTGTGGCTCGCCCACTGCTGCGTCTGTCCTTAAATTATTTCTTGTGAGGAAACCAAGAGCCTTCTGCCACATCTTTGAGACAAGCTGGGTCGAGACCCAGCTCAGATTTACTGAGTCTGAATTCCAAGAAGTGACCCTGAGGTAAAGACATGAAGTCGTCTCCCACCCTTTGCCCCTCTGATATTTCTGTGATAAATTGGAGAGCTCTACTAAACCATGAGCTGGTGATCACAGAACCATCATGGTAGCCCTGGGTTGCCTACATTTTCAGAAGAGGAAAATAAACTTCTGTCTTTAAGCTCCTGTTATTTTGGATTTTCAGTTACTTGCTTTTGAATCTAATCTTAATCCTTTTGTGATGGAAATAAGAGAAGAATGGTAAGAGAGAAAGCTACGTGAATGTATATTGAGCATTTACTCTTGTGTTGGATGGGTTATTGGGGTTGAGAACCACAGCAAATCGTATAACAGCTATTGTGATCCCCATTTTAGGAACCAGGAGACTAGGAAACAGGAGACTATTGGTCTTTCTTTCCTGTTAGTCTTTTTTTCCTCTTATATCTTTCCTGAATTCACAGAAAGAGGATGTGAACAAGCTAGATGTTGACCAAGGTCACTGATTACAGACCATGCTTTTGATGTTATAGCCCTGCTTCCCAGGACTCTATTAGAAGTTGGTTATTTCCAAGGTGGGGTGGAGAATCATTTTTTAGTGCCCAGGATCTGTAATGTTTCATACCAGACTTCAGTGTCATCAAAAGTCTGGAATGAAATTGAAAACTCTTAATAGAAAATATATTCATCCCTTGAGGAATTTTCCAAGTCTGAATACTAAACTGCAGTCAAAATATACAGAATGTTAATTTAAAAATAACTAAATTCCATGTCAGGAAATGATGTGCCTCTTACTTCAGTATCTTTTGGGGATAAATCTTGAGTGAGATTTAGCGGGGTCTTTTTTTTTTTTTAATTCTTCTGTGAGAATTACATGCACAAATTTGAAATCTAATTACCACATCAAAATGACTGGTTTGTGCTTTTCCAATTATTGTGTTCACCTTCTTATTCACTCATAAAAGTTCCTTATACTCAGATACTTGATTTAGGAATATTTTCAAATATTTTCTTTTTAGTGTAGGGATTTGCCAAGGTGTATTTTAGATTCTTAAATTCTCTCCAGCCTTTAAAGATGATTCCTCTCCATTCCAGGGGTCTTCGCTGAATTGTCCAGCACTATTAACATACTATAATAAGAGGCTTTGACTTCATTGGGTTATGAGGGAACATCATGAATCCAAAACGAACCTTTAGAATGCAGAAATATAGAGGGACCCTGGAGATACAGGTTATCTTCTGACCCACTTGCCTTTCCATTGATGTTCAGATACTTGGCTTTATGTGCCTCAGGGCTTTGACACACAAGCATCCAATTATTTTCAATTTAGATACAGTTGTCAGCACCTTTGCTTTTCAACCCCAAGCATGGCTGTCCTACGTTTCAAAAGGAAATTGATGTTGAAAAGACTAAGCACAGGTTTATAGGTGTTTGACTCCTTTCCCTCTTCTTCCACAAATTACAGTAGCTTAGATTCTGACCAGGCAAGTCAATATGACCAGAAAGTTTGCCCTGGAAGCACAGCAAAGGTGCTACAAGATCATGAAAAATGACGATAGCAGTGATCTCATCCCCAATCCCTTCTTCTCCCTGGTATTCCACACCCATCTAACATGACATGTTATTGGCTTCATTGGAGAAACAGAGTTCCAATTTCCTCTTACTTCTTCAATGTCAATTGACTTTGTCCAGAAATGTCAATAATATATATATTTTTAATTTGATCCTCAGTCCAGTTAGTTGGTATTTAGATAGCTCCTAGCAGATTTGGTCGGACCTAACAAATCAGTCGTATCTGACCAGCCAACACAAGTTTATTGCCTGGCTGAACACGCTGATGTGTTTAGCTCTACAGCGTCTTATGTGAAAAAGCATTCAATTCTGATTATCAAACTTGAGCCTATTCAAAGAATAGTTCAAATTTTATCGAAACCTATATTTTAATGGTCCAATTAGCAAAAATCATAATGTTTTCACATAAGCAGCTTGCACACCATGGTGCTGCATCTTGAGTCTTCCCCAAGGAGTATTGGAAAGTTCAAGTGTGCTTAAGGGAGAGATTTAGTAGTCCTCTGCAGGTTTGTGTTACCATCTCAAGAATGCTCTTTGATTTAGAACTGACAGTTCAAGTGTGATTATAAATTATAGAGTAAATCATGATGGGCAAGGGGAATAAATATTATACCTGAGGGTTTGCAAGACAGTCTTTAGACACTAGAGAGCTTTAAATCAGCTAGTCTTGCTTATTTTCTGTTCTCTATAGAATATTAACCAAAACCATGGGGTTTTGATGGAGCACTTCTAAATATTGGACGGAGCACTGTGTAGGAAAACTATTTCTTATGGTTATATAAAATCTTCGATAAAGATTAGAGTCCATCACTCTACTAAAAAAAAAAAAAAATCACTCCCATTTTAATGAGTTCAAAATACTTAGGATTATTTAAGGTAAATCGATTTTCCGAACTTTCGAAGGGTTAAGAGATGCAGATTAACTGTATCCAGTCATTAACATTCGAAGAATGTGCTGTGCAAAAGAAGATGTCTTAGGTTCAGTCAGGAAGTAGAGGAATAAATAAGTGCTTATTTTCACTCTCCGTGGGCCAGGTGAGCGCTCAGCAGTAACTACTGATATCTTGAACTTGGTGAGTGGAAACCCACATCAATGAAGCCACGAAAAATCGCCATTACTGCAGAAATAGTCATGAGATCATGAGGCAAAGACAGAGAAGGAAGGTTGAATGACATTTACAGAACAAGCCATCAATTTATTTATTTGTTTAATGCTTACTTTTTTACTTTGTGTTTTTTCTTTTACTCCAGCTTTATGGAAATGCAACTGACATATAACATTGTATAAATTTAAGGCATACAACGTGTTGATTTGATACACTTATGTATCACAAAATGATTAAGACTGTCATCGTGTCACATGAATACCACTTCTTTTTTGTAATGAGAGCATTTAGATCTACTTTCTTCGTGGCTTTCATGTATACATTACAGTATTATTAACTAAAATCACCATGCTGTATTGTAGATCTCCAGAACTTACTCATCTTAAAACTGGAAATATGTACCCTTTGACCAATATCTCTCCATTCCCCCGAACCCCAGCTTCTAGTAAACACTATTCTGCACTGAGTTCAGCCTTTTAGATTCCACATATAAGTGATAACATACAATATTTGTCTTTCTTGTGTCTTAACTTATTAAACTTAGCATAATGCTCTTGAGTTACATCCACACTATTGCAAATGGCAAGACTTCCTTCTTTCTCATGACTGAATACTATTGACAAAGCTAATGATGTCATCTATACCTATATATTTATACACACACACATTACATCTTCTTTAACCATTCACCCATTGGCAGACACTTAAACTGTTTCTATATCTTGGCTAATTGTGATAAAGCTGAAATAAACTTGGAAGTGCAGACATTTTAGTGAGATCCTGTTCATTTTCTTTAGGTATATACCCAGAAATGGAATTACTGGAACATATGGTATTTCTATTTTGAGTTTTTTTCAGGAACATCCATACTGTTTTCCATAGTGATTCCACCAGGTTATGTTCCCACCAACAGAGCACAAGAGTCCTTTTTACTCCATATCTTCACCAACACTTGTTATTTCCTGTCTTTTTGATGATAATCATTCTAAGGTTTGAGGTGATATCTCATTGTGATTTTGATTTGCACTTTCCTAAGGATTAGTGAAATCCAGCACCTTTTTTATGTACTTATTGGCCATTAGTATGTCTACTCTGGGAAAGAAGTTGAGTTGTATGAGTTCTTTATGTATTTTGGATATTAACTGCATTAGATATATGACATGTAGATATTTTCTCCCATCACATGGGTCACCTTTCATTTTGTTGACTGTTTCTTTTGCTGTGTGGAAGATCTTGTAGTTTTATTCGGTCTCATTTATTATTTTTGCTTCTGTTGATTATGCTTTTGGTGTCATATCCAAAAAATCATCACCAAAACCTATATCAAGGAGATTTTTCCTTAAGTTTTCTTCTAGGAGTTTCCCAGTTTCTGTTCTTATGTATTAGTCTAAACCATCTCAAGTTAATTTTTTTGAATGGTATAATATAGGGTGACAATTTCATTCTTCTGCATGTGACTATCCAGCTACAAACACCACTTATTGAATTGACTATCCTTTCCCTTTTGAGTATTCTTGGCTTCCTTGCCATTTGGTTAGTTGATTATATATGCAGGGACTTATTGAGTTTATTTTTGGGCTCTTGATTCGGTTCCATTGGCCTACAGTCTGTTTTTATGCCAGCACCATACTTTTTTGATTACTTTAACTTTTTCAATATAGTTTGAAATCAGATAGAGTGATGCCTCCAGGTTTGGTCTTTGTTCTCAGGATTGCTTTGACTCTTTAGGGTTTTTTCCAGTTCCACACAAATGTTAGGATTGTTTTTCTATCTCTATAAAAAATGCCATTCGAGTTTCACAGGGACTATAGTGAATGATGATTCTGGATCATGTGGACATTTTAACAATACTAATTTTTTCAATCCCCGAGCACAGTATATTTTTGCATTTCTTTGTGTTTTCTTTAATTTCTTTTGTGATGGTATTGTAATTTTTAGGGTACATTTACCTCCTTAGTTAAATTTATTCCTAAGTTTTATTTTGTTTTGTTTTGATGCTATTGTGAATGAGATTGTTTTACTCCTTTTTCAGATGTTTCTTTGTTAGAGCATGAATGATGTCTCTGTGTTGATTTTGTATCATACAACTTTACAGAATTAGTTTATCAATTCTAACAGTTCTTTGGTGAAGTCTTTAGGACTGTGTTATATATGAGATCATATTATCAGCAAATAATGAAAATTTTATGTTTCCCCTTCTAAAGTAGATGACTTTTTTTTTCCTTGCCTAATTCCTCTGGCTAGAACTTCCAGGACTATGTCGAAGAAGAGTTGTATGAATAGGGTCTTGTCCTTGTTCCTGATCTTGGAGGAAAAGCTTTCAACTTTCTGTCACTAAGTATGATGTTAGTTATGGACTTGTCATATAGGACTTTTGTTATGGGTAAGTACATTCTTCATATTCCTAAGTTGTTCATCATTTTTATTGTACAAAGATATTGTATTTTGTCAAATGCTTTTTCTGTGTCTCCTGAGATGACCATATGATTTTTATCTTTCAATCTATTAATGTAATGGATCATATATATTGATTTGTGGATGTTGATCCATCTCACGCTTGATCATGATGTATCATCCTTTTAATATACTGCCAAATTAAGTTTACTCATATTTTGTTGAAAATTTTTACATCTGTATTCCTCAAGGCTATTGGCCTGTAATTTTCTTCTCTTGTAGTATCCTTACCTTGCTCTGGTACCAGGGTAATGCTGGCCTCATAAAGTGAGTTTGATAATACTCCCTCTTCTTCAGTTTTTTGTAAGAGTTTGAGAAAGATTGGTGTCAATTTTTTAAATTTTGGTAGAATTCACCAATGAAATAATCTGATCCTGATTTTTTTCTGCGTGGGGAGGTTTTGGTTACTGATTCAACCTCCTTACTCATTATTGGACTGTTCAAATTTTCTTTTTCTTCTTAATTCAGTTTAGTAGGTTGTATATTTCTAGAAATGTATACATTTCATCCAGATATCCAAATTATTAGTGAATAAATTATATTTGTTAATATAATTATTATAATTATGTTTAATAATTATAACATTATAATTATTAAATTATTAATATAATTTATTCACTATTTATTATAGTATATAATAATATCCTAGTATTATAATATAATAAATTATAATTATTCAGAGTGATCTCTTATGATTCTTTGTATTTCTATAGTGTCAGTTGTAATGTTTACTTTTTCATTTCTGTTTTTGTTTGAGTCTTCTCTCTTTTTCTTAGTCTGGTTAAATTTCATCAATTTTATTTATATTTTCAAAAACCAACTCTTAACTTTGTTAATCATTTCCATTGATTTTTCTGGTGTCTATTTCATTTATTTCTGCTTTCAAATTTTTAATTCTTTCTTTCTGATAATTTTGGACTTAGTTTATTCTTCATTTTCTAGTTTCTTGAGATATAAAGTTATAGGTTATAAAGATATATAAAGATATAAAGATATAGGTTGTTTGTCTGAGATCTTTCTTTTTTATTAATGTAGGCATTCATCTCTATAAATTTCCTTCTAAGAACTGTTTTTGTAGCATCCTATTGGTTATAATATGGTTCTTTCCATTTTTGTTTGTTTCAAGATTTTTTTTTTTAATTTCCTTCTTGTTCATCTTTGACCTATTGGCTGTTCAGGAATGTGATGTTTAATTTGTGAATTTTCCAGCTTTCCTCCTGTTATGTATTGCTAGTTCATACCATGGTAGTCAGAAAAGATACTTTGTATCATTTTAAATCTTAAATTTCCTAAGACTTCTTTAGTGGCTTATCATATGATCTATCCTGAAGAACCTTCCATTTGTGCTTGAGAAGAATGTGTAGTCTGCTGCTATTAGATAGAATGTTCTGTATCTATCTGTTTGGTCCACTTGATCCAAAGTAAGTTTCAAGGCCAATGTTTTTTGGTGATTTTCTGTCTGGATAATCTAACCATTGTTGAAAAATGAGGTATTCAAGTCCTTACCATTACTGTATTGTCTGTTTCTCTCTTCAGATCTGTTATATTTGCTTAATATCTTCAGTGTTCTGATTTGGATGCATATATATTTATGATTATTGTATCTTCTTGATGAATGGCTGCTTTATTATTATAAAGTCTTCCTTGTCTCTTGTTGCCACTTTTGGCTTACTATAGTCTGTTTTGTCTGGTATGGATATAGCCACCTCTACTTTCTTTTGGTTTCCACTGTATGGAATATCTTTTTCCATCTCTTTGCTTTGAGCCTAAGTGGGTACTTAAAGCTAAAGTGAGTCTGTTGTAAGCAGCATATAGTTGAGCCTTGTTTTTTTGTATGTCTATTCATTCTATGTGCGTTGACTAGAGAATTCAATTCAGTTACATTTAAAGTAATTATTGACATGTTATTAATAATTATTAATAATATACATAATACCATTTTATTAATTGTTCTTATGTTATTATTTTGTAGCTCCCTTGTTCCTTTCTTGCGGCTTTCTTTTGAGAATTGATGATTTTCTACGGTGGTGCACTTCGATTCCCTTCTCTTTATCTTTTGTGAATCTACTGTAGGTTTTTCCTTTGTACTTACCACGAGGCTTACACAAAATATCTTATGGCCATAACAGTCTCTTATACACAGATAACAATTTATCCTCAGTTGAATGCAAAAGAATTTACACTTTTAGCGCCTTTTATGTTTGTGATGTCACGATTTACATCTCTTCGTCTCACCTATCCTTCAGCAAATTATGGTAGCTATGGCTCTTTCTAATACTCTTGTCCTTAAACTTCTATACTGAAGTTAAATGGTTAACATGCCACCATATTAAAATATTAGAGTATTCTGAATCTGACTCTACACTTACCTATATCCACACTCAACTACAGGAGCCTGCTGCAGGTGCCTGTGTAGTAGCAAGAGCCAGATGCAAAGACACGGTGTTGGAAACCAGGATAGAGAGGACCAGGGCCCAATATAAGCTCATTGGCAGCTGTGGGGAGCTGGCATGCTCTCTCATGGCTGCACAGTCTTCCCCCATGTGTAGGTACTGCAGTGGAGGCTGCCAGCAAGTATCAGGCCAGTTGGGGTGAAAATGCCAAGATGGGGGAGCCATCCAGGAGGATGTGCATGGTGGTGGGTGTCTAGGCTGACATCCTGCACTTGTACAGTCACAGAGCCTGAGCTGATTGCTATTTGATTGGCAAGCTCTGGTCTGGGTGAGGGGCAGAGGAAGGAGGGAGCTTGTGCCAGCAAATGCTTTACATTTATGGCACAGAAGCTGGTGAAATCTAAGGGGATCCACTCTAACTGTGCCGGTCCCTAGTTTCTTCCATGGTGAAGGCTGCCAGTTTTGTGTGCAGAGCAGGTCACTGTGCGCTGCAATCACTCCCATTGTATATATGCTATTGATAGTCCTTCATTTTCTTTCTTGTTTCTAGCTCATTTATAGCCCTCAGTTTTGTTGCTCCGGGTGGGATGAAATCAAAGTGGAACCTCTATGCAGTGCCCCAAAAGGCTGGGGAAACTGATTGCTCACCCTGCTCTTCCTTTCCCAGCAAGGAGAACTCTTTCAAGCTGGGATTTTTTTCCTCTTGCTGCAATGCCAGCTTCGGGGATGGGATGATGCAGGTGAAAGGAAACTGTCCTCTTCTATTGTTGGGCAGTTATTTTCAGGTTTTTTATTCCACAGGGTTACTTACATGGACTCCAGAGCTCACTCACAGTTGTTTTGTTCATGGACAGTTGGCTAATCTCTGATCTTCGTTGGGGGACAGAGGCTGGAGTCTCCTATGTTGTCGTTTTGGTTAGACCTCAGTTTATTGAAAGCTCCTCTGTAGTGGATGGGTTTTCATGATCTTTCACAGGAAACACAAATATGTTCGTATAGGATGCCCACCTCTTCCCCGGCCTGTTTTCCCATCAGTTCCTTTGCACACCCTGACCCTACAGCTGCACCTATAGCCACTTGCAGTGAATCGGTATAGATCTATGTCTCTAGTCATCTTTTCTCGCACAGAAAATAAGCTAAGAGGTGTACTGCTCAAGGTTGCCACTGGAAAACTTGTCCCTTTACCACTCTCCTTCAGAGCCTGCTGCGTTATAGCGCTGTAGTTGTAGATTTTCAGGTGGTTCCAGCATTTTGTGCAGAACTCTTTGTGATCAGGTCTTATTTTTCCCTCTCAGTCATGAGGAACTCCTCATATTGCCATAGGAGGGGGAGAGAGAGAAATAAATGTACCAGGAGTACAAGCCTCACGACATACTCAAGTTGAGTCATATATATATATATACACGTATGTATATATAAACTTCTATTTGATGATGAAGTATTTCTGTGCATGGCCAATTTTAGGGCTCCGTGGATTGGAAGATGCCCAGTTAATAAGCAAGAGGTCAGGTCACATGGCTTGGAGGCACACTGTAGTCCATAACTAAGTGTGTCATTTCTACTAGTGCCTGCTAGCAAACCAGGAGTTGTTTTCAAAAGGAAAATAAATATATATATGAAAAAGCTTTGCTTCAAAATTTTAATGAACTACATCGTGATCCACCTATGAAAGCCTATCAAAGGCTCTATGCAATATACCTTTTGCCAGTGACTCTTCAAAGCACCATAGGATTCGCTCTGGTATAACATGATCCAAGATTCAGAGCATCTTGAGATCAGAGAATTATCTGTAACTCTGGACCCCACTCAAAATGGCAATCTTAGGTGTTATCTGATAAATGGGTTTAATTAGCATGTCAAAACGAAGTACCTGTTACCTCCAAAATGCAAGGAAACGCTTATGGGAAAGAAGACCCCAGTGCAATAGTTTTCCTTTACTTCGGAAAGGTTATGTTAATATGCAAACACCAGTAGATCTCTATAGTTCACCATAGAAACAGTACTAAATTTTTATGGGATTTATCTCCCACCTTCTAGTACACTTGTGCCTTACTAAGCTTACTAGGATAATTGCAACTCCCTACTCACCAAGTCCAATCAGCATAATATTATCAATAGGATGGGTCAGTAAGAGGTCCTATGCAATGGAGATATAACCAAGGTCCTTTTGGATTATTAGACCAAGGGTCAGCAAACTATGAACCATGGATCAGATCTGGCCCATGCCCTGTTTTTATATGGTTCATGAGCTAAAAATGATTTTTACATTTTTAAAAGGTTTTTAAGAAACACAAATATATGTATACGCCCTAGAAATATAAAATATTGACTGTTTGGTCCTTTCCTTGTTGACTCTTGGACAACTCGACAGAGGGCTGGAGAATTGAAGAAGGCAGTAAAGGTCTATTGCTGGTCCTGCCAGATGAAAGCAAGCTGCTCTGACAGTTTCATTTAACAGGTATAGAGAAAAGACATTCCACAGATCAGTAACTGCCTACTAGATGCTAGATGCTGCTAGAACAGAAGCTGAAATTTGAATCGCCACTAGATTAACATGAGATAATCTATCATTCTCCTAGCTCTATATTTCTTCTGCACAGACCGAAAGGCAAGTTGAAAGGGAATACGATGGAAGTCACCTATACATTCTTCAAGTCCCTGATAGTGGCACCAATTTCTGAAATTCTATAAATGCACTACAGCTCTTGGATTACCCTTTGGGTGGGCAGGAGCAATACTGGGGGCTTCCATAATAATCCTCATTATCAAGATCATAGAAATCATATACAGATTCTGCCAGTTACTAAATATATCTATTCCTACTATTCATTCTGGAACTGAGAAAATAACCACAGGCCAGATGGAAGGGTCAATTTGGCTCATTGTGAAATTGACCTGATTCAAAATTCCATTAATTAATTTGCTGGCAGCTCTAAGTTCTGACTATGACTGCTTGACAAGTATAGTATCTGGGGACTCCAGAATTAATGTCAGTAAGAAGCAGTATCCAGTAATCTCTGAAAAGTCTGAATAATTTCTCTTTATTAATGTATAGTTAATCTGTTCAGTGATGACAGGGCTCTTGAGGGGACACAAGACAGAATATTATAGTATATATTGTTGGCAGAGTTGCTCATTTCTTCCCTATTGGGGACAGGACTTCTTACCCATTTAAAGGACAATAAGTGAGGAACCGTGACTCTTTACATGCGGTGATAGGACTCTTACTTCTGTCAACAAACCTAAAGCTCTGCTGTTCACACGAAGAAGTGAGACTTTTGAAGACTTCTCATTTATTTCACTTCTAGAGACGTCACAGTCAGTTAGCCAAAACCAAGGATTTCTGAGGGTTAAACCATTCTGATCACTGCTCTGACTCTGTTCCCTCTTAGAGTTACCACTCCCATCTTGTCTCTTTTAGTTTACTGCCCCTTCAGCCCCTTGCCACTCAAGAATCCATCCACGAGGCCTAGTTCTGTAATAGCATTTCTCACTCATAATCATGGCCCAAGTAGAAGAGCCACCACAGAACTCTTCAGGGGTGACAGTGTTCCCCTTACCAATGTATCTTTCAATACATTGAGAGAATGACAAATGTGGTATCTTCTGGACCCTCCCAGGCCAACATAGAAACAAAATTAGTAATAAGTGATGATAAGTGAGGAAATCATATATATGCATACGTTAAAGCACTCCTATCATCCTAAGCTTTCAGGAACCTTCTGCCTCGGTATACAAAGGAAGTTCTGAACTCTTTGCTTCATTGAATGTAGACCACTATTTTGTTCAGGTTGTAAACAAATAATTGTGAAAACAGGTAACAGTCATTCCAAGCCTCCTTTCCAGCTATCAGAATCCAGAATCTCTACTTAGTATATTTCTACTAATAAATTTTCTCTAATTCAACTTTTTTTTTCCCTTCCAGCCTAATCCAACACTTTTATGGCCCAATACCAAAACTTATTCCCAGATTTCTATCTGGATAAATTGAGAAGATCTTACAGATTTGCTAGTATCTGGACTTTGGACCCCTGAGATCTGCATAGGTTGAGGGATTGTTAATCTACAATCAATGAGAGACAGTAGGATAAAACCTGAAGAGGATCAGCAGTACCCTGAACGACAATGACTATGACAGGTTACTCAAGAAACGGAATGGTTACCATTTGAACAGAGGAAGAATGGCTCCCTCAACTGGCAAAGAGGCTTAGCAGAATTTTAAGTTGCAAGTATTCAGCTTCATTGGTATTTGCCCACGTGTCTCCATCCTAATCTTGAGAGCCCCCATTCTTCCCTACAATGGTCCTGATCTTAAGATACTCTGAAAACTTGTGTATTCAGTTTTTTTATTCAGTCCCCTTCAGGACTAGTTTTGTTGTTTGTTTTTCAGAAATCTTGACCTTGAGGCTATCAGAGATGAGGGTTTACTTTAGGATAGTCATAAAAGCTTTCAGGTTTCTTATCCAGACCATAAGCTGAGAATTTAAAATCTTGAACTTATCATCAAGTTCTTTTTTGTAGCCAACAAGTCCAAGTGTCATTATGCTCGTTATTTTTATTAAAATATTCTTTGTTTCAGCTACTTGCCCAAGGCCTTACCTTCTAGGAGCACTTGACTCCAAGACAATCGTAGATAATAATCTAAGTAATGTTTGGCCACTGCAAGCCACGAACCACTCCCGTCTTATTGATTGGTGATATCAAAGTCTTAAATACTTTTGCATCAGGTCAAAGAGAGAACTAATTTAATCTTTAGGGTTCAGTAATTGTAGAATCACTTCTAGGAATAGTAACTCTACTAGTCAGAGTTCGCTCAGGGCAGTAAAACCACCATGAGTGTTAGAAGAATACGGATTGATTATAGGAACTGAATTTACACAAATGAGGGAGGAACGGAAAAAAGTATGTCGGAAAGGTATAGTTAGAGGTCAGAGGGTCAAAAATCATGGAGCGGATGAAAAATTGGAGTTCGAAGGGAAATATGAAATGCCAAGCATGGAACCATACCAGGAGGAGATCCCAAAAAGGCTATCGGGAAGCTGTTGCCTCTTTGTAGCTACTGTCTTTGTGGGTCTGCAGTCAAGCATCTGGTGATAGGCCTAGGGTCGCTATTGAACTTCGAAGCCAATAGTCAAGATGAGCTACACGTAAAGTGGCAGAGAACAAGGAGAGCTGGTACCTATTTCCAACAACTATCCTTTGTTTCTTTATCGCCGTACATGATTGTCATAACCTCTGCTTCACTTCTGCCTTCTACAGCTCAGCAAAATCCTTCTTTGGTCTACTCCAGCTCAGAACCATACAGGGAAATAATCCTGGGATGTGTGTTTCCACCCTAACCAAGTAGAGGATAGTATAATCCAACACTGCATGTTCAACAGAAAGAATGGGGGGAACAAAAAAGCAGATATCACTCCTGTGTGTATAAAATTCTAGTTACATGTTATTAGTTTATTTTTTTGTTTTGTTTTTATATTTTTAGTAATCTCTATACCTAATTCGTGATCTGAAGATCAAAAGTCGCATGTTTTTCTACTGAGACACCCAGGCACTCCTAATTGTATGATTTCTTTTTTTAAAGATTTTATTTATTTATTTGACAGAGAGAGAGAGATCACAAGTAGGCAGAGAGGCAGGCAGAGAGAGAGAGAGAGGGAAGCAGGTTCCCTGATAAGCAGAGAGCCCGATGCTTGATCCCAGGACCCTGAGATTATGATCTGAGCTGAAGCAGAGGCTTTAACCCACTGAGCCATGCAGGCGTCCCCTTAATTGTATGATCTTAAGCAAGGCATCTCGTCTCATTGGTCCTTACCTTCTTCTTTGGTATATTAGGAACAGTACAATAGTTCTGTTTCTAGTGTGAAGAGTAAAATAAGATGGTTTTTGGAAATAAAATGCAAACTAAGTTGAATTTATGAAGGAAAATATTTTTCTTCATTAATTGCCTTGTATTAATTTCTGCAGTATGAAAGATCCACCCAAACTACCCAACTCCTAAAAAATATTTCATAGTGAAAGATGGCATGATATTTATAGAACTGGCAAAGAAAATAAATAGCCTTTGAAGATATATTTTGGTGTAAGTGCTGACTCACAAACTTAATATTCATGTAACCTTGAGCTAGTTACTAAATATCTCTAAGTTTTCTAAACTGTAAAATTAGGTAATAACATCTGTCCCCTAGAATTATTCTGGGTATTAGAAATTACAGAGTAGATATTTAACTGTTGTTACCACTTAATAAATGTTTATTATTATTTTTGTTACTATCATAACTCAGTCTGCAAATTACAGAATACGAAAATGAAACTTAGTCCTGAACCATTTACCTGAGCTCTCAGAAAGTAAAGTGAATGTGTGCACATGTGTGCGTGTCCACGAGCAAGCACAACCCTCAGACAATTCATAAATTAGTCACTCAGGTGTTTTGTTTTGTTTGGCTTTTTAATCTCTAATGCCTAGTATAGGGCCTGCCTCATTATAGGCTCTCAATAATCTGTAAAACAAGACACTTGAAGGCTTGGCAAATATGAATGAACTGCCATTTTTCTCACTCCAAAATAAACACAACAAAAATGTCTTCGGATTGAATGTTTGGAAAATCTGTATTTTCCTTCTTAGAATTCAGATGTGAGGTTTGGGAAAAAAAATCTGTAAGACTTAGAAGTGAAAAAATGATGGTTCCTCACAAATCATACCAGGTCACCTAGTTCTCAAAAAAAAAAAAAAAAAAAAGAAAGAGTGTTGGTTCATGGATACTAATTGCTTTATATACCTTATTTCTGGAAAAGGCATCCTCCTTTAAAAAATATCCATGTTTTGGGGGGCACATGGGTAGCTCAATTGGTTAAGCATCTGACCCTGGGTTTTGGCTCAGGTTGTGGTCTCTGGGTTGTGTGGTTGAGCCCTGCATGGGGCTCCATGCTCAGTGCAGAGTCCGCTTGGAATTCTCTCCCTCTCCCTCCCCCTCTGCCCCTCCCTCCACTCCCGTGTGTACTCTCTAAAATCAATAAATAAAATAAAAATTTCAAGATTTCTTTTATTTATTTATTTGTTTATTTATTTATTTATTTTAGAGAGAGAGAACATGCACAAGTAGAGGGAAAGGTAGAGGAACAGTCTTTAAGCCCACTCCCTGCTGAGCACAGAGCCCCATGTGGGGTTTGATCCCAGGATGACCCATGAGATCATGACCTCAGCCAATATCAAGAATCAGAGGTTTAACCAACTGAGCCACCCAGGCTCTCTTATGTACATATTTTTGTGTATTTTATATGCATCTTTGTAAGAAGAACATTTTTTTTAAACCATCTGATATCAATTCAAAGAGCTCTCACGTTATGAATAACTCACTCAGCTTGTCCATGGATAATATGGACTGGGTGAAGGGAGGAGTTAAAAAAAGATACCTTGGGACCAAAGTTATCAAACTGATTCTTTTTTCAATCAGAAGGAATTCCTAGGACTTGAGACATACCACAAATATTATAAGGTATGAAAAACATTCTTTGTCACATATTCTTTTAAAGTTTATAAGAAACATTTTTCAAATGCATGGTGTATTCCCTATAAGTATCATTAGTCTAGTAATGCATTTTACCTGAGATGCCCTGACTAAGGGTGATAAGGTTTTACTCCTAGGCTATGCCATGACATTGATTTGATTTCTATTAAAGGTTTTTCTTCTTGAGACATTTTCTAACATGAAAGAACTTGACAAAGATCAGCCTTATAAAGATTGCTGTTGGCTTGCTATGATGATCTTGTGAAAGATACGATTTATTACACTATACAATCCTTTTTAGAAGAATGCACAAATGAACATATGCCATGGTCTCAATACTAGTGATAGCTATACTTTCTTGAATAAAGGGTCTATGTTTTTCTTAGAGGCAAACCCAAAACATAAATTTGGGGGTTCTTTTTAGAGACATAAGCACTAGTTCTTGGATAACAATTATGTTATATTCCTTGGGTGCTCTGTTAATTAAGCATTTACTCTAGGATACATTTAATTTTTCAGGAACATTTTAAAGACCATTTTATTTTCTCTGTTTTATATAAGATAATACCAAAACATGGAGAGGATCATTAAATTGCCCAAGAAATTAAATTAGTAAAATAAGAGAGGTAAATAACCATCTAACTTTTCTCATACTAAGAGTCCTTGGGGGCCCTTCTTAGTTTATCATTCTAAAAACCAGTGAAGTCATTGCTCACAACTAAATTCTTTGTCTTCTTTGACATTTAAGTCAGAACCAAACTAAAACATGACAACTGCGGATGCGAATTGAAGGTTGGCCCCTGTGTACTCTACTGTGGGGTCCTCTTGCACTCTGTCAGCGTCCATTATTCTGAGTAGAATGCTGGAAACTAATTCAAAAGTTTGTATCTCCAACCTAAGCAGTGCACTCCCTCTTACTCGTTAAATTAAATTATCTGACCTAGAGGCAACAAACAGATTAAGTTGTTTACTTATGAAAAATTGGCCGTGGTTTTTTTTCTCTGCTATGGATGTTATGCGTTGCTGAAATTCCATATAATGGAGGTAAAAATCAACAACAGAAATGGCTGTTTTCTGCCAACACAAACACTATCTCTAATGCAGCAATGAAAGATGCTCTTATTAGCAGCAAAGCAGACAGATATAAAATCCAATTACAGAAGGAATCTATACTAGAGAGGAGAAATTGCGACACTGGTGAGTCATGGTCTTATGATCTAGATGTGAAATGACAAAGTGACTCAGAGCTGTTGGGATATCATGTTCCAAACTGGTTTTAACATGACTGACCTCCATGTTTGAAACATCCACTGCACATCACTGGAGACTCAATCGGCTTGAACTTCAGTACATCCGAAAACAAAACCCACCTTTATCTTGCCTTCTGCCCCCACAGTTAATTCTTCATAGTACCCAGAAAGTTCATTTAAAACACAAATAAATATACGCCACTCTTCTGCCCACGGTCCTTGAATGCTTCCCATCATAAGCGGAACACATTCTAAACTTGGCCTGATCTCTGACTCCCTTGTGTGTGACATTCTAGCTCAGTGGCCTTCTCGCTGGTCTGCCACAAACCAAGCTTATTCCCATCCCACAGCCTGTCCATTCAAATATTTCCCCTGTCAGAAATAATCTGTCACCTTCTCCCACTCCTTTCTTTCTTAGTATCTCAATGTCAAGTTACATATCGACTCTCCAGAGAGAATTCTTCTAACCATTCTATCAAAAATATTCTCCAACTAATATTTCAATTTACTTTATAGACATATGTCATTTTATTGCACTCTGCCTTATTGCACTTCCAATATTCCTTTTTTTTTTTTTTTTTTTTTTTTGCAAATCAAAGGTTTGTGGCAACCTTGTGTCCAGGAAATCTAGAAGCACCATTTTTTCAACAGCATTTGCTTACTTATGTCTCTGTCACATTTTGGTGATTCGTGGAATCTTTCAAACTTCTCATTGTGATTATATTTTTATAGTCACCTGTGATCAGTGCCTGCTAACACACCATCCATTCTGTAGCCATGGGTAAAGGAGTAATTTAGACTCTCAGGTCTTATTATTTAAGAAATATATTTTGTAAGGCTTTAGCTGCTGTAAATAGTGATTTCTCTGATGGATCTGGGCCAAACAAATTGAAAACCTTCTGGAAAGAATGCACCATCCTACATGCCATTAAGAACATCTGTGATTCATGGGAAGAGGTCAAAATATCAACATGGACAGGAGTTGGAAAGAAGTTGATTCCACCCCTCATGGATGACTTTGAGGAGTTCAAGATCTCAGTGGACTAAGTAATCGCATATGTGGTGGAAACAGCAAGAGAGCCTGAAGATGGGACTGAATGACCCTCTCGTGATCAAATCTGAATGGAGGAGGAGTTGTTTATGTTTGAGCAAAGAAAGTGGATTCTTGAGATGCAATCGAAGATACTGTGGAGATTGTTGAAATAACAACAAAGGGTTTTCAATATTACATGAACTTAGTTGGTAAAGCAGCAGTAAGACTTGAGCAGATTGACTCCAATTTTAAAAGAAGTTCTACTATGAGAAAAATGCTATCAAGCACCATTACATGCTACAGAGAAATTGTTTGTGAAAGGAACAATTGATGCAGCAAGCTTCATTGTTTTCTTATTTTAAGAAGTTGCCACAGCCACCCCAGCCTTCAGCAATCACCACCCTGAGCAGTCAGCAGCCAGTAACATCAAAACAAGACCCTCCACCAGCAAAAACATTCCCATTTACTGAAAGCTCAGATGATGGTTAACACTTTTGAAGCAAGAAAGCATTTTTAAATTAAGGTATGTAAATTGTTTTGCTAGATGTAATGCTATTGCACGCTCAGTAGAACATAATGTAGTATAGACATAATTTTTATATACCCTGAGCAACAACAAACCAAAAATTCTTTGACTTGTTTTATTGTGATATTCAATGTACAGTTGGTCTGGAACCAAACCATCAGATTTCTGATTTATGCCTGTATATGATTTTCATCATAAGATTTATCATTCTTTGAAATTACTTTTTGATGAACTTATATACTTATTTCCTTACCTATTTTCCATTTTCCATCACTCTATGCAAGTTTTATGCGAAAAGAACACATCCATTTGGTTTCTGTCTGTGCTCCCTGTCTCCAGAACCAATACTGGCACTAAGAAGGAAGTACAATGGACAGGGAAAGATGGTAAGATTGATGTATTGTAGGAATCTGTGGGTTATTACAAGTGAAAAGGAAAGATTAGAAGCACTCAAGAAGCCCGATAGGATTGGAATGACCTCATGTCTCTCTTCCCAACATCAGACAATTCACCATGAACAGCTATCATGCCTTCTACTTCTGCTCCCCAGGTGATTCTTATGTACATTTAAATTTGGGGATCACTGCTCTAAAACAATCATATCCGAATATATACTTAAATCCATGCTTCTCTTCCCTTTATCATACTCACCAGGGAAATCTCAAACCACAATAAATCTAACTCTGAGATACTCTGGAGCTGTTCCCCGTGACTGGAAGAATCACAAACCATGATGAGTAGTTGCATTTGGTATTCATCACTTTTTGTGAGCTCCTGATGCCACCCAGCTACTAGATTTTCCAACTTATCTCATGACTATTTCATCTATTCGTTTGTTTCTACAAAGGTCCAATCCAACCCTTCTATCCCTCTCCCACACTGTCAACCAATGATTTTGTTTCCTATATCTATGAGGAAATGAAAACAATCAGAATATCCATAACTATAATCCACATTTACCACCTACTCACACATATGCATATACATGTAGGTATATGTATGTTTTGCTTCTCTGCCTTCCTTTACTGGATGAACCATCCCTCTGATTTCCTCTGGATTCTATTCCTTTTCAAGGGCAATTACAAAAGTATGGCTCTCTTGATTGTCCCTTTATTCCCCAATAGTTTCACCATTCACTCCTCCCAAATAATTCCAGTTAGCATGCAAATATTCTGTAATTTCTTCCATTTGAACAATAAATCTTTCTTGCTCCTGCATCTCCCTGAAGATACCACTATTTCTCTTCCCAGTTTAGAGCAGACAGTAAGCAAACTTTCCTATAAAGGGCAAGTAGCAAATATTTCAGTCTTTGCTAGCCAGATAGTCTCTGGTGCAACTGCTCAAATCTGTTATTGCAACACAAAAGAAGCCATTGACAATCTATACAGGAATAAGTATAACTATTTTCCAATAAAACTTTATTTATAAAATCAGGTCATGGGCCATAGATTGCCAAACCCTGCTTTAGAGCAAAACTCCTTGAAAGACCTGTTCTAATCACTGCATTCATGTGGTAGGCTCCCATTTTATTTCCATTCCATTCAGATTTTCTTCTCCAGAAATCTAGGGAAGCACCTGTTACCAAGGTAAGTAATAATTTCCATGTTGCTAACTTTATTGGTCACTGTCAGCAGTGTCTCCCTTTCTACTGCCTTTACTAAATCTTTCTCTTCTCCCCAACATCTAAATGTTGGCACGCCCCAGAATCAGTCTTTATACATCTCCCCTCGATCTTCATTTTGCTTAAACACCTACTATTTTTTTTCCACTCTCAAGTTTATATTTCCAACCTGCACTTTTCCCTCAATGCTCATTTTCCAACATCTGTAGCTTCCAAAAATGTGTAAAATCCAACCACTTCATCTTATCACCATTGCTACTATCCAGACTGAGCTTGATTTCTTGCTTGGATTACGATAATAATTCACAATTGAACGGCTTTCTTTCAACTTCGTCCTGCTCCCAGTTGTAAGCAGTTCAGTATAGTAGTGAACCTTTCAAAACATTGGCAGGTTCATGTCATTTGTTTTCTTGATATCTTCCAAATATTCTCCCTCTCATATAGACCAAGGACCAAAATCCTTATATCATCCATCAGGGTCCTGGTGGACCTTGGCTGCTGCCTGTTCTCTGACTCCATCTCCTACCAATGTCACCCCATGCTCCCCTCTTGCTCACCGCCCTGAAGCTAGGTTCCCTGCTATTTCTCAAAACTATCAAGACCCCCTCTGCCTCAGATATTCTGCACTTTACCCTCAAGTATCTTCATGCCTCTGCCCAAGAGAAATATTAGTGGGGACTACCTTGAGCATCCTATAAAAATGCTACTAACCACTCCATTTTCACATAATTCACATAATTTCACATAATTACTGCCACTGTGCTTTGTTTTATACTTTGTACTTATCACTAGTTTATGTATATTCTGCAATTTAATTACTTTTTATTGTCTATATTTCCCCAACTAGAATATGTGAGTTTGGTGAGGGAAAGGACTTAGACTTTTTAAAAAGATTTTATTCATTTATTTGACACAGAGAGAGCACGCACAAACAGGGAGAGGGAGAAGAGGAGAAGCAGGCTCCCCTCTGAGAAGGGATCCTAATGTGAGGCTCAATCACAGGACCCTGGGATCATGGCCTGAGACAAAGGCAGAGGCTTAACCAACTGAGCCACCAAGGACTTTGACTTTTTATTCACTGGTATCTTACTAGTGCCTAGAACAGTGTATTGGTAGTCCTTGGGTACTAAAATATTTGTTGAGTGAATCTTGAACAACTGAGTCTTTCTCTTTTCATCAATCTAATCCTCTGGTCATTCATTGCTACTATACACCATCCAGCTGGCAAGTTTTAAAACCTCATTATAAACCATGACTCCTTCTCCCATTGCCTTGGAAACTCCTCAGTGCCCAAAATCTTAGATTCCTCTCCCATAATACCATAATACCAACCAAAAATTTCCATTGGCAATATTTGCATTTTGCAACTCTAAGCTAGCTGGCCTTTGCTTCTATCTAGCTCATTCAGTTTCTATTATATGGTTTTTCAGACAATTAGCCTTCTATCAACCTATCAATCTCTCCTAACCTAACAAAGTGTATTTCTAACCATGTGTCTCCTTGACTTGAGAATCTTATGTAGTTCTCCATGGCCAGATAGTGCTTCTCAAACCATTTGTAGTAAAGCACTAGTTTTTATCCAATTTATTTCAGATTAATATTTTTGTAAAACATAATTTAAAAGAAATGAAAAAAAGAACCTACAAAATATAAACTCAGTGTTTACTATTAGATTGAGCAGATATAAAATTACATTTTGGTAAATATAATCAGAAGGAAATTGTAGGGGAAGTGAGAAATTTCAAAAAACTATATCATTCAGCCATTGAAAAAAAATATAACTATGGAAAATATAGAGAGAAAATCTTTATTACATTCGTAACTTTCTGTTGTTTTGCAGTCGGAAATAAAATAATGAAGGGAATTGTAAGTCCCTATATGTAATATCTGTGAGTATGCTTTCAACCAATACCCATGTATGTCAATATCTGAAGTTGTTAGTGTGAAAAATGAGTTTGTTCCTTGCGTGTTAATTCATCTCATCTAGGTTACATTGATAGCAACCCTACCTGCAGGGGACAATGTATAAATAATATTTAAGAGTTTCATTTTAACAACACTCATAAGAGTATGAAGAATTCTCAGGACTCGTAGGTGTGTTGACGGAAACAGAAGAAGAGATTTCTGATTTTAAAGCAGTTTCAGCAAGCTAAAACATTCATTTTTTTTCTTTTATTCAAAACAAAACAAACAATGTTGTATTTTTAAAGGTTTTCAATTCTTTGCCAGTAACAATTTCTAATAATTTATCCTGGCATGTCATAGATAAATTTAAATGATATATTAATGAAAAAAGGTGAATTCTAGATCTGTGAATTTTGAAATATCAGTGGCTTTTGATGGAAAGTGAAAATTTTTAAACTTTCCATCAACTTGAAAGTTGTTCTCTCACAACCTTGCATACATGTGTAGCAACAAGATTGTCCGTCTTTGTTAAAATCATTGTTAATTATGAAACACGATAAAACAATCTGAAAAACTCTGTTCTCCCAATCTCCTAACTTCTGCTTTTTCTATTTGATGTTACCTCCCACCTGCGTGGAAATATGATTAATTTAAAATATTAAAGACGTGGGAGAAATCAGCAAATCTGGTTGTTTGTTTCACATCTTTACAAAGTTGGCACCCAACTGGTTATTTCCTTTGCAGGAACTCAAAGTTCAAGCTTTTGCAGCACAACATTTTTCTCTTCATGACCATCATACCTAAACACATAATACAGTTGCTTACAACCAGCTACCGTACCATCACATAATAATGAGTACATTTAAATTTGATGATTGTGTAACTCACAATTTTTACGATGTCACTAAGTCACTGTTTATTTCAGCTCATAGTTGTTGGTTTTTTTCCACAGCAAAACATTCTCAATGAAGGGAACAGTGTACTGATCTAGTTTCCTATGCAAGCTCCATAATCTAGCTAACACTTCAATAATATTTTGTCTGACGTCACAGCCAGGCCATCAAAAGTATATTCTCCTACACAAAGTAAGCGTAAAACCGTATTTCCTGATATGGATTATGGGCTTGGATGTCAAGATAACATGAATTTGCTATAAAACTAGAACTAGTTATTCTCACAGTTGTGCTTCCATCATCACGGGCTCTGCTGACCCACAGTCCACACTGCATGCACATTTGTGGAGCCACTATCCTAAACACGATTGCACATTTTCTCTTTTTTCTCCCTAGTACCTTTTCTCCCTCTCTCCGGACTCTCAATTGATTACCTTGCTTTATGTTTCACTGGGAAGACTGAAGCAATCAAGAGACTTTCACAGTCTTTCCACTATCATGTCTATCACTTGCCACCATGGGTCCCAACACACTTGGCTTTTTCTATCACCTTTGTCTCAGCTAAGCCAATCCTTGCACTTGCATATTAGATATTGACTTTCTCAATGACACAGAGACATCACCCCTACAATTCTCCCCTTTGTCATACACCAACTTTTTGCTTTCTATTGGATTTTCCCATCACATTCAACTTGATATTTCTCTCATTTGAAAGATTACACACACACACACACACACACACACACACATCTTCACTTCCTCTCCAGCTATTAGCTTTGTTTCTTTGCTTATTTTGACAATAAAAACTTCTTGAAAGCATTGTCTATATGTAGTGCCTTCAAATTATTCTCTTTTCCTTCTCTTTTAATCCCTCTTCAACCTTCCATTTCTCCAGCAGAGCTTTTCTCAACTAAGTTACTGATGATTCCCCACATTGTTGGATCCAGTCTCAAACTTCATCTACTCTTACACTCTTCTCTATCCATTCTCACCACCTTGATTGTCTCATCCAATGTCAAGATTTCAAATACTTTGTGCCTGACAGTGACTTGCAATGTTCTAGGTTTTTCTCGGCTCTCCTTCTTGGGTCCCAGGCTTGTATATTCCTAACCTACCTGCCACTTCCACTATGCCATCTAATATGAAAACCATATTGGTCACTGGCAACCCCATTCATCTGATTTCTCAAGCAGAAGTCTTCCTTAAGGACTTCTTCTCAGACATCATATCCAAACCCTCAGAAATTCTGTTGTATTTCTACACAACAATATCCAGAATTAACCACTGCTCCCTACTTCTACCACTGAAAAATATTGCTTTGTAGGATCTACTAACTCACATTTTACAATATCTCTAATCCCTATTAGTACAATAAAGGAATACCTATTATATTCATCTGTCTGTGATATTTCTACTAAAGCATCATCTACAAGCCTACACAAATTACTAGGCAACACCTCAAAATTCAAAAACTCCTTTCAAAAATATTAATATTAAATAAAGGAAGAAAATAATCTTAATAGGAAAAAACCTAATTCAAATAGCCGATAGTTCAAAAAATGACTACACATATCCTGTTCAGCAAAACATACTGAACCATTCAACAGGGTCAGTACAGGTGAAACAATCAGGGAATTTGGTGGGAAGAAACTCAGTTGACTGAATGAGCGACCCATACACAAGTCCAAGTAAAATCACTAAATTCAAATGTTAGAAAGATTATAATCAGAATCTTAGCTTTCATTTTCTTTTCATTGTTGTTGCTGTTGTTGTTGTTATTTTCTTCCCTTTTCTTAACCTCCCCAATCAGTAGCCAGCTGAGATCAGAAATAAATTTCTGAGATTGGAAAAATAGCAACATTGCTTTATTTTTTATTTTTACCTTAAGACTCATTATTAAAATTACCCAAATCAATTTTGTTATTGAGTATAGTTAGTCAAATAGTGCTTGAGAAGTCAAGCAAGGTAAGGATGCCTGGGTGGCTCAGTCGTTTAAGCCTCTGTCTTTAGCTCAGGTCATGATCCCAGAGTCCTGGGATTGGGTCCCACATCGGGCTCCCTGCTAAGCAGGGAGTCTGCTTCTCCCTCTCACTCTGCCTGCCTCTCTGCCTGCTTGTACTCTCTCAATATCTCTTGTCAAATAAATAAATAAAACCTTAAAAAAAAGAAGTCAAGCAAGGTAAATATGTTCATTGACAACTAAACACCAACTTTATGAGAGTTTATGTAAAGTGTTGGCAATTTGTGTTCATGAGATGCAAGCCATTTCTCTTTTTCTGAGTCTCATACTGCATGAGATTTGTTGAGTTTCCGATGACCCATAGTATTTCTTGTGTTGGCCTCCCTGAGGTATTACAAGTTATAAGAATTCCACTTTGCTGTCAGTTCTCAAAACAAATCACCCCAAATTTTCCACGCCTTAATCTTTTTGACTGGTGTGGGAAGATGAGTGAAGAGAAATAAAGAGTAAAACTAACTTTAAGAAGAGAAAGAGTAAAACTTACTTTAAGAATTAACATGATCAAGATGACCATCAGATTAAGGCCTTTCAATATGTTCAACGTCAACATGAATGATCACGTTCCCAGAGATCAAGAATTTGTTGGTGAATAAATCAGAACTGGCATTATATGTGTTTTGCAAATAAAATGTTTACCTCTTTGTGAGCCAGAGATCGCAGAAGGTTCATTTGACATTTCAAAAATAAGCTTAGTTTTATGTCCACGGAGGTCCCCCCTGTATCAAAAGCAAATCAATTTCCAGAAGCACGTGGAACATTTTAATTGAAGTCATCAAAATGTTTCAAAGGTGTGGAGATGCTATTTTGGAGTTGTCATTAGCAATGATATCATTAGGGACATACATTTTAACAAATATTTGAGAAAGTTGAAGAAACACTACTTCCAATTACAGAGAAAAGATATTCTGGGGATGCTGGGTCCTATCTAGCTATAGATAGCAGGGTTCTTGAAATATACACATGTATATATAAGGTTGGAGATAAATGAGCTATCTTAAGAAGGCTTTGCTAGCACATATCGCCAGCCACTGGGTGCTGACCCCAGAGGCTCACCTCTTCCCAGACAATAACATGTTAGGAACTACCTTCCCTGCTCCAAGGGTGGTGGCCCCACCTGTACGGTTTAAGGAGATGGTTTGCAGCTACAGTTATTTGACTAGCTGATTGGGGTTTTAAGATTTTGTTTTGTTTTTTGTTTTGTTTTGTTTTGTTTTGGTGAGAGAGAGGTAGGGGACACCCAGCTGAGGAGTCTTTCATTTTTAACTCATTATGGTAAAAGGGAAACCTGATACAGTCACTTCTGCAAACTGGGAGATCAAGACTCAAATTCATCAGAGGTACAACAGGGGCATATTTACGGGGGCGAAAAACAATGCAAGGCGAGGACGTCCACTCACTTACATTTAGGGGAGCATAGCGTAGTGCAAATTGGGTCATCTCAGGAAATATAAAAGCATTATTCCTCCGAGATTTGAAAAAAAAAATGTAATTACTTCTTCCACCAAGCATGATTCTTTTCAATAACCTTCATTTTTGTCCCCTGGAAATGAAAAGAGGTTTACATTAAAAAGGCATTTCCTCTGACTCTGTGTCCTTGAGCTGCACAAAATGTAAACCATTCCCTCCCTCCCTCTTTTGAAGGAAAAGGGGGTTTCAATCTTTCCTTCTGAACACGGTCCATTTAAATAAGGAGATGGAGTCCCATCTTTTCTATCAGCCCCATTGTTTGACTTGTCAGTAATAACACTTGAGCTGAAATTGTACAGGCGTCCCACTAATTTAGTAATTATTGACATGGTGCCGAGCAGGAAATGATAGCAAACAGAAGGAACTGTTAAGGAGAAATGAAATAAAAGATGTTCATATCATTGTTGAATAATGGCTGAGATCATTTTGTGCTTTAAGTAGGCCCAAGACACCTTTTTCCATTTTCCCGACACATTTATAATTTATGCTTTGTAATAGTTCCAAATATTTTTAGGACACTGGACTTTGTTTGAGAATCTTGCCGAACTGAAGGAGAATCACGGAGCACACACACAGACGAGTGGGTCATGTGACCCTGTAGCAGCTTCCCAGTTAAGCAACAGCCCCTTTCTCCCCAGCCTGCCTCTTCTCCTAAGGCTTCCTCTTCTTCTTCTCCTTCTTCTCCTCCGCCTCCTCCTCCTCCTTCTTCTTCTTTTACCCTTTTCCTTTTTAAATTTGCATTTCTATTAATTGTCATCTTAGCTCTTGCTAGGATCTCCGTCGCTAGGATAGGCAATGCAACCCGGTTGCTGTATGTGTCTGTGGCGTTTTCATTTATTTATTGACTTTTTGATCTGGAGGCTTCAGTCAGTTATAAGAACTTCCCTAAAGTCTGCTGAGCGTGAATGTGAAGGGCTCATTGTTTTCAAGTTGTGTATTTCTGCACTCATGTAACTGTGCTAGCATAAGGTGTGTGTGTATCTATTAAGGCACAGGTGTGATGACAAGCCGGTCGTCGAAATGTTAAGACCAGAGTGTACAAATTTGGAAAAGATTTGCTGGAAGGATATAAATATTGACTGAGAATATTCAGCATATCTTTTTATAGTCCTGGTATTGGAGGTTAGGGCTGACACCTTTCCTATGGAGCAAACATGTTATGTGGCCTTTACTATGACATAAAGATTCCATATCAGGACTTAATTTGTCAATGTTAGAGGACAGTGACTTATCACACAAGACAATGTGTAACAATAAAGTTCTAAAGCATTACATTTTCCTTAATGTATCCTGCAATCAAATCACCACCATTTTAACAAGAACTGGAAACTTTTATTTTTAAAAAGACAGTATTATTAGATTTTAAGGGCTCCTGGGTGGCTCAGTTGGTTAAGCAGCTCAGGTCATGATTCCAGGGTCCTGGGATCGAGGTCCTAGTGGGACTCCCTGTTCAGTGGGGAGTCTGCTTCTCCCTCTCCCTCAGCAGCTCACTCTGCTTATACTCTCTCACTGTCTCGCTGTCAAAGAAATAAATAAAATATTTAAAAATAAATTAATTAAAATTTAAATTTTAAAAATATAGATTTTGAAAGGCTTCCCCCAGAGGGGTACAGATATAAAATCGGATCAAAATATGTAAGACAGATAAGAGTAGAAGAAAGGATGGAAAAGAAGTAAACCTCCATGTCTTGAGGCCTGGGTTGTCAGAGATCGTGATGTACAGCTCGTCCCCAATTAGACAGCAGCTAAGATAGGTCGACCATTTTTATCTGCCAGGGTTCATCCGTAGCACATAACATGCAGCAACTTATCCATTTCTTCAAACAAAACACACTTTTCATATTTTACCAAGGAGTCAACTGATGCTCAGAGAAAAGTTTTGTAATATTGTCCAAAAACATGATTATGGTGCTAGCAAGGTTTGGTTCCTGCTCCCTGAGCCAGAGCTCTCCAACACCACATTTCGCTCCTTCTAATTTCCCTTTCTTCTTTACGTTCCCATTGTTCTCTAGTTGACATTATTGCTATAAGGATTAAGCAAAACACCACTTAAGAGAATTCAGCGTAGCATGAATTTAGATAATAAGTCACCTCCTGTGTTATAGCTCTCCTCTATTGTCTACTTGCACAAGATCGTATCAATTTTCCCGTGACCTTCACATTTTCTAAGACGCCATTGTATTTCTGAATATGAAAATATCACAGAAATGGCTCAAGTGCTGAAGTGCAAATAAATGGGGAGGTGCCATGGATGAACTTACAGATTTAACTCCTATACAGCTGAGAATAACAAATGCCCTTTAGAAACAACAACAACAAAAAAAGTGACTGAGCCAAAGAAGTTTGGAAAGAATCACATCATCCCAGTCCACAAATCATCTTTGGGTGTTTACATTCCGGTGAAAAAGACAGACTTAGCAATTCCTTTTTGGTTGTGGCACAAAATCATCCCTTTCATGATGTTCAACTGAGTTGCCAGGCGGTGCAGTCACGATCAGCACAAACGGAGAGTACTCCTGGTCTCATTTGTCTGTGCTCCGACTTCGATAAATTTCTCAGCTCATTTTGTGTTCTAGTTGTGGTCAGAAGAGTCTTAATAAACACAGAGGCATTCAGTCAAGAACTCCAAAACCCAGCTGATGAGTGATGATCCTACTCCCCAAGCTGTCCCAACATTTCTACCTCTCTCCAGGAAGCATATTACACACAGTAGGCAAGCTTCATAAAAACCGTTCCCTGTCATTGTGGGACTATCTGCATATCTATAATTTTACTCTCAACCTCTAGATAAAGTCAGTTATGACAGCTTATTCCATTATGTGGTTGAATTTCAAAATAGTTGATTCTACCTGCAGTATATGGGGATCCAGGAATGAATGAATTATAATATATCACAATCCCAAGCAATTGCTGTCACGTGGCATAAGGAAGTGGCCCAGGGAGCCATAATAGTGAAAATCAAAAACCTTTCAGTGGTCCCAGGACCAGCACCCTACTGGGTCACTTAAATAAGCTCAGGGATGGGGGTTAGGGTTCCTTGATCTGTGAGTTCCAACCTCTTCATTGTTGCATTTTAGCAGAGGTACTTCAACTGAAGATGTCTTAGAACTGTCCTCACTCTAAAAGTACATAAAAATTAATATGCAAATTTAATCAAGAATTCAAAGATTATAGTAAAAGTGAACTTTTATGGAAGAAAAACAGTTATCAATTTGAAAGATACTCTCTTATTGGTTAGAACACACTATTCATGCCATTTCTTATAAAAACAAAAACAAACAAAAATAAAACTTGATATACTTGTTGTTACAGTAAATATAGTATGTCCGGTCCCCCCTCTCCCCCTCCCCTCACCCTCACCCCACCCCGCCAGCTTCAATGTTTAAAAGATACACTCATCACCCTGCCTCCCTCTGTCCTCTCAGTTGTGAAGGCAAATGAACTGTCTTAAGGTCTTAAGAATAACCTGTCTTAAGGTTGGCTCTGACCCAATGAGTGTTCTCTCCCCATGTGACTTTAGCATTTTGCACAGTTGTAGAGCACACTTGCCCTGTGGGTGTCTGTCTTACGCAAGGAATTCTGAACAGAACCCATGATTTGTGCCACCCAGCTTTGTACCTCCAGCCCCTGATATGGAGCTTGGCTCCTGATGCCTTCTTCCTCACCAGGAAATCCTGAAGGACAGAACAAGGAGCACATTCCTTGTGTGAATAGGTGAGTAAACAAAAGATTATTTTCTTTTTTATTTTCTTAAAGATTTCATTTATTTATTTCAGAGAGAGAATGAGAAAGACAGCAACATGAGCAGAGTGAGGGGCAGAGGGAGAAGCAGTCTCCCTGCTGAGCTGGAGCCCATGTGGGGCTCCATCCCCAGACCCTGGGATCATGACCTGAGCAAAAGGCTGACTCAACCGATGGAGCCGCCCAGGTGTCCCAAGAGTTTTCTTTAGAGGAAAAAGAAGAGTCGTTCTTTAAGAGCGGCAGAAATTGAGGAGGCCCTCCACCAACACAGGCCATTGGTGGAGAAGAGTCACGTGACTACCCTTCACTGCAAGGGACTCTGGGAAGTGGGTGGAGCTACATATGTAGACTGAAAGGCAGGTTTTCAGTGACCCGTTCCCACATGAGTCAGTGCCAAACAAAGCACTTGTGTCAACCAGCACAATTACGGGAGGAGACAGATTTGACAGAAATAATATTAATAGATTTACTCCGTAAGTGGACGGTCTTTTATAAATAGGTCTATTTTGTAAATTTTATAAACCCCTGGGTACAGTATGCCCTCTTCCTTCATATGCAAGCTAGAATTGAGAAAACGGAGACCAGGGTCCTATTGAAACATGAATTCTTTGCACAATCCTCTCAGTAGAATGCCCCGAAGTGAAATGCTAACTTCCCAAGTGATACTTAGTTCCTTAATCCTTGATTTCAATTATCCTTTTTCTCCAAACAAAGATTTCCCAAGACCCACTTCACTTAGAAGCTCTCTAAGTTACAGAAATATTAGAAGTTGACTTTGGTCTTCTCATGGGTCCATGCAGCAATGGTATCTTTGGAAAGGAACCTGATTTCACTAAAACGAGAAAAGGAAAGTGCTGGATTCTGAAACGTTTCTCTCCCTCTCTTTCAAGCTGGAGGGGAACATTTCCACTCAAAAACAGCTCCATTCGCCTTATTACATCTCCCACATACCATGTTAGCAGCACAGAGGACTCAAACACATTTTCCCCAGAGGCTGGCAACAATTAAAAACTAGCTGCCATAAGACAGTACTTACAGATCTTTACAACACACACAAGTTGGTGCTCTTCACTGAGATAGGCAATGCATGCCACACATACTGTGGGTCTCAATATAACTGTCCCCTTCGACATCTCACACATCTCCTGGCTTTGACCTGAGCGAGACTGTTAATAGGAGTAATGCCTTCAATGCCATTGTCAGTTTCACTTTTTCACAGTTTTTCTGTTTTCCTTCCAGCCACTGCCAGTCAGCTGGTTCTCTTGATCAGTTTGGTAGAAGTTGGGGAATACGCAATGTTTGGGGAGAGAGAATATCATTTGTGGAAAAAGCCTGGGAGGAAAGAGAGGCTGTCTATGCCTTGCCATTTGCAAACATTTTCCTGCTCTCTCTTTTTTGGATAACTTCCCTTCCCTCATTTCACCCTCCCTCCCCTGCCCCATCACTAGAACATCAAATCAGATATTTAAAAAGGTTTTGTCTCAATGCCACCTGATTTTATCTTTTCTATATCTGTTGTCTAACTGATCTGATATTTCAAGGCAACAAATAGAAAATGGCTTTGTTATTGAACTGGGAACAAAAGATACAGTGGAGAAGCATATTAAAATGTTCAGAAACTACTAAACTGAAATCTGTTTACTAAGCCACCAGCTGTCACTTCCTCTTCTGGCTACCATGCACTACCTATCTGCAAGTGCTTCCTCGCTCCTATTGTCCTTCCTTTTCGCTCTATCTGCTCTGATGTCTTTTTTTTTAAAAGGTCTACCAAAAAAAAGATTCCTATGTAACCATACTGCACATTTGCTTTCATTAACAACTAAATTCAGAATGTTCCCTTTGGAGCTGACTTTAAAATGGACATTTGTAAGGGAGTGGTGCGATATGCAATCGACTTAGCAGCCAAAGGGGAGAGTTAAACTGAACATCCGGTTTGAATTTGTAGTCCAGCCGATGACAATAGGCATCGTCAATATGGAACTGAGAATATTGATGAGTACCCACGAGTTTGATCATGAATTTAAAATAGTTAGAAATCGGGGTTTGGAGTTATGAATGCGGTTCCAAATTATAAGTAGCTATTTCTGGCATGTTAGAATTCTTTTCTCTTGTTAAGGAAATGTTAAAGTTGAGATTTTTTCAGGAGACGAAAACGTGCTTTCAGGAAACCACTGCTTGTCCTCATAAGCCCCTCCAGCACCCCGTCACCCCCACTCCAGTGTCACTAACACCTGATACCCTTTTTGGCATAATCAGGAGAGGAGCTAATGGGCCATGGAGACCAGACTCCCTATTCTCCCCCCTCTCGGGGCCTGGAAGCAAACAGTGCTTTGTATATTTCTCTGTCTGCAGAAGGGAGCTTCGGGTCTGGGGTGGGACAGCTCATGGCTGAGTTGCACTCACAATATGGACAAAGAGAAGCATCCCCCTCTCCAAAACTACAAGCTTGCTTCCTCCAGGACCACTAGGCTCTGTCCTATTCGCTATGTGCATGAGATTCGATGAAAATCCTATTTTCCGAAAGCAACAAGGTCTCACCATCGGGAGTCAGATACCCCACCTTAGGAACCCCTGAGCCCCCATGGTTAGGTATCTGCCCTGCGTCACCCACCAGCAAGCAAATCGACCCTATCGGCGAAGAAGAGAGACGTGCAAACTCAATGCGGCATTAATCAAACTTGAAATGTTATTTTTAAGGTGTCACGAAATCCACATTGACTGACTGGTCCTTTTAATCTTAATTTTGAACAGTTGCTACTCCAATTAAATTCTACCACCTAGCATTTTCAAACAGCTCCTGGTTGTTTCCACAAACTCCGTTAATGGACAGCTGTTTCTGACAGCCCCCTGATTTGCCAGTGCTGTGTCGGCTGCCAGAGCAGGAGGCCTCGTTCTGTATTCCGCTGCTGGCACCGGGGGATATGCAAATGAACACATGAATCAGTTGTCACCACCACAGACACAGTGCGGGGAGATGATCAGAATGTGGGGGAGCTTAGTTGGCTGCTAGTGAAGGGGGGGGGACGACAAAAAAAAAAGCTTCGATTTCTTGAAGCGAGTTTTCTTTTTCTTTTTTTTTTTTTTCTTCTTTTTTTCAAGTGTCTCTAGTTTATTTTCACTTTGTGGCATTCATTAGATTTCAATTCAGGAAAGTGCAATCGGTTCCTCGCCGATCACCAGCAGAAACCTGAAAGTTTGGGAATGATAGAAACGTTGCCGGTCAACACCGTTAGAACATCGGTAACACAAGCAGAATATTATATACACTTCTGGGTTGCAAATAGTTTTCCATTCAAGAAGGCAGGGTGGGGAGGGGACACAAAACTTCTATTTCCCATAAGAATGCACTTAAGAAAATTTTGCTTGGAGGGGCCCCTGGGTGGCTCAGTGGGGTAAGCATCTGCCTTCAGCTCAGGTCATAATTTCAGAGTTCTGGGATAGAGCCCTGGGATCCGGCTCCTTGGTCAATGGGGGGTCTGTTTCTCCCTTTCCCTCTGCCATTCCCCCCTTTCGTACTCTCTCTCAAATAAAAAAATAAAATCTTTAAAAAAAAAAAAAAGAAACAAAATGTGGTTTGGAGTCCAAAGCTGGGTTGTGAGTGTTCTGAATTCTCTGAGTTGCTCCATGAGTTGGGTCAAATGCTCTCATACACAGGGAGAATTAACTTCAGTAGGAAATGGAGCCACACCAGTCCCATAGCCGCTCTTGTGCGGTGCTTGGACCTCCCTGATTTACCAAATAGTGGAGACATGCCTTTGCCATTGCCTTCTGGAGGGTTCAGTAAGGGATTCAGAACCATGATGAGTAATTTAGGGTAAGAAAATATCACGGGGATTGGGCCTTACAGAATTGCGGGACCTGGTGATGACCATGGCCTTCGAGGTGGGTCAGCAGAGCCAGCAGTTGGGAAGGAAAGCTGGTCATAAAGGAGGAAAGAGCAAGGGCAAGTTGAAATTGATGAGGACAAACTGGAACCCAAGAGGACAAAGGGGTGTCCACGAGGACAAACCGATTCTGTTCCAGTCTTTCACTGGCTGCAGCCTACGTAGCACCAGTGCCCTGCAGAAGGGGCTGACACCCTTGGTCACGTATTGTTACACGGACTTGACCTATGACTTGAAGAACCTGAAGGAAGAAGGACTGCAGATGCTTGAGTGGATGGGGCCCCCGCTGCGGTCTCAAGCTGGGCGGGTGAGCCATCAGGGCAATGACAGCACGCACGAACCACGGTGGTGTCTACAAGTCCCAACCCAACTTTCTGAGCACAATGATGACTGTTCACTTAACCTTCCCAATCTTGACAAATTGCTCTGTTTCCAACCCAAATGCAAACCATTGCCAAAAGGCAATTCTGGAAATCTGATTTCCAGTTCTGCTAGGTTGACCCATGGAAAACCATCACAGCTCTTTACCCAGTCCCACTCTGCCTTGAGAACCAATGTGATGCATCGTTCACACTGCTTCTATCAGGGTGGATGCCAGATGCCTTAGCTTAGTTCTTCTCAGCAGCTGGAAGATATTCCTCCTACGCTTTCCCCTTCCTGACCCATGAGAACACCTACAAGGCAGTAGGACCTGGTTTTTCGGGTCCTGGGAATAGTTGGATCACTGCTTGGACTCTGCTTCAAGTAAGGATGGTGAATATCCCACCGGCGTGGCCACTCCCACACCCCCGGTCCCATGCCGGGCTGCTCTGGCTATAGTAGAGTCCATGGCGCCCGGCCGCAGCCTCCTGGCAGTCGGGACCCCATGCTCTGGATAGCCAGCCCATGGTACATGGCAGCCTCCCCTGCTCTGCAGGGTGTCATCGTGGGAAATGGAAGAGAAGGTGGTGGGCCGATCCTTGTGTCCCTCTCTGCCTCCCACCCCTCCACATTCCTTGTGTGTATCTCTTGTTCAGAAGGAGAGGAAGAGACATTAAGGGATGGAGGAGACTATATGTTACTTACCCATTTCTGAATAAATATTTGTTATTCCTAAAAAAAAAAAATGGAAGAAGAGGAGAGGAAGAGCTAAAGTTAGGGGTGGAGTCAAGTGGTTACATTTCAGGAGACACTGGAGTGAAGATGGTTGGAAAATGGATGGCTGTTTGGGGATGAAGGAGAAAATCAATATCACATATTGATTTTATTCAAATAGTGTTAGAAGTCCTACACTTGTGGGCACGCTATCCAGGGCCAGATGCACAGATACAAGGAATAAAAAGGATAAAATATTATAATCTCAATCATACCCGGCTACCACATATTACTGGGGACTCTTTTTACCTTTGATCTAAAAAGATATGAATTTAGACTCCATTAGTAAGCTGATTACACAACACTTTGTCCAAGCTGATTTAAAATTGCAAATGTTTGAGAATGTCTTGATACATGAAGGAACCTTACACATGATATTACCAAGAGAGCAATAGGCAGAAGAAATCCTATGCAGTCATTAGAGTTGATTCAAAACACTTTTCGGTCTCATGTTATTACTCATTACCAGGAAATAGTTTCCTTTAAATCAAAAATGAGTTTAGAGTCCATAGCAGTTACTTATGATATTTTTTTACTTACGATTTCATATCAAAACTCCCAAATTTAAAAGTACACTATTATAAAATTAATTGAAAGATAATTGACTCTCGCAGCTTTCTGAAAACAGACACACACACACACACACACACACACACACACACAGAAACTATTATGAGCAATTCGCTGTCCACTAGAGCCATCCTTCACAGAATAGATTTGGTGCTCCTGACTTGTTCCCATGTATTTATATACTTACATATGATGTGTGTGTGTGTATGTGTGTGTGTGTGTTTTTTATAGAGGGGAATTATGTTGTCCTTGTCCATTAGCAATTGTCTGGACACATTTCCATATCAGTAAGAATATAAATATCTCATTCTTGATATGCATTTCACTGTGTCTCTTTACCACAATCTAACCATTCCCTTATTGATGGGCCTTTAGGTTACCCTTCTCTCCCTCATTTTAAAAAATAACAAGCTCTCAGGGTGCCTGGGTGGCTCAGTGGGTTAAAGTCTCTGCCTTCGGCTCAGGTCATGATCTCGGGGTCCTGGGATCAAGCCCCACATCAGAGAGCAGGGCTCCTTGATGAGCAGAGAGCCTGCTTCCCCCTCTCTCTCTACCTGCCTCTCTGCCTACTTGTGATCTCGCTCTCTCTCTGTCAAATAAATAAATAAAATATTTTTTAAAATAAATAAAAAAAATAACATGCTCTCCTAGAAGCTGGCACCATCTTATTTTTAGTTGGTCTTTCACAACTAAGTGCAGCGGGTTCCAGGGCAAGAGGAAGAAGCTCTGTCCTTTTACTCACCTGAAAGCCATTGAGAACATTAACTAACACACGTTTCTCATGACACAGGTGTTTGTCTCTGTCTCCTTCCTCAGAACAAGATGATACCACATATGCCAAGTCCTGCCTTCCCTTCCAGTCTCCATCCATTGCTGAGCCCACGGCACCTGAAGAAGCGAAACATTGTATTCTTCAGCTTTATATGGCATTGTCAAAACAGATTCTCCAGTTTCCAAAACATATTAGAAATTTGGTTCTTGGCCATAATGAAATTTTCAGAAACAGCTAATTACCTAAATAGCTTGGTGTGGATCTAATAATTAATATAGTTCCACAATGAAGAACACTCAGCTCTACATTTATAAAAATGCGATTCTGGGGGTGCCTGGATGGCTTAATTGGTTAAGGGTCTGCCTTTGGCTCAGGTCATAATCCCAGGGTCTTGGGATGGAACCCCACATAGGGCTCCCTGCTCAGCGGGGAGTCTGCTTCTCACCCTGCCTCTCATGTTCTCTCTCTCTCTCTCTCTCTCTCTATATATATATATATATATATCTCAAATAAATAAATAAAAATCTTAAAAACAATGCTTTTCTGTATTTCTCACATCTACATCCCTTACCTGAGTCTCTCTTTACACTAGAGGGTCCATATCTCCCAGCCAGAATAGCCCTTCCTAAGAAGCATCTTGTAGAACAAGATTAAAGCAGACATTTTGCCACCATCAGTCAATGTGTCTCTTGTCTGAACTGATTGTGTAGGTTTGCACTTACTCTCTTTTTCATCAATTAACAATCAATGCTAATGGCAGAATCATTTGTTTCTCATCAGCAAGTCTTCCTTCAGCTTTAGCACTTTATCGTGTCCTGGCCATGTTCTTTGTAAGAGGCTTGAGAAATCAGAACTTCGGATCAATAGGTTGCTTAGCATAACCCAGCCCACCAACCAGTCAGTTCTGCCAGGAAAGCTAGAGATCTTAGGTCAGATCATCATTCCCTCCATTCTGTTACTGAAGACCACTATTCGCTTAGAAACTTTGCTTCTTATCAGGACCCAAGGACTATTGAATGTAAAAATACGGTAACCAGGGGTGCTTGGGTGGCTCTGTCTTTGGGTGTCTGCCTTTGGCTTAGGTCATGATCCGGGGGTCCTGGGATCGAACCCCACGTCAGCTCCCTGCTCTGCAGGAAACCTATTTCTTCCTCTCCCACTCCCTCTTCTTGTCTTCCCTTTCTGATTGTCTCTTTCTCTGTCAAATAAATACAATCTTTAAAAAAAAAAATGGTAGCCAACTGCGTATTGCCTGCAGACCTCATATAAAAACAAACCTACCAAATCTCAAGAATATAGCTTTGATTAGAGTGACTTTTTCCAACTCCTTAACCTTATCTCATATTTTCTTAACTTCTCATAATTCTGGAACAATAGCATGAGATCATATCATGTTGTTATTGTTTGGACTGTAAGCTACTTGCTTAGCATGTGTGTTCTAGACAATGATGAAAGAAAAAAAAGAAGGAGGAAGAGAGAGAAGAAAAAGAAGAAGAAAGGAAGGAAAAAAAGCTTTTGAGGGGTGCCTGGGTGGCTCAGTCAGTTGAGTGTCAGACTCTTGATTTGGCTCAGGTCATGATCTCAGGGTCGTGAGATCGAGCCCTGCCTCAGGCTGCTTGCTCAGAGCGGAGTCTGCTTGAGATCCTCTCCCTCTGCCCCTCCCTCTGCTCATGCTTGCACTCTCTCTCTTGCTATCTCTCAAATAAATAAATCTTAAAAAAAAAAAAAAAGAAACACTTTCGAGACAATATGCTATGGAAAGTTAAAACTTGAATAAGATCAAATGAGATAATTATGTATTTGAGTATAGTAGTCACTCCAACAATATGCAAGGTACTAATATTATGCCCCATTTTATTGTTATGCAACAATAAAATGGCTGTACAGAAGACATAGGCATGACTTGAGTTACTGTAGGGTTTGTGATATTTAAAAATAGGGCATTTTATCAATTCACCAGGTGTGTCCTTGAAGGGACCTGTTGGGCAAGAAATGACCCAAAGTCGGTAAGAAATGGCACAGTCCTCACATGATTTTAGCATGAATGACTAGTCAGGGGTTATAACACTTTGGGAGACTAGACAAGTCTACTAGCACTGGATATTACAGAACTTTTCATCATGGTCCATTGAATTTATTGACATTTTATTATTTTAGTTTGCTTTTTATCTTTTTAGACTTATTTGCTTTATTTAATAATCCTATACCTTTTTCCATTTTTTCTTTTTATTAAAGCCCTTTAAAATATCTGTATGTGACATAACAGTGAATCAAGCATTACTTTATCTTTCTATGTCTCATCTACCTCAGGACAAGAAACATAGTAGACACTCAGAAAACATGAGTTTGCTTATGAATAAATGGCATTGGGCTCCCTGCTGAGCGAGAGTCTGCTTCTTCCTCTCCCCTTTCTGCTCCCCTCCTTGTGCGCGCGCTCTCTCTCTTTCTGACAAATAAATTTAAAAAATCTTCAAAAAACAGAATGAAAAACTAACAAATGAAAAAAAGCACAATGAAACACTGCAACCTAGAAGGGACCAGAGAAACCAAAGAGGCAGAGGGATTGGGTGTAAACTGCGGTTTCCCTTTTTAATACCCGCAAATACCTCCTTCTGGTCTTTCATTAAACACTCTGAAATGTATTTCTCCAAAGCATAAATGGGGATGATAGTTTCTCCTTAGAATCGTGTGAAGATTAAATGAAATAATATTTTTATAACAATGAATTAGTGGCATAATATCAAGTGTATTATAAATGATGCCTGTTCCCCTTATTAATAAATCAAATATTAAAACAATAATCGTTCCGCTTTTTTTTTTAAAGCTGGGTGGGTGAAGTAGAACCGCTAATGAATATAGCTGTAGGCCAAGTCTGGTATTCATTGACAGACACCCAAAGCAGAAGAGGTAACTGCCAATCCTTCACATGCAAAATGATCGAAAGGTGACAGAAATGCAAGCCATAACCTGTTATGAAAGCATCTCTTATTTTACCTGGTCATTTTTTAGATTTAAAAAATGAGAAGAGGGACGCCTGTGTGGCTCAGTCCGTTAAGCGTCCTCCTTCAACTTATGATCCCAGAGTCCTGGAATCGAGTCCCACTTCGGTCTCCCTGCCCAGCGGGGAGCCTGCTTCTCCCTCTGCCTGCTGTTCCCCTCCCTCCCTGCCTCCACCCCCACCCCCCCGCCCGCTTGTGCTGTCTCTCTTTCTCTGTCAAATAAATAAATAAAATCTTTTTTTAAAAAAGATTTTATTTATTTATTAGAGAGAGAGAGATTGAGAATGAGAGGGGAGAAGGTCAGAGGGAGAAGCAGACTTCCCACAGAGCCAGGAGTCCGACATGGGACTCGATCCCTGGACTCCGGGATCATGACCTGAGCCGAAGGCAGTCGCTTAACCACCTGAGCCACCCAGGCGCCCAATAAAATCTTTTTTTAAAAATTAAAAATGAAAGTAAAAAAATGAGACAGGAAGCATGAGGTGTTTCACTGAAGTTCTTTTGTTTAATACTTATTTCAGTTAGGGTGAAATTATCCTCATTTTACTGAACCTGAAGTTCAGAAAATTTGATTAAACCCCCTCAAAACACCAATGAAGAAAGCGGGGTGCTGATTGTTATCTTGCACTTTATGTGGGCTCATGTTCTCATTCCCTAGATGAGAAAACTGAGGCTCTCAGGGCCCGTGGGCGGGGACTGAGAGGAATAAGGATTGGCCTTGGAGTCAGAGAGCCCTGTGTTTCCAGTCCCGCCTCTGTTCTTTGCTGGCAGTGTGAGCTCTGACAAAAACAATTAACCTCTCTAAACCTCCAGAGATTCTAAACAGTATATTTTTAATTGGCTTGTTTAGTGTTGCCTAAAATATATCCCTTTGGAACACTTGTTCCATCAGATGTTTAAAAGTGTTAAATAAAAAAAAAATTGTTTCAGTGGTCCAGCAAGTCTTAGAAAAGCTGGTTTAAAGCAAAGTTAAGCAAGTTCCTATTGCAAAATCCTCAGAGCCTCTGAAATGCTAATTGCCTCAAAGTCTCTGGGGAAGAGAGAGTGATAGGAAGCATCAATGTTTTACAGAAAATAGTTTGCAAGGTCCAATTCTTTGTATTCCTTTCCATTGTATTGTGTCTTAAGGTTGTTAAAAGTTGTCCGTTTTTCACCTGTCAATTAAACTTTGTGTCAAGTTTTTCACATAAGTATGAAACAGATCAAGACAGAATATTCTGCCCTGAAAAATTTCCCACCTGTCCCTCCTCAGTCATCCCTCCCACCCCCAGAAGAAGGCGCTACTATTCTGAGGGCTATCACCTTGGATTAGTCTTGTTGCCTCAAGAACTCCATGTAAAAGAAATCACAGAGAGTTTACTATTGTTATCATTCTTGGTTTTTATTTTTTAATAGCTTTATTGAGAAGCATAATTAACACACAACAAATTACACATATTGGAAGTGTACCAATCTATAAGGCCTTGTCATATATATATATATATATATACCTGTGAAATGAAAAAATGATCACCTGTGATATATGAAATGATCACCACAATGAAGATAAGGAACATGGTCGTTAGCCAAGAAATCCCTTTGGCCCCTTGCCTTGTGATTTGTGATCTGCATTCTGTCACTATAGATTGGCTTGTACTTTCTAGAGTTTTGTATAAATTAAATGATACAGGAGGCATTCTTGTCTGGTTTCTTTCATTCAGCAAAATTATTTTGAGAGCCATCCATGTCATTGCGTGTAACTGTAGCCCATTCCTTTCTATTGTTGTGTAGTATTACTATTGTAGGGATATATCGCCTTTTTAAACACATGCACTACCAATGGACTTTTCAGTTGTTTCCAATTATTGGCTGTGACGAATAATGCTGATATGAACATTAATGTAAAAGTGTTGGAATGAATGGATGCCTTCATTACTCTTTGGTTATACCAAGAAAAGGTTGGTTGAATTATATGGTAAAATATATTTTGTTTTATTTTTTTAAAAAGTTTTGATGTGACTTTCAAAGTATTTATTATATTTTACATTCCCTTTGCCAGCATAGAGAATTCCAGTTGCCACACTTCATCTCCAAGATACACTCTATCTCCAAGATGGGTAGTCTTTTGGAAAACCAGAAGCTTTGAATTTTGATGAAGTTCAATTTATCAATTTAGTTTTTTATACATTGTGCTTTTGATGACATAGCTAAGAAATCTTTGCCCAACTCAGGTTCACAAAGATTTTTCCAATATTCTGGGCGCCTGGGTGGCTCAGTTGGCTGAGCAACTGCCTTCGGCTCAGGTCATGATCCTTGAGTTCTGGGATCGAGTCCCACATCGGGCTCCCAGCTCCACGGGGAGTCTGCTTCTTCCTCTAACCTTCTCTCTTCTCATGCTCTCTCTTGCTTTCTCTGTCTCTCAAATAAATAAATAAAATATTAAAAAAAAAGATTTCTTCAATATTCTAGGAATTTCATAGTGTTAGTTTCTACTTTTAAGTGTATGATCCATCTTGAGTTAAGTTTTTATATAATGTGAAGAGGTATGAGAGGATTTCGATTTTTGCTTATAGGTATTTAAATATTCTAGTCCCATTTATTTTTATTTTTTTAATATTTTATTTATTTCTTTGAGAGAGAGAAAGAGAGAAAGTACAAGCAGGGGGAGGGGCAAAGGGACAAGCGGACTTCCTGCTGAGAGAGGAGCCCAATGTGGGGCCTGATCCCAGGACCCTGAGATCTTGGCTCAGGTCAAGACCTGAGGTCAAGATCAGGTCGAACACTTAACTGACTGAGCCACCCAGTTGCCCCTAGTACCATTTATTAAAAGCTATTCTTTCTACACTAAATAACTTTATGAAAAATCAGCTGTCCATATTTTGGGGGGAATCTTTCTGTATTCTTTCCACTGACTTATTTGTATCTCTTTATGTAAATAAGATGCAAAACACCCAACCCAGTTGGTTGCTGTAACTCAAAATAAATTTTGAAATCAGGTACTATTAGTTCTCCATTTTTGTTCTTCTTCAAATTGTTTTTGAATCTTCCACACCTTTGGATTTTTATATGAATTTTAAAATCATCTTGACGAGTTCTACAAAAATCCTTTAAAATGGAGTGTGGGATGGTACTGAATCTATAGATTTATTTGGAGAATATTGACACCTTAAAAATACTGAGTGTTTCAACATAAATATATCTCTCCATTTACTTATGTCTTCACTAATTTATCTCAGCTATGTGTTTTAATCTTCACTATATAGATTTTGCACATCTTTTGTCAGATTTATACTTAAGTATTGTATTTCATATTTTTATACTATTACAAATGGTATTTTCCTTATTTCGACTTCTGATTTTTCTTACTAGTGTATAAAAAGACACTTGATTTCTGGACATTCTACAATCTTTCTAAGCTCATTTGTCATTCTAGTAGATTCCACTGAATTTTACACATAAGTGATAATGTCTTCTGTGAATAGAGACAGTTTCATTCTCCACTTTTTAATCTGGAAAAAAAATGAACTACTGTTACAACAACATGGATGAATCTCAAAATAATTACACAGAGTGAAAGAAGACAGACAAAAATAAAATAAAATAAAAACCCAGCATGTACTGTACCTCTCCATGTATATAAAATACACGAAAATAAGAAAATGCAAATTTATCTATAGCAACCATATCATTGGTTGTTTGGGACCAGAGCGTAGAGGGGTAGAAAGGGATAGGACAGAGGAATTGCAAAGGACACAAGGAAATTTTGGGTGAGGATGAATATGTTCATTGCAGACCTGGCTTGGCAAGTGCATGCATATGGCAAAACTTAACAAATTTGAATGTATTAAATATGTACTATTTCTTATATGCCAATCAGATCTTCATTTTTTTAAAGACAAAGCAATATTTATTAGAGCAGAGAGAATTTACATTTTTTCTTTCCAGGCATTTAAACACTACCAGTATGGATCCACTGTATTTAAAACAAATCTCCCATTTGGCTTGAATACAATAAGAGATAAACTGAGTTCTGTCTTAAAGGTACATGCTTCCAAATTTGTATTTACAAACATTCACAGGAGGGATACCTGGGTGGCTCAGTCAGTTGGGAGTCTGCCTTTGGCTTAGATCATGATCTTGGGGTCTTGGGATTGAGCCCCATGTTAGGCTCCCTGCTCAGTGGAGAGTCTACTTCTCCCTCTGCCTCTGCCCCTCCTCTCTCCACCACCCCAGCTGGTGATCTCTCTATATCTTGCTCTCACTCTTTATCTCAAAAAAATAAAATCTTAAAAACAAGAACAAAGGGGCGCCTGGGTGGCTCAGTGTGTTAAGGCCTCTGCCTTTGGCTCAGGTCGTGATCTCGGGGTCCTGGGATCGAGCCCCACATCAGGCTCTCTGCTCAGCAGGGAGCCTGCTTCCCCCTCTCTGCCTGCCTCTCTGCCTACTTGTGATCTCTCTCCCTCTGTCAAATAGATAAATAAAATCTTAAAAAAAAAGAAAACAAGAACAAAGACACTCACAGGAAACAATTTTTCTGTTGCTACTCAGACACAGAGTGCAAGCAGACAGGGGCTACCTACCACTTTGAGGGCCCTGGTTTTTTATCTCTCTGTTCCCTGTCCCTTCCCCTGTTCCTAACCCTTATTTCCCAGGTGCTGGCTTTGCAAAACCAAGTATGCTTTGTGTGTCCGTGTTGCTAAGATCATTATTGGAAATGGACCTCAGTGACTGTAAGAACTCTTTATTCAACCAAGCATGTTTTGTTGTTCCTTTGGTTTGTTTTCCCCCTACATTTTATTGGTGAATTGCAAGATGAGCTATCAGAAATGTCTGACCATCTGTTCTCACCTTTTGAATAACAACTGACTTCAAGGCCTTAAGCACTAAGGTAGAAAGAAAACATGGCACAACGGTCTAAAATCACTAAGTAGTGAGTGAGGAAAGCAGGGATCCATGGTTCATCTAGGCATTTTTGTGTTTGTTTTTTAATATTATTTGCAAATATCAGTGTGTCCTTGATGTCAGACCCCTCATTACTCTCTGGTCATCCCTCTGTGATAACATGTCTTAATTCAAAACTGTACTTTTACATGCATTCTCTCTTAAACATAAAGAATAATCCTCAGACGAAATGCAAGAGATTGAAACCCAGAAGAAGGAAATAAATGCTTGGCTCATCTCAAAGAGTAACAGCTACCATCATCATATTCTTCCCCATTAGATATAGTTATAAGTGAAAATAAGGACATCTTTTATTTCAAATCCTAAGGCTTTCTTTTGGCATCTCCAAATTGCTTTCACTGTAGCTAAATATTAAAATGGAAATTCTGGTCACTGTCTGTAGAAAGTGGTTGGCATTCATAAGTAATCAATGAATACTTCCTTTAAATGGACGAATGGATGAACAACAACCATGTTTTTTAAAAGACAACAGAAAGACTCAGTGGTGGAATGGACACCCTGCGGGAAGCATCTGGCCTTCATAGGAAAAAGTGAAGATTTGGGTTTTTGTCTTCACCTAGCCTGTGCTAGATATTGGGGATTATCAGATGTGAGCAAAGCTGTCCCTAACTTAGAGATGCTTTAGATACTGTAACAATGGGAATGGCATGTTTGTGAATCAAGAGCTTAGTTGATGATTTAAAAAAATGGCCATGAGTATCCTAGTCTATCACCTTGCTCCCTAGCTGGAAGGCTGGCTAGTAGTCTGGTACACAGAGATAGTCCAAAACATCCCTTCCCTTCCAAGTTAGAGAATGGAAAACCAACCATAAATTGGTTAGCCTGGGGGCTCTCCAAAATCCAGGAGGAGAAGGACTTAGGTTAACTCTGGGGCATCAAAGCTCTCATTGGAGGTTCAAATTCTCCCGAGATGGTTCATTTAAATCCTTCAGGTAAACCCCCTGAGCAGCAAATGCCTAAAGGTCTGTGGCTCATGAGTACAGGGTATATGCAAAAGGTGAATTGCAGCACATCTGGCCCAGCTCTTGTGTGGTCAGCTTTTAATTTTTGTTTTTAGACCAACCTCTAATCCCTATGTAAGGTATCCCTCAACGCTGAGGTTAGCAGTTCTCCCTAGGTCTGGCTGAAAAGACAGGTTCCTCGCTCAGATGCAGGATTTTCTGCACAAATTCTCAATCTTGGATACCTCCGCAGCTCTCATCCCTGCCCATATGCCATCTGCTTTCCATCTTCCAGAAATCTGTTACAATCTCTCACCTGCAGTAAATTCTCCTCCTGCTCAATCTCTTCACTCTCACTGGACTTCCATTTGTCCGATCCACCATATTGAGCCGGGATTCAGATCTTCCTCCCCTGACTTCTCTCACTGCTCCTTTTGTTTCTCTTTGTTCTTTTAAAGCCTTAAACTTATGCTCCCTGCATTGACAGTACCTTTGACTCCTTGCAAAAACTTCCTATTTCTAGACTTAATATCAAAATGTAGATTTTTTTCCCCTGGAAATCCATAACCAAGTTACAATTTTGTATTGACCCACAAGGAAACATGGCAACCAAATATTTAGTTGTGTTTCAACTCCTTGATATCTTTAAAGTGGAAAAAGTTCTCTACATGGTTCCATTATGTAGTTCCTGATGGGAAAGTAAGAGATAGCACTTTGCACCTTTATACCTACATGCTCTCTATACCTATACTCTATCTTCTTTCCTTCTTCCCTCACTCCTTCTTTTTCAGTTGCTTTTCATGATAATTTGTTAGACAATTTTATTTTTTTAACTGTAACTGAAAAGTTCAGATATGTAGAGAGAGCAAACAGACACTATGCATACAGAATAAGACATTTGGAAGCAGGTGCGGTACGAGCATCGAGCCCTCATTTCGTTCTGTCCGAGCTGATCACTACCATAATAGAAGGTAAAGAGGAGAAGTGGTTTCTTGTATTCAAAAGTTGCTTTTCCTTTTTTAAAAAATATTTTATTTATTTATTTATTTATTTAGAAACAGAGAGAGAGAGAGAGAGAAAGTATGAGCTGGGAAAGAGACAGAGGGAGAAGGAGGAAAAACTCAGGCTCTGTGCTGAACGTGGAGCCTGACATGGGGCTCAATCTCATGATGCTGAGATCGTGACCTGAACCAAAATCAAGAGTCAGAGGTTTAAATGACTGAGCCTCTGAAAGTTGTTTTTTTCTATGTGTGAGTGAGGGTATTTGATAGGTCAGCTTGACTAAACAACACTGCAGGGAGGCTCATGACTTTCTTTCATGCCCACATGAGAGCCTATTCATTATCACCTCCTACTGATTGCCTGTCCCAGGAATTTCAGACATATTTATCCTGCATCCCCACCCACAATCACATAAACCAATTTTGTGGAAGTCTGTCTGTCTATCTGTCTGTCCACTTATCTAATTTCCTTGGGGTTCCAGCATGGAGCATATGTTACTGAGCACCTATCAAATGTCAGGCACTCCACAAAAGTTCTTTATGTGTGTCTTCTCAATCTTCCCAATGGAGCCACCATGTTACAGAGAAGCTTGTTGAAGTTCAAGAAAGCTAAATCACTTCCAAGTCCCCAGAGCAAATATGTGGCAGAAACAGAATTTGAAACTAACTGACTACAAAGTGCATGTTTGTTTTTTCTATGCACTTGGAAACTTCAAAATTAAGAATATTGTTATAGGGCCAGTTTCCAAAGTGAATCTTAAACCATCTGGGATAGACTTTTTTTTTTTTGGTCAAATCTACCTTACCCATTAGTCTCCCCATTCATCATGCATTTGTCTAAAAAGCATTATATACTGTGTGCTTGTAATTATGCTGGACTTTGGGAAGAAAGGGGAAGAAGCATGGAATGGAAATCCATGATTCTCTCTTTCTCAAAGTGATCTATTTGGAAAATAGATCTATTTGAAATATGATCTATTTAGAAAGATGGAGCTCAGGGGTGCCTGGGTGACTCAGTGGGTTAAAGCCTCTGCCTTCAACTCAGGTCACGATCTCAGGGTCCTGGGATAGAGCCCTACATCGGGTTCTCTGCTCAGCAGGGAGCCTGCATCCCTCTCTCTCTGCCTGCCTCTCTGCCTACTTATGATCTCTCTCTGTCAAATAAATAAATAAAGTCTTTAAAAAAAACAAAAGAAAGATGGAGCTCAAGCAACAAAGAAAACGAGGAAACCATCTCAGACATTGGATATCAAATTGAGGGAGTACAAATATTTTCTGACTTTGAAGAAAAAGTAGATAAATTCTACTGTGCTCTTACTCTGTGAAAGCCACCAGACTACATATTTTGCATGCTTTTTCTCACTCAGTCCTCACATAAACTCTAAAACATATTTTCCAGTATGTGTTTAGTTTATGGATAAGGAAACTGAGGTTGCAAAGCATGCCTTGGTATTGATGTGGGAGATTTCTTCAAGTGGTAATTTTGTGGGACCTAATATTGAGTTAAATTAAATAAGGGGCAAGAAAGAAGCACCTTCTATGAAATATTCACATAAGTACCGAGTTCCCAAACTCTAGCCTTCAGTTGGTGAACTAAACACTTTGCATGCGTATCTTAAACACACAGCTCTTTTTTTCTGGAACAGTTAAGGTTCAATTATCAAATTCTCATGGTTTTTGAATGATTATCACAAACTCAGTGGCTAAAACATAATATGTGTATTCTTGCAGTTCTAGAGACCAGCACTCCAAAATCATGGTGTCAACAGAATTGGTTCCCTCTGAGGATTGTGAAGAAGAACATGTTCCACCCATTCATTCTAGCTTCTGGTGGTTTGTTGGCAATCTCTGGGGTTTCTTTGCTTGTAGATGCATTACCTTGATCTCTACCTTCATGCTCACATGGCCTTTTATGTCTGCGTCCAAATTTTGCCCTAGTCATGTTGGATTAGCCCAACCTTCTCTGATATGACCTCATCTTAATTAATTACATCTGCAATGATCTCATTTCCAAATATGGTCTCAATCTGAAGTAATGGAGGTGAGGACTACATTATATGATTTTTTTTGAAGGGGACACAAGTCAACCTATAACACTGTGCTTCACAAAAGGGTTGTTGAACTTGTTTCCAAGTGAACACACAACACTTAAGCAATGAATATCCTCAACTAGGTCCTTAGCATTATTACTAATTAACAAGAACTTAAATCACCCATATTTGTTTAAGATTGCATTATTCTTGTCACTATTTATATTGAATCCTTAACAGTAAATCTGGCTTAATAGGTTTTTCTTCCTTCTGACCACCAGTTTGTCCTCCAGGAGGGTGGGCTCTATAGTTCTAGGGAAGCACAGCATCACCAAATAGTACAACTGGAAAAGGATTTCACAGATCAACTCTGTAAAATACTAAGTGGCCTTCAGAAAAGCACATTTTTAAGCAGAAAGATCAGATGGCTTGTAGTCTAGGACCCTATGAAGCTATTAGAATAAACTGGGAAATAGGGCTGAGAATTGGCCATTCACTGTTTTGATGTCTATAGACCCACAACCATCCTCCTACAACAACTGTCCCCTTTCAACTCCCCTGCCCATAGTACTAGATGATGAATCCATTTCTTTGCTGCTGCATGCTATACCTTCCTGGGTCAAGGGCATACACTACTCAAGGTCCAGAGAAGAAGTCAGTTTCTCTCAACTAGTACTTTGGCATGATGATTCAGTGCTCTGAGCACTCTAGTGTCTACTCTGGTAAGACACTTACTCTCTAATAAGTGTCTATAATAGAATGTTCTGTAAAGCTGTGGCTAGGACACGATCGAGCGTATTTAAACCAAGTACAGAAGAGTGAAACCCACAAAGAGAAGCAGAAACAAGAGAGCATGTAATCCTAGAGAGATGGAGGAAAGAGATTTGATTTTCTCCATGCTCCCTGGCATTGGCCTTCATAGACTAACTAATCCATGCCTTTGGGTTCCATGATGACCAGATTTTCTCATAGGTCATGCCCCTTCAGTACTACATTAGTTTGGGGTTGTTTCTGTGATTTCGAAACAGAGGAGCCTGTTAAGGGCGGATGTGGAGTGCAAATCCCTCCTTTAACATTCAAAATATTGAGTGTCTTCTATACACCTATTCTCACTAGGAAATCAGAGCTAGAGCAGCACTAAATCAATCATCAGAGAGCTGTGGCCCATTGTGAAATTGTGAAATTGTGAAAACCTCATGGAGGCTGCTCTGAAAGCCTAGAAAAGGAGCACTTCGTTGCACTCAGCAGTCTAGCTGGGACCTCTAAGAAAACAGTATTTTATTAGAGATTGTGTTTTGTGCTTGATGGCTCCATTGTTTTTGCTTATGTTGTCTTACTTTTGAGAATTAGTAGGAAATTACTCCATGAGAAGGAGAAAAAGGGCATTCTTGGCCAGGGAACAGCACATGTTAAAGTTCAGAGGGGTAAAATGTCAGGATGAACAAAGGAGCGGCAGACAGTTCCTACTTCTGCAGGGTCATGTGTCTGTGAAAGGAGTTGGAGAGGGGGCCAGAGAGGCCCAGGGGGAAAAATGGTCATCTTGTAAGTTTCATCCTGCAACTAACAGGGGCTGTCCAGCAGTTTGAGGAATGCAAGGCCAGGATCAGATTTGCAGTTCAGAAAGCTTATTTTGGCCAAGTATGCGGGATCACTCCCAGGGCCATGCTGGAGGAAATGAGACAAGTTGGGAGGTTAGCCCAGTCATCCAGGTGAGGAATGATGCAAGCCTGAATGGGGAAAATGGCAAAAGGAAGAGGAGAGGTGATGGATAGGAGATGTTCAGGGAAGAGAAGCTGGGAGATTTGTTGATCGATTATACATGTGGCTTACATAAGAAAGGGGAATATAGCATTATGCCTAGACGTCCTGCTTGAGTGATAATGATACAATCATCAACAACAAAACACACAAAACAAAACAAACAAACAAACAAAAACAACTCTCTGCCCTTCTCCTTCCCCACTGGGGGCTCCAGATATCCACTTGTCCTCCTCTACCAGCCATGGCATCCAGAACATGGGGGATAATTTATGATCAATCATAATCCTGGCTGGCTTATTCCCCGCTAGGATATGGTTTGGGAAGAGACCCTGAATTTAAGGAATCGGGATTTTACTCTGTTTAGCTGTAATGACTTTGTAAAGAAATCCATGCATGAGAGGCCCAATATTGTTTTTCTTTTTTTTCCTCTGTGAAATCTGTTTTAAGGAAGTTTTTGAGTCTATAAAAATGAAGCAATGAAATACTATATTCAAGATGTAGACATTTATACTCCCTGTGTTAAATACGTGTATTGAAAAAGTGTTGAAGTCATTCATCCTGGGCTTAATAATTTTTTGGAGGGTGGTTGGGAGAAGTTAGTATATATCACATGACTTCTGAAGCTATTCAAGATCTGGGGGGGAGGGGGAACCTTCTGAATGTGCCAATTCTCTCCAGGCATGGCTACTCTGTACAAATGTCAGGTGGTCGGCGATGTGTTATCCCAAGATGAGATTGTGGGGGTAATTATAAGAGGGCAGAAGAGGACTAGAAGGAACCAAGGATCGGCCTCTAGTGGGAAGATCCAGGTAGATAAATTGAGTTTTACTGTCTTTTGACTTTTCATATTTTGCCTTGCAACAAAAACAAAACAAACAGCAAAAAAAAAAAAAAAAGAATGTTTCCATCAGCCAGAAAGATGCATTTACATTCATAGAAACGTATTCTAAATGTCAAGAAATGGCAAATGAGGGGTACTAGGCCCCTTGCCCTCCTTGCACGGAAAGATTATCAGCGATCCCCGCCTGGCCTTGGTAAAAGCAGCAAGTTTTCATTTTTAAAGACTATGAAAGATGTGCTACATCATGCCCCAGTTGAGATGCATTCTTGTTCTTGCAGGAGCTCGTTTGCGTTGTTTCTACATTGCGTGGTGAAGGGCCATTGGCCTGTCCTCCCAGTGCAGCTCAAAGTGGGGAGAAGCTGCTGTCCCTGAAGATATCCGTGGCACCCAGAATGATGGGGAAAAGAAGTGAAATTCAAGGTATTGAAGTCCAAACTACAAAGAGGTATAAAAGAAAAGGCAGCCATTAGAAAACTCACCGCAGGGGGTTGAAAGCAAAAAGAGGGAGACAAAAATCTATTACAACAAAATAATAAAGTCTTTTTTAAAGTTTAAGGGGAAAATCATCTTGTTTTGTGAAAAGATGGCGAGACATGTTCATTGATCTTTTTAAGAGACAACAAAAAATTGGCCGTCAACTGAATGAAAGAAAATGAAGTTCCATTAATACAATCTGTCGAAAGACAACTCAGATAAATTGATCAATGCAGTACAAATCATTTCTAACCTTTCCCCCTATTTGGAGAGGATGTTTTTTCAAGAGAGTAAACAACATACATCATCAACTTCAAGTGCTTTTTAGATGGCTTTTCCAGCAATAATGGAAATGGAGAATTTCTGGAACTAAGCATGTAATGCTTTCTTTATTATTATCAGTCCGAAGAATATCAATACATTTGGAGAGATTGGGACATGACTTTTTTTTCCTTGCTTGGTAACTTTCATGTTGTAGTTTCTCCCTTGATTTCTTTTTTAGTCTGCTTATTAGAAAATATTAATGTGTAAGCTGTGGTGGCTCTGTTGTTGGGTCCAGGGTCTGCCATTCAAGGGGCCACCAAGGTGGAAAGATAGTCACACTCTCAACATTTTTCTCCTCAATTTGAAGGAAGAGCAAAAGGAAAGGAAATATTTTCATTTTTTTCATTTTCCTCCTCCCGCTCTTGCACACCCCACAATTTAAAAATAACCCATACAAAATATATAATATAGAGTTTCTAAGATAACATTCTAATATGTTATAGTAAATTGGTTTTTATTTTAACACATATCATTAATGAGGTATAATTTGTGGTAATTAATCCCATCTTTGGGATTAAGGTGACAGTTAACTAAAGTCAAAGAACGGGGATGTTAGTAAGCTTCTAAACAGTACATTTTTAGCAACTTGCTAAATGCTTCCAGCCCACTTTTTTTATTTTTTTTGTCTGCAGAGGTAATGCAGGGAAAAGTAGAAAAGAGACACAGAGTTATACAGATTCATAAAGAAATCAGAAAAAAAAAAAAACAAAGTAACATGCTTTACAAAAACTTCTTGGAATGACAGGAAATATATTCCATGAAACTGAAGACTCAACCTTTCTACATAGAGTCATTTTCTCAGCCCGGTAAGTCTTTTGAAGAAGATCGTTGTCCAAGATAAAGCCAGGTCAGTGTTTCCGTCGATGACATTTCCTATTTTTTTTTTTTTTAAATCCTGCTCCAGGGGACCTTTAGATGTATTCTGGATGCACCAGCATATTGAAGCCTGGATGAATCACTGTCTTGTCTTTACTTTGAGGAGGTGTTTTAGAACCAGGAAGGAGCTGCAAAATTCTCCCTTCCCATTTGTCATAGAAAAGAGGGAAACGACAGATTATTTAAATTTTTATCTATACTATTAAAAGTGTTAGGCTAAACACACTTGAGGCTTTTGGTAAGTAAACCAGAATGAAACTGTATGATAGGATAAATGTTAAATTTAAAGAATTTCCTGATTTTTTTTTTTTCCCACCGTAGACTACAGGCTAAAGTTCTGTCCTCACTAGCATCTGGATCCTGGCTAGCAGGCCACAATTCACGCTGTCAGAATTTCTGCCCCCTTCTCTGTCCACTCGAAAGTTTCCCATCACGACAGCATCCTGAAGGCATTTCCGTCTGGACAAAACTCAATATATTACAACACGTGCTCCTCCGGTTACTTACCTGGGAAGCATACAGTCCTCAACTCGATATTGTTTTTAGATTGTCTTTGAAAACCTAATAAAATATTTCTACCAGAAATAGATTGCGTGAGGATTTCCATAATTTATTCCATTTCTTTTTATTTATTTTATTCGGAGGGGCCAACTTACCAAATTTATGTACCTGTCACATCTCAGGGAAATTTGTAGTCCTTGGGAGAAGTCTGCGAAAGGAAACAGGACTCTGGAAGATTCGGATTCAATGACCATGTGTTTTATAAAGCTGAGAAAGATTTAAAGAGAGAAGAATCGAAGCCTAGAAGGTTCTGCAGGGAAAAACGATGAATTCTTATTTATTGAATGCATCCATTGTCCAAGGCACTGTGCCCAGCACTTAACATTCGCTATTGCATTTATCCTTCACACCATTCCTATAAATTAAGCTTGATCCCTCTTTTAAAGAAGAACCAATTCAGTCTTATTGAAATCAAATAACCTGTTTAAAAAGTTAGGAAATGGCAGGGCCCAGGTTTGGACCAGATGTATCTGATTCCACTGTGGGGGCTAAGTATGTCTTCAGAGTGTGTGTGTGTGTGTGTGTGTGTGTGTGTGTGTGTGTGTAGCCGTAAATATATGTGTGTACATATATGTATATAAATGCATATATATATTTATACACATATGTCATCTAATAAAGCACCTTTTGAGGGTCTTTTTGTAATAGTTATAAGTTTAAGGCTTTTTGTTTTCTATATTTCTCGAGGGTAAAAACAGTAGTGAAATGGATCTGATTTCATTATAATGAGAGTACTACTCATATTATGAAACCTCTTGTTCCTCTACCAGAATCTTTTCTTCAGGACTTTCTTAACCCAACAGTCAAGGCTGTTTCAATTCCTGAGATATGTTCTCATTTTAAGGCTCACTGATCCCAGGTTTTCATGCCATTCATTAAAAATGTAAGTGGCCGAATCGAAAAAAAAAACAAAAAACAACATAGTTAACCTCTTGAGTTCTTCACTCAAATGCAGTAGACTACATAGGATGATCCCAATTTAATCCATTTACCAAATATTTATTGGGTACATATTTTGTACCTGGGACTCCACTAGATCTGAGGTGTAAACAAAATAGAAAAACCCGTACCCTCAAGGAGATGGGAGAGAGAGAAAATGAATAATCAAATAACTAAATATGTAAATACATAACTAAACTAAATACATAAATACGTAAACTAAATACCTAAATACGTAAGCCTATGTAGCATATAATTTCAGGGAGCGGTAAGTCCACTGAAGGAAAGGAAATCGGGTGGAGGACAGGCGAGCGAGTTGAGGTGGGGGTCATTTCAGGTCAAATAGTGAGGACAGCCACATCTGAGCAAGGGCCTCGGTGAAGTGAGAGAACCACAGGAGGGTCTTTACAAGGACCACTCCAGGCAGTGGGAAGAGCAAGAGCAAAACCCCAAGGAAAGAACCAGCTCGGTGGGTATTAGCAACGGAGAGAAGGCCAGCATGGCTGAACACACTGATCCAGAAAACCAAAAAAAGCTGAATCTTGCAGGGGTCGGGTTGTAGGTGCCTTAAGGAGTTTCACCTTTAACTGAAGTATGATGAGAAGCCATTGGGTGTTCAGAAGCAGAGGAGGGGTGTGTCTTGATTTGCAGTTCTTAAAAATGGCTCTCTGCCCTATGTACTAATCACTCTGATGAAGAATTCTCCTATCCATTAAGAGAATGACCATCCCGAGTGCCTGGGTGGCTCAGTTGGTTGAGCAACTGCTTTCGGCTCAGGTCATGGTCCTGGAGTTCCAGGATTGAGTCCCGCATCAGGCTCCCAGCTCCTTGGGGAGTCTGCTTCTCCCTCTGACCTGCTCTCTCTCACTTTCTCTCTCTCTCAAATAAATAAATAAATAATTTTAAAAATGTAAATGTTCTCTTAAAGAAAAAAAGAATGACGATCCCACCACTCTATTCCCACCTAATCAAATCTGTTCTTTTTACCAACTCTGAGACTATTCTAAACGTGTGGGAGTTATTTTTTAAAACATGGTTCCATTAAATATCTGGGGAATGGAATATAATGTATTCCCCAAGTTCCTATCCCAAATTAGGGCCTAACCCAAAAGATCTATGGATCGATTTGGGTTCTAAACTTCCAAATTTATACACAAATTTTTTCAGACATATTAGAATAGCTATACTCCGCCTAAACTTGAGTTTCTCATTTAACATAATGCAAGACCAAGTACCTATTTACCCATAACTTTCATTAGTATGTTGATAGTTTTCTAAGAAACCTTTTCTGTACAAGTCACTGTATCTTAATTTTATCTTCAGTGTTCAATGAAACTGTATAGAAATACAATTAATTTTTATATATTAATCATGTCTCCAACAAACTTGCTGGACTCATTTATTAGTTCTAATATTATTTCTGCGAATTTCTTACATTTTTCTATATAGAAGATCATGTCATCAGCTAACAGTCTCACTTCTTCTTTTCTAATATGGATGACTTTTATTACTTTATTTTCTTTTTTTTCCTCTCCTGATGCTCTGGCTAGAATCTCCAGTACATACTGAATGGAAAAGGTGAGAGTGAGTGTCCTTGTTTTGTTCCTGATCTCAGGGGGCAAGCACTCTGTCTTTCACCATTAATTTTCACATTAATTTTCCCTTTAATTAGGCCGGTCATAGATGTCCTTTATTCGTGTGAGGAAGTTCCATTCTCTTCCTTTTTGTAGCGCCTTTTTATTATGAAAGTCTGTTGGATCTTGCTGAGTGCTTTTTCTACATCTATTTAGATAGCTTGCTTTTGTCTTTTGTTCTACTAATATGGTATATACAATACATTAAGTGATTTATGATCATTTTTATATGTTTTTGGATTTAGTTTGCTGGTGTTTTGTTGAAAATTTTACGTCTATATTTGTAAAAAAAATATTGACATATATTTTTTCTTCTTCTGATGTCTTTGATTTTGGTATCAGAGTAATACTGGCCTCCTAGAATTATTTGGAAAGTGCTCTCTTTTCCTGTTTTCATGCAAAGTTTGTAAGTATTGATGTTAATGCTTATTTAAATGTTCAGTGGGATTCACCAGTGAATTTTTCTGGGCCTGGGATTTGTGTGGGTTTAGGGAGATCTTTTGATTACAAATTCAATATATTTACACAATATAATCTATTTATGTTCCTTTTTTTTTTAAGTCCATGTAAGTAGTATCTTTCTAAGCTTTTGTCCATTTCATCAATGTATCTGATTTGTCATCCTATAATCCTTCATACTATTCCCTTTAAATCATTTATATATTTGCATGATTGTCAGTAAGGACCCTTCTATCATTATCTGGTTTTAGCAGTCTGACTCTGTTTTTCTCTTTGTCACTCCAGCTAACGTTTTGTCAATCTTATTGGTCTTTTGCAAGAATTAATATTTAGTTACATTCATTATGTTTGTTGTTTTTCTCTATTGTTTCATTTATTTTTTCTTTTATCTCTATTATTTTCTGCCTTCTATTTGCTATGTACTTAGTTTGTCCTTTTTCTATTTTCTTTAGGTAGAAGTTTAGATTATTCATTTCAGATCTTTCTTCTTTTTCTTCCTTTTGGGCATTAATAGCCATAAATTTCTTCTTTTTTTTTAAGATTTTCTTATCTACTTGAGAGAGAGAGAGCATGGAAGCACAAGTGTGGGGGGGTCCAGAGGGAGAGGAAGAAGCACCTTGCTGAGTGGGGAGCCTGATGCGGGGCTCAATCCCAGGACCCTAGAATCATGACCTGAGCCAAAGGTCTGAGCCACCCAGCACCCCTATAAATATCCCTCTTAACACTGTAACTAAAAGTTATATCCTACTCATTTGGGTATGTATTATTTCCAGTTCATATCACAGCATTTGCTACATTCCCTTGTGATTTTCTTCTCTGACTTACTGGTTAGTTAGCTGTGTTCTTTAATTTCCATATATTCATTAATTTCCTAAATATATTTCTATTATTAATTTTGATTTTCATTTATTGTGAGCTGAACAAATACTTTTTGCATTAGTTTAGAATTTTTTTTTTTAAATACTGAGTCTTACTTTATGGCCTAACATTTGTTATGTCCTGGAGAATGTTCCACGGACATTTGAAAAGAATGTATTATTGTTCTTGTTGGGCGTAGGTCTCCGCGAAGTCTGGTTGATTTAAAATGTGGTTCAAGCCTTTTATTTTCCTATTGATATTCTACTTTAACTATTGTATCAGTTATTGAAAGTGGGGATTGAAGTCTCCAAGTTTTGAATTGGCTGTATTTTCCTTTAATTCTGTCAGTATTGTTTCCAGTATTTGGGGGCTCTGTTACTAGGTCCATACATGTTTCTGATGGATTTACCCTTTTAGTATTGTAAAATATCTATCTTTATTTCTAGAAACATTTTGTGCTTGATGCCCATCTTTTCTAATATTAGCATAGCCATTCCAGGTCTTCTGTGATTATAGTCTGCAAGTTGTTTCAGACTGTTTGCCTCTTTGAATCTAAAGTGTGTCTCCAATTTTCCCAATACTATTTGTTGAAGAGACTCTCTTTTTCCATTGAATCCTCTTTCCTGCTTTGTTGAAGATTAGTTGACCATAGAGTTGAGGGTCCATTTCTGGGTTTTCTACTCTGTTCCATTGATCTATGTGTCTGTTTTTGTGCCAATACCATACTGTCTTGATGATTCTAGCTTTGCAATAGAGCTTGAAGTCTGGAATTGCAATGCCAACAGCTTTGGTTTTCTTTTTCAACATTCTTTTGACTATTCAGGGTCTTTCCTGGTTTCACACAAATTTTTGGATGATTTGTTCCAGTCCTGTGAAAAAAAGTTAATGGCATTTTGATAGGGATTGCATTGAATGTGTAGATTGTACTAGGTAGCATAGGCGTTTTAACAATATTTGTTTTTCTGATTCATGAACATGGAATGCTTTTTCATTTCTTTGTGTCTTCCTCAATTTTTTTCATGAGTAGTCTATAGTTTTCTGAGTACAGATCCTTTGCCTCTTTGGTTAGGTTTATTCCTAGATATCTTATGGTTTTGGATGGAGTTGTAAGTGGGATGACTCTTTAATTTCTCTTTCTTCTGTCTCTGATTTGCACTGATTTCTGTGCATTGATTTTATATCCTGCCACTTTAGTGATTTCCTGTATGAGTTCTAACAGTCTTGGGGTGGAGACTTTTGAGTTTTCCACATAGAGGATCATGCCATCTGCAAAGGGTGAGAGTTTGAGGGAGAGAGAGAATCTCAAGCAGCCTCCTCAGTGACTGTGGAGCAGATGTGGGGCTTGATCACACAACTATGAGATCACAACCTGAACTGACATCAAGAGCAGGATGCTCAACCAACTGAGCCACCCACGTGCCCCATTTGCTAATTACTTTTTCAATGAATTAAGAGAAGAAAAGAGAATAAATGGGCAATCACCTTGTCTTTTGTAATTGCATACATACTTACCTTTTGACCATTCTTTGTTTTTACCATGTGAGTTTGAAATGCTCAGTGGTGTTACATGCTTTCAGTCTGAAGAACTTTCTTTAGTACATACTAAACAGGTTTACTAGAAGCAATTACCTTGGGTTTTATTTGGCCTAGAAAGTACTTACTTTACCTTCATTTTTTAGAAAAGAGTTTTTCTAAAAAGTGAAGATATTTTCACTTTCACCACTTTGAATATGCTACCCCACTATTTCTGACCTCCAATTGCTTCTGATGAAAATAGTCATTAATCGTAGTGGGAAATCCTTGTACATAAGTCCTTTATCTCTTATTGCTTTCAAATTTTTATTTTTATCTTTGACTTTTAACATTTTGACTATTATGTGTCTGGATATTAATGGATCTCCTTGCTTTTATCCAACTGGGAGGTCATTGCTCTATTTTGGATGTTTAAATTAATGTCTTCATCAAGTTTTGGAAGTTTTCATCCATTATTTCTTTGAATAGTTTCCCTGTCCCTTTCTCTCTCTCCTCTGTATGTGAGTACATTTATTATTGTCATTCATTTTTCAGAGGCGCTATTTTTGTTGTTATTTTCATTCCTCTCTCTATTCTTCAGATTGCATGATATCTTTTGAATTTGTCTTCAAGTTTGCTGGTTCTTTTTCTGCCCACTCATATTTACTGTTGAGCCCCGCTAGTAAGCTTTTTATTTTGGTTATTACACTTTTAATGCCAGAATATCCATTAGATTATTTTAAAAGATTTCTATATCTTTACTAATATACGCTATTTGATAATATATTGTCATTATACCATCCTTTAATTATTGGAGAATGGTTTCCTTTAGCCTTTGAATAAATTTAAAATAATTGTTTTGAAATATTTGTCTAAGTCCACAAAATGGACCTCTTTAAAAGCATTTCCCATTACCTGTTTTTTTTTTCTTTGTGATTGACACTCTCCTGTGTCTTTGTAGTCTTCATTTTTTGTTGTTCTTGTTGTTGTTGAAAACAAAAAAAATTAAATTATATATCCTGGCAGCTCTGTATACTGATTCCCTTCACTCACACATTGTTTTTTGGTTGGTTGTTTGCTTCTTTGTTTAGGGACCTTGCTGAACTAATTTTCCCAAATCTATGTCCCATACAGTATGAAGTTTCTGATATCCCGACTCAGATTTTAACCCTTGTTTTTTTCTTGCCACCTGGCTTTGCTCCTGGGGCAACATAAACTACTTATTCATCAAAGACTATATTTATATCCACTACACCCACTAAATCAGATGAATTTTACCTTTTACCACTGCTTATGTGTGTGGCTTGGAAGCTGCTATCACAGTTCAGGTTGTTTCTTTACTTGTTTACTTATCTACTTGTTTACTTACTCACTTAAGCTATGTATAGCTGGTGGGCTAGTAGCTTGGAGTTACCTTCTGATTTCTTCTGAAAGGGCATGACCTTGAGCATGAACACAGTCTTCCAGATTACCGGGAAATTTTATGTCTGGAATCCTAGAAGCTACCCTCAGGTCAGAATAAGTTATCATAGAGGCTTTTTTTTTTCTTTTGCTCAAAAGTTGTACTTAAGCCTTTTGTATTGGTGATCATTCTGTAGGTAGTATGAGGAATGTGTTCAAGGACTCCCTCATCTTCTGCATTGATCTGGAGTAGAGCCGCTGGGGGTAGACCTTCTCTAATATGGAGCTCAAGGAAGGAAGCACCATGAAGGGAGCAGGTGGAGGCTCCAGCATCACAGACTCTTGCCGTTCTGAGTTTTAGTTGATTTTCTTGAATGAATATTTACCCATTTGCTATATGCCCTTAAGACACTTTCCATAAACTACAAATAATTGTTTCCTCAGAATTTTCACCAACTTAATTACTGCATTTTGCTCAGGAGAGGGTCCAGGGAGCTTTCATGGCACCATTTGGGAAGTACTAAGTACCAATACTGTTTTCCAGAATAGCATGGTTCTCTGAAGCTAGCGTCAGAGTGATACTCATGAGCTCTATTTGAAGGTATGTGCACTGATCCTTGCTTTATGCATTTTAATCCATATTATTTTAATCCACATTATTAACTTAGTGAATAGGCTGCAAGAAGACTCCAGGAGAAATGTTTCAACTATGGCTGTTGCTAACTTCTTAAAAAAAAGCCCAAACCAATACTTGATTGAATCAGTCACCAACTTCTTGAACTCCATGGGTCAAGAGAATCCAAACCTTCCATGTAGAGACTGGTACATGATTACCTTGAGCTGAGGTGCTCTGAAGGTCTTAATAATGAGAATATTCCTTTTTGGATGGTGGCAAAGCTATCAAGCAAATCAGTTATTTGGGGGAAGTAAAAATGTCAATTAATGGGAGAGAAGGCAGACCATTTGAGCTTAGTTTTTAATCCAAAAGACACTGTGCTATTTTTACACTAAATTGTCTTCCCACTTCCTGATGCCTGCAGTACCTCTGTTTCTTTGAAGCCGTGAAACCCAGAGGAGCTACGAGAGAACATTTCTTGCTAAATTACATGCTAGCGTATCCTTGCAATAAACATCTATTACCAAAGGCAATCCATGTGTGTCTCTTTCTTGGAACCTTAAAGAGCCTGGCTATATATCTCACATTTCTTACAGAGAATTATCCCCAAACATCTACATTGGTTTGAACAAGATGAAGTTTCCATTCTAACTACAAATGAATTTGCATTGTTCAGGTTGTATAGCTAACTTATGGTTCCTTGACTTTCGCTTTTGAGGGTTTTTTGGTTTAATTTAATAGAAAATCCAATTATTATGTAAATAGAAACATAGCATAATTGCCACAAACAAGTGAGCATAACAATGAACTGGTAGAACTTCTGGAGCTAAAGGAACCTGTGATTTATGAGTGTCTCTCAGGTATGATTGATAAACAATTCACAGAAATATTTTTAACCATTTTCACCCAACACAATGTTCATGTTTTCACTTTCTGATCTCCAATTTGATGCATGTCAGTGAAGAAAAGTTGCTTTGGGAGGGAATGCACCACAAATTCATTTTCATTATTTTCCTAGTTTATTAAAGGCACGAAGCTACAAACATCATTATTTAAAATGCCTCCCTTTAAAATTTTTCCAGCAGATGTTTATGTAGAGAGAACGCTAGATCTTTCTTGGCAAGACACGAAGTGACATTTCTTGGGGGTTCCAGTTGAAAAATTTGTCTTTGGCATTATGTCTTTAAACATCTGCAAAAGCAAAATCATCTTTATTATCCTGCTAACTTGGAGAAAAAGCAAAGTACATAGCCCCTAATCTCTGGAATACTCTTCAAAGGAGTGAAACGTCTCCAATATTATTTTTCTCCAGTAGAGTTTCTCTCTGTGACTTCTAAATTCCAGAAACAGAGTTTTTAAATATTTAAACATTAATAGCTTACTTAATAAGAAAGAAGCTAGCAAGCATAAACTAAAATTCTGTTTTCTTCCCAATTTGGCAACTATCTATATTTTCCCTGTATGGTTACTATCATTTGAAGAGTCCAACAGCCATTGGGAAATTTAAAATACAATGAAAAAAACACTACAAAACTATTTGAGGGAAACATGCCATATTTTCTAATATCCAGGATGTAATTTTGAGTTTTTCTTCATTCTTTCTAAATTTAAAGATTTTTTTCTTATTTTAAAACATTTCTTATTTTGTCTTATTTTTTTCTCATTCTTGTTTCTTAAATGAATAGTATAATTCATTTTCTGATATCTAAGCAGAGTTTAATTGAGTGCTAACTAAAAAAGAACTGGTCAAAACTCAGAATGATTTGTTTCTTCTAATAAAATTACATTTCAGCAAAAATTCCAAATTTTAAGAAGTTCTTGTTTATTTTTCTTTGTTTTTCTCATTCAACCATTATATTCAAAAATTTGTCAAGTTTCCACAGCACCCTGACTTTTTCTTCCATGATTTTCTCTGGGAAGTTTTCTGGATTGACATCCAGCTGTGACAATTCACAGCTATGTTCTTTGATCCAAATATCAAGGTGTGGGGTGCCTGGGTGGCTCAGTGGGTTAAAGCCTGTGCCTTCAGCTCAGGTCATTAATCTCAGGGTCCTGGGATCCTTTAATTTTTTATTAAAAAAAAATATATATATCAAGGTGCTTTTTTGTTATGGTCAATTGAGATGCAAAGTTTTTTTTTTTTATAGTTTCTTTTTTTTTAAGATTTTATTTATTTATTTGACAGAGAAAGAGATTACAAGCAGGCAGAGAGTCAGACTGGGGAGAGGGGGAAGCAGGTTCCCTCCTGAGCAGAGAGCATGATGTGAGGCTTGATCCCAAGACCCTGAGATCATGACCTGAGCAGAAGGCAGCGTTTTAACCCACTGAGCCACCCAAGCGCCCCCCAAGGTTTCTTTATGCAATTGGTGTCTCCCTATGCTTTTAAAAGTTGTATTGGTTGCAGAGACCTATAAGCAAGTGAAAAGTTTACTAGAAGCACAAATTAATAGTGCAAGATTCAGTATATAAATCCTTTTACTATACTATTTAATTCTATTTTTGGCATCTATTTTTGGTTGCTTTAGTTGGTATTTTTTTGGAGTGTGTGCCAAAATAAAATTTTAAATTTTTGATTCATTATCTCAATGGGCAATATTAATAATAAATAATTTTTTCAGTATTTTCTTTTAAAAAATATGTGTGTGATTTATTATAAAAATTAATGTAAAAACATTACATTAAATTTAGAAAATAGAGAAAGATAAAGAATAATTTTTTTCTTTCATCAACCACATATGGTTATTTTTGATAGGTTAACCTACCTCCTAACATTTCAAAGCATATATATATGTGTGCGTGTGTGAATTATGTATTATATATATAAAATACATAAAATTATACCTAAAATTGAGATCATGATGCTTTTTTAAAATTGTGTTAAGAGAATCTCTCATGTCAGAAAATGTTTCACAAAACATGCGTTTTATTTGTTGTATAACACCTGTTTTTTTTTTGTATAGCACCCGTTGTACTTTTGTACATGTAAATTGCTAACAATATTTTGCTATTTTAAGAATGACACCATAATAAACATCCTATGTACAAAGTTTATAACCATGCTGCTTATCTGTGGAAGGTAAATTTATAGAAAAGGAATTACCAAATCACAATTCGTATATATTCCTGACTCATGACAATAGTCTGAGAAATTGCTTTATATCAAAATGATATTTTTGATAATTTACATTTTTACCCATAGAGAATGGTACAATTTATCACAATCAAATCTGGTCAAATAGTATCGAAACGTTTTATGTATAGTTGTTAGAAAAGTAAAGCCATATTGTGGTATTCTTTTAATTTGTTTTCTCTCTAATTTACTGTTAGGTTGGAAATAGCTTTTTTTAATATTTGCTTATTTAATATTTGCTTATCAAATATTTTAATATTTGCTTATAGCTCTTTATTTTTTTTTAAGATTTTATTTATTTATTTGACAGAGAGGAAAGAGATCACAAGTAGGCAGAGAAGCAGGCAGAGAGAGGGGAAAGCAGGCTCCCCGCTGAGCAGAGAGCCCAATGCGATGCGGGGCTCGATCCCAGGACCCTGAGATCATGATCTGAGCTGAGGGCAGAGGCTTTAACCCACTGAGCCACCCAAGTGCCCCTTTATGGCTCTTCATATGTGAATTTTCTATAAATGTCTTTTGGAAATTCAGTTGAAATGTTGAGTATTTTCTTCATTGGTTTTTAGTAATTCCCTAAGTATAAATGATATTAGTTGTTGGTCTTTTTTATTTGTCATGAGTATGTTTCCCATTTTTGTCGTTTTTATCTTCCTCAGAGTTATAGGATATAAAAGTTTCATATATTACTATCTATGTGTACTTTCCTCTTATTTTTACATTTTATTGATTCCTTTTCCACCCTGACATTAAGTAATGTAATTGTTCATAATTGTCTTCAGTTTAATAAAATTGCTTAATGTATGGCTGTAATACAAATATTTAACTTACTTTTGAAAAAAAATAGCCAAATTTTGCATGATGATTCATTGAGTGATTGGTCAATTTCTCACATCTTTCAAGTGTTTTCAGTGTTATATTATAGGTTGAAACACTCACAGAAGGACATCTACTTTAGGGGGATAAACATTTTTTTAATAATTTTGTAAGTATATTCCCTAGCATCTAATAATTTAATTATTGTAACTTTATGTTTTAATATATTATAAAATAACTCTGCCTCTACTACTTTACTTTTTCAAATATGTCTTACCTATTCTCATCTATTCTTCTAGATTAATTCTAGAAGGATTTTGTGACAAGTTGTATGGTACTTCACTGGAAATTTCACTAATTATATAAATGAATTTTTTGTTGTTTCCAGTAATTATAGCCATTCTAGGAACAAGGGATTAGAGGAATATTGGATATATATATATGCAGATATATTTATATATTTTATATATAATTTATTGAAACCTTTTATCTTTATAAGTTTCTATGGTTTAATTATAAGCTTATAGTTTTTCTACTTGGGTTATTTCTAAGAACTTCATGTGTTTTGAACAGCTGTGGACTCATTCTTTTCTTTTTTAGTATGTTCTGGATTCTTACTGATAAAGGAAAGCTATTGATTTTTCTATAGTTAGCTATCCTGCCATTTTACAAAATGCTATTAGTTCTATATTTCAGGTGATTTCTATAGAATTACTAGGTGTATTATTACATTATTTTCAAATAACAAAGAGGGTTTTTTTGGTCTCTTTCTAACTAATAAACATTATTTTTGTTTAATGTATTATTACAATATTATCCTTGAATATGGCTTTGGTCATACCCCATAATTGTATTTTGCCAAATTTTTCTAGCTATGCAGCTAGTTGAGGTCTTATCTTCTTCTTTTTTTTAATTTAATTTTATTTTTTCAGTGCTCCAAGATTCATTGTTTAGGCACCACAACCAATGTTCCATGCAATACGTGTCCTCCTCAATACCCACCTTCTTAATAACAGTTTTGAAAATGAATCCCATAGAACAGAGCATCAAAATCACTGATGAGAAAATTGTTACTCAGTCTTTTGACACCCGTATTTGAGCCATAGCCCATACTCTCAGGTAGTCTATCTATAAGGAGAATATTTATTAATGCACAGATTTAAACATACAGTCAGAATTTCCACTTTACTCTCTCTCTTTATCTGTTCTGAATCAGAAATTACCATCTAGTGTGATAGATCCTGGGGCTGCAGGAGTGAAAGACACCTACCTTCTGGGGATGCCTGCGTGGCTCAGGTCATGATCCCAGGGTCCTGGTTCGAGTCCTGCATCAGGCCCCTTGCTCAGCAGGGAGCCTGCTTCTCCTTTTACCTGCTGCACCCCCTGCTTGTGCTCTCTGTCTTCCTCCCTCTCTCTCTCTCTCTCACACACACACAAATAAATAAATAAAATCTTAAAAAAGAAGAAAGAAGAAGAAGGAGGAGGAGGGGGAGGTGAAGGAGGAGGAAGATACCTATCTTCTGGCCTTAAGGAACTCACAGTATAGTAGAGGAAGCATGCTAGTAAACACTTTTGGATGGTGTTTCTCCTTACCCATTCCTATCACTGCTGTGACAAATTATCACAAATTTCATAGCTTCAAACAACACAAATTTATTTTCTTAGAGTCTGGAGGTCAGAAGTCTAGAATAGATCTCACTGGCCAAAATCCATGTTGGTAGATGATTATAGGAGAGAATCTGTTTCCTTGCCTTTCTAGCTTCTAGAAGCTGTCCTTATTTCTTGGTTATGGTCCCCTACATTCTCCAAATCCAGAACCGCCCATCAAATTTTTCTCATACTTTTCTGTCCCCCACCCCTTTCTCATTTAGGGGCCTTCTGATTACATTGGGTTCACCCAGAAAATCCAGGATAATATTTTAAGGTCAGCCAATTGTAATTCCATTTGCTGCCTTAATTCCCTCTTGCAATGTAACATAACTTAGACACATGTTCCACAGAATAGGACACGGACATCTTTTGGGGGAGGAGCATTATCCTACCTACCCCATACAGGTAGAGCCAAGCATCGAACTAGCAGTTGTTGAACACAAGGAAGAACACTCACAAGGATCGCACATGAAATAAGTCTAAGAATGAAGCTACCAAGGTAAAGAAGGCATGAAAGAGGACTTCTAACAGAAGGAGCAGTATATTCAAAGGAATGAAATGAAGTGAATATAGCTAATTTGGGTTACTTGACTTAGTGTGGAATAATTTTACAGCTCTGATGTAACATTGCTCTAGTAGCAAGATTCTCCAGAAGTTGGCTTTGTGAACTCATAGATTTATTTATCCTTGGTACAGCTTGGGGCCCTAAGTTGCATCCATTCTCTTGTCTTCCCATCACCTGGGAACTCCTCAATTATGACACTAATGGCCCTGGGTTTCACTTACTGTAAATAAGCTACATAGGAAAAGGTTCAAGATGGCACTGATGACTTTTGGGAGTTTCTGTCACCTCGACAGAGGCTAGGGTGTGTATATTCTTGTCACATGCCCACATTATGTTAAGATAGTGATGACAGAAAATAATGAGTGCAAAAGGAAGCCATTGAGGTGGCAATAGAAGGACACGCACACACACTCACACACACGGACACCAATAAGAGCTTATGACAAACCACACATTATCTACTGGAAGATTTTCAAATTCATGGAAGATTTTAAGACCTGTATGTTTCCCTCAGCTTAGTATGTTAAGACGCTCTCTCTTACATCATCAACTCTCCATTGCACATAGTCCTAAACTCGACTTGTGAGATTATAATACCCATTAGCACACTTACTCTAATATTTCTCAGAATAAAGAACAAACTATGTAAAACCAGACCATCTGAAAATCTAGAGAAATAAGAAATGCTTTTATTTTTTGCACTTGTAATAGTAGTTGGGAGAAACAAAACTAGCTGTGTCACATATTAATACCTGAAACAAAAATTAAATGGTACAGGGAGGTAAGCCCATGAGGATCAAACTTCTTATCTCATATGGGTTTGCTCCTTATTTTCCTATGACCATGAGTTTTCTTTGTTCATTGAGCCTTGAGTCACCTTGTTTTGAATCCAGTCTTTGTGACAACTTGTCACTACCCCTTACCTACCTAAGTCATTTCTAACTTCCTATGCATGATCAAATCCAAAGTGTTCACCACGTAGTGACTTTATTCTCCACCATCATCATTCCAGGTTCTAGCTCTGTGAGTGAACTGCTTAGATCTAGCCTACGAGACTGGTTGAACCAAGTGCCCGATTCCAGATAAAAATAAAACTTCCTGGCATTTGGGCGCCTGGGTGGCTCAGTTGGTTAAGCAACTGCCTTCCGCTCAGGTCATGATCCCAGAGTCCTGGGATCGAGTCCCACATCGGGCTCCCAGTTCCACGGGGAGTCTGCTTCTCCCTCTGACGTTCTCCCCTCTCATTCTCTCTCTCACTGTCTCTATCTCAAATAAATAAATAAAATTAAAAAAAAAAAACTTTCTGGCATTTAATTGACCTTCTAACAATTCTGTTATTTGGTAATCAACTATGTTTGACCATCCATTTAACCACATGATTAACTTAAGAATACTTTGATCCATGTTAATGTGTTGCTACTGTGTATAATAATCCAAAAGGTAGAAACTCGTCAATTTTTCTTGTAAAATTTCCATGCAAATATATCTGAAAAAATTCATAAACTAACACAGCTTTTCTTTGAACTTGCTCTAGGCTTTCTGTCTCTCCACATCCCTTCCTGGCCCCATTGTCAATGGTCCATTTTGTCCATGGCACTGTGCTATGCATGGGGGATCTATATAAAGCTTGATAAGATACAATGTTATTATCGGGGTTCTGCTCTTTAAATTTTTATGATGTAGAATCCAAAGACCAAAGAAGGCAAAGAACCGAAGTCACCAGGGAAAGGTGAGGAAAGCACATAGGACTATAAGCCACAGCATAATAATAATTGTGGGAACAAGGAATATAGAGAAGGGGAGTTATGTTGGATGGGGGAAGGTGAAGAGCGAAGGAAGAAAATTTTGTGCTGGACTAACTCTGAAGTCTAAGGCACATGTATAGTTGACGAAAGGGGATTTTAAAAACTATTATCAAATACCTCATATGTGGCTCCCCTGTGAATAAAATAGTTTATTTTTCTTTAGGTTGGGCTATTAAGCTTTGCCTCTTGTACATGACCCCTGTGCTCTGAGATTGAATATACAGATCTACGAAAACAAAGAAGATAGAACTCAAAAAAAAAGTATTGGGATGGTCTACAAGATCTCTTATTTGTTATATATTTTTTTTCTATTTGTTATATTTTATAAATCTCTTTAAACAAATAAAGTTATACCAAATAATATCCTTTAATCATCATTAATTGTCTGAAATATTTATAAGATCTGACTTCATTTATTTTTAACAAAATGCTTATAAATTGTTTGGGCCTTGTTGTACCAGATATGCACAACATAATTGCTGAGTTATATTCTCCCCAAAATTTGTATGTACGTGTGTGTGTGTGTGTGTGTGTGTGTGTGTGTGCGCAGGAGAAAGAGAGAGAGATTATGGTCTCAGAAATAAGAAATACCTTGAGTATTTAAGCAACACAGCATCTAAGATCATATGGATTCAATTCTACCTATCATAATTTCACAGTGATGTACTTTGCATCCAGCCATGGTAGTCTTCAATGCCTCAGCTCCCTTCTAAACACATAAGAATATTAAAAACCAAGTTTTTCTCCCTTAGTGTTATTTTTCCTAAGGCTTCTTTTGAAAGAACAAAACAAAATGAAATGAAAACAAAAACATCCAGTATCACCTCAGCCAGCTACTTCTCTGCTTCTTCCTTTCTCTGTTGGCAATTTTCACTTTCCTTCTCTACTCATAGCCAATAGGAATGGACGTGGGGAGTGAAATCCTTAGGGGTAAAGGCAAGACATACAAAAACAAACCCACACAGGATGCGTGTCCGATGTCTCTTGAGCACGGGCAGTAGTACTTTCCCCAACATGCCACTTCTGCCTCCTCTGGGTAACAAGGGTAACAAGGACCCAAGTTCATTTCAGGGCATTTATATCTGCCCAGCATCATTAAAGATGGAGTCCGCTCTGCTTAGATGGGATTCAACCTCAGAGAGTGGCCGAGCTTTCCTTCACTGGGGCAGCTTCACACAGAAAACTGACCCCCTCCTTCTTGGGAGGAGGGGTGGGGAGCACTTGCTTGAAACAAATGTGCTTTTCAAAGGTGCAAAGGTCTGGCCTGGGGAGAAAATGTGGAGGGTGGGGGAAGGGAAGGGGCGGTGATATTGAAAACAATGTATTTTTCCTTCCTTGTCAATCACATTGCCCTGAGGTTTCTCACCCTTTGGATCAATGGCTTTAATTGTTTGAGGGTGGGGGGCAGCAAATGCCATCTAGGACAAAGAAGTCATTGCTCAGCCTGAAATTCACAATAACTTTTTTTCCCTTAAGTCTGTGGTCTTAAAAGCCTAGCTTTGTTGAGCGAATAAAAGATTTCTAAATTCCAAAAACATTCCTTCTCCATATCCTTAGCAGAGCTTGGGGGGCTGATCACAGAGGTTTATTTACTGTAAGTCCTCAAAACCCAGAGGAAGTTCCTGATAAATGGAAAGGGACAGGCTTCTGGGCAGGGAGGAACTTGGAGTAATTAAGAAGGCACACGTCTAAGGCTTAGATGATATTTGAGCCCTTTGGGGGAACAAGAATCTGCTATCCCAGGCATTAGGTCCAGAGTCTATGGAGGCAAGAAAATAAAAATCCTCGTACGATGACGAGGCAGCCAAAGGCAGAAGTGACAGGTAATTCACTTCCCGTGTAGAGCTTCAGACCTTCAGTCATTGTGCCTCTAGTCCAAGAGAAGCTTTAGGTGACTTTAAACTAGGACAAAGTGAGGAAAATGGAGCAAAGAGGCACGTCTTAGGTTTCGATGTCTATATGCAGAGGTTGAGGGAGAGTTAGGAGCCTCTGCTGCTTCTTGGCCACTTTGGTCACCCAATGAATGCAATGGAAAAACTACTCAGGGCATGTTGTTTGTGAAAAGTCCCAGGGACATCCAGATGTAAACATCTATCAGGCAGTTAGATAGCCTTGCCTCAGGCTGAAGGCAACCATCAAGGCGACAGATACAGATCATTTCAGTCTTTGGGTAGCTTCCGGGTTGCCAGTTTCCGGAATGCCAGCTTCCGGGATGTTGTAAGCTAGACTCCCAGATCTAACATCACCTGAAAAAGGTCATGAAAGCTCAGATTCTTGGGCCCAGCCCCTAGGGATTCTCCCTTTGCAGGTCAGGAATGGGGGCCCGGAATCTACATGAGCAACTACTCTGGGGCACGTCTCATTTTTGAAAGCACTAGGTGAGACTATCTTGGAGATACTGTGGAAAGTGAGATCAGTAAGCAGCCAAGCGCTGATCTTTATGGAACCCAGCACGAAGGAGGGGGCCTGGAGAAAGAGGCACCTGGGAAGGAGTCTACGAAGGAATGATCAGGCAGGTTGACAGGGAAGCAACAGAGAGAGAGAGATGTCAGACAATGAGGCTTTATCTCCCCCTTTTGTACTATGAGTCACTACAACTACATTATCATTCTCCCAGTATTATTTTCTCAAAGACAGAAATGTTCCTTTTCTATAGATACTTCTCTATAGACTATTTTTTTTTACAGTCGCCTATTGAGTGAAAAAAGAAAGCATTTTATTAAAAGCAGTAATTTGTTACTGCCCTAAATGATCTTTTATAGTTTCTAAAACACAGTGTCTTCTTGATAAAGCTGGTCTGAGAGTGAATTATTAGGCTGCTGGAAGTCCTTGCCAATGAACAAAGACATAAAGCATACTGTGCCTAAGTCAGCTAATGCAAAGTGGCTAGGGCGTAGTTGCTAATTAGCATGCTGCTGTTAGCGCCTTTCACCTTTCTTTGTTTCTTTTGGAGGTTTCTTCTTGGGGAAAAAAATGATAAAATACTTGCAAAAATTTTTTTTGAGATTCAAAACAAAACACATACCTTTGTGGAGGCAGAATTCATACAATGGCGTGCTGAGCTGTCTTCCTTAGTCTCCAGCGGGGTGATGCTCATTGAATGACCCCTAGGCTAAAGTCTTGGGAGAAATCTGGATGCATGAAGGATGAGGCATTTTATTTTTATTTCTCTCTCACTTTATCAAGCCCTGCCTAGGCTCTCCCAGCTAATGTGATCTGAAGGACAGGAAATGAGAGGCATTGGCCGTCAACCCACAGCCGCCTCTGCACCTGGATTTGCACACACCTGAGTGAGGCTCTCACATCTCACTGTCCTTCCTGTTACAGACATCTGAGAGCGACCTTGGAGGACCACAAAAGCCGGCCGTATGTTGTCATTGAAAAGCTGTTAGGAGTTTCACAGTGGTGTATCTAATTACTGATTTATTAAACAGAAGGCCCCTGCCTAAAAAAGCAATGTTCTGTCACTCAAGAAGATAAACTCATACGAAAAGCAGAGGAGCAATTACGTCACCTCACTCATTTCTGCAGATAAATTTGGGATAGTGCAACCCAAGAGACAAGGAAACTGAATTGCCTCAGGTACCCGCTTAAGTCGAACCTGAAATATTAAGTCAAATGGGCTTTAAGTTCCTACACCAGTTGCTGGAAGGATAAGTCCCAACCTTCTGCTATTTTGCATTTTTGGTTCACCCAAAGATTCTTTTCTGAACTTAGACTGTCAGGCTGTCATCCGGCAGAAATCTTATCTGAGAGTTTGCCTTGGATGAAATAAATAAGGCAGGTATAGGTCAGAGGACAAAGTTGACTGCCTTTGAGACATTAGTTCGGAGCATGAGTCTTTTTTTTTTCTTTTTTCTTGAAGTTTGGGAACCAGAATGCAGAAGTCCCCTTACCCATCTCAGCCTGCTCAGGGAGAAGGCCAATAGCTGGCCCATTTTCCATTTTTGTGTTTAGGTCTGCAAAAAGCATTTCCATTTGATTGCAATAATAATAATCATAGCACAATAAATAAAAGGTATGGGACTCTCACTGTTAGGCAATATACTTTAATGTCTTCATATTTTTTCCTACTTTATCCCCCATACTATATCCATGAGCTAGATATCATCCTTAATGCCATCAACAGCTCCACTCCTGAGAAGGAAAACCATCCAGGGAGATGTTAAGTAATTGACGTGCTCAAAATGACATGGCTAGAAAGTGGATGAGCCAGGATGTAAACTAAAAAATACACTCATCCTGAAAGTGCACACACACACGCACACACACACAAGTGCGTGTGCGTGTGTACTTCTTAATCGGCCATTTTGTTCTTTTAGAGGCTTTTACAAAAGGAAGTAAAGGGAATAGTAACCCATTCTGCCTTGTTCTACTTTGTATTTCAACAGGATGTCCATTCTGTTAAATGAATGGAATAAGAAAATTGACTTTTGGCATCATCTCCCTATCAGGTGACTTCACTTAGCCCCTGAGCCTCCCTCTGTAGAGCATACCACCTTAACCAGTCTACCTGCACATACCTTTGCCCCTTCCACCCAAGGAGGCAGCTTAAGGGCAAGGGTCCTTTTAGATTTGCTCTTGTATTCTCAGTCTATTAGTCACGTTTCTCCAACGAAACAGAACTTGTACGATTTTGAAAGACATTTATTATAAGAAACTGGCTCATGAAATTATGGAGGCTGAGAAGTCCCACAATATGTCATCTCCAAGGTAGGGACCTATGAAAGCCCTGTGTACTTCAAGTCCATGTCCAAAGGTCTGAGAACCAGGGGAGCCAATGATGTAGATCCCAGTCTAAGGACAGCAGAAGATGAAATGAAATGTCCCACCCAAGCAATGGGGCAGGAAAGGGGCAAATTCCTCCTTTCTCCACCTTTTGTTCTATTCAGGCCTTCAACGGATTTGGTGAAGCCCACCCACACTGGGAATAGTGATTGATTTTGAATTCCACTGATTCAAATGTTAATCTCAGCTGCAAAAATCTGCACAGACACACCCAGAAATAATTTCATCTGGGAACCCTGTGGCTCACTCGACTGGACACATAAAGTTAATCATTACACCCAGATTGCCATTTTTTTTCAGATTGCTTTTTTTACAGTTTCTACTCAATAAATGTTTTTGAAGCTAAGTAAATCCAATTCCTTCAACTGCAAATAATGAATCTGAATAACATTTGAACTCCATTGTATGCCTCTTGTTATTGGCTAAAGACATTTAGTCAGGTGATTACCAGGAATGGGTCCCCAGGTCACTTGGGAAGACCAGTTCTGAAAAATGTTCATGACTGGGACCCAGATCTAGCAGAAACAATTCAGAAATACCAGTTTACTTTATTCTTCCTTTGCTATGTGAAAATTAATTTTGAGGATAACCTTCTCTAAAGTGATAGGGATCATTGGCTCAGGTTAAGGCAAGGGGGCTCTTTGTATACTGTTGAATTCTATCATATATATGTGTGTGTATGTATATATCCACACACGTTCGATGTTCCCACTTCTTCAAAGTGACATTTGACATTCTTCTCTGTTTAAACCAAGCGATCAACTCAGACTCTAGATCCAGGATGACATGATGGTTAGGAATACTGTATTCCTAACCGCATGCTGAAACTTCCTGCGTGTAGAGAGATATCAGTTTGGCTTTATACTGTGTGATGTTTGTGCCTCATTTCCCTGTCTGTTCAATAATAATGTTTACATCCAAAAGTCACATAGTCACTAGTCCTCAGAGCTGGGGTTCAAATCGTGTGTCTCTGCTGATCATAGTAAATGTCAATTTAATTTTTGCCAGTGAATCTACTTGAGTTACCTTATTTTTCTTTTAATCCCCAGCACCCAGAACACAGTAGGTGCTCAGTAAATTCATGTTGAATGGATTTTGGTTATTGTCAAAAGACTGGCCTGTTATAGAAAATAACAAAGTTTTAAAGAAATAATACTTTATGGTCCTGCAGGCAAAGTAGTTTCCAACAAAAAGGAATGGTCAAAGCTCAGCTATTGAAAAATTATATTTTCTTCCAATATAACTACAGAAAAGTGTACAATGGTATGCTGAGGATAACTTGAAGCTTACAAACATGTGAAAAATGTTAACATTGCATTTTTAGGCTTATTAGAAACAGTCTAAATAATTACTCCAGCCAAATTACTGGTGGCTTTTGGCTCGTGTCCAGGATGAAGGTCATGACCCAACATACCAGCACCCTGCATGGCATAAGTGATTGACAGGAAAAGGAAATAGATTGATACCTTTCACGTGGGAATCACAGCTTGTTGCAAATATAAGCAAAACACATATTTGGATTTTGTGGGAAAAGCTAACTGTGTTCTGATTCAAATTCTTTGTTCCCAAAGTTGTTTGTAATTCATTGTGTGTGTGTGTGTGTGTGTGTGTGTGTGTGTGTGTGTGTGTGTTACAAAAACAGCTGCATACCATAATAAAATACAGGTCACTCACTGCTGGTTAAATCCTTACTGGATATGTCTCTGCTTTCTTTTCATTACAGTATCTATTGGATATTTGGCTCCAGGCAGAGAGGAAGCTGTTTCTCAAATGGATTTTTTTTTTCAATCACTGTATAGGAAATTATTAATGTTTGAGTTTCCAGATAATTATCTACAGTCCATCCATAAAGAATATAGAAGGTATTTCATAAGAAAATTATGCAAAGGAGTAAGCTACCACAGCCTCTCATTTTTCTGTAATAATGAGCATGAGGATTCCATGTTGGATCTCCAATTTTGTGCTTTAGGTCCATTGGTATGCCAAAGACCCTAACGCAGAGAATAAGAAAAGGTTTTATTTTATACAGGCTTCCATTTTTGCTGTTTTGGTTTTAATTCAGAGGCAGATAATATACTCAGCTTTGATTCCATGACTCATGGAAAGATTTAAGGATTTGCCAGAAGTTAACAGCTAATTTTTTACCAAGGTCCATCTTGTTTCCAGGTTTGTACATATGGCATTTGGAAGCTCTTTTGTTGTAAAGCAGAAGTTATCAACCTCACCTGCACATTAGCCCACCATACTTTGCAACCAACTGGGTGAGGCCCAATTGGTCTTTTATATAGCATCAGTATTTTCATACAGCTCGCGGGTGATTCCCACATCAGCCTATGCTGAGTACCACAGTTAGGTCATACACATTTAGATATACAGAATAATACTATCTAAGCATACATTTTGATGCTCTTTATTGTTGTGTTTAGACATTTTGAAAAACAAAAATTATATTTTTCCACTCACTATCAAACATTGAAGAGGTTCATTTTACCTTGAAGTGTACACTCTGAGTCAATTTCCATTTCAAGTTTCCTTTAAGTACACAAAATAATCTTGCTCATATTCATGTCCATATTGTAAAATATTTTTATTCAGTGTATTCTAATACTATAGGAGATAAAACCTGTTAAGGGGCTAACCATAATATAAGAAACTGGGTGTTTTCCTTCACTTTTATCAAATAAACATTTTTGAGTACTTATTACATTCCTCGTAGTAAGGATGCCTGAACAGTGTCCATACAACCAAAGAATCGGCCATCGATGGGAAAACCAGTTGTGTGCACAAATAACTATAATACTTTGAGATAACTGCACAAAATAAGCTCTTTATTAAGTACAATGAGGTATGATCGAGGAGTGATTAGAAGTTTCGGGGAGGAATCAGCCTTGTGCTAGAACAAAGCAGATGTTAGGGGGATCTCATGTGGGCAAGAGGAAGATGGGCATTCTGGACAACGGCAAGAGCAAGTTCCTAGACCAACAAAATACATGTTGTTTCTTGGGGGTTGGAAAGCAGTCTGGTAGGGCTACATTGGTGAAGTTTTATACCTTACCTTACTGCAGGAGAAGGGTTTTTCTTCTCAGTGACTCAAAAGTAGAGATGAGTAAATAAATAAAATCTTAAAAAAAAAAAAGAATGGAGATCTTTTTGGACATTAATGGACATTAATTTTCTTTTTCACTGAAATATACTTGACACATAATGTTAAACTATTTTCAGCTGTACAACATAGGAACTCAACAATTGCATACATTACGAAATGCTCACCACAATAAGTGTATTACAACATTATTGACTATATTCCCTATGCTTTACTTTCCATCCCCATGAATTATTTATTTTATAACTGGTTTGTATCTCTTAATCCCCTTCACCCATTTCACCCATCCCTCCACCCACCTCCCCTTTGGCACCCACCAGTTTGATCTCTCCATCTGTAAGTCTGTTTCTCTCTTCGTTGTCCTTGTTATTTATTAGCTTGTTTTGATTTTCTAAGAATTATTTCCGGTTGGGGCACCTGGGTGGCTCAGTGGGTTAAACCCTCTGCCTTCGGCTCAGGTCATGATCTCAGGGTCCTGGGATCGAGCCCCGCATCGCATCGGGCTCTCTGCTCAGCAGGGCGTCTGCTTCCCCCTCTCTCTCTGCCTGCCTCTCTGCCTACTTGTGATCTCTCTCACTCTCAGTCAAATAAATGAAATCTTAAAAAAAAAAAAAGAATTATTTCTGGTTATTTGTATCTTTTCTTTTTTTATATAATATGACTGAAACTTTTTTGAATCATGATTCTTCAGGGCATTTTTCTGTAACTTTACAATCATATAACAATACTTATTGTTAGCTTTTCTTGAATTAATATATTATACAAGGGTTAATAGTCCCAGAGGACATGTACTAATACACTACTCATTAGACCATAAAGGCTAAGTGGAAACAATTGCTTTCATAAGTTTATACTTAATTGCATGCACAGGTGTTTTTGTTTTGAAGAGGAAATTTTAGGTAAAAAGTATGATTAATACTCATGCCAACCCAGAATGCCAGATGAAGAAAAGTTTTCCTCAATTTTAGAGAGAATAGAGTGCACATATGTTTAGGTCATGGTGATAGAAAGAAAGTGTCCCTGACCTGCACTATGTTACTTTTCTCCAGATTGCCAAAATGGTTTCTCAATGGATTCCACTGTGGCACCAATCCAGAGCATTCCTCTGTTTATTTACAGATCTAGTCTTATAAACAGATTCTATATCCTCTGTTATTTTGTCACAGAAAATCCTGTCCCAACTATGCTACTAAAAAGACTCCTGGGAGTGTTCAGAAGTCTTTAACTGAAACCCAGAAGGGGCATTCACATTCCACCAACCCCCCCCCAAAAATCTACAGTGAAGTCTTCAAACAGTGAATTACACATTTCATACAAAGGAAAGAAACATCTTGATGAGTGGAGTGAATACTGAATTAGAAACCAAGAAACAAGATTTGAGGTCCTACCATATACCAGCTAGATGACCTCAAAGTTACTGACTCAATTGAACCTCATGTTCCTAATTCAGTTGGAAAAAGCAATACTTCCTTTTTTTGTATTTACAGGATTGGGAGAACCAAATCAATAGAGAAGGATTTTAAGGCCTATAATATTTTCACAAAGGTGAACCACAGATATTTTGTTGCTCTTGTTATCATTTAGATTTCAGTTTGTCAAAGCAAGCTCTCCTGAAGATAAGAACATTGGAACCAGCAGAAAAATACAAGTAAGCAAATAGAAATCCCTAGAGAGAAGCCATGTAAGTTTTTGGATTAAGCCTCTGAACTATCTTTTACATAATAAGGCGATACATTGGAAATAACTAGATATCTGGATGTTTTGCTTACTGCGTAGCAAAAGGATTTTTCTGTGCCTTTAAAAAGTCTTCATAAATGTACAGACATACATTATTCCAATGTATAGATGGCTTTTGTTTTGTAATTTGAGCTTTATGCACAAAACTTTATCTGGATTTCAAATTTTCTAATGAAAGGTACACAAGAAGGACATCAAATATATAAGCCAAAATATATGTCAAAATATATTAGCCTCATGATTCATAATTCCAATCTGATTTCTTAAAAGTTGCACAAATTTATAACAACATCATCAATATGTGAGTGTATCTCTTTCAGTCAGTATTCCTATATCTGCATTGCATATTTCAATGCTTAAAAGGAAATATTACCATTGTTTTGTTATGCATCTTTAGCAAGTTGTGAATCTCATTTTTATTTTAGTTATCTATATTCTTCTCTTCTCATTAGTCTCCTTAGTCTTTCCCATTTACTTACTCCTGCATTTCTAAGGCTTTGTATGGTGTCTAGAAATACTAAGACTGTAAACTTTTAAACATTTACACAAAATGTTCTCTACCAGATTTTTCCTTAGTCTTCTAATTTGCTCCATGTTTCTTCTCATGGCAAAGAACATTTTTCTGCTCATTTTGTCAAAATGATAACACTTTTACTTTGGACCTCTCCTATTGGAAAGCAATGCTATTATTATTGTTGTTGGAGCTGAGACAAAGCCTACACTAGCCACACATAAAGTTCTGCCCTAACTTCATTCAGTAAACAGATGCTCATTAAAAGACTCATATAAACCAGGTACAGAAGTTCGATCTTAGCTGCCCAAACATAAATACTGTATCTCTTCTTCTCTGGAAGAGTTTTGAGGCACATGGTACCTCTTGATTGGAAAAGGAGAAAGATTTAAGACTAGAGTTGGTTTTCTTTATTTTTAAAGTCTGCATTATGACCCACACACCCTTAGAAGTTCAAGTTTTTCCTTTCACTATATTTTATATAAAGCTAAGAAACTTTTTAAAAGTCACAATGGCAAATCCAAAATGAGTCTTATAAGTAGATTTTTCTGTTATTATTTATGATCATAAAAGTGAAGCCATTTTGATTTTCTAAATCAAGGCTTTTAATAAACTAGATAAACTGTACAATATGGCAGATGATTTACTTGTTTATCCAAAATCCACATACCACCCTTTTCCTTAAGAACACCTTTATAATATACTTTGGGATTGTAACTGCCCAGACCTAACAGATGAGGTTGACCTGGCCCAATCATGAAAATCTCATTCTCTTTTGGCAGATAATGTTCATTTTTCAGTTTCCCCTGAAAGAGCGCACACATCACCATCTTTCTGGCCAGTGAGGTATGAAAGAAAGTGTGGGAGAAGGTCTCTGTGAAAGAAAATCTTGTTTGTCCCACTTCAGGCTTATCTAATAGGATACTGGTGGAAAGATGGAATATCTAGATTGCGGCAGCCATGTTGGCATCATGAGAAAAAAGTCATGAGAATCCCAGAAGCACATAAATTCTGCAGATACTGGGTCAATGGTGGACTCACCTACCAGCAAGGTTATTCCAGCTTTTTATCATTTTAAGATACTAAGAGTTGATTTGTGAAATAAATAAGGAAGATATGAAAAAGATATATGAATTAACTAATAAACTATGTATAAAAATTAATAATATGTACATTTGAAAAACAATGAGGAACTCACAGTGAACACAAAAGAGGATGGGTAAAAATAGGAGTTGGGGATTAAAGAGTGCACTTGTCATGATGAGCACTGGGTTGTCAGATCACTATATTGTTCATCTGAGACTAATATATCACTGTATGTTAACTACACTGGAATTTAAAATTACATTAGATAGGGATGCTTGGGTGGCTCAGTCAGTTAGGCATCTATCCCAGATGATCAGAACAGAACTGAAATTCACCAAACATTTGAGATAGGCCATTTACATGCAAAAGAAATAGCAAGTCCAAAGAGGAGAAAATGTTAGACCCAGGCTAGCGAATAGAGCAAGTACATGAACAAAAACTAACCAACAAAAAACACTTTAAAATAGAAATACCTGGTGGGATGATAGTCATTATGAGAAAGAAAGAAAAAAATGTATGTGTTAAAACAAATACAGGTAATAAGAAAAAGAACAAAATAGAGATTTTGCAAAGAAAAATATGTCTTATAATGATTATTACACTCGTATAAATAATTATGTGTATTAAAGAGCAAGTTACATAGTATTGAAAGACAAATTGAAAACACAGAAAGTTATGTTAAGAAACATTTGTAGATCACAGAACAAAGAGAAAAAAAGAAAAAAAAGTTGAAATAAAATCTAAATATTTTGAAGATAGAACCAAAATGTCTACCATCCATCTGAAAACATTTATATAGAGAGTAAAGAGAGGATGAGGAAGAACTATTTGAAAAAACTACAGAAGAAATATCCCAGAACTGTTATCCAAATAATAAATACACAGACACACACACACACACACACACATATATATATACATACGTATATATGCACATAAATGACATTTGGCTTCAAATTGAATGTGTACACAAAGCTGAATAAATTTAATCAAAAACTCACATTGAGAGACAAGAAATGAAGTTTCATAATATCGATACTGGAAAAAAATATTCCTAAAAGTTGTCAGTAGAAAAAGAATAATTATTTACAAGGGAATGGAAATCAAATGGACTCCGGATTTCTCAACAGCAGTGGTGAATAGAAGAATGCCAAGTACCATCATCAAAATTCTGAGAAATAGGATTTTGAACCTAGTATATTATCCTAAGCTCAATTAACCAAACTATAATTTAAGATGGAAGAAGACAATAAAGACTTTTTTCAGGCATGGAAACTACAATTTATAGAACTTTCCTAAAAGAATCATAAAAAAGAATTTATGGAAAGAGCAAAATGGAAAAGTTTATTCAGGAATCATTTTAAACAAACTTAAAAAACCCTGTCAATTTTTTATCAATTTGTAAGTTATTCCTCAATATTAATCTAAGGGAAAGTGCATATGAAAGAATGGGGTGAGCAAAGGGAAGACAAGTTCACTTAGATATAAGATGTACATAGCAAAAAAGAAAGATACACATAGTGGTAAATTCTGGGCTGAAAATTATGTTTAAGATTCTAAATGTACCTAAATAGTTAAGCAATATAAGGAAAAGGTTAAGGAGATTACTTTCCAAACCCATGCTACCAGTTATAGGAAGGAGTCTGGAATATATTTTGACACAGGACTGGCAATACTGATCACATTAAATTTAATTACAATGCTTAAATTATTAAAAGGGAGATAAAAGGGCGCCTGGGTGGCTCAGCAGGTAAAGTGTCTGCCTTTGATTCAGGTCATGATTTCAGGGTCCTGGGATAGAGCCCTGAATTGGTCTCCCTGCTCAATGGCAAGTCTGCTTTCCCTCCTACTCTCCCTCTACAATCTCTCTCACTCTCACTCTCAGATAAATAAATAAATTTTTTTTAGTTTAAATAAATAAATAAATAAATAAATAATGTGAGATAGAAGTGTGCATTTTAATAAAAATTAGACGCAGTATATATACATGATAAGGTATATGTACAAAAAGAGAAAAGAACAAATTTTTTTTTGCATCATCCATAATCCCACCATAAAATTAAAAACCACCACTGAGATGTGGGAGGTATTTTCTTCCAGGATTTTTTTCTTTGCATATTTTCATTTCATTGTGATCAGATCAGAACAACTGAAAAAAATACGGTCAAATTTTCTACTTATTGTTGTATTAAGTTGCATTTCGAAACCAGCTATTTTTAGCATAGAAAACTTCCATTTTATGATGGGTGTCATTTCCTGGCTCCCCTTTTTGTCTCAAAACTCCTCAATCTAAATGTCTATTCTAGCTGGTTTTGCTCCAAATTTTCTCCAGAACAGAAGCTGTGGGGCTTTTGCCCATTGCTTCAGTTCAAACGCGTGTCTGTCACCAGCAACCCCATATGGTCAACTCCAAGTGTTAAGCCCCTGATTTACCAAATGGCCTTATATCATTTGGTATATACACTAATGGCTCCATATTTTGTTCTCCAGCCCCATCTTTAAACTGAACTTGCATGTCTAACTTTCTCCTCCAAATCTCCACTTGGACATCTGTTAATCATCTCAGACTTTGTCTATCTGATAACAACCTCTTGATTTCCACCCCCATAAACCAGTCCTCCTTACCTTTCTCAGTGAATGGTGACTTCTTGCACCCAATCGCTCGGGACAAAAGCCTTAGTTCTGATTACTCATCTCTCTCACACGCCTATCCTGAATTTAATTGTTCTACGACGTCATGACAAACATTCAGTCCGAGCCTGTGTCATCACTCCCCTGGTAGGCTACAGGCTTTAACCTTGTCTCCCTGCTTCTATTTCTGTCCCTTAGCAATCTATTTTCCACGCAGTGCCATGTTTGTCCTAATATGAAAATGTTATCATGTCACCCTCACCTTCTGCTAAAAATCCTCTAATGACTTTTAATACCCTAATCCAAAACCTTCTTCTTGGCTCTAAGCCCACGTAAGACATGGTCTCAAATCAACCCCCCTCACTCATGGATTTGGAGCCATACCTGTTGGTTCACTATCCCTTGAGCTCACCGTGCCAGCTCCCCATAACCAAGTTGGATGCATCTGCTCTCCTCTGTGCCTGGAATGTTCTTTCCCCGGATAATTTTCATGGTTTGCTCAGTCACTCTTTTTGGCCTCCTGTTAAAGTGCCACATCCTCCCTCAGAGAGGCTTTCTCTCATACTTAGATCTAAAACTAACCATCCATACTCCCTATCCCCTTACTTTTATTTTGATCTATGGTATTTACTACTCTTAACCTTATCTCACCATTTCTTCTCTCAAACATAAATGGTTCTTTATTTTATAGGTGAAGAAACTGAAGCTTTGACGTGACAATTGGGACTATCAGGTGTGGGGCTGAAACCTAAGGTTTTGAAGTCAATGAATGCTCTTACATTGGACTATGATGCCATGATACTACTGGTAGGGAGGGAAAGAAAAAGAGAGAGAGAGAGGGAGTGAGAGAGAGAAAGAGTATAAAGAGAGAGGAAAATTCAGATGTAATTTATTTTTAATATTTGAGAGTGGAGGACAAAGAACTCTTTTAATTATAAATCATGACTCCAGTAAGGAATAAAAGATTTGAATGCTGCTTAGCAGCTGTTGCCAGGAATTGACCACAGCTTGGTGACACCATTTTAAATAACTGCAGGTGTGACTGAAAGGCACCAGAGAATCCAGGACAGGATGGAGGTCACCCTTTAGATGCCATAGGCTATTAAGGTAATTTGGGAGTTGAGTCAAGGAAGATGTGGTTTGTTGAACCACAAGTCCAAAGGGAAAGGGAAAGTCTTTGAAAACGGGTGAGGGTAAGTATTCCTTTGTCTTATTCAGGGAAAGGGCAAAGTACACCCAGCTGGACACAATTAAGTCTGCGCAAAGTCCAGAGGGTCAGGGGCAAGAAAGAGGAACAGGTAAAAACTGATCTCTGTGCCAATTCTGACACAAACCAGTGAGGGCAAAGAATGTGCTGTTAATTTGCATATTTCTGGAAGAGGAGAAGGGGGCCATCCACACCAGTGTTAATTGGGCCATATGTTGAAAGTATCATCTGAAATAAAATCTGAACCTCATTGAAGGTGCTCCGAAGGGGCTGGTGTTACATCCAGGACAGTCTCTACCAGGCCTACCAGGGCCAACACCAAAGATTGAGCTGTACTCCCTGTCACACCGCTCATGTGTCCTTCAGACCAATCACAGCACCCCCTCACCTCTACTATTTATTTCCCTTCACCCCTATTATGAATTCCTTCTTTCTGGGGCAGAAATTGGCATCTCTCATCTCTATATACCCCTGATCTTTGCATGGTTTTTGGCACATAAAGTATTTAAAAAATTCAGTCAACTGATTGTGAATGAATAAAAAAGTCTCAATTTCCATTCTGTATTTGGGTCTGGCCATTTGAATGAAACCTAAATGCAGTCCATAGAGTAACAATGTGCCTATGACTATATTCCATATGTCTGTGAGGTATCTCTATCATACAGATGATTTGGTTAACTGTACCTCACATATGCAAGTGGCTGACACATGTGTCCATAAACCAAGATATATAAGGGAAATGGTCTGAGCATCTTTGTTTCCCAAGCAGCTCCTTCTCAATCTACAAATGAGATAGAGAGACATGGTGCAATAATGCATGGTCACTAGGAGAAAAGTAGGAGAGGAAACCATTTTTACCATTAGTCACCTATATCCCTCTCCACCAAAGATGAGAACTGTGAACAGGTTATGTTCCCATAAAGTAATATGGACAATGGGAAGATATTATATTTGATGCGTTGTGTACACACAACACATATACGTGTACACACAACACGTATATGTGTTGTGTACACACAAAGCTCTATCTATTCCATCTGTCTCTTCCTAGAGTTTCAAAGTATGTACTTAAAAGTCAGGCAAAACCTTGTTTTGAATCCATGAATAAAGAAAGTTACTTTTATTCAATCTACCTGGATGATTGCCAATTATATAATGAATACAGTAATAGTATCCATTTTATTTTGTACTTAATATAATTAAGCAAGTTAATTGATTTAAAAGATTTAGCACAGTGTTTTCAAAGGTAATCTCTCAAATATTAGCTATTTTCAGTGTAAAATTTGGAACACATTGCAAATTGCTTTTGAACCTGTATTTTCCCACAAAATCCCTTGTCTTTAAATGTACTTCAAAACACGATGCTTAATTTTAATGATTGTACAGGATTTTATTATATGGGTATGCTGTAGTACATACAACCACGTTCTTTGAGAAGGTACACTGTTTTCAGTGTTTTACCACTGCCAATAACACTCTAATGGAGGACTTGTACTCTGCCTGTGTTGGTGGAATGTTTATCGTGCATGGAGTGAGGTATAGGGCACTGGGATAAATGCTGCAGACACAATCACTCCTCTCATAACATTAAAGGAGGTTAAGTAAGCAGTTGCTTAAGTATGCTTAAGTAAGCATAATGTGATAGCATATGAAGAATGTATGACAGGACCACCTACTCAGAACTGGGAGTCAAAAAGTCTTCTGGGAAGGAGTAATGTCTAAATAGAAACCCAAGGAATGAGTAGAAATCTCTTAATGGACAGAGGGTGGGAGGGAAGAGCTTGTGGTATTCAAGCAAAGAAAACATCACATGAGAAGGCCTGGAGGTACAAGAATGTCTGGGCTGCCCTGGAATTGACAGTGGTCCCACAGATAAGGAACAAGGTGCGTTGGGCTGGTAGCAGGTAAGGTGACAGGGTGCCTGGTTTGTTTAAACTCATCCTAAGGAGAATCTATGGACACGCTTTACAAAGTGAATTGACATAATTGCATTTGTACTTTAGAAAGAGCCCCTCTCCAGCCCCAGACTTCACTGTAATGGCAAGGAGAAAGAGAAAGTGATGCTGAAAGATGAAGGAGAAACAAGCAAAGGGATCCTACAGGATGCTAAGAAAGACAGGATATTAGCTTGGGACAAAGACTGGCAAAGGGATAGAGCAATAAGATGTGGGTGGATTTCATTGATATTTAGAAGGCAAAGTCAATAGGACAGATGTGGATGGATGGTGGATGAACAAAGAACAGCAGTGGTCAAATGCGATATCCAGAGTTTTGTTTGAGCTATTGGTTGGAAGGGGATGTCATTCACAGATTGTAACCCTCAAGAACACATTTGGCTATGGGATGTAGAATATTATAGAGTTTATGATTTCAATTACGTATTTGATGATTTTTATGACAAACGAATTGAGAATTTGTTTCTCTGCAATCAGAAATACAGATCTTCATTTCAGGGGACATGTGGAGAAATTCGGTCTGGAGAGGTACCATCATAGGGTTGGTATTAGAAGTCATAAAAAGAAAAACAAAAAAGAGAGAAAAAGCTGAGTTCACTGAAGCTGAGGGTGAAGAGTAAGCAAGAGTGCAGAACAGATCCCTAGGGATCAGATACCAGAAGAAAGAGCAAAGATGTGGAGCTCTCACTGGAGAACAGTCAACATGTACATTTCTGATTTCTTTAGGGTAAATGCCGAGATGTGATAATATCTGCTCTTTGGGTTTAAGCAATTTTTATTTTATTTTTCTCTTTCTAGTTTTTGTTTAAATTCTTGTTAGTTAACATATAGTATAATATTTGTTTCAGGAATAGAATTTGTAATTCATCACTTACATAAAATATCCAGTACTCCTCATAACATATGCCTTAAAAAACAAAACAAGTGTGCTCCTTAATACCCATCACCCATTCAGCCCATCCCACACCAACTTCCCTCTATCAACCCCTGGTTTATTCTCTATAGTTAAGAGTCTTTCATGGTTTGCTTCCTTTTATTTTTTTTCTTTCTTCTCTATGTTCATCTGTCTTATTTCTTAAATTCCACATATGAGTGAAATCATATGGTATTTGTCTTTCTCTGACTTACTTATTTCACTTAGCATAATGTGCTCTAGTGCCATGCTCGTCATTGCAAATGGCAGGAATCCATTCTTTTGATGGCTTGGTAATATTCCATTGTGTGTATATATACCACATCTTCTTTATTCATCAGTCATTGGACATTTGGGTTCTTTCATAATTTGGCTATTGTAGGTAATGCTGCTATAAATTTTGGATGCATGTGCCCCTTCAAAACAGTATTTTTGTATCCTTTGTGTAAATACCTAGTAGTGCAGTTGCAGGTGATAAGGTAGTTCTAGTTTTAATATTTTGAGTAACTTTCATACTTTTTTTTTCTTTTTTCAGATTTTTTTATTTTAATTTTTTAAATTTAAATTCAGTTAATGAATAGGGTATTATTAGTTTCAGAGGTAGAGTTCAGTGCTTCATCAGTCTTATACAGTACCCTGCACTCATTGCATCATGTGCCTTCCTAATGTCCATTGCCATGTTACCCATCCCTCCACCCCCCTCCCCTCCAGCAACCCTCAGTTTAGAACCTTCATACTGTTTTCCAGATTGGCTGAACCAGTTTGCATTCCCACCTAAACTATTTTTAAACTGTTGTTAGGAATTGCAAACTGACCTTTAGAAATTTTATATCAGTCTTCATTCTCAAGTACAGTGTATGTGAGTACTAATTTCTGAAGTTAGTACTGAACACAATATTAGCACTTTGAAAGCCTCTGCCCGTAAGTCAGAGACTGATTTTGAATCTTAGCTTTATTATGTAACAGGCCTGTACTGGTCATTAAGAAACATGCAAAAGTAAAACATGGATTCAATTCCTCGATCTAACTCTTGCTAGTTGAACTTCATACGTCTGAGTTATTTCATTTGCAAAATAAGTATAATTCTTGCACGCTAGATTTGTGATTGCTTAAAAAGGGAGAACAGAAAGCTGTCACACACAAAATACTTTTTTCCCTCTTCTTCTTACCTCTCTTTCTAGTGTATCTTAGAAAAACCATAAAAGCAATCATGTGCAGCAGATATTTTCCATCTGTAAAAATTTAAATCAGGAAACATATTTTGAAAACCTACACTATCCAAGATGTTCTACTAGAATGTTGTGATTAGTTAAACACTGTTCTTGCTTTCATGGAAGGATGAAAGGAAACTAATTTAAAATAATATAAGCGTGGTAAATATTTTGCCAGGCATTTTATACATACTTAGTCAAATCAATTTATTCTTTGCAGAAACCCCATTTTCCCTGTGAAAATAACTCCAATAAGTTCTATGTCCACAGTGAAAGATCTAGTAAGTAGCTGAATCAAGATTCAACCATAGGGCTATTATTGATCCCAACCAGGCTGTCACTACAACATTAAACAATCTGGAATCTATAATGTGTCCTGTTTGGTAGTTTATTCTGCAAATCCTTGCAGGGCATGTTAAGGAAAAACACTCTACCAAATTTTCAAAATAAAGAATGAATCGGTAGAATTTAGAAAGAGCGCTTCAGTTTATGGGCTTATAAGTAGTGTTTTCAATTGACTTTGTTCATATGCATGACTTTATAAAAATGATGTTGTAGGATATAGCCCATGCAACTAGATTAGTGAAAACATTTACAAACATAATAATTGGAAAGAGAGAGATATATAATCTTTATTTGGGTTGATTGCATATCTGAGAAAATCAATATAAATATTATTACATACAATAATGGAACCAAATACCATATTTACAAACAAACAAATATGATAAATTTATTCTGGAAAAACTTGAACAAATGTACATAAAGGCACAAAACTTTACTAAAACAAATTGAAAAATTTATCATGCTTTGGGATAAAAAGACTCATTGTCATGAAGATAAATGCTCCCCCCAAGATAATTTATAAATTTAAGACAATCTCAATAAAAATATCAATAGATATCATCCTCTTGGGGTTAAAACACTGGTTACAAAGTTCAACTTAAAACAGTAAACAAACAAAAATGGCCAGCTTTACCCTTAAAAAAGGAAATGTGGGTATAAAACGAATTTAATCAAATCAGTGAATACTGGCACATGTATAGACAGATAATCCAATGGAACAGAATAGAAAGTCTAGAAATACATCCAAGTGCTTGTGACAATTTAGTATATGATAAAGATGGCACCTCAAATTAGATGGATTTTTTAGTAAGTCATGTTGGGACAACCGGGTAGCCATACGATACCTATTTATATATAAAAATGTAATGGGTCTCATTCACGTAGTAAATCAGTATAATATCCATATATATCAGAGATCTTTAAGTATAAAAATGTGAACTCGGACAAGTAGAAGAAAATAAAGGTGAATTCATTTCTGTCTTGTGAAAGGAGAAAAATATCTTCCTAAGAATTACCCAAAATCAAGAAGCCATTAAAAACACTAATAAATTCAACTATATTTTTTAGAAAGTGTTTACATAAAAACAAACGAACAAAATCAAAGTTGAAAGAAAAATGACACAGGAAAAAAAAAATATTTGCAACTTACATCAGACAGAGAGACAGAGATCACAAAAATCCCAAAACAAGATCAACCAGCTCATATGAAATTGGAAAGATTATATGAAAAGATACTTCAAAGTAGAAGTATAAATGGCCAATAAACATATGATAAATGCTCAACCTCATTTATAAGATGAGAAAAGCAGATTTAAACTAGATTGACATTTCACCAAAGCTTTGACATCATACTCAATTGGAAGAGCAATGGATCAACTGACACTTTCATGGATGGCTGGTGGAAATGCAAAATGGTGCATATTTGGAAAAATACCGACCATATCTAGCAAAATCATATACACAATTTCTTTTGGACTGAATGATCTCAATTTTAGAAATTTATTTCACTGGTAGAAGTAAGAAATTACTTAGATGCAAGATTATTCTTTGTGACATTATTTTTAAAAGTAAGAGACTTGGAGCACCTGCCTGGCCCAGCTGGCAGAGCACGTCACTCTTGATCTCAGGATTGTAAATTCAAGCCCTACATTGGGTGTAGAAATTACATAAAAATAAATTTTAAAATAAATAAATAAAAATAAAAGCAAGAGATTCAATACAATCCAAATACCCTTCAAGGAGGTGCTGATTGAATGAACTATAGTACATTAATATAATATCAACTAATATGCTTTTGAGAAAAAACTATGGTTTTCAAACATAGCCTGGGTACGAGATGATATCAAGGAATTATTGACAATTTTGTAAGATTATAACCATGACATAATTGTTATATAAGAAAATTTCCTTTTTTAAGCAGTTGATGCATATTGATATATATATAGATGAAATCACATGAGGCTTGTGATTTGCTCAAAAAATCATTATGGTAAACCAAAAATTTAACAATGGTTTAATACAACAGTCATGATAACCGGTGACCTACCTATATATGGGTAGTATGAGAATATGTTTTAAAGCGTATAGTAGTTGGGGCACCTGTGGCTTAGTTGGTCAAGCGTCCAACTCTTGATTTTGTCTCATGTCATGAATTCAATGAGAGCCAGCCCCACATCAAGCTCTGTACTGGATGTGGAACCTGCTAAAGATTCCCTCTCTCCCTCTCCCTTTGCCCACTTTTCCCCATCCCCCCACCTTGTCTCTTCTCTCTCTAAAATAAATAAATAAATAGATAGATAAATAAATAAGATGGATAGATAAGTAAAAACAACATTACAGCTATTTGCAAAATATATAAGCATCATACACCAGTGTTGAATATATTGTTAAAGAGCATTCTATCATTTCAAGTTTTAAAATGCTAAGGCATAAAACAACAGAGATCGCACAATGCTCAACCATGTAGCAAGACTCATAGAATTCCATCCAAGAAAATCTTTAACCATTTGTTCCATGCACGCTCTGTTCTGATATCTGAGTTAAGTAATTATCCAGCCTCTATTTATACATCACTAGCAACAGAGAACTCACTATCTTAAGAGGTGGCTCCACCTAGAAACAGCTCTTTAAAACAGTAACTTCCTTTTAGAGGTCCAAAGAGCCTTTTCATGATTTTAAGTTTTAGAGTAAGCTCTTGTGTCCCTAGAGACACAAATACAGTCCATAAGGAGAGAGGATAAGAACTAGAGAAAGGAAAGGGCAAAAGTGAGTATCGGTAAACCCAAATCAGGACCCCATCCCAGGGACCCAATCCATAGTCCTCATTCAAAGGGCTCGCCACTTTCAGTTCCAGCAAAATGACTCGGATCCCAGTCACAAAATTCTGGTACCAGTGGCATATTATTAGTGACATGCTATTGACTACTTGGCTTGTATCCAAACATAGATCAACCACCCGGTTTCTCTTTCTTCCTCTCTCTTCCCACAGACTCAGGTAAAAGTGTGGGTGTGAGGGAAAAGGGAATAAGGTGGAGTGTGACCACACCCAAGGTGTTAGTGTTGACATCAAGGCAGATTGAGAGCCTCCTCTGGGGGCCCCAGTCTGAGCTCCCACCCCATGCTACCATGTAAATTTGAAAGAAACCTTATGACTCTTGAATCATATCTTCACTAACATTTATTGGCTATTTATTGTGTGTTAAGTGCATTAACATATTTATAACACTCATAAGAACATTATGGATGGTGTCTTATTTTGCTCATTTTACAGATAAGGAGACAAAGAAAATTTAAATTATTTGCCCAAAAAAACATATTAGTAAAGAGTCAGAATTCAAGTCCTGGTTTTTAAGACTTCAAGTCTATAAACGTGTTCCATGACCTATAAAGTCAGATATAAAGATGAAGTCCCAATTCTAGATATGATAGAACTATTTCACATGTCTAAATGACTCTCTTATTATTCATAATAGATTTTATATTTATTTGAAAGAGCTCAAATCCAAATCTGAACTTTGACATGCAGAACATTGTCTTGACTTCTCATGCTTGAACTTAGGGTCAGCTAAGTAGGGTTCTACACAATCACACCATCTCCCGCCTAGACATGTGGTACCAACCTTTTGGTCCCAAGTTTTGGTCACTACACTTATTCTCATTAAATTTTGTCTAATTTTATTCAGCCTACTGATTAGTCGACCATGTCCTTTAAGGCTTTGGTATTTCATATTATGAAATGTTTTCTAATTTCCCCCATTTCTGAACTCTGCAGTTTTGATTTCCCCAAATTTTCAATATTTCCCTTCAATGTCAAATGGCATTGATGGAGCTGAAGACAGATCCTTCTAACATACCACTGGAGATCACATTACAGTTGGACCTCAATTCCTTCCAACACGCTGTGAGGACAACATTCAGTCTCCTAACTGTGGGAACATCATACATGCTTCTCTCTGTTTACAGACACTTCCAGAAAGGACTTGTGCAAGGATGTGTACCTCACTGAAACCTGTCTATATTATGACTACCAAGGTAGCTTGGGGTAGAAGGAGCAGAGGCCCTCTGTGACCATGCTTAGAAAATTCGTATTGACTCTACAACTGGTTCCAGAACCTTCATCACTATCAGCAGCAATTTTCTTGTTTGTGAAGTTCTCCTCCCTACTTTCAGGGGAAGAAGGACAGGGGTCCCTTTTCTTCTTCCTGTTTCCTGATCCCCCATTCCTCAAAGACCGGGGACCATTGCACCACAGAATCAGTTCAAATTTGTCTCAGAGCTCTTCACATCATGACAACTTCTTCTTTTCATCCTCCTGGAATCACAGTAGTTGTTTTTCCTTCAGTGAGGAAATTGTTCTCCTTCCACTTCACTCACGTCACACAAGTTGACTCCAAAACTCTTCACAGAGAGTGCAGGTGTGAAACAGCACTTGACAATGGCTGTGATTCCTTTGTGTCTACTGAAGCTAACACTATATGGGCTGTAGCTCCCTATTCTAGCTATGGATGGAAACAAGCTGGGGTTCAAGGGAGATTATCCTTGTCCTCTACTCTTCTTCCTGAGCTCATTTAGAGTTTCAGCCAACCAGACATTTTTTTCTGTCAGATTTTGTCACCCCATTTTTTTGAAGAATTCTGCCTGAAAACCTGCGCTCATCATACAGCTTCCTCTGTTACTCTCCCTTAGGAAGGTGCCCCATCTTTCCTTCTTCACAAGATAGTGAATTTCTCATGCTTCTCTGTTGATCAAATCAAAACAAGTTATGCATTACCAGATAAAGATCATATTTATGATATCTTTACTACTACACTGGTTTACTAAAAAAAAAAAAAAGGTGGCTTATGCCATGCGCATCATATTCAGTCATTTTTTAGCAAGCCTTAAATGTGATCCAGACGCATTGATAGCACTGATGATGCAATAATGAATGAAATGGGTTCTGTCCCCAGCAAGTGAAACCTCCCAATCTATTGTGCACATTACTAAAGATGGAGAAAGACTGGATACAAATAATAACGCTAATAAACACATACTGGAAATATAGAAGATCAAAACTAGCATAGTAGAAATCTTTCATTGATTAAAAATGTTCAGTTTATTATTTTAATTCTTCTGTTAGAAAGCCAATATAGGGTAGTGATTCAGATGCTCAGCTTTGAAATTGCTTGCTACTCAAACACTTCCACTTACTACCTCTGTGACCTCGGGGAAGCTAATTACCTCTCTGGTGCTCAGTCTCTTAGACTATAAACACCCCATGAGAGTATTGTGAGACTTAAGAGGGTGACGCATGTGCAGTGAGTGCCCAGGGAAACACCAGCAATATTCACAGCAATGGCTTCCTTGGACTCAGCACTTACCTGAGACAAGTCCAACGCTATTCTAAGATCTTTACATGTATCTACTCGTGTGATCCTCATAATTACCCTTCAAGTTAGTGCCAAAACTCCTCATGTTCCAGGTCACTCTCTCATGATCACTGTCTCAGGTTAAGTGGTGATGTCAGGGCACGAACTCAAGCAGATTGATTCTAGAGTCCTTGGATTAACCACACAGCTGTGTGGACAGTAGCTTCAGTCATTTATGATAAAAACAAAACAATGAAGTGGTGTGAGTCCCCTTACTCCTCCTCATCCATTCCTCTCATAAACAACTTTAACCCAGTGGCTAATGGAGAGTTTCTGCCTCACAAGTAGGTGGCTTCGGTTCATTTGTGGTGTGGATGAAAGTTTGTATGGCTTGGTTCCTCCAAGATCCCAAAAAATCACTGTTCTTGCTGGTGGTCGGAGCACAGGACTGTTGGGTATAAGAAAGTTCAGAGAGCATTTTCCCTTTTCTCTAGCTAGAAGCTGGCAGAACAATTGTTGCCCAAAACTCAAGATGGTTAACGAGTTTGCATAGAGTGCCATGGTTTTAACAATGAAGCTGTACTCTACCTCCCAAGTAATTAGATTAAAAATAAGAGCCAATTCTTTCTACTTCTGATACATAATCAGACCGAGCCAATGACAGCCACACATTTTTTTAAAGATTTTGTTTATTTATTTGACAGAGAAAGATATCACAACTAGGCAGAGAGGCAGGCAGAGAGGGGGGAGTGGGGAAGCAGGCTCCCTGCTAAGCTGGGATCGATGCCGGGCTCGATCCCAGGACCCTGAGATCATGACCTGATCTGAAGGCAGAGGCTTTAACCCACTGAGCCCCCCAGCTACTCCGACAGCCACCCATCTTGATAACAATCCCAAAACATTCTAGTAAATGGACCTGAGAATACCTATAGTTGGTGTGCTGGTTAGTTTCTTTTATTTTATTATTATGTTCAGTTAGCCAGCATATGGTATATAGTATATCATTAGTTTTTGACGCAATGTTCAATGATTCATTAGTTGCATATAACGCCCAGTTCTCATCACAACACTTGCCCTCCTGAACACTCATCACTCAGTTACCCCGTCCCCCTACCCCCCTCCCTTCTATAATCACCCTCAGTTTGTTTCCCAGAGTCCAGAATCTCTCATAGTTAGTTTCATGTGTCACCCTGGCTAAGCTATAGTACACAGTTTTGCAATTGAACCGTACACTAGTTGTGCTGTGATTAACATCAAAAATCAGTTCGTTTTTTTAAAGATTTTATTTATTTATTTGAGAGAGAGAGAGAGAGAGAGTAAGCAGAAGGGAGAGAGAATCTGAAGCAGACTCCGCTCTGAGCATAGAGCCCAATGCGAGACTTATCCCACAACCGCAAGATCATGACCTGAGCTGAAAGCAAGAGTTGACCTGAGCTTAACCAACTGAGCCACCCCGACACCCCCACAATCAGTTAATTTTAAGTACAGGAGATTATCCTCACTAATTGAAGTGAGCCTCATGCAGTCAATTGAAAGTCCTTAAGATCAAAATGGGGGTTTCCCTAAGAAAAAAGAAAACCAGCCTGTGCATTGCTGCCATTGGCTCCTGCCTGAGAATTTCTAGATTGCTGGCCTCCTCTATTGTGTCAGATTTGCCCAGACAACTCTCACAATCAGATACTCCAGTTCCTTGCACTAAAGTTTTACTCTGCCTCTCTCTTTTCTGTCTGTCCATCTATCATCTACCTGTCTATCTATCTATCTATCATCTATCTATTTATCTATGTCTCTATCTATATTGGTAGCTATCTGTCTGTCATATATCTATCATCCATCTATCACCTATCCATCTATCTATATTAGTATCTATCTATTGATCAATTGATTTATATAGGTATCTATCCATCTATCTATGTATCTATCTATCTCATTATCTATCTTCTATCTCTATCTATCTGATATATGGGTTCATTTCTCTGGTAGAATCCCTAGCTCCGACAGTGGGTATCTAAAAGCACCAAACACTCTCACCAAGGGTACATACATGTCTGTACCAGTCTGTCGGGATTTTTCTCCCACCCAGATCTTGCACAATTGATTCATGCCTCAGAACAGAAGAGTGATAAAATAGTGATCTTTCAAAATAGAATTCTGGAGGTGCCCCATCACCTTCCACTTGTGGATTAGTCAGTTGCCATGGAAACCTGCTGTAGGTCCTCAACAACCTGCAGCTGCAGGTTCCCAAACCCTGACTCCATCACAATAGGCAGGCAGATGGGAGCCTGCATTGTACGCGCTCTTGCAGATGCAGAGTTGCAAGGCTGGGAGAAACGGGAAAGTGACGCTAAATGGCAGAAGGTGGTCAGGAATGGAGGAAATGAGGAGTTGATGATGTCTAAACAAAATGTTTATGAAAGTATAGACACCACTTTTGTTTTCAGCATTGTTCTCATTTTGTTTTCTGGTGCCCTGCTAAGAGGGGACCAGAGGACAGACTAAAACAGTGACCCGGGTACCTCTTGGCATTGCTGGCCGCCAGCTAAATGTGCTTCTGATGCCTTCCTGAGTGTTCATAGCTCCTCAAGAGTGTTCTTTATCTCGTCCATTTATATGCACGGCAATATTTCAAATTTCTAATCAGATTTGAAAGCTACTCTGAGAAATCTGACCTGAGATGTTTTATTAATGATTGGAGGTGGTCCCTTTGCCCATTCTTTAATTTTCACTAGCAATTACCTAAATTGGTCCCCACCTCCCAAAAGAAAAATAAATTTCTGCCTGTGCCTTTGTGCAATGATGTATTGCAAATAGAAAAACATGTACAATGATTGCACAATTACAAATGTACCTCACTATATAGGGAGTGTATATGTCAATGTAATATATGTACATAAATGTATATATTCACATTCAATTATTGGACATTTAGGTAGTTTTTCATATGTATTTCTAATGTTTGAATTCCCTTCAAATGTTTCTCCAGTTTAGCCAGGAAAATCCAGGAGAAAAAAAATCACAACCAAAATTGTGAGTGTTAAGTGAAACGAATATACTCATTTATAAATTTAATACACAGTTGGTAGAGGTGCATGGGATTAAGAAAAGAAACTTCATTTATTCTTAAAATTTATTTTGGATGAGGCCTGAATCTCAAGATGTACTGTAGCTGCTGTTAAAAAGGAACCAGAGCACCGAAATCATTTTTATTCCTATGTACTCCATCATCTGTTTTGCTTGGTTACTTTAAATTTCTATATTTAAAGATCGATGTTTTATACCTAGTAGTTTAAAAATATTTGAGAATCACACTTTTTTTTTAAATTTGTTTTGTTTTGTTTTGTTGTTTTCTTTTTTTTTCTTTTTTTTTTTTTGTTTTTTTTTGTTTTTTTTCTCCCCAAATTTGTTTATTTTAATTTTTCAGTGTTACAAGATTGATTGTTCATGCACCACACCCAGTGCTCCATGCAGTACGTGCCCCTCTCGATACCCACCACCAGGCTCACCCCCCCCACCCCCTCCCCTCCCAAACCCTCAGTTTGTTGCTCAGAGTCCACAGTCTCAAGAATCACACTTTTTTAAAGGTTTTTTTTTTATTTATTTGAAAGAGAACACAAGCAGGGGAGGGGCAGAGGGAGAGGGAGAAGGAGACTCCCCACTGAGCAAAGAGCCCAGGGCAGGCGCTCAATCCCAGGATTGAATCACAACATGAGCTGAAGACAGAGGCTTAAGGGATTGAGCCACCCATGTGTCCTGAGATTCACAATTTAAAACCTCACTTAAATAGTTTCCTTTCTGGAACACAAACACAATTTTCCATAACTAAAATATAAATTTCCTTTTCATTAGCATGTTTTATCGCCATTTAAAACCATAGCTGGAATACAATGAGATTCCATACTTTTAAAAACATGACTCAGCCGTTTCTAAAGTTTTAAGCCTCATCAAGATAAAAATGACTATATAGGGATGCCTGGGTAGCTCAGTCATTTAAGCGTCTGCCTTTAGCTCAGGTCATGATCTCAGGGTCCTGAGATTGAGCCCCGCATCAGGGTCCACACTCAGCTTGTCCATCTGCCCCTCCCCTACTCATGCTCTCTCTCTCTCCCTTTCTCTCTCCCCCTCTCTCCCTCTCTCAAATAAACAAAATCTTTAAGAAATATATATTTTTTAAAAAATGACTATATAATGTAACATTGTTAGGTCCCAGATGAAGAACCAAATATTTTGTGTTTGATCAGTTAAACCTTCCAGAAGATTTAGAAGTCTTCGAATATTGAATTAATATTGGATCTTTTCCAACTGGGGGGCTTTGAAATTGCTTTCAGTGATGTATAAAATGGACCCTAATAGCCAATTAAGAAGTAGGGACTTAATTCAGCACTCATAGATTATTTACAAGTTAAACCACATGTGTTAGATCACAGATACTATTTCAATATTATTTAAATCTTACAACAAATAATAACTGCAAGGTTTATTTGTTTACATTTCACAATATTTAAGATGCAATTTAAGTTGGGTTATGGTGTGGTTGACCTTACTCTCCAGTTCACACAGCACATCCCAGTTTAGCTTGCTGTCCAGAAGTAATGATCACTCCCCCTTTCACCCTCAGAAGTGTGCCCATTAAAATGCAAACTGGTGCAGCCACTGTGGAAAACACTATGGAATTTCTTCAAAAAATTAAAAATAGAAATACTATGGGATCCATTTATTTCCACTACTAAATATTTACTCAAAGAAAATGAAAACACTAGTTCAAAGAGATATATGTACTCCTATGTATATTTCAGCGTTATTTATAATAGCCAAGGTATGGAAGCAACCCAAGTGTCCACTGAGAGCCAAATGGATAAAATGGATAAAGAAGTGGTATATAGGGCGCCTGGGTGGCTCAGTTGGTTGAGCAACTACCTTCAGTCAGGTCATGATCCTTGAGTTCCGGGATCGAGTCCCACATTGGGCTCCCAGCTCCACGGGGAGTCTGCTTCTTCCTCTAACCTTCTCTCCTCTCATGCTCTCTCTCACTTTCTCTGTGTCTCAAATAAATAAGTAAAATATTTAAAAAAAAAGAAGTGATATATATATAAATATATATTTTATATATATATAAATATATATATATATATATATATATATATACCATGGAATATTACTCAGCCCTAAAAAATGAAATCTTGCCATTTGCAACAATATGGGACCTAGACAGCATTATGCTAAGTGAAATAAATGAGACAAAAACAAACACCAGATGATTTCACTTATATGTGGGATCTAAAGGGAAAAAAAGAATAAACAAACAAAAAGCAGAAACACACCCATAAATACAGAGAACATGATGGTTGCCAGAGTGCAGGGCGGGTAGGGGAAAGAGAGTGGAAGATACAGGCTTCTCGTTATGGAATAAAAAGTCACAGGGATGAAAGATATAGCTTAGAAAATATAATCAATGATATTTTATTAGTGTTCTATGGTGAGAGATGGTAGCTACCTTGTGGTGAACATAGTACAACATCTACACTTGTCAAATCACTATGTTGTACACCTGAAACTAATATAACATTGTATGTCAACTGTACTTCGATTATTTTTTAAAGATTTTATTTATTTATTTGACAGAGACAGATCACAAATAGGCAGAGAGGCAGGCAGAGGGAGAGGAGGAAGCAGACTCCCTGATGAACAAAGATCCCAATGCGGGGCTCAATCCGAGGACCCTGAAATCATGACCTGAGCTGAAGGAAGAGGCTTTAACCCACTGAGCCACCCAGGTACCCCACATACTTTGATTTTTTAAAAAAAAAGTCCTACTAAAGAATTTTTTAAGAGTGTGCCCACTAGGGTGATAAATTAACTGTCAAACGACAGTTTGGCTTTCCTAGTCAAACGACATTGTAACATATGCCAAAATTATACAAGTAGGTGTGGTAGGAAGGATAGGTTAAATTTCCATTGCTTCTGTGGTTAATTCTCTTGCTGCTTTCGTGGAACTGATGGGATATTCAGAAAAACTGCTATAGTCCAAAAATAAAGCCTTTAAAAATTTTTCCAAGGTAGAGTATGCGCTAGTCACATTCACTGAACATGACAACAAGAAACTAATATCAAAATTTTAAATAAAGGCCCCATCTGCTAAATATTACAAAGTATTTTTTTATTTTTTAAGTAGGCTTCAAGCATCTAACATGGAGCTCAAACTCATGACCCTGAAATCAAGAGTCACATGCTCTACTGACTAAGCCAGCCAGGTGCCCCAGAAAGTATATTTAAAAAAATAATAATTTCTGGATCATAGTGGAATTCAAGCTAGCAATAGGGAATAGTGATAACATGCATAGTAATAAACAGACTATTAAAGATGCAATTCTCCCCACATTTAGAGTGAATTTCATATCCAAATGTTTTCATTATTAAATAGATAAATAAATAGATGATTTGATTATAATACTGTGCTGAGATCAACAATGTGTCTAAAGAAAGCAAGAGGAAATTTATAAGAATACAAAAAAAATGAAATAAAAAAATTTTAAATGACAAATTCAGGAAATAGTTTGTTTTCTCTCTTAAAATACCAACCAAAGGAGATATTTTGGTCACAAAAAAGTAAGAGAAAGGAGATGATGTACAAATATAATAACAAGAAATGGAAAATAATCCCACGTACTAAGACCATTTTATAGTAAGAGACAACCATGTGTAATTCTCTCTTAAAAGAAATGGAAATGTTGGGGCACCTGGGTGGCCCAGTCAGTTAAGCGTCTGCCTTCCACTCAGGTCATGATCTCAGGGTCCTGGGATCAAATCCCTTGTCAGGCTCCCTCCTCAGCAGGGAGTCTATTTTCCCTCTGCCTCTGCCCCTCTGCCTGCTTGTGCTCTCTCTCTCCCTCTCAAATAAATAAATAAAATCTTTTAAAAAATATGGAAATGCGAACATCATAAAAATTTACATGGGGAAAAATAAATGTCAAAATTTGACTAAACAGGATAAAACAGAAACATAAATATGCCAATAATATTTTTTTAAAAAGTCAAAGGTCCGTCTCTAAAGCTCAAATTAAGTTTTTGGTGGTTGTTTTTTTGTTGTTGTTGTTCTGTTTGTTTATTTTTTATTTTGTTTTGTTTTGTTTTGGGTTTTGTGAGGTGTTTTTTTTTTTCCCCTCCAAACCTTTAGGGCCTCAGAGTTCACATCATGGTCTTGCCTCTGTAAATTTGTCCAGAGCATATGAAAATGAAAATCTCCCTCTTCTATTTTCTTTTTTTTTCTCCCCAAATATGTTTATTTTAATTTTTCAGTGTTACAAGATTGATTGTTCATGCACCACACCCAGTGCTCCATGCAATACGTGCCCTTCTCAATACCCACCACCAGGCTCGCCCACCCCCCCACCCCCTCCCCTCCAAAACCCTCAGTTTGTTGCTCAGAGTCCAGTATCTCATGGTTCATCACCCCCTCCGATTCCCCCCCATTCACCCTTCCCTTCCTTCTCACAATGCCCTCCATGATTTTCTTTATGCTCCACACATAAGTGAGGCCATAAGATAATTGACTCTCTCCGCTTGACTTATTTCCCTCCGCATAATCTCTCCTAGTCCTTTCCATGTTGATACAAAAGTTGGATATTCATCCTTTCTGATGGAGGCATAATATTCCATTGTATAGATGTACCACATCTTGCTTATCCACTCATCTGTTGAAGGGCATTTTGGTTCTTTCCACAGTTTGGCTATTGTGGCCATTGCTGCTATGAACATTGGGGTTCATGTGGTCCTTCTTTGTACTGCATCTGCTTCTTTGGGGTAAACACCGAGTAGTGCAATTGCAGGGTCATAGGGTAGCTGTATATTTAATTTCCTGAGGAATCTCCATGGGAACACAACCCTAATATCGAAGACAGCAGTAGTCCTCCACATGAAAATTCTAAAATACGTCAGTCCTTCTAATCAGTACACCCGGATTTATTAGGGCTCATTAGATAAACGTGGAGATGAGTCAAAATTAGAGACCTCGGTTAAAAAATTCATTATATTTAAAGAAGAAATCCCATGTGGGAATTTTGACATATGCCAGTAAGTTATTTTGTGAAAGTCCTCATTTCGTTTCCAATTTGAGAAAGAAAAACTATTCATTACCAACATCAAACACAGATATTACAAAATATCCTACAGAATTTCTCTCTGAAACCACCCACAATCTTTATGCCTAATGGTAACACGTGAAGAATATTCTCATTAAAATCAAGAGACCCATTGAAGACGTATGTACAGGAAGGGAGGACCAAAAAAAAAAGGTACCACGAAGTTGATGGTTATTTCAGAGTGGTGAGTTTTTTAGACGATATTCATTTTAGATGATATTCCTTTTAGATGATATTCATTTCTCCTGATTATTATATTTTCCAAATATGTTCTAGTGACCGAGTTTTAATCTTATAATGATATAATAAGCAAACTTTAATAATAACATAAGTACATTTTAAAAGAAAAACATAAAGTTAAGTATATAAAATAAAAGCTAATATAAAGATGTGTGCCAAGGAATTGCCTATAGAAAAGTTTTGTTTTTTCCTCCAGGCAGGGCTGGTGGTCACTGGGTTCCCACCAGCACAACCAGATAGGTTTTGAAAATAGCAAAATGTTTTTGTATTAAGGGAAAGGCCTGTTTCCCATTCCCCGAATTCCCCTGACCAGTGCTCAGGCAACTAGCTTTTCCCCTTCCCTAGACCACCAGCCTACATCAGCGATTTAAGATACTTGCCCAGACACTGCTATCCCCTTACTGCTTGTTAAATACTTTGAACATCATTCCAGTCCAGGAACAAAGCACATAATTGGCTGCAAATTCTACAATAGTCTTGCAATTGCGTGGCATAAAAGTGGGGCATGCCCAGGATTTTTAGATAAAATGCAAGCCAATTGTCCAATTGTTCAGCAGAAACTGTATTCCTAATATGAGAAAAGAAATCATCATTGCGGTCTTCATCCCCACCGAGACTCATCGCACAGACACATAGCACCCTGGTGATAAAATCAGCAAGGACCTCAACCGCATCCCTGCTCTACGTTCATGGGAATTATCAGGGGCCCGTGACTTCCAGCACCCAAGTAAGGTACAAGTCAATATTAGTGCACCCCATCCTGATGGTCTGTCTCATGTCAGGGGACCCTGATGTTACACACAGGGAAGTCAGGCTTTGAAAGATTACAGAGTATCTTATTTCTGGCCCCATGCTACTATTTATCATATAAGACTTATTGAGCATTTACTCCTGTTCTTTATATACCTCATCTCTTGAACCTCCAACCGTACTCTGCGACAGGTATTATCAGGAACTACTTTATCCTTCATACAGAAGACATTACGTAGTTCATCCATCCTCAGACAGCTACCAAAGGTCAGGAGCAACATTCAAAACAAATTTGGTCTGACGGCCAAACTTTTAATGCTTTACTACTTCGGACTCCCTTTTTCTTGGTCACTCAGCCACCTGCTCGTCTGTGATTTAAATCTCCACCCAGCTCCTTGTCAAAGCCCAGCCCTCCTCCCCTCCCAGCTCCTGCTGCCTTCTCAAAACATCTTCAAGGCTAAGTCAAGGTCTTGGAGCTCCCCAGGTCGTACCCAGAGCAGTGAGCTCTCATCTCGGTTGTAAGACAGACCTCTGTGCCAATCGGTTCCCATTCAACTTCCCATTCAACCACCAGGTGGATACCTCCACGTGGTGAATTTCGAGGCCCCTGTGAATTGAGATGTATCGTAGAAAAGCCGACGCCTCTGGGAGGGCACGTCCCCGTCATGAATTAGCAAAGCATCTTCAGGAGAGGGTCTCCTGCCCATCTGACCTCAGCCACGCCAGCCGGGCTCCCGGTGCAGAGAACAGACCTTGCCTTATGTTCCCCTTTTATCGACAGTGTTTTCCTTTACGTTGACGTCAGCTCCCAGATTGCTTGCTGTGATGTGCTACACCTTTCATATTTTCTTTCCAGTCATAATATTGCTTCAGCCGTAACCTCGGCACTTTGAGGAATAATTGTCCCTGACAAGAGGGTGAATCACTGACAGAGAGTTGATAAGCATTACATACAGATGACAGAAGTCAGGACATATCGGATTACTGCTGTGAATATAATAAAAGAGAGACTAACCACTTTGGCAGCTCAAACACAAGCCATTTCATAACTCTCTAGTGGGGCTATTATCTTCCATTTACTGCCGCTGATAACCAGCTTGTGACTGTCTCTCCACAATCTAGCTTCAATTCACTTAACACGTTGCTGACCAGACATGGCGGGGGAGGCCGAGGTGATAATCAGGACTTTTTTTTTGGCATTTATTTTTAAAGTTTATCTTCTGCATCCCTCCTCCAGCCTGATAAGGCCCCCTCGTGAGGGAGCTGTAAGCCTCCTTGGAGGAGGCTGAGCGCGGCCACACCCCCTTTAATCTGTGACCCCTCCTTCTTTTGAAGAGGTTCTATCCAGAGCCGTAAGTGACAATCCGCTTTCTCCACTCCTGATACACCTGGGCCTAAAAGCCGGGTGCAATAAACGGCCAGGCTATTTTTGTATTTCAGGGCTCTGAGAAGATAAGATTATGATTTTTTTTTCCCTTAGCTAGTCTGAACCACCCAAACAGATCAAGAGCGGTGTTGTGTCAGTATAGACGGCAAGCCAGCAGCCCTGAGAGTGCTAAATACACCAGAAACGGGATGCAGAGGGCGTTTAAGAAACTGTAAGTGATCTTATTTCTAAATATATAAGAAGTAAATCTGTACGTCGGAATTGTGGACCGAAAAGTTAGAACAAAAAAGACAAAGAAAAAAAAAAAGAAAGGAAGAAAAGAAAAGAAAAGAAAAAGAGAGAGAGAGAAAGAAACTCTCAATTGGGACGGAATCTATTCCTGCAGGAAACTCTGCTGGTGTCAGAGTTGAATGAAAAACTCTATTCTGCAACATGCTCCTTCTTAAATAATGTTGCCTCCCAGCTTGTTCCCGACATCTCAGATCTCCTCTTCTTTGAATGGATACCCCTTTGAATGATACTTTTATTATCCTGATGTTGACATGAAACCAACTGTTTGTTGGTAGCCTACATTGTCAGATCCACTAGAAAAATTTGGGAAGGTGGGTCTCAAAATAATAATAATAATAATAATAATAATAATAATAATAAATTTTTAAAAAAAGGAGTGTGTGTCTCATGGCAGGAGCAGGCTCAGGAGTGAGCCAGGCTAACATTACAGAAAGGCAGACCTGGAAGAAATAGGATGCTATCTGAGCATCAGAAAATAAGAGTTGGCATATGAAAAATGTGCAGAGGGTTTGAAAAATCAGGTAGTTTAAGAAACCATTGGTATCAGGAACTCAGTATGTGAAGCTTGATTAGGAAATGGAGTGTCATTCAACAATTCCTTGAAAACAACCACCTGTGTTGGATACCAAACACTGGGTTAGAATCCAGTGGACCACAATGTACTGTTGGGCAGGTTGTGCACAGCCCAACTCCAGGGAGTATCACTCACAGAAAAGTCTATGCGAGCATGACATCCTTGTGTTGTACAGTGACAATCTACCCACACGACTATACTCAGTGGCTCTGGATGGAGGCACCACAAGCAAAAGCCACACTTTTGCATCCCACATTCTCCAGGATCTCTTTAGGGAATTCACATAACCTACAAACTCAGAGAATATGAGCCAAAGCCCAGTCGAAAAGTAGCCTCCATCCAGGAGCACCTGCGTGGCTTAGTCAGTTAAGAGTCTGGAGTCTGCCTTCAGCTCAGGTTCTGATCTCAGGGTCCTGGGATGGAACCCCATGTGGTGCTCCTTGTTCAGTGGGGAGTCTGTTTTTCCCTCTCCCTCGGCCCCTCCCCACCACTCATGTTCTGTCTTTCTCTCTCAAAAAAATAAATGAAATCTAAAGAAAAAAATAACCTCCAGGGTTAAATAGGGTTAAGCTGCAGCATGGATGTTTCAGCTCAGCCTTGGCAAGGCACTCACCATTTTGCACCCAGAGACCCCAAAAATGGCGATGCTGAGTCTGCCAATAAACTTCCCACTCTTACTTAGATGCTTAGTAGCTGGAGCAAGTACTCCCCACTCCCACTGATGGGTAAAGTTTTCTCTGTAGGTCCACCTGTGGGCAAGATAAATTAGACCAAGACTGACAACAATCGCTTCCAACTGGCGTGTGGTGGGAGACTTTCTGTTCTGTTAACCACAGAGCATCCTTTCTAAATTTGCTCTTGGGTCTTCTAGAAACCTGAATCAATGCAAGTTGGCCACTGTATGGTCAACACCAGGTTTTTCCCACACAATGCTTTGGGCTTCGGTGCAGGCAACAGCATATGGGACAGAGGAAGTGTCTGTGAAATACTTGTTTCTTTCCCTTGCAGGTTTCCGTACTGATAGCTGCATTCAGGTGAGCATTAAGAATAAGCTGTATGGCACGAACGCTTAGATCTCAGGCATCTAGATTCAAAATCCCAGGGCTAGGCTGCTGTAGCTCAGAATCATTCATCTCTGTAGTGAAAGGCTTACATTCTACAGCAGCATCTGGGGGCTCAGTTGCCAGTAGCTGGGTTCAGACCAGGAGAACAAGAAAACTGGAGGAAAAAAATAGGGACCACCAGGATGGCCCTGCCCAGCCTATGCCAATCACCAGATATGTCAACCTCAAAGCAGAGCCTCAGAGGTAAGAAAGATTATCTTTGTCTTAAGGATAAAATCACTTAGACTTCAGAATTGGCCAGGATCCCTCCATAAGTAAGTGGTGGATTCAGGATTGAGCCTGAATGCATCTGACCAAAACCAAGTGTGTTTGATTCCTGGGAGCTCACGTCTCTACAGGAACTGGAGTCTATCAGCTCCCCTTCTCCCATGCTGCCGCCTTCTAGGGAAGGTCCTTTTAGAGCAGGATATAGGACCAGCAACGCAGAGCAGAAATAGACATATAATTATCATCACCATACTATGCTAATTAAAGTCACCCAATAAAATTGTTTAATTTTTGATCATTAGGGAAAACATTTGTTTAGGGATGATTCAAGAAAGATACAATTTGTGAAATTAGCTTCAGACCTATTAAACCATAGAGCTATGATTTTCCAAAATAATTTTATGGTCATACAAATTACCGGCTCTTCTGTCTTTGAAAAATAATTCCTTCGTATACTTTAAAAGTTAGGAATTGGTTCTGTTTGGACTAAAGAAAGCCAAGAGTGAATTAAAATGACTCCTGGGATTATCTTTAGAAACGCTTACCTTACAAACTTTGGAATCAAATTCCATCAATCAAATATAAATGGATCAGAATGGAAATAGTTAATAGGATGGTCATTTTGCCCATAATTGTGAAAGATTTCTGCACTCTGAAAACCATTTTCTTAATTATTTTAAGTTAACACTTGTGTCCATAACAGGAGGAGGAGGGGAGGGGACATGTGTAATCTGAAACCCCAGATATGGTGCCTGGCCTGAATTGAGATAACATTAAAGATTTTATTGCTGATACATTATAAATTATTTCTATTACTGTGGTCCTGTGGGTATTACATTGTCAGTGCACTTTGCCTATTACCTCACTTAATGTTATTAACACACTTTGGGGTATAAAATTACAGTTTTATCATGGAAACCTTAAACACTTACATCCAAAGTACTGAATCGAGTTATTATCTTTAGTGACCAGACCCGTTTTATTGTCATTTTATCACTCATAAAATCTGAGATTCAATTTGATGTAACTATTAAGTAAAGCTTGGTCTGCATGAGTTTAAACCCAGCTGTAATATTAATATATTAATATATAAGATGACTTCATTTTATTAAAGGTGAGGTAACTTAGAAAACCTCTTTTAATGTCTTTCTGCTGCTAAGAAATTTAACCTGACCTGTTTGCACTTCTGTTTCACCAACATCGACAAAAATTTAAGATTATCTTCTTGGAGGATGTTGAGCGCTCTCTGTAACCTGCTTCTGGCCTTTATTAAATGCCTGGGACACATTAATCAGCCACAAAATGGCATTGCTCATCAAAGTGTCAAGAGGGGATGTCCAATATTAAAACAAAAAGCATTACGAATCCACCACGTTAAAGAAACACGGTCCACACTTGAGAAATTTGAAATAGAAGTGTGCAAGCACATTTCAATAGCTCCTAAGACAAGAGAATGGGAATTGGTGCCCCAAATCAAGCTATCTTTCAAAAAACAGAAAACAACAAGTAAGAACGAGGGTGTTTTCTACAGGGACCCTTTCTGGTCTTGACTCTAGGCCTTCGGGTTAGGAGGAGTTTTTGTCAGGTTGATTTCATTAGGGAAAAAAAAAAACAGCCTTGTTATGTTAAATGACATCTCGATATTGGTCAAAAACTCTTTTTAAAAGACATTCAAAATATGCTATCACCCATGGTAAGAAACCATACAAGAGAGACATGTTTTATGTTAAGTCTAAAACCCTGCTCTTCCCCCAATGCATCACCCCTAAGCGTTGGGTCCCACTACTGGAAATTACCAGTATGAGGACACACTGCAATTTTGTAGCCCTGAGGAGGCAGGATGGAGTAGAGCTTTTGGTTGACCAAATGTCTAGCATTCTGACCTTTAATTTCATTACCCGTAAAGTAGAAATAACACCTACCTCCCACAACGGCTGAGGGCTTTTATTATCGAAGTGTCTGGCCTATAGAAGGTGATCCGTAAGCAATCATTCAATCATTTTTTCTATTCCTGTGATATCCTATCAACATGAAATATGGCCCTTAGAAGATAGCAGGCCATTATAACTCTACACCTGGAATCCTAAATAGATGGAAAAGTAGCCAAAGGGTGAAGGGGTCCCTAATGCATAGTTGAGAGCAAAGGAAGAAATGGCCTTGCTCCAGAAGCGTCCAAAAAGCATCACATACTGGAAGCTGCATTTTTTTTAATACAAATCTCCTGCCAGTCGAGAAATCCTCTTATTATGTGAGTTAAAGACTTTTGGTCAACACAGAATCTTGTGGAGAAAGCTTGACACTTATTTAACAAGAGTCAGCCACAAACAGCACGGATTGTCCAGTAAAGTAAGAAAACAGAAAACTCCTTGAAATTGGACGAAAGCGTGATGCCAGCCATATCAAGCAGCTTCACAAGTGAGAAAAATGTTCTGGAAAGTAACATTGGAGAAGCAGATGAGCTTCATTGGACATGGATTAATAAAGGCAGACTGGTCTTCAGAGACCAGCAAATTCAGCTCCTGCCTTTCTACACAAGGAACTGGCTTGGAGCTTAGAAAGTTTTGGGAATTTGCCCAAAGTCACATAGCTCTTTGCTGAGAAGGCCAAGCCTATCCCCCAGGCTGCCTGATCCCCTGTGTGATATCTTCCCCTACACTGTGATGGTCTGGGAGGAGGTCCTTGGTCGCAAGGCAAGCTGGGAATCATTGGAGGCTGTCTTCAGAGTTTCAGCCTTTTCACTTTATGCCCATTGCTTGTAGTCAACATTGAAAAGCCCCTGCTGAATGATAGGTGGTATGTTGAACCGAACAACCAAGACTTCTTTCTTAGCTTGTTGTGTAGGAATGGCCAGGCACAAACAGTGGCTTCCTTTCACTTTGTGCATTCTGTTGTGCGTGAGAAAATATGCGTGTGTGTGTGTGTGTGTTCCTCTTGAGAAAATTCTATCTTTCATCTCCCAAGTTCTAAAATTTCGTTGTAATATATTTGGGTGGGTCTTCTGCCTCCTGTCCATTTTTTTTCCTTGAATTACATAAATTCCTTGGTGAGGCCATCTGTCTTAATTCTTTAGTGTGGATATATTCTTTTGCTGTTTTAAGAACCACATCACTCAAAAAAAAAAAAAAAAAAAAGAACCACATCACTCCATCCAATTGTCTTTACTTTTGAACTCTCATTAAAGGAAATAGAAACTTCTAGGTGTGTTCTCCACGTCTCTTAAATTTTTGTCCATATTTTTTTGCATCTGTTTATTCTTTTACACTATGTTCTCCTAGAAAGTCCTCAGAATGATCTTTGAGATCATTCATTTCTCTTCAACTGGGCCCTTCAGCCATACCTATTTAATGTTTTATTTTACTTTTGACAATCAAAGTTTAAATTTCTAAAACATCTGGATTATTGTCTTTTTATGGATGTATCATTTTTTATGTCTAAGAAATTAATTTAATATTGGTGAATTTATATAATATAGATTTATTTAAATATAATTAACACAAATTAATAAGTAATTTTTATATTATTCTAAATTACAATAATCAATGATATTCTTTTGAGGTCTTGTTCATTTGCTTAACTCTATTTACTCATAGTTCTTCTGCTTTCTTTCTATTCCATGATTCTATTCCATGATAATGCCCTTAGAGTTGATTCCTTCCTTTTACACACTTACAAAGCAAGGAATATGATCAAAGAAGAATAACTACCCTTCTTAACCCTCCAGTTCTATTTTTTCTTCTTTTTGATTTTGATTTATCCTTCCCTTACTTGAGTATACATATTTTACATATATTCATATTCCTCACATATGACAATGTCTAAGATAACTACCTGATAAATGCAAGAAACACTGTTCTTCAATTTGCTTTTTCTAACTTAACAAGAGATGTTGAAGATCAGCCATATGGGGCTGTGAAGATGTTTTCCATTTCATGTTACAGTGATGCCATATTCCACTGTGTGGATATACCGTAGGCTATTTAACTAGTTCCCCCCCAGATTTGAATCCTCTCTGTGACCTTGAGTGATGTAAAATTTATGAACCCTGTCCAGAAAGCAGCATCTAGCTGATAATAACTGCTCAGTAAATAGATGAAGAAACCCTGGTTAGACAACATTATCAGAATCAAAAAGAGAAGACATGTAAATAAATATAAAGAGCTTAGAACAATCACTGGAATACAATGAGTCCTTAATAAATGATAACTTGAAATTTTTGTTGTCTTGCTATTGTTTATTTTTTTACCTGTAGTCCTTTTTTTTCCCATATTTGTTTATTTTAATTTTTCAGTGTTACAAGATTGATTGTTCATGTCCTTAGTAACAAAAGAGTATTTACAGGGGCACATGGGTGGCTCATTTTGTTGAGTGTCTGACTCTCGATCTCAGCTTGGGTCTTGTTCTCAAGATTGTGAGTTCAGGCCCCACATTGGCCTCCATGCTGGGTATGGAGCCTACTTAAAAAAATAAATGGAGTGCCTGGGTGTCTCAGGTGGTTAAGCGTCTGCCTTTGGCTCAGGTCATGATCTCCGGGTCCTGGGATTGGGTCCCTTGTCTGGCTTCCTGCTCAGGGGAGTCTGCTTCTCTCTCTCTCCTTCTGCCCCTCCCCACCCTACTCATGTGTGCTCACTCTCTCTCTGTCTCAAATAAATAAATTTTTTTTTTAAAAAGAGTATTTACAGTAAGTAACTCAGTATGGCTTATACATTAGTGTGATTTTTTTTTGCCACCTTTGAGAAATTTCATTAGTTTTACAAAAACCACTCCACGTGGCAAAGCACTTTGTTAGAAAAAAACCATTAGGTGATCAGCTATGAGATCTGAGAGGCCCTTAATCTTCAGAAGGGTAATTCTATCCCTAGCTTAGAGTTGATGGGGAATTTAAACTAAATGGGTAAATCCAAACACCACACACACACACACACACACACATACACTAATAGCCGGATATTACATATTTCCTAATGGAAATACACACAACCAGCTAAGAAATATTTTCACCAATAATTTTCACCAAATAATTAAACCTGAATGCAAACATCCTCTGATCCAACCTCTTAACAGGAAATTCAGACATGAGAGAACAAAGATGAAATTACGAAAGTTCAGAATGTGGAAAACTTTACAGGGGGAAAAAAACTCAGGTTTGGAGAAATGTCAATTGCAAAGGAAAAATAGGTGGGGAGAAATCTATACTTTACAAGAGACTATACAACTCCCCATTTCCTGTCCCTACCGCCAGCCACTGGCAACAACCATTCTGCCTTGCTTCTATGTGTTTGACTATTTTACAAACTTTATATAAGCGGTATCATGCAGTATTTGTGCTTTTGTGATGGGTTTATTTCACTTAGCATAATGTCCTCAAGCTTCATCCATGTTGTTGCATGTTATACAAGATGATTAAGTTCTATTGCACACTATAGTTAATAATATCTTATTATTCTTAAAACTTATTAAGGGGGTAGATCTCATGCTAAGTGTTCTTACCACATTTAAAAAAAAAAGGAAAGAGACTATATGTATCTTTTTGAGGGGTACTTCTTGAACAAGCCAACTTCAAAAATTATGATACAATAAAAGATACAGGAACATTGATAGATATTTTTAAATTGTAAGAAATAATTATTGATTCCTTTAAGTGTTATAATAGTATTGTTTTTTATGTTTTTTAAAGAATCTTTATCTTTTAAAATGTATACGAAAACTAGTTAATGATAAATTAATTCAATTATTTCATGGAGTTGATGATTGGGCTTGTTTCCAATTCTGATATTTATCTCACAAATGGCCAGGTTTGTTTGCAGGTTTGTTAGAGTTGAAGTCCTCTAGGTAGACAAGCAGAATGGAAAGGGAAAGAGAAGGTCATCTAATTGGCTGGTTCTGAACTTCCTCTTATATCTGGGGTGGCAGCAGAATCATGGGGCTCATGACTGAACCATTCTCCAGTTGCTAGGTTGGTAACAGTGCTTTTTTCAGGGACTCACCAAATAGTTGTTAAATTACTTGTAAATTACTGATGAAATATGATTCATCAGAAACAGATGTGTTCCTCAGCTTTAGAATGACCTGATAACTTGCAGCTAATTCATTTCTAACTCATCCCAGAATCCTAGACACCCTCAGTGCTTTGACGCCATTGGTTTTATAATCCTCTCTGGCAAAAGTAGGTTGAATCCCGAACCTTTCATTGTATAGTTGTTTATGCACGTGATAATGTGCACTGCCGAAGATATCTGAAGCCAGCTCTCCAGGTGAATAATTTAGAAGGATCTTGACTTCTAAGAACCTCAGAATTAGGAATATTACTTAGTCACAATAACCACGTGCAGCCTTCACATTTGGCAAGATTGTTCCTTTCCATTTCCATGATTTAAGTCTTCCTTTTCTGTTTGAATCATATGATTGTATGGTCATCCCATCTTCTAAACTACCTCTAAACTCCCATGGAAGCAGACAACACAAATCATAAATAATTGTACTCTTGTCTACCTATGCAAACTTAATCAAGTCACTGATATTTGGATCACTGATCTTTGCAGCTTCTCATTTTTAAGAAGAAGGATTGGGATTCTTACTTATTGAATACGGAGGTATGCATATTCACTCAGCCTTCTTTTTCTCATCCATGGCCAATATTTTTAATCAACTACTACAGTCTCCCCCCTGACTCTGAATGCCATCCAACAACATTCAACTTAACACTACAGGCAGTCATCACTTATTTCGATATGCAATTTACTTCCTAGGTTGGTGGAGCACCACCATCTAGGGCATTGTGAAGGTCATGGCAAATAAAAAGGACTTAAAGAATCACTCATTGAGTTTTAAGTCGTGTACCCAGTAGTGGTATAGTGGTATACATTTCATTGTCTATAGCAAGTTACATGGCTACCTCTAACTTCTCACTATGAGGCTGGAAGGAAAGAGGGCAGAAAATATCGGATATGACATTCTATTTATACAAGCCTTTGTATTCTACAGACAATGTTTACATATATTCTTCCTTTCACTTTCCAAATTCCATAAAGTAAGAAAATGATATTATTATTCCCATTTTACAAAAGAGCAACTTAAGCCTTGGAGATCTAGCTCATTATTACAGACTAGTAAGTGGTGGACCTGGACCCAGATCAAGTCCAATTTATCTCCACTTCCTGTTTTTATTATCTCCAAATTCACTCACCGTTTCATAGGAGAGTAGCACAGAATGAAATTCATAACCGAACTTAATACGAAGATATAAAAGATAATAATAGAAGAATTTTGGATAATAACACCCATTTGCCTCTAGTTTGGTACAAAGATATTTTAAACCAATCGCTGTTTATAATGTTTACATACTTGACAAGCAATAATAGAAGTAAATACACAAATGATATAGAAATCACTATAAAAAGGTACAAAAACATTATGAATAAAAAACAAATGGTGTGGTTGAAATAAAGCTGTATTAGTCAGGAAAAGCTATAGGTTATGCTTCAGTAACAAACAACCCCAGAAATGTGCCTGGCCACAAAAAAGATTGATTTCTCACTCACCTGCCTGCTGTACATTCAGGAAACCTGAGTCTGAGCCATGGCTCTATCAATAACCAGTTTGGGGAAAGCCATATATTCATAAAAAAAGTATAGGCACAAGAATTGATCTGGGAATAAAATTACATTAGGTCTTCAACTGCCTTGAGACAGAAAAGAAGTGCAGGGACTATCTTTAAATGGCCAGGGTAAAAGTTAAGAAGCTTAGAGCAGTATTAGCCACAGATAAATGTAAGGCAGTGTGGGAAGGGCTGGTACAGTCTCTTCTCTAATCTCATAGAATTAGTGCATTTATTGAGCATTTGTTGTATGCAGGATACCATGGGGCATTTTAGAGACAGAAGACATAATTCTTGTTCTCAATGTGATGGTAATAACCCAGTCGCAGTATGATGTCAAGTATAAAGTCTGTCATGTTCTTATTTCCCATTAGTTTATTCAGAGCTTTACTTTAGTTGATTTGTTCAGCTGAAGGACAAAACAGACCTGGTCACAGATATTGAAACTGTAATATCCAAGTCGCACCCTCAAAGCCCAGGAGGACTCACTTTGCTATAGGATAGGCAAGAGATACCCATCTGGCAACTTTGAAATATGCTGTAGAACTGAGTACTTCAAAACAAAACAAAACAAAACCCAAGTCAAAGGAAGAAGTCCATTTTCTCACAAAAGTAGCAATTTTCAATTTTGGACTTTACAAGTCTAGATGAGGAGACAAGAGCTTCAGGGTGGGGAAGATTTACCATATTCACACTTCAAAGAAGCTGAAAGGCTGGGTTATAATATAATGTTCATTGAATGAATTCATTCATCAGCAAAAATCTCATTCAAGATTTCTGGTATACCAAACTTTGTGCCAAGAGCTGGATCTGTGAGGTTTAGCTCCCGAATTATGGTGGTTCCTCGCTGTAGGGCAGCCCTGCATGCATCAAGTGCCAGCTATCACGAACCATGTGCTGAAAGACAAGCACCCACTTGACTTTAGTTACATTCGGATGGTGTTGAGCTCAGTTACACTGGGGAGACTGAGGAAGCATTGCAGACAGTGGCTCTCAAAACACCAACAAAATTATTCAGTCTTGGATTCTCCTTCTCTGGTAAATCTCTTCAGATCCTTGGGGATCTTTATGAGCTTCCCATTAAGAAATCTTGAGCTCTCCGCCACATGGAAGATTTAACAGAGAAGATAGCACCCCGTTTTCAACTCAAGTTAACAATATTAACAGAGAGTCCATACAACAGCCCTAGCAATAAGATCAGTATATGAAAGTAACCAGTCCTGCACTGGTACACACACAAAACCCCCATAGCAACAGAGATGACAGCTTGGTAGCAGCAGCTGCTGCTTAATTGAAAACATTAGAAAAATATTACATTATATCTGTATTCCCTGTTTTTATGTTTATTTTCATCGCGAGTGAGAAAATAACCCAGGAAAAAATACAAAAGAAACATGACACAAAGATTCAAGACTGGTAATGGATGTTAATGGCAATGGATGAACTGTTGTTTGCAATTTAATTTTCTGGGGACTCATTCCATTTTTCTTGGGAATGTGCGGTATTTTTTGTGTGTTCCAAGGGCCAGAAATTCCACCCATGGTGTTGAATTTAGTCCCTGGTCAACCCTTTAAATTTGATTAACTGAGAGGAGAAACGGCATATGTGTGGGTCTTTGTGTGTGTCTGTGTTTGTGTTGGAGAAGCACATGCTTCTACATATAGACAATTAGATATGAGATCCATAAACACACTAATGGGAAGCTGGGAGTTTATGTTTTTGAACAACAACACAAGTCTAGCCCTGGGAGAGTGGCCCATTCACACCAAAGCCAACACCAATGTTTGGGGCCCAATTAGAAGAGGGTTAGTTAGAAAAAAGGCATACATATGTGGTTTTATGCAAGCAAATTACATTAAACAATAAACAAGTATGGAGACATTCATATCTCAAAATAGGAAAAGGGAACCCTAGATTTCATCTGGTCTCCCTATTTATTCATATCAAACACTTAAAACTTTACCTTGCTGACTCAGAAAGCCAGATAAAGAACAAGAGAGGAAGGTTTTTCTTGGGCAAGGATTTTTTTCCTCTTAAATCGTGCCAGAGGTAATAGTCCTAATGAATTTCATGGGCCCTAAACATTACTTGGCATGTAGTCAGGATCCATCTGGCCATTAGAAACCAGACAGCCCCATTTGCAAATGAGATTCTCAAATGCAGGCGATGCATTGAAGGTTCTCACTGCAAGATAAATATGGAATGTTCTGTTTTTTTAGCAGCGAACTCACAAAACAGGCATGTTGCAAACTCATAGGTGCAGAAGCTCTACCTTACAATTACAGTTGCTGTTTTCTTGCAGTAGAATTCAAATCTTTTCAAGGTTGACTACATCCGACAAAAGAAAAAAATTGCTATTCTGTCAGCTCCTTGAGGTCAAGAACTCCGTCTTACTTATTCTTACATTCGCTCTGGCACATAGTGAAAAGCCTTTCATGTAGTAGATACTCTACAAATAAACATGTCCATGAATCAGAAGTCAAAGTGATATGGTCCTGAAATATAAAATGAAATGGTAGCGAAGACATTTCTCAATTAATCAAAAATTCCAATACATTCTTTCATTGATTAATTTATGTCTTTATTCAGTTAATGTGTAATGAGCACCTACCCTGGGTCAACCAAAGTGCTGGGCTTACACTGTGATTTTTCCACCCAATTTGCATTGTTCTTTTAGGTGAAAGAGGCTGAGAAATCATTTTTCCTATATTAGGGACTCAAGTGTTCACATTATTTTTCAATAAACAAGTTAGTTATTAGGTCACAGGCTTTAGTAAACCTGCACAATGTTGGCAAACAGCATTTGAAAGGAAAAATGAACGTGTATTATTTACTTGAGGATTTTCTTTTTTCTTCCAAATTAAGATTGACTTTACTCCTTGAGTTGGCGAAGAGAGTGGAGATAAAAAGACCTTTCTCTTCCAATCTGGGAGCACGAAATGTTTTTCCATTTCTTTGGAACTTCCTCAATTTCTTTCATAATTTTTCTGTAGTTTTCAGAGTGCAGATCCTTAATCTCTTTGGTTAGTTTATCCCTAGCATTTAGTGGTTTGGGGTGCAATTGTAAATGGGATGATTCCTTAATTTCTCTTTCTTCTGCCTCATTGTTAGTGCATGGTGGGGGGATGGGGTAACTAGGTGATGGGCATTAAGGAGGGCACTTGAAGTAATGAGCACTGGGCGTTGTATGCAGCAGATGAACCACTGAATTCTACCTCTGAAACAAATGCACAGTATATGTTAATTAAATTGAATTTAAATAAAAAATTAGAAAGAAAATAAAAGATCACTGGAAGAGACAAAAGAGAGAAATTTCTTAACGTTTGCTAGCTAGCAACCCAGGCAAAATTATCATAAGAATCTCAACCTTTTAAATCACCTTAGAACGCTCAATTCGGTGATAGTATCAATATAGTTGATGTGCAGTAACTTGCTAAAGAGACCATAACCCTTCCTCTAATCATTAATGTCATCTTAACATATATATATATGTATATTTTTAATATTGCCTCATAGTTTTTAATGATTGTTTTCTGAACAAGAAAATATCTTATTTTAAATTGAAAGAGGTAGTTTCCCCATTTAGCTCTTCAAATGCCCAAGTTTCAGAAAATGGATTATATAACTAACTTCCAAGAAAACTGAACAACAGAATTACGAAGTGGCTAATTAAAACCCACTAAGGGGTTTGATAAGGCAATTGATAAGGTGTTATTAGGCTGATGATAACTCAAGGGTATATTGAAGGAGTACCATTAGGTACTCCTCATTCCCACCTCATTGTTGGTGGGAATTCGTCAATGAACTGACATATGCCCTTTCTAAGATACAAAGACAGTCATTAAATACAAATCCCAGAATTAACTTCAAAGACACACAGGGAAAACAAAATCTCTTTAATAACTTTATTACTGATTTATCATAAGAGAAGTTTGTTCCACCTTCATTCAGCTGACTCAGTGCTTCTGAGTGAGACCAATACAGGAATTCCTGCTTTTCAAAAGTTTGCATTATGCCACATTGCTTTCATGAAAGACCTACATTGGCACCTATTTCTCTAACAGAAAGAAATCTAAAGAGGATTTTTACAGAAAGCAAAAATAATGTGCACCCTTTGTTTTGCAGTGAGCGGTTTTAAACAGCACACACCCCCTAGCAGGGACAGTGGCCCTGCCACACTTTGTCCCCACTCCTTTCCAGAAAAACCACACTCAGCATCTCAGCATCAAGCCATCGGAGCTTTGAACTGTGTCTTTGGGCATCTTATCTTGATTTATTTTGTGCATCCATTAGCAAGATAAGCCCTAAGCTCTCAGAAAAGCCTAAGCAAGTTTAGTTTTAGGGAGTGGAAATGCACAAAAATTTTTCCATATAAACTAATGATAATTACTTTTTTTGCTTTGCACCATTTCAGCTTCAGGAAAGTTTCATAGGGACACTTTACTTTCAGATAGTGGAGGGATTCTGTAAAGGGAGACAAAATATTTTCAGTGTCCAAACATCTATGGAAAAATCCAAGCCAGTAGCATAAAAAACTCAAATGAGTTCAACAGAAAACAGTTTAAGAAATTCATAAATACAAGTTTCATTAAAGGTTTAATGAAGGGAGGACACCTGGCTGGTTCAGTGGGTAAAGCATGCAACTCTTGATCTCATGCTACTGAGTTCAAGCCCCAGGTACAGTCTGGGGCCAAGAAAGGAGGAAGGAGAGAGGGAGGGAGGGAAGAAGGAAGGAAGAGAAGGAAGGAAAGAAGGAAGGAAGGAAGGAGAAGGAAAGAAAGAAAGAACAAAGAAAAAAAGGAAAGAAAGAAAGAAAGAAAGAAAGAAAGAAAGAAAGAAAGAAAGAAAGAAAGAGGGAAGTAGGGAGGGAGGAAAAAAAGGAGGGAGGAAGGAAGGAAAGAAAGACATGGAAGGAGGGAGAGAGAGAGAGAGGGAGGAAGAAAATTAATAGATTAATGAAGTTTTAAGTAGAACTTTCTATAGACTTGCAATCTCAAAGCTGGAAGGCTCTAAGGAGCTATCTAAATCTAAAATAGTCACCTCTTTCTCCGGGCAAGAATATCTTCCCTTGTATTCCTGATAGATGGTCATATCACTTTTGATCATATATGGCCAAGAACAAGGAATAACTTTCAATAGGCCAGCTATAGCAGCATTATGAAAAGATTATGTTCATGTCCTACATCCTCAGCACTTCCCCAAGGAATTGTATCCTAGAGCCATCAAAGCCCCAAGAACAAAATCCAGAAGGGATAAAAAGTCTTAATCTGAGTGGTCTACATACTCTATGATTACAACTATATAACATTTTAGAAAAGGCAAAACTACAGGGACAGTAAAATGGTCCGCGGTTGCCAGGGGTTAGGGAAAGGGTGAATAAAGGGTGGAACAAGAGAAAATTTAGGGATAGTGGAAATACTTTCTATGATACTGTAATGGTGAATACATGTCACCATAGGTTTGTTTAAATTCAAGAGTGAACCCTAATGTAGACTGTAGACTTTGGGTAAATATGACGTGTCCACACAGATTGATCAGTTACACAAGTGTACACTCTGGTGGGGGGTGCTCATAGTGGGGCAGGCTGTACACATGTGGGGGAGGGGCCTAAGGGAAATCTCCGTACTCTCCTCTCCAAAACTAAACCAAAAACTGCTCTTAAAAAATAAAATATTTTTTTAAAAATTATGTGAGCTTTAGAAGGCCTCCAACATGACCCAAAGTCAAATATGTACATGTAAGATTTAGAATTGCCAGAGCTCTGGATGATTGTTAACACAGTAATAATGGCCACGTATATGAAAGAAAATGATAAACGAGGTATATTGAAAAGTATAAAGACATGGTGATCAGGAGGACCAGGTCCCACGTCCACTGTCAGCCAGCCATGGGCACATTTGTCCTTGGAGGTAAGTTTCTTAAAGTCTCTGAAGTTGAGTTTAAACATCTGAAAAATGGGACTGGCAGTACTTACTTTCCATGAGGAATGATACCGAAGAATACATGAGAGAAAATTTGTGACATTGCGTAGGATTGTCCAATGACTGACACATGATTGTGTAAGATTTATTCCAGTCGGCAGTAAAAAATAACCAGAGACAGGAGGCCAGATAATAAGTCTGAGCAGGCTTTAATGGAAGCGCTCTCGGGAGAGGTTTCTTGGTCCCGGTTAAGACAGGGCCAAGGAAGTCACGCCCAGGAACATGGCAGGCCTATATTTAAGGGGGAGAAAGAGGGGCTCAGGTAACCACCAAATAAGGGTGGGCTTTGGGGCCGGACAATGCCATAGAGGGGCAGGTTTTTTTAGGTCTTTGTTCCTTTGTATACTGAGGAAGGAAGGCCTCCAGGCAGGAAGCTTTCAGGGTGAAGATCTCAAGATGGAGGATCAGCGGTCATTTTGTTGAGTCTCCTGCGCTCCCCAGGACCGCCGGCCCAACAGATTGAAATGCCAAAATCTCGGGGTGCCTGGGTGGCTCAGTCGTTAAGCATCTGCCTTTGGCTCAGGTCATGATCCCAGAGTCCTGGGGTGGATAGGGCTGGCTCCCTGCTCCGCGGGAATCCTGCTTCTCCCTCTCCCAATCCCCCTGCTTGGGTTCCCTCTCTCACTGTCTTTCTCTCTCTGTCAAATAAATAAATAAAAATCTTTAAAAAAAAAAAAAAAAGAAAGAAAGAAATGCCAAAATCTACCAGTTGAATGTAATGGAGTAGCTGGGATCCATTTTGCTATCTAGTATGGATAGAATTAGCAGAAAGGAAATTACCTGTTAGTATGGAAATTTTAATTGAATATGATAAAATATCTCTATAAACAATGAGATAATGAAAATTAATTAATATTTATGAACTTTTCTTTTCCACTGATGTTCATAAATTTTATCTGCAGAGCATGGTTGAATTCTATTTCTGAGATCAAATAAAAGGCTCCTTAAGTTTCTACTAATTGCTCACTCTAAATTCATCATTGTTCAATAGGTGTCAAAATATAATTAAAATATATCATAGCCCATAAAATAAATATATAATCATACAGAATAAAAATTGTAAAGTTTTAAAAAGGAATAAATTTTAAGATGTATTTTGCAAGGCTTATATTAAATACATGCTAATCATATTATATAAATACTAAAATTCTTCTGTAGCGCATGAAAAAGATTCTAGTGGAAATCAAGCCAGCACAGAAATCAATATTATATTATTTTATAATATTATAGAATACAATAGTATAGTGTATGTCCTATATACATACTAAGTACATATATATTACACATAATGTGTGATATCACATTACATTATATTGTATCAATCACATTGTTTTTGGCACAACTTTGCATTGAAAATTGTAAATGGGAAGACACCACAGTTTGGTACCCAGATCCAAACTGTACTTTTGTTTTCATAAAGCAACTTTGCCATTCTCATATCACCTGGCGAGACAATTTATTCACTAAGCACGAGATTCAAAATAACTTTCAACTGACAATAGATTGAAATATTGTAAATATTTGCAGCAAAATAATGCTGTCAAAGGTTTTGTATGCTAAATTATAGTATTTATGGTCATTAAAAATCAACCAAGATTACCCTGGAAATTGGAATTTCTCTTAATCCTACTGATTAAAATTTCTCCAATCGAAATATATAAAAAATAATCCTACATTAAGATATTAAACCTCTTTCAGCTAAATTATGCATGGGAAATATGATCAGATACATTAGGAGCTGTGAATGTTTGATTATCCTATAATCTCTATATATTCATTTCTAATAAAGGGTAATTCCGTTTAATGTAGTGATTCTTTTCCAGTTGGAGATTTGAGTTTCATATCGGTGCTTACAGTAATCCCAACATTTCTGTGCAAGCGCATTGATTCCTTTGTATAGTGGCAATGCTGGCTGCCACAAGGGGCTCTTCCACCAATCCCCCCAAAAAGCGGGCTATGGAAATGGTAATAAATATTGTTACTAACTTTGTCATTAAAACATGCTGTTCCCATTTCTGTTGGAGGTTAGAGCCAAAGGGGCCTTTAAAAAGACAATATCCATTCCTGTAAGCACATTAACATTCTGAGATTCCCTCCCGGAGCTTTTAGGAGATTTCCTGGGAAGAGGAGGTTAAATTAATTTGAAAGGCTTTGACAAACTTTTGATTGTTTGTAATTCTCTGCAATCTTGGCAAGTCGAATAACAGTGTTTTTGGAGTTGCCATCGTAACACCTCTGACAAATTTGCTGTCTTTAGCGATTTAGAAATATGACTTGGGCCTTTCCCAAGGGAGGTGGGGAGGAGGGCAGGAAAAGGGGAAGGTCAAGGAGGGGGAGGTTGGTGGGGGGAGCGGTGGGGGCGAGGAGAAGGGATAGGCACCAGGAGGGGGAAACATCCCCGTGCTGATCACACATCACAAGCAATGGAAGTCCTCAGGCTAGGAGCCCGCCAGGTGCATTTCAAAGAGAAGCATGGGGAGGGGGGGAGTAAGTGTCACTCAACGCAGATATTTATGAAAGATGACAGTTTGCAAATATCTCAATCTTGGACAAGCCTGCGCTGGTGACACGGAGAAGTGCAGCAAAATTGGACGAGTCAGCAGCCAACATTTATTTCATCAGGACCTGTCCGATCTCCACTGATGGTTTGATCGTCTGGGGAGAACGAGCAACCGTGGGCTCATTCTGCTGGTTACTTTCAGTCAGTTTGCATGGAAGGGTCCAAAATAGTCTAATAAATATGTAAAGAAGGCTAAAAAGAAGGGAATGGAGAAAGGCTTTGTTTACCGAGCTCACAGGAGACTGGATTTTAGCTATGCCAAAGAGGAAGCGAGGTAATGACAAAAATATTGATTGCTGCTTCTGACTGTTGACAGTGAGATAGCACCGTCTTGCCATCATAGAGAACTTCACCTCGGTACAAAAAGCCTGTTGGTCCAGAGGATCCCATGAGATTCCCTTTCCCCAGGACAGCTGCCCCACCATCCCCCTTATAATGAGCATTGGGAAGTTTGGTAGAAATAGAACGCTATGTTTTCCCCAAGGGATAAAACACTAGACAATGGCCTAAACAAATGTTAAATTAAATACCTGGGGAAGTTTCCATAGCATTTCTATCACGCTGGCAGACAGCATGTGTGTCAGAATGGCTGCTGGGGCAAACCCACAGGTGTTAACGTTACAATGTATCCGAGGTGGCTACCTGGACAAACATAGGCAGGCTTTATGTTTAATTAGGTATCCAAAATGCTTTTTAATGTGCATAATTTAAAGGCTAATATTAAAAATCAGGGGATTTTATGCAAAATCTTAATTTGGGGCTTCCCTAGGAGGAGAAAAAAAATCGGATTATTGGACAACCTTGGGTACAAAATACCTTTGACCACAACATGAAAGAACTGAAAACAGCAACCATCTCTAGCAGATGCATTGTTTTCCCCAATCTCTACTTTTCCCCCAAATCAATGTTGAGGATCAGCTGCCTTTTCCATCAAATTTTACTTCTTGTCTTTTACACTTTTATTTCACTCATTCCTATTACCCTTGTGACTTCTTTAAGCATTTACATTTTGATGTCAGAAAAGAAAGAAGCTAGCTTTGTCATTTGGTAAGTTGAAATCACTTAGTTTCCTGGCCCTTAAGATAAGATTAATGCTGATTGATTTATATGGTTGTGGCTAAGGAGCAAAGATACTGAAATGAAAAGCCTCAGGAAAAATCTGGGCACATACCAGACATTGAGTCAATGCAAGTTTTATTCACTCTTCCCCTCTGTTTTGCAATTCTTTTAGGAAAATAAAAAATTGCATCTCATTCTGAAGGATAAGTGTAGATCAGCATTTTATTTACATAGTTGTAGTATTTTGAAAGCTATCCATTCATTTCAGCAGGTGTCGGATTACCATAGCTTTTTTTTTTTTAAGATTGTATTTATTTATTTGTCAGAGAGAAGATGAGAGAGAGCACAAGCAGGAGGGGCAGCAGGCAGAGGGAGAAGCAGGCTTCCTTCCCTGAGCAGGAAGGCCAATGTGGGATTCCATCCCAGGACCCTGAGCTGAAGGCAGATGCTTAACCAACTGAGCCACCCAGGTGCCCTATCATAGTTTCTTTCCATTATGCATCATGCTAGAGCTCAAGTTCTCAATGGTGAGTGTCAAAGTCACCTGGAGGACTTATCACAATGCAGAAATGCCCCTAGTGTTTCTGATTAAGTAGACCTAAGGTGGGGTCAAAACATGCTCATCTTATGGGTTTCCAAGTGAGGCTGATGCTTCGAGAAGCACCACACTGCTTTATTAGGACTGAAATCATAGATGCTAATGAGAAGTCTTGTGTTGTATCCATTATCTCCCTTCAAAAGAAATAGGGGACAATCCTTTTGTTTGTTTTTAATATTTGTAACAAAGTCAAATTACTTGATCCCCTCTTTATTGTTCTTTCTATGCAAGAAAGTTCCTAAAGTGTATCGAATGAGAGAATGTGAATTAGATTTATGTAGATCTTGGATCAGCGACTGCCGCAAGCAGATATACCAGACTCTACTGAGTTAATAGCGTGATGATCAACATTCTGGAAAACCAGCACAGTGGACACACACTCAAAAGTCAGACGATAGGCTCTTCTTGTTAGTATCAGTATTGTTATTATTTTGATTGAGATGCTCATTAGTTGCTCTTTGTAGGTAACTGTTTCTCTGCAATTGTTCACATTAGCCATCTGAACTGTGTTTTTTCAGAGATTCCAGGATGATTAGCGATTCAGCTAACTACGGTGTCAAAGCGGCACATGGTTCCCATCTGACAGGCTGCGGATGGCCCCCATTTCTGCCTATCATGCACAGCAAAGTCAGTTGCAAATGAAGGTAGGTTACCTTTGCAGAATACTCAAAGCCCTGCTGTGACTTAGGTTTTCTGCAATGCCACTGAAATAAATGTTGAGTTCAATTAAGTACCGGGTTCTTCATTTGTACTTTGCATTTCTCAGAATCCTGAAAAATTCAACATAAATGTGCTGCAATGCCGTTCTTGTTTCAATTACGCAAACTTGAGTTTCTTTTCTCGTCCTTTTTGAACAATTCGTGGGCATCTCTGAATGCATGCAATTAAGTGGGAAGTGGGTTGTAAGAGTTCTCCCAGGGGCTCCCAGACAAGAACACAGACCCAGACAGGTGCAAGAGATCCATGGCTCTGTTTCTCTCCTCAAACAACCTAGAGCGAAGAGCAATCTCAGCCACTCCCTTTTTAAGACTTTTGCCTTCCACTTGGCCTCGCTCTAGCACAACCCTGCCCCCCATGAAATAAACATGGCCTCTGGGCAACACTATGCTAGGGACAATGGTGAAATATGCAGAAATCTGGCCATCGTACCAAAATAGAAATGTAATTGCTTTGCATTGTTTAATGAGGAGAAAAATAAACCTACAATGCTCAAAAGTCTAAAAAAGAACATTGAATCTTAACATTAATGGGGCTAACAGACTTGAGAAGTGTCTGTAGATAATATACTTCCTTTTCTTCTCACAATGACAAGTTTAACCAAACTCCCCTCTTCCTTCAGACCCTCACCCTCACCAAGTCTTTAAAAGTGATTATTTAGGGACGCCTGGGTGGCTCAGGTGGTTGAGCAGCTGCCTTTGGCTCAGGTCATGATCCCAGCGTCTTGAGATCGAGTCCCTCATGGGGCTCCTTGCTCCGCAGGGAGCCTGCTCCTCTCTCTGCCTCTGCCTGCCTCTCTGCCTGCTTGTGTTCTCTCTCTGTTAAATGAATGGATAAAATTAAAAAAAAAATCAATTATTTAGTGCTTACAACTTTTTGGCATAAGTAACTTTAAAGCCCTAAAACTTAGTTTTCTAACTCATGAATAGGTTAATACTGGATACCTACATCATGCCATTATCAGAAGAAATCTCTAAAATAATGCAGACCAAATCTGGCCCATGGTATGTAATGTTTGTATGCTATAATAGTGGTAATGATGTTTATTATCAGATTAATTGATCACAGGCTTTCCTGAACTCTTAGCTCCTTTTGCTTCCATTAAAGCAATTATCACATCATGTAATAATGTGTCTCGTCCCACTGGACCATAAGCTTCTGGAAGTTGGGGCCATGTCTCAGCTCTCAAGACCCATTTCCCAGCACACTTCCTGGAATATGATTAATGCCCCCTATACACTTGTTGAATCCACTAATGAATTCCAATAAGTCCATTCTTCCATATAAAGTTTCCGAAATATCCCTCGCTTGTTCCCAGCTGTTATTCTACTGCTCCAAAGCTCTCCTACTCTGCTGATTTGTCATTTCCGTACCTCATCTGGTGGCCATCAACATCTGGCATTTGAAATGTTTATTGGCTGCTGATAGACCTTGAATTACCAGTCCAGCTCCACAATTAATATGGGTGGTTACTTTCAACTGAGAACCCTGAATGAGATGGAATTGTAACTAAAGTTTTCAACTGATGTATTGGTTTGGCCTTCTTTGGATATGGACATTATATCACATTGCTTCTTCAGATCCAGGAAATTCAATCTAGTATTAGCGAGTGCTACGCCATTGAACTAACATATTTACCAAGGGAGTAAGGAGTGAGGAAGAAAAGGAGGAAAGAGAGATGTCAGCATAGATATTACCCACCCCGAGGTAATTAGTGCCAAGATCAACAAATGTGGGAAACACCCTACAATATCTCTTTCTTGGGATTCCCAATGCGTGCCAGTATATACTCTGAGAAGCCCTCAGGAAAGGAATCTCAGATTCCCAAAGAGCATCCATGACATGTTTATCTCTTTCTTGGGATTCCCAATGCGTGCCAGTATAGACTCTGAGAAGCCCTCAGCGAAGGAATCTCAGATTCCCAAAGAGCATGCATGACATGTTTACACACATCACATCTATGAGTGGGTCTTGCTTACTTGATTCAATGCTGGGAAGATCTATTTAAACAGAATTTTTCCAAAGAGGCGAAATAACTAAATAAAACATGTTACAAATAGCGTTCTCCCTGTCAACCAACTATATACATAGCTATGTTCCTTACTTTTGTTAAGGGAGCTTCATTCCCTTCATCACCCGGAGAAAGCCCATGTTTCTATACTGAAAAAATAGGGCACATTAACTTGTCTGAGGCCTGGCTAATGTAACAAACAGAGCTAACACCAGTGCGGAGCACTAAGAAAGTTGGTCTTTGTCTCACATATCATTCCCACATGAGCATTCCAGCAGAACAAGTGGAACTACTCCCTCTGAACCTCAACTGACTTTCCATGGCAAATAGCATGGTTGATGGCTTCATTGACTACAGAGGAAGCTCGGAAGGTCAACTAATTGAAGACCCAGGTGCATGGCCAGAAGGGTAGTTCAGTGGAAGAAGGGGAAATGCATTTTGTGGAGAGCTGTCTGTCTCTTCTTCACAAATGGCTAGACTAGAGAAAAGGTGAACATTTGATGACCCATCTGAGATGGGACAATGTTATAGGGATGACCCCAGTCTTGGCAGTTATCTTGGGAATCCTTCCTTGATTCTTAAAGATAAATATCAGTAAACAGCAGGCCTCCAAATGTTATGATCTGAGGCATTTTTACACTTTCTACTATCTTTCCTGATTTTTGAGAAGTCTTCCCATTATTTTTGATTCTCACTGCCATCTAATTCTCTGGGACCTAAATGCCTCACACATGGACTTTTCCAATGTCCAGTATCTCCAACACGGCTTGCAGTATTTCCTGCATACCACCAGTGTATAAAAATGTGAAAAGTGATGCTATGTATCATCATTTTAAAGTTTTATTTATATCTTGTCTACATATTACTCAAAATGCCCCAAGGGACTGATGTTTCCAAAAAAAGAGCCAAAGTTTACAACCCTGCCTTTAAAGACAAGAAAAATCTAAATTTAGCGAACTTTTCAGGCTCACCCCTCATCTTTCTAGAATATTAATACCACTTCTTAGCTGTGTTCTTGGGAAATTTATAAATTTTCTTGGCCTCATTCCCCCCCCTTGAGAAAGAAAGATAATGGAAGTAACTGTCTCATAAAGTAGCTGTAGGGATCAGAGGATCTGAGGCCTGAATCCTTGATAAGCAATAAACATTCAATAAATTTGGCTATTGTCATATATCTCATGAATCACACAATACTGCCTCCTTATGTATAATTACATATACATTTATATTTGATTGGGAAAGTAGCTTGTTCTTTTGTTTTTATCTTACTGCATGAAAATGGGGCCTTAAACATTTTGATGAAATGAGCTCAATACCAGGATATCCTTTACAAAGTCATCTGGTGGCTGCAAACTCCATCCAGATGAGGAGGGCTCTTAAGGAAACTTATCTTTCCATTTTATGGGGTCAGTAGGGAGGTATTTTTACATTTCAGTTTGCCCCTCCAGCCTTAATCCTTATCCCTGAAGTTACCCAGAAGAAATACATCATTCCATCTTGCAGTCATTGAGATCTTGAACTATGATCACGCTAACATTTCTTTTACTCGGGCTCAATTACCTTTTATCTTTCACATAAGGCGTATTTTTCAAGTCAATTCACCACTGTGAGTGTACCCATTGGAGAAATACAAGCTCATTGTTATTTTCAAAAACACAAAAAACAGAACACAGCCTAATGTTTCAAATGCACACAGATATTTGCAAAATAGGATGTTCCATTGCTCTGAATGCTATTATTTCTGGTTTTAAGTAATTTAAAACTTCATTACCAAGTATAAGATTTCATCATATATATGTGTGTGTGTGTGTCTGTGTCTATGTGTGTGTCTGTATATATCAGTCTATAGTTAAAGCCAATAAAAATCCCTAATAAATCAAAAATCAGCCCTATAAAACACAAGTAAGCATAGTGGTTAAGGGAGCAGAATCGTTTCTCGTATTTTTCTTAATAGTCATTTTAATACTTTAAGCTTCAAATTGCTCTCATGTAAAATTAAATAATATTAGCCACATCAAATTACTAATAAAATCCTTAGAAGATATATGTGTATTTAGTAGAAGTTCCAGGATTTTTCTATATATCAACTCAGCTTCATTTTGTTCATAGCTTTTTCCAACTCTTTTATTCTGATAAATACACATGAGATTTGGCATTTTAACCATTTAAATATACATATGGCTCAGTGATATTTAATACATTCATAATGTTTTGCAATGATCACCATCATCCATCTCTAGAAATCATTTCATCTTATAAAATAGAAGCTCTATACCCATTAAACTATGACTTCCCATTCTCCACTCCCACCAGCCCTTGGTACCACCATTCTATTTTCTGACTCTATGTTTCTAAGTTAGCAAAATGTCCCTAAGATTCATCCATGTAGTATATGTCAGAATTTTCTTCCTTTTTAAGACTGAATAATATTCCATTATAGATGATAGATAGATAGATAGATAGATAGATAGATAGAAAGATAGACATCCTACAATTTGTTTATCCATTCATCCAACAATGGATAATTGTGTTGTGTTGCTTCCACATTTGACTATTGTGAATAATGCTGTTTCTTGATCCTGTTTTTAATTCTTATACATATACATCCAGAAGTGGAAAATTTAGATCACATGGTAACTCTATGTATTCATTGATTTCAACGTCTCCGTGTCCTTGCAAAAAGTATTACTTTCTGAGGTGTTTTTTTTTTTTAATAGTAATCATCCTCACGAATGTGAGATGGTATTTCATGATTTTGGCTTGCATTTCCAATGATTTATGATATTGAATATCTTTTCCATGTGCTTATTGGTTGTATATTTTCTTTGGAAAAATGTCTATTAAAGACCTTTGCCCATTTTTCAATTGGGCTGTATGCTTTTTGTTGTTGAGTTGTTGGAGTTTTTTTAAATATATCCTGAGTATTAACCCTTTATCAGATATATTATTTGCAAATAGTTTCTTCCATTCTGTGGGTTGTCTTTTTATCTTTGATAGCCTTTTATTGCACAATCTTTTTTTATTTTTAGAAAGTCCAATTTATTGTTTTATTCTTTTGTTGCCTGTACTTTTCGTGTCATATCCAAGAAATCATTGCCAAATCCACTTCCTAAAGTTTATGTCCTATGTGTTCTTCTAAGATTTTTATATATTTAGGTCTTATATTTAGGTTTTTTATCCATTTTGAGTTAATTTTTGTTTATAGTGTTAGTTAAGGACCCAACTTGTTTAATGTGTGGATATTTAATTTTCTCAGCACCATTTGTTGAAAAAGCTGTCCCTTCACCCTTGGCACCCTTTACGAAAATAATCTGACCATACATGCAATGGTTTATTTCTGGGGTCTCTATTCTGTTCCATTGGTCTACATGTCTGTTTGTTAGTACCATACTGTTTCAATTACTATAGCTTTGTAATAACTTTTGATATCAGGGGTATTAGTGCTCCAATTTTGTTCTTTTTCAAAATTCCATTGGCTATTCTGGGTTCATTAATATTCTATTTGAATTTTAAGATGGTTTTTCTATTTATGAAAAAAATTTGGGATTTTGAGAAGAATTGATTTGAATCTGCAGATTTCTCTGGATAACATTGGCATCTTAACAATATTAAGTTTTCCAATCCATGAACATGGAATGTGTTTCCATTCATTGATGTTGTTCTGTAATTTTTTCAGCAAAGTTTTGTAGTTTTTACTGTACAAGTGTTTGACCACCTTGGTTAATTCCTAAGTATCTTATCTCTATTTCTTTGTCTTTTCAACTTTTTTATTTTGAAAGTATTTTAAATTTATAGAAAAATTGCAAAAGAATAGTTTTTGTATAATTTATATCTAGAATCCCCTAATATTGACATCTTACATCACCACAATACAATTGTGGAAGGTGGAACTCATAAAATAACACTGATACAATAAAATTAGCTATACTATACTTATTCAAATTCATCAACTTTTCTAATGTTCTTATTGTGATCCAGAATTTAATTCAGAATATTTTCTTCTTAATGCTATTGTAAATGAAATTGTTTTCATAATTTTCATTTCAGATTACTCAGTGTTAGTGCATAGAAATGCAGCTAAAATTTATATGTTGAATTTATATCCTGTTACTTTGACTGAATTTATTTATCAGTTCTAACAGGATGGAAGAGTATCTTTAGAATGTTCTCCATATAAAATCATATCATTTGCAAACAGAGATAATTTTATTTTTTCCATTCCAATTAGGATATCTTTACTTTTTTTTCTTGTCTTTTTCAGTATTATGTTGGATAGGTGAGGTGAAAAGAAATATTCTTGCCTTGTTCCTGATCTTATAGGAAGGCCTATTGGTTTTTTACTATTGAATATGATGTTCCTGTGGGTTTTTTATGTATTTCTTTTATTATGTTGAGGTTGATTATTTCTATTACCAATATTATTATCTGTTGAGTTTGGTTTTGTTGTTGTTGTTGTTTTTGTTTGTTTTTTGCTTTGTTTTGTTTTTTTAATCATGAAAGATGTTGAAATTTGTCAAAAACTTTTTCTGCCTCAATTAAAATGACCACATTGTTGTTCTTGTTCTTGTTTTTCCTTCTTTCTAGTAAACAATTTTTATATATTGGGCCATCCTTATGTTCAGAAATAAATCCCACATGGTCATGGTATATAATCTCTTCAATATGCTGTTAAATTGTTTGCTAGTATTTTGGTGAGGATTTCTACTCAAGGTTCATAAAGGATATTGGGCTATAGTTTTCTTTTTCTTGTAGTATCTGTGTCTAGTTTTGGTATTAAGGTAATACTAGTCCCATAGAATGAGTTAGGAAATGTCTTCTCCTCTTCAATTGTTTGGAAAACTTTGAAAAGGATTGGTTTTAGTTCTTTCAATGTTTGGTAGAGGGGCACCTGGGTGGCTCAGTCAGTTATAGGGCAATCTTCAGCTCAGATGATCCAGAGATCTTGGGTTGGAGTCCTGTGTCAGGCTTCTGGTCAGCGGGAAGTCTGCTTCTCCCTCTCCCTCTGTCCCCTTCCCAGCTCGTGCTCTCATTCTCTCTCTCTCTCTCCCTCTCTCCCCCTCCTCCCTCCCACTCTCTCAAATAAATAAATAAATTCTTAAAAAATAATAAAAATAAATAAATGTTTGGTAGAATTCAGTAGCGAAACCATCATGTCCAGGGCATTTTTTTGTTGTTGGGAAATTTTTCATTACCATTCAGTCTTCTACTAGTGAGAGGTCTAATCACACTTATCTTACTTCATGATTTAATCTTAGTCAGTTTTGTGTTTTTAGGAATTTGTCCATTTCATCTAGACTATTCAATTTGTTGGGATACAACTTATTTTTAGTCTTCTTTTATTTTTTTTAATCCTAGAGAATCAGGAGCAATAATGCCACTTTTCATTTCTGAATTTAGTATTTTGAATCTTCTTTCTTTTCGTTTTCTGTAGTTAAAGTTTTTCAACTTTGTTGATCTTTTCAAAGAATCAACTTATGATTTCATTGATTGTCTCTATTATTTTCCTACTTTTATATTTCAAGTATCTCTGCCTCAATATTTGTTATTTCCTTTCTTATGCTAACTCTAGGTTTATTTTTCTCTTCTTTTTCTAATTCCTTAAGTTGTAAAATTAGGTTGTTGATTTGAGATATTTTCTTGTTTTTTAATGTAAGAATTTACACCTACGTATTTCTCCCTTAACTGAGTTCATATTACTTGGAGTTTGTTCAGGGAATTTTAGCAACAATAAACGTCAGATTTTGTTAAACACTCTTTTGCATCACCTGAGATCTTCTTCATATTAGTTTGTTAATTTGGTGAATTACATTAATTGAGTTTTGAAAGTTAAAACAAATTTGCATGCCTGAAATAAACCCCACTTATCATAATATATTATCTTTTTATTTGATGTACACAAACTAAATAAAATTAGTTAATATTGTGCTTTAAATCTTTGTATCCATGTTTCTGTAACATTTTTTACCCTAGTTCTCATTCTAGGTATTATTTATTTAGTTAACTACTTAGTTTGCTTATTTATTTATAATGTCTTTGTGTAGATTTTATATCAAGGATATGCTGACCTCATCAAACAAATGATAAATGTTCCCTCTTCTCTCATATGCTAGAGGAATTTGTGTAGAATTGTTATTATTTCTTCTCCAAAAGTATGTTTGACTTTGCCAAATTTTTTAAGACATGTGGGCCTGGAGTTGTTTTTTTGAGGAAGTGTTTTTGGTTTTGATTTTGTTTTTTTGTTTGTTTGTTTTACTACAAACTCAATTTACTTAACAGATTTCAGGAGATTCAGATTAATCATTCTACCTAAATAAGCATTGTTTTTTTTGTGTATGTATTTCAAAAATTGGTTCATTTCATCAAGTCTTCACTTTATTGACATAAAGTTATTCATAACATTCTCTTATCATTCTTTTTTTATCTGTAAACTCCATAGTATCTGTCACCTCTCTCACTTCTTATAATATTACTTATATCTTCTTGCTATTTTCCTGATAAGTCTAGGTAGAGATTAATTGAATCAATTTTTTATTATACTTACTGTTTCTCTATTGATTTCTACCCTATTTCATTGGTTTCTACTCTGATCCATTATTATTTTCTTTCCTCTGATTTTTTGTGTTTCATTGATCTTTTTCTAGTTTCTTTTCTTTCTTTCTTTTTTTTTTTTTTTTTTTTTTTGGAGAGAGAAAGTGAGTGGGGCATGGGAGAAGGAGCTGAGAGAGAGGGAGAGAGAAGATTTTAAGCAGTTTCCATGCTCAGCATGGAGCCCAATGCAAGCCTCAATCTCAGGACCTTGAGATCATGACCTGAGCAGAAATCTACTCTGTTGCTTAAGTGACTGAACCACCCAGGAGCCCTTATTTTTCTAGTTTCTTAAGGTTAAAGCTGATGTTATTGACTTGAGATCTTTCTCTTTTATTCTAATAAATGTGTTCAGGGCTACAAAATTCTTTCTAGGTATTTCTTTAGCACCAACCCACAAATATTTATATTTTCTGTTTTCATTTTCATTCTGATAATAACATTGTCTAATTTTCTTTTTAATTTCTTCCTTAAAAGTGTACTATTTAGCTTCCAAAAATTCAAGGTTTTTTATTTATTTTTCTATTATCTTTTATTTGTCTCAAGTTTGTCTTTATGTATAAAATATAATGAACTAATCATTCCTATGTGTGTGATGCTGTAACACTCTTATGTAGTTGATTATTCTACATTTTATAAGCAATAGCACCTGATTGATATACGTAAGAGAGTTGACATGCTGATTGGTATCCAAGCAATCACTTAAGACCTATTTTCTGCTCTTGACTTCTTCTCATGTATTAATGAGGTTTAAACTCTCTGTGTATAGCAGATAAAGTATCTGAGATGCTTGCAAACATTGGTGCCATTTGTATTGTATTAATATTTCACAAAACGTTTTAAAAATAAATAATTTTCCATTAAGTCACTGGTAATCTATGTTTTTGAGATAGAAGAAAAGTTTGCTGTGTCATTAAATATCTGTACTTCCCAGAAGGGTTAAAAGAAGTTGATAAAAGAGGTTCCAAGATATTGAGTATCTTGCCCAAAAGCACTAAGGCAGTTCATTTAAACTGAACTAGGTATGTTTGAGCTCGAAGAAGTAAAATGCAAGAATATACATCTTCAGTATATTTCAGTATAATTTCAACCAGTTATTTAAAAGTGTTCATAATTGGGTAGCCAAAGAAAAAGACTGAAACATTTAAGTGTTCATTAATATGCTAAACTATTTTAAAAGGAAAATAAGTATCTGTAAATAAGATGCATCTCCCTCAAAGTAATGTATCATTTTAAAGTTGAAGCAATTAGTTCTCTAAACTATGAGTCAATCTTCAGAAAGGGAGGGTCATCCATCAGGCAAAAGGCTGAAAACTACAGTATCCGACCACTCTTGAGTCAACGTTGAAACAGCAGCATAGTTTCCCTAAAACATAGTCTCTTAACAAGAAAAATAAAAATTAAAAAAAAAAAGGACATCCTCTGAAAGTAAAGATGCGGCATATTCTGCAAAATTGCTCTAATTTTCAGAAAACTAGATAATGCAAGAGAAATGTTTGGAACTGTAATAAATGTAACATTTTGCACATGCTGCTTCTTTCACTTAGCATTTTTACCTGATTAACCACAGAGATGTTGGTTTTGTTCAGTGGGGTCAGCAAGTTTAGAAACTGAGCTGAGTATCTGGCCAAGAGAGGAATGTTAACATGGCAACCTTCCAGAATACTCTGCCTATGGAAGAAACTACAACCAAATTTATAAGCCTCATACGCACATTTAAGCATTAATATTTGCGAGGGTGATGGAAAGTTAGTTTAGTTTATAGTTATTGCTTAAATGGGATACTACTACACTCTTATCTCTGAAACATGTTTATTTTATTTGATATGCTTTGGCTTATAATGTCCATATCTCCCTAATACTGTTGGACTACTATAAAGAATTCCATGATTCTGATGTGTCATTACTTATTAAAGAATTCTGCTATTGATTTCTCTTAGATTGTTTGCAAATTCTATTACAAAAAAACTACATGGACATATTCATCTAGGACATCCATATTATGAAGAAAAATGAGTTGTTATATATCAGCACTTAATAATGCCTAATACTTATTATTATTATTACTATTCTTACTATTAGTAATAGTAGTAGTTTTTTCTATCCCAAAACATGGAATATATATCCATTTTTTTAACTATTTAGTAGATTGTTAACATTGTTTTCACACCTAGGTCTTGAACATTTTTTTTTAGTTTTAGCTGTAGATACTTTATTGTTTTCATTATTAACATAGATAGAATTGTTCTCCACATTTCCTTATTGGCTATTCCTACCATATAAAGCAGCTATTGATGTGTTTAATGTATACAGAGCTACCAAACTCTCTTATTTATTTTTTTAAGACTTTACACTTTTAGAAAAGTTTAAAGTTCATGGTAAAATTAAGACAAAGTTAGAGATTTCTTGTACAACCTATGTCCCAAAACATGCATGGCTTCCACTACTATCAATAGCCCCCATCACACTGGTGCATTTGTTACAATTGCTGAACCTACTTTGACATGTCATAATCACCCATTGTCTGTAATTTACATTAAGGTTTAGTCTTGGTTTATATTCTATTTGTTTGGACAAATGTATAATGATATGAACGTTTATCTTTTTATTTCAGTTATTGTATTAAATATGGTTCCATTTTCTAAGTAGAATAAGATCATCTGCAAAGATTCTTTCTTCTCCTTTCTTAGTATATAAATATCATTTTTCTTTTGCTTTTCTTGTTTTACTATCTAAGGTATCCATAAGGGTATTGAATAAGACTAGAGGAAACAAACGTCTTATCTCATCCCTGTTTCTAGGGGCTAAATTCATGTATATGTTAGGTCTTTACAAAAAAGTTTTGCATCCCCATCATTGATGCATAAGAGTGCCTGTCTGATTGCACTTCCTCAAAATGCAGATTTTTATTTTAATTGTCAAATTAATAGGTACGATAATTCTGTTTTTATCCGTATTTCTTTATTCTGAGATTGAATATTTCATTACTGTGTTTGTTACCAATATGACTTTACTAATCTGTGTTCACATTCTTCGGCTAGTTAATAGGCTTTAAATATGTTTGTATTGATTAAGTAATTTGAAAACTAAATGCATTAACCTTTTATATAATTGGCAGAAGTTTATTTTTTCCAATTCTTTTACCTACCCATTAAAACATGATCACATTTGTATGTTAGGAAAAGTTTCTCTTCAAGTATGTTTAAACTTCATTAGTTTGCCAACATAAAGATGTTTACTCCCACGTAACAATAGGGAAAAATATACATGGTATATCAAAGATCAGTGCATTACCATGTATGCTATGATAGTATGTATTTATTAACTATAAATAATAGTCAAAACATTTTAAGAAGGTTGAGAAAATATATAATTAAATCCTATATTTTTTAAAAAATATGTTTTTATGTATTATATATACACATATAGAAAGATAAAATGTTAAGTAGATACAAAAATTTTGTTGTGATTTTGAGATATTGGAGTCACAAATTACACTTTTTACTATGTTTTCTCTTTTCATATGTAATGAACATAAATTATTTTTATAAGGTATAGAGTTTTTAAAGTCCTTCCAGAGGACCCTGCTTTCATTATATATCAGAATAAGTTCATAGCAAACCAATCTTCCTATAGATAAAATATAAAGTCTGGGGAAAGTACAAAAAAGCAGCCACCAGGTGATTCTGAAGAGTGAAAAAACAGTTGGCATATTTTGGAAGGGAGTTAAAACTTGGAAGAAGGGGGGCACCTGGGTGCCTCAGTTGGTTAAGAGGCCCACTCTTGATTTCGGCTCAGGTTTCACTTGGGTCATGGTCTTGGGGTCCTGGGTTGGAGCCCCACATTGGGCACTGCGTTCAAGGGAGCATCTGCTAACATTCTCTCTCTCTCCCTCTTCCTCTGCCCCTCCCTCTTTTCACTCTCTCTCTTAAAATAAATAAATAAACCTTTTTAAAAATGATAGGAAGAAGGAAGAGCACAGGATGAGTTTTCCATCTCTAGGGCTTTGGCCTTTATGAAGACCATTGTCACACTGTGATGCAGGGCAACAGAGTTCTGAAAAAGTGCTCATCAGATCTCAGACCTGCTGAGGTATCACAACTGCTGTAAGATGAGATGGTAGTCTGGGAAGAGGAATGGCTGAGGAGAGCCCTGGGTCCTGTATGTATGGACTCTGCCCAGACCTTGGGAGGACCGTAGAACAATACATGTGTGGAGCAGACTCCAAACAACACAGCTAGGGCTAAAATAATTGAGCCAAGTCTGAGTGGCTGACAATTCCAGATGAGGGAAAAAATCAGCACTTTGTGTCTAACCAATTTAATTGTATGCTAAAACAAAGCAATGAGACTCTTGTGAGGAGTGCGTGTGTATGTGTGTATGTATTATTTTATACGATAGATAAATCTCCAGAACAAGATATTCACAATGTCTTGAAGACAATAAAAAAATGCTCAATGAGATAAAGGAAAATACACTCCTAATAATGAAAAGTTGGGAAACTCAGCAGAAAGAGAAATGGAAAATATAAAGATCCACATTGATATTGGAGGTCAGAAAAATGTAATATCTAAAGTGTAAAAATCACAGAATGGGCTTAATAGCAGAATGGAGATAATGGAGAGGAAAATCAATCGACGTAAAGATAAATCAATAGAAATGATACAATCTGAAGAAAGAGAAAAAAGCTTTAAAGTAATAAACTGAGACTCAGACACATATGGATCAAGATTAATTTTATCTAAAATGCATGCACTTTGAGTTGAAGAAGGAAAGATAAGGGAGAAAGGAAACAGGAGAATGATATTTAAGGAAATAATCGCCAAAGTTGCTCAACGTTGGTGAATGGTGTAAATTTATAGATGAGAAACTCGGTAAATAAATTCCAAAGATGACAAATATGGTGAAAAGCATACCAAGGCACATCACTATCAAACATCTTGAAAACCAAAAACAAAGATAACATCTTGAAAGCAGCCAGAGAAAAATGACATTTCATGGCAGGTGCACAATAATTTCCGTGACATATACTCTCCTTCAGAAATAATGAGTTTGAAAACAACAAAAGCACAGATAAATGCCAAGAGGAAAAACAAAAATAAAGACAAAGCCCTAACCCAGAATTCTACATGGAATGAAAATATCCTTTAAAAAACATTTTTTTAATAAAACAAGATTAAAAGAACTTCTAAGCAACATAGCCTACTACAAGAAAAGATAGATTAATTTCTTTAGGTTGGAAAGAAATGATACCAGAGTGAAACTTAGATCTTCAGTAGAAATGATATGAATCACAAATAGTAAATATATGAATAAATATAAATGACTTAATATTTGTCTATTCATATTTGTAAAATGCATGGCCTTAATGCAAGATATATACTGCACATAGTATAATGATTAAGTATAATGCTTAAGATATATATATACATGTTTTTTTGTCATGTAGGCATGTTATTCTGTTGATACACTTCACATGAAATCTATAGCATAGAATTCCTTGTGTTGATAAATTAACAAAAGCAAAAATTAGTTCTTTAAAGGTAAACCAATTGATAAACCCTTAACTAGACTGAGCGAGGAAAAAAAAGAAAACATATGACCAATATTAGGCATGATGGAAATGTTATTAATAAAGAATCAGCAGACATTAGAAGAGCAATAAACTAATATAATGACCACATCAAAACGATTTACATTGTTATTACAATTCACATTACAATTTACATTGTTTAAATTGTACATACAATTTACATGAAGTGGACAAATTCATTGAAAGATACAAGAAAAAAAGAAAACTATAAGAAAAATGACACGAGATGAAACTGAAAATCTGTATAGTGCAATACCTATTAAATAAAATAAACTTGTCATCAAAGCTTTTCCACCAAGAAAACTTTTGACCCATATACCTTAGTGGTAAATTCTGTCAAACAATGAAGGTAGATATAACCAATATTAATTACACAAAAGCTTTCAGAAAACAAATGGAGAGAGAATAGTTTCAAATTTTATGACGCCAACATAACCCTGACACTAAAATCTGGTAACTGTTTTATCAAAATGGATAAAATCACTCATGATCATGGATGCAAAAACTATTACCAACTCAATCTAAAATTATTTATAAAATGGATAATAAAAGGGTTTATCCAGGTATGCAAGATTGTTTTCAGAATCAAAAATTAACTAATGAAATAATGTAGTGTTGGTTAATTTCAGTTAGTCTGGATTTATCCTCAGAGCTACTGATTCTAAGCCAATGCCCTAGAATCTATTAATTAAAGATCAATGATGTTCCGGAGCTACCTGTACCTACAGCATTTCAGAGAAGACTTTCTTGGCTTGCCAACATTGTTTATTAATAATTAGATTTATAAATTGCAGCAGGTTTCAATGGAGCCTAGGTGGGTTGGGGGAAAATATAATATAATATTACAAAAGTGCTTCAAATAATGTCAGTAGTGGTACAAGACCTAAAGGCAAAGTGCATTGACACAACACAGGAATGTGAAGGCAAAGAGCCTGTGCCTGAAATTCCTGAACTCCTATCAACAAATTTCTCTTTCTTCTTCTTCTCCTTCTCCTCCTCCTCCTTCTTGCTCTTCCTCTTCCTCCTCTTCTTCTTCTTCTTCTTCTTCTTCTTCTTCTTCTTCTTCTTCTTCTTCCTCTTCTTCTTCTTCGCTTTATCCTTGATGTGTAATAACGCTGGTCTGTTAGTATAAAGTGTTTGAGGGGCGCCTGGGTGGCTCAGTGGGTTAAAGCCTCTGCCTTTGGCTCAGGTCATGATCTCAGGGTCCTGGGATCAAGCCCCGCATTGGGCTCTCTGCTCAGCAAGGAGCCTGTTTCCCCCCCCACACTCTCTGCCAGCCTCTCTGCCTACTTGTGATCTCTCTTTCTCTCTCTCTCTCTCTCTCTGTCAAACAGATAAATAAAATCTTAAAAAAAAGAATAAAGTGTTTGAGACTCTAATTAATGTCACATTTCTCATATTTACAGAATGTAAGAGAAAAAATGATAATTTTGATATATAGAGAAAAAGTATTTCACAGAACTCAACACAAATTAATGAGTAACAAGTTCATACATTTTTAATATAAAACGTGCCTCAGTCTAATAAACATCATCTACAAATGACTTATAATAATGTCATGTTTAAAGATGAAATATTTAATGTTTTAATGTAGTGGGAAGAATAAAATAAGCATTCCCACACTGGCCATTTTTATTAAGCCTTATACTAAATGTTGTAACTATTGTAAAAAGGTAAAACAAAGAGACAAAAAGTATAAAGACCAAAAAGGGAGAAACAAAACTCTCTCTATTTAAAGATGGCATGATTGCTTATATTAAGAAAATCTAAGAGATTTACAAAACAACTCCTAGAAATAAAAAAGTGAATTTAGAAAGGTCTCAGATTCATGAGAATTAAAAAAGTGAAGTTAGAAAGGTCTCAGATTCATGGTAAATATACAAAAATCAAATGTATTTTTGTATGCTGAAACTAAACAATTAGAAACTGAAATGGACCATTTACAGTAGCATAAAAAATACAAAATGAAAATTCACAAATATGTGAAGATTGAACAACATGCTACTGAACAAGAAATTAAAAGAGAAATCAAAAAGATACATTGGAGACAAATGAAAATAAAGAGTAACATACCAAAATTTATGGGATGCAGCAAAAGCAGTTCTAAGAAGGAAATCCATAGCAATAAATTTCTGTCTCAAGAAACAAAAAAACAACCTAACTTTATACTTCAAGGAACTAAAAAAAGAACAGTGAAGTATAAAATTAGTAGAAGGAAGAAAATAAGAAAGATTAGAGCTGGAAAAAAATGAAATAGAGACCGATGGACTTTGGTTGATAAGGACAAGTACAATGATTGTAACAAATGTACCTCCTTAATGCAGGATATTGAAGGGGATGACATTATGTACATATGGGGGCTAAGGGTATTGGAAACCTGCTCAGTTTTGCTGTGAACCTAAAATTCTATAAAAAATAAAGTCAAATTTTGGGGTGTCTGGGTGGCTCAGTCAGTTAAGCATATGCCTTCAGCTCAGGTCATGATCCCAGGTTCCTGGAATTGAGTGTGCATTGGGCTCCTTGCTCAGCAGAGAGTCTGCTTCTCCCTCTCCCTCTGCCCCTCCTCCCTGCTTGTTCTTTCACTCTTGTGTGTTCTCTTTCTCAAATAAATAATTAAAACCTTAAAAAAAAAAAAACAGAATCATATATCATGACAAGTGAAATTTGTTCCAGGAATGCAGGGATGGTTCAACATCCACAAATCAGTTAACATGATACACCACATTAACAAAATGAAGTATAAAAATCATATGTTCATATCAATAGATGTAGAAAAGGCATTTGAAAACATTCAACATCCATTTATGATAAGAATTCTCAACAAAGTGGATATAGTAGGGACATACCACAACATAGTAAAATTCATAACTAAGAAGCCCACAGCTAATATACTCAATGGTGAGAAGCTGAAAGCTTTTCTTCTAATATCAGAAAAACAGAAGAATATTCACTCTCACTACTGTTATTCAACATAGTATTGGAAGACCTAGCCACAGTAATTAGGCAAGAAAAAGAAAAGGCATCCAATTTAAAAAAAGAAAAAAGAAAACTCACTATTTGCAGAATACATTGTATTATATATAGAGAAAACCCTAAAGACCCCATCAAAAAAACTGTTAGAACTAGTAAATTTAGTAAAGTTGTAGGATACGAAATCAATGCACAAACATCTGCTGCACTTATACACACTAAATATGAATTATCAGAGAGAGTAATTAAGAAAACAATCCCCGGGGTGCCTGGGTGGCTTAGTCGTTAAGCATCTGCTTCGGCTCAGGTCATGATCCCAGTGGGGTCCTAAGATCCAGCCCCGCATTTGGGCTCCTTGCTTGGCAGAATCCTGCTTCTCCCTCTCCCACCCCTGCTTGTATTCCCTCTCTCATTGTCTGTCTCTCTGTGTCAAATACATACATAAAATCTTTTTAAAAAATAAAAAAAGAAAGAAAACAATTCCCTTTATAATTGCATCAAAAAATAAAATAAAATACTTAGGAATTAATTTAACCAAGGAGAAGACCCAGACCCATATATTGAGAACTATAAGACATTAAGGAAAAAAACTGAAAAGGACACGAAAAATGGAAAGATATTCCATGTTCATAGGTTGGAAGAATTAATACTGTTAAGATATTCATACTACCCAAAGCAATATGTAGATTCCATGCAATCCTTGTCAAAATTCCAATGGCATTTTTACAGAGATGGACCAAAAATCCTAAAATTTGTGTGGAAACAGGCAAAATACGCTTCAAGAAAGAAGAACAAAGCTGAAGTCATCATGATCTTTGATTTCAAATTCTATTACAAAGCTACAGTAATTAAAATAATATATTATTAGCAGTATGATAAACAGCATAAAAACAGACACATAGATTAATGGAAGAATAGGACACCCAGAAGTAAATCCATACATATATGGTCAATTAATTTATGACAAAGGTTCTAAGAATATAAAATGAGGAAAAGATATTCTCTTCAATGAACGGTGTTCGGAAAAATGGACAATGGCGTGCAAAAAAATGAAACTGGATCATTATATTACATTGTACACAAAAACTAATTCAAAAAATAGATTAAAGGCTTGAATGTAACACCTGAAACCATAAAACTTCTAGAATATCACCTAGGCTTTAAGCTCATGGACATAGGTCTTGATGATTTTTTAATCTGACACCAAAAGCAAAGCAAGAAAACCAAAAACAAACAAGAAAGATTACATCAAGCTAAAAACGTTATGGACAGCAAAAAAAAACCATCAACAAAATGAAAAGGCAACCTACTGAATAAGGGAAAATATAGCAAATCATGTGTCTGGTAAGGAGCTAATACCCAAAATATATAAAAATCTCATATAATTGAACAGCAAAAAAACAATCCAATGGAAAAAATAGGCAGAAGAATTGAATAGATGTTTTTCTTTTTTCTTTTTTTTTTAAGATTTTATTTATTTATTTGACAGAGAGAGAGAGATCACAAGTAGGCAGAGAGGCAGGCAGAGAGAGAGTCGGAAGCAGGCTCCCTGCTGAGCAGAGAGCCAACTCAGGGCTTGATCCCAGGACCCTGAGATCATGACCTGAGCCACCCAGGTGCCCCTGAATAGATGTTTTTCTAAAGAAGGCATACAGATGGCCAACAGACACATGAAAAGATGCTCTAGTTCATTAATAATCATGGAAATGCAAATCAAATTTACAATGAGTTATCACCTCACATCTGTTAGAATAGCTATTATCAAAAAGACTAGATATGACAAGTGTTGGCAAGGATGTGGAGAAAAAGGAAACTCATTCACTGTTTTGGAGAATGTAAATTGGTGCATCCACTCTGGAAAAGAGCATGGAGTTCCTTCAAAAAAACTAAAAATAGAACTACCATCTGATCCAGCAATTCCACTACTGGGTATTTTTCCAACGAAAATGAAAACAGTAATTTGAAAAGATATCTACTCCCATGTCTGTTGCAACCTTATTTACAATAGCCAAGATATGGAAACAACCTATGTGTCCATTGATGGATAAATTAAAAAAATGTAGTATATATATTTGTATATTCATGTATTTGCATTTGTGTATGTGTGGGTGTGCATTTATATGTGTGTTTGTTTATATATCTGTGTATTTGTGTATATATACAGGTAGGTATTTATATATCTATAACATAATGTATAATTTATACATATAGAATCACACACATACATGCATTTTTTATGTGAAAAAAATTATATTTAGAGTTAGCCAGCTCAACTCAGTTTAGATGATCCCAATTTTGTTGGCAACATCCAAAGTATCATAGTCAGGAGCCAGTCAAATATATGGCTTCTTCTGTCCATCCAGCCTGATCAGATTGTTGACCTTGGTTGTATCAACGTCATAGAACTTCTTCACAGCCTGTTCCATTTAGTACTTCTTGTTGGCTTGGACATCCACGGTGAACACAAGTGTGTTGCTGTCTTCTGTCTTCTTCCTGACTAACGTAGTAATCAGGGGGAACTTGACAATTGCATAGTGGTCAAGCTTGTTTTTCCTGGAGCCATGCTCTTTTTTTTTTTTTTAAGATTTTATTTATTTATTTGTCAGAGAGAGAAAGCAAGAGAGCGAGCACAAGCAAGGAGAACAGCAGGCAGAGGCAGAAGCAGGCTCCCTGCTGAGCAAGGATCCTGATGTGGGACTTGATCCCAAGACCCTGGGATCGTGAACTGATCCAAAGGCAGATGCCCAACCGACTGAGCCACCCAGGCATCAAAAAAGGGACATGCTCTTTTTTGAGAATACTTGGGCTGCCTTTAGAGATATAGTATCTTGGGTCATGGGAAGTTAGGTGATGTGAAGACTTTTTGTGTGTGTGGCTGTGGGTGCCTTTCAGCACCACTTTTTCTGGGCCTCCAAAGCCTTTGTTTTGGCTTCAGTTTTGGGAGCAGCAAGAGCTCCTTTTTTGGCTTTTGGGGTCATCTTCATGAAGGACCCGATGGAATATTATACAGCCATAAAAAGAAATAAGATCTTACAATTTGTGGCAACATGTATAAATCTCAAGGCCTGTATGCTAAGTGAAATAAGTCAGACAGAGAAAGACAACATATGATCTCTCTTTTTTTTTTATTTTAAAGATTTTTTTTTATTTATTTATTAGAGACAGAGACTGAGAATGAGAGGGGAGAAGGTCAGAGGGAGAAGCAGACTTCCCGCAGAGCCGGGAGTCTGATATGGGACTCGATCCTGGGACTCCAGGATCATGACCTGAGCCAAAGGTAGTCGCTTAACCAACTGAGCCACCCAGGCACCCCATATGATCTCTCTTATATGCAGAATCTAAAACTTAAGTTCATAGATACAGAAAACAAATGGATGGTTGCCAGAGGTGAGGAGTAGGGTGAAATAAATTAGTGAACTGGTTTTTATTGGGGGGGTTAGTGTAAATAAGTCAAACTTAAAAAATAAATAATTAGAAAAATTGTAAAAGGATCTATAAGTCATTTATACTGAAAACTATAAAATATTGCTGAGGAGTATTAAAAAGGACCTATATGAATGCAGAGATATCTTATTTTCCTTAATTAAAAAACTTAAAGTTTTCCTCCAAAGTGTTCTAAATATTCAGTCTAATGCTAATCAATTCTACTAGATTTTCCTTTCTCTGAAATGAAAGTTCAAACTTTGACATGCTGGTTCTAAAATTTATATGGAAGCTCAAACCAACTAAAAGAGTTGTATTTTAAAAAGAAGAATAAAGATGTAAAATTTACGCTACTGGATTTCAAGACTGTGTAGTATTGTTGAAAAAACAATCAGGTAAATAGAACAGAATAAAAAATTTGAAAAAAGACCCACACAACTGATACTTGACAATAGGGAATGAGAATTCTTTACAACAAATCACACAGAAACAACTGGACTTCTCTATGGGGGAAAGAAAGTGATCTTTTACCCTTATATCACACAATAAAGCATTTACTGAAAATGGACCATAGATATACTGTCAATGGTAAAAGAATAAAAAGGATGGGAACCTTTGCAACTTTGGGGTAGGCAAAGATCTTTTAACAAAAAAAAACATTAAAAATGATAAATATGACTATTTTGAAATAAAAAGTATTTGTGTTTCTTTAAAAAAATAAAAACCAGGGACACCTTGGGGGCTCAGTCAGTTAAGCAGCTACCTTCAGCTCAGGTCACAATCCTGGGGTCCTGGGATCAAGCGCTACATCAAGCTCCTTGCTCAGTGGGGAAAACATATATCTGATAAAGAACTTGTACCCCACAATATACAAAGAACTCATTTGATTCAATAATACTGAAAAAAGATATATTTTTAAAAAGGAAAAAAACTTGAATAGACTCTTCACAAAAGTAGATACATCACCAAAAAATAGCAATATATATCCATTATAAAAGTACAAATTAAAAAGACTGCCAACACCAAGTGCTGATGAAGATATGGAACACTGGGACTTTGGTGGAATGTAAAATGTTACAGTTACTTTGGAATATTCTTTGCAGTGTCTTTAAAAATTCAACATACACCAATTTCTAAGTATTTATTTAAGAAAATACTTATACTCCCAAGTATTTATCTAATAACAATGAAAGCATATATCTACACAAACATTTACATAGAAACATCCATAGCATTTTATTTTGAAGAGACAAGGAGACTGGAAGTAACACAAATATCCATCAAAAGACGAATGGATAAAGAAAATACAGTTTATGCATAATAGGAAACTCTATTTACAATAAAAAAGAACAAACCACTGACCCACATTATGCATCTTAAAATGATTATCCCGAGTTAAAGAAATGAGATATAAAAGAGTAAATATAGTATGTTTCCATTTCCATTAAATTATAAAAAATGCAAACTATCTACATTGACAAAAAAGCAGATCCCTGGTTTTCCAGGAACAGAGGAAGGAATTGACTGCAAAGGTGCAACAGGAAACTGCTTGTGTCGGAAATTATTGGCATCGTGACTGTAGCAGTGGTTTTCACAGTTTGATATTTTTGTCAAAATGCAGCACATTGTCAGTTTAAATGGATGAATTTTCTTACACATAAATTGTATCTCGAAAATTGAAAAAAAATTTTCTTCTGCAAGGAGAACATGTTTTCCCACATATAGAAATATTATAAATTATCTGTAAAGGAAATAGTGTTTTCGGTGCATGCATAAATTAACAGATGAATAGAATAAAATATAAAATGCAGAAAGAGTCCAAATGGAAATTTGGCATATATAAAAGTGACATCTCAAAAATCAGTGGGAAAAAGTAGACTTTTCAATAAATGATGTTAGGATCATGGATCACCATATGGAATATGATAAAAGTCGATCTGTTTTCACACTTTACAGCACAATACATTCCAAATGGATCAGCGATTTTAAAAAGAAGTGGGCAAATTCTTCTATAATCCCAGAAGGGGAAAATTTTCTAACTATGACTCAAAATCAGTGCATAATAAAGGAAAGAACTGTCAAATTGATGCTAATAAAGAAAATTTAACATAATAGAGGAAAAATACCAAGAGTAAAGTAAAAAAAGACAAATGTCATACTCGGGGAAATACTTGGAATTTATACCGCTGATGAAAGATTTACATTCTTAGTATATATAACCCTGTTGAATAGAGACAAAAATAGGACCTAGAACCTGAATGAAATATGGGCTTGAGATATGAATTGCCAGTTCATGGAAATAGAAAACCAAGTGACTTTTAAATATATAAAAACATATCAACCTCCCTCCTAAAATAAGAAACGTAAATTAAAACTATCCTTAAATACAATTTCTCACCTATTCGACTGGCAAAAATCCTAGTTTGGCAACCTGCTTTGTTAAGGAGGCTATACAAAACAGGCATTTCTATAATGGCTGATGAGACATACAATTAAAATAAATAAAATTAAAAAAATAAGCTAGTACAGCCAGTTTTGGAAGACAGTTTGGCTCTTTCTTACAAAGCTACACATAGTCTTACCATATAATTCAGCAATCATGCTCCTAGGTAAATTTTTTTTTAAGATTTATTTATTTATTTGGGAGAGAGAGAGCAGAAGCAGGGAGAGAGGCAGAAGGAGAGGGAGAAAATCCTCAAGCAGACTCCTCGCTGAGTGTGGAGCCCAGTGAGGGGTTTGGTCTCACAACCTTGAGATCATGACCTGCCAAAACCAAGATTTGGACGCTCAATGGACTGAGCCACCCAGGCACCTCAGGCTCCTAGATAGTTTCTCAAATGAGTTGAAAACTCATGTCCTTTAGAAAACCTGCCCATGAATGTTTATAGAAACTTATTCATAATTGCCAAAACTTGGAAGCAATCAAATTATAATTCAGTAGGTAAACAGATAAACGGTAGTACATCCAAACAATGCAATGTTAATCAGTGATGAAAAGAAATGAGGGGTGCCTGGATGTCTCAGTTGGGTAAGCATCTGCCTTTGGCTCAGGTCATTGGACTCCCTGCTCATTAGGGAACCTTCTCCTTCTCCTCCTTGCTCATGCTCTTTCTTGCTATCTCTGTCACTATCTCTGTCTCTCTCTCAAATAAATAACAAAATTAAAAAAAAATGAACTATCTAGTCACGGAAAGATGTGGCGGACCCTTAAATGCATATTGCTAAGTGAAAGAATCCAACTGGAAAAGGCTACCTACTGTATGAATTCCAGCTACATGGCATTCTGGGAAAAGAGAGTGATAAGATCAATGGTTGCCAAGAGTTGAACATAAGGAAGGGATGGATGAAAAGGTAGAACAAAGGGGATTTTTAGGGCAGGGAGACTCTTTGGTATGATACTGCAATGGTAGATGTATTTCATGATATATTTGTCAAAACCCATCTAACTGCAGGACACAGAGTCAACCCTAATGTGAACTATGGACAATAGTTAATAATAATGTGTCACTATTGACTCATCAATTATAACAAACATACCACACTAATCCAAGATGTTATTTTTTTTTTAAAGATGTTATTTATTTATTTGACAGAGAGAAAAAAATCACAAGTAGGCAGAGAGGCAGGCAGAGAGTGGGGGGGAAGCAGGCTCCCCGCTGAGCAGACAGCCCAAGGCGGGGCTCGATCCCAGGACCCTGAGATCATGACCTGAGCGGAAGGTAGACGCTTTAACCCACTGAGCCACTCAGGCGCCCCCAATGCAAGGTGTTATTAACAAGAAAAGCAAGGGAGGTAAAGGAGCTATATAGGAACTCAATTGTCTATACCATTTTCTGTTTAAAAATGCTTTAAAAATACTGTATTTTTAGGTAAGTTAGGCTAAACAATGATAAATGCTTTGGGATGAACACAGGGTGAAGTGGGGAATGGGAGGGAGAGCACTGTGGTGGGAGTAAGGGGGCAGGAAGGCGGGGTGTGGTGTTAGCGTGTTTGGGGCCGGCATGGCCTCACGAGGAAGGCCAGACTTGAGCCGTGTTCAAGGGAAGTGGGACAGTGCCTTTTAGAGGCTAGAGCAGGAGAGAAGGAGCAGCTGAAGACAAGGATCCAGGGCAAGAGTGAGGAGGCCAGAGTCACTGGGGCAGCCCGTTGCATGGATCTAGAAGAAAGTGACTTGTCTGAGATCCCACAACTCACTTCCCTCAGCTTGGTCAGCAAGAAACAAGAGTTCTCCTGGTGAGCAGTCCTGTGTCTGGGAGGGAGGCCCTCGGTATCCACCGTGCGATGGGACAACGGAGACACCAAGCAGCAGGATTCGTGGACCCCTGCATTGTCCAGAACCATCCTTCCTCACACACCAGTGGAGTATCTGGCCTCCTCCTCCAACCTGGCGGCCATGTGGCTTCATTTTCTTTCTTACCAAACTCAGAAGTGAACCCCCCCCCCCCCACCGCCAGGCCCTGTGATTAAACTAAAGGAGATAAATTGTTTTTGACCGGAAATCTCTCGTTAAGAAAAAAGAGGTAAAAACTGTAGCTCTAGTCTGGATCTCGGACAGCAGGAAGAAGAACTATTTCCATCTACAAGGCTGCTGGAGTCACAAGCAGGTACAGAACAAGATAGAGTTAAGAGGATAAATATGGTCTTCTTCAGGGTTTCCCTTAAATGCCTCCGGAATATTCTAGATGATGACAGGGGAAGGTACACCCTGGAAGGCACTTGGATTGGCAAATGCCATGGTGTGGGCCAAGATTATAAAATATAAAACACCGGGGCACCTGGGTAGCTCAGTCGGTTAAGCATCTGTCTTCAGCTCAGATCATGATTCTGGGGTCCAGGGATCCAGCCCTGTGTCAGCCTCCCTCCTTGATCAACAGAGAGCCTGCTTCTCTCCCTCTCCCTATACTGCTCCCCCTGCTTGTGCTTATGTGCTCTCTCTCTCTCTCTCTCTCTCTCTCTCTCTGTGTGTCAAATAAATAAATAAATAAAATCCTTAAAAAATAAAAATAAAATAAAATACAAAACATCAAAATAGGTCTGCCTGCTTAAAAATGGCATCAACCCAATTTCTGTGTATACCCCAGCTCTACTCTTTTAGTGACCTAACTCAGGAGACTTATCTGATTTCTTCTCCACCCTGGAAAATAATCATTATTTCCTGGGAAGTTTTGGGGGAGGATTCAGTAAGTTAGTGCGTGCAAAACGTTTAACATAGTGTCTGGTATAGAACAAGGGCTCACCAAAATTTAGCCTAAATATGAACTTGTGGACAATGACCTGGGCATCTGCTTCTCTTTACTGTCGCCAACGAAGTAATGATTGAACAGGGAGAAATACTTCTACAGAGACAAGAGAAGCTTTATAGCACTTTTTAAAGAGTGGTTCCCAAATTGCTGTCCTTGTAACTATAGTGTCCTATGGAATGTTCATAGCTGTTCCATGGCCAAGTATACTTGAGAAACAATCACTAAAAAAAAAAATAACAAAAAAAAACAAAAAACAAACAAACAAACAAACAAAAAACAAGTAAACAAACCTGACTTCTTCTGGTGAGTATACCACGATGTATGGATTTGTCCAATCACTGAACTGTATCCCCAAACCAATGTAACATTGTGTGTAAGCTATACCTCAGTTAAAAATAGGTTTTTTAGGGCGCCTGGGTGGCTCAGTTGGTTGAGCAACTGCCTTCGGCTCAGGTCATGATCCCGGATTCCCGGGATCGAGTCCCATATCAGACTCCCGGCTCTGCGGGAAGTCTGCTTCTCCCTCTGACCTCTCCCCTCTCATTCTCAGTCTCTCGCTCTGTAATAAATAAATAAAAATCTTTAAAAAAAAATAGGTTTCTTAGTTTTTTGAAGATTTATACCTTAGCATTGAAGATATAACATGGACAGGCGTGGCTTGGCCCGAATTTCAGAAGGTGACTCTGCCAGTGTTAGGACAGACTGCTGGAAGATCAAGAGACTGGGCACAGAGAGGAGAAATGATGTCGGCCGGGGGGATAGACACAATGCCATGGGCATCGGTGACACTAGAAAGGCAGATTAGACAGTGGCTGGTGCCCAGCGAAATGTCAGGGGTTCAAGCAAGGGGGAAATCAGAGAGTTTCTATTTTCTCTGGAATGTGGTGGTAAAACCCAAGATAAAAAAAACCGGTAAGAAAGAAAAAAGATAGTGAAAGAGAAGAAGAAAGACAAAAAGAGGCTGATTCACTGCCTTGCGTTACTATTATGTGCCAGAGATGATTAGATGTCTATTTTATTTTGTCCTCACCTTTCCAAAAGGTAGATATTGATCATCTCCACTTTCCAGAAGAGAAAACTAAACCTCCCTGAAATGAATAACTGACCTTTGTCCTTGGAGCTAGTGAAGAGCAGATGGCTTTCCAATCCAGGCCCTTCCATCCACTACAACCCTCTGCTCCTAACTTTTCGCATAATGTGGCAGCTTCACATCGGAACATCCAGAAAAAGGGTGAAAAAGTCCATCCTTTTTCATGAACCATGTTAACTTCAGAGAAGCAACCTGAAATTTTGCTCCGATGATTGTCAAATGCTTTCTTAGTGTGGTTGACGGCTTGGGGCACCAGAGACCCAACTCTGCTTTTGAGCAGAAGTTACCCCCCCCCCCGCCCGGCAAACAGCCAATGGGCACAGAAAAGGCACTATACCCTCTTGAACCCTGTGATCATCCCTCTCTGAGAACAGGCCCCATAGTTCCACAGGACTCAGGAGTCCTGCAAAAAACAGCAGCTCAGATCACTGCTCTTTGATGATCAAGTTCGTGGAATAACGTGTTTAGAGATTTTTGGAAATTGGACATGTGTTGTTAGACAAAAGACCAATTGGGAGTTTCTAGTCCAGATGGCCTGCTCTGCCTCAACCCACCTAATGACCCTCTAGGACAGAGTGGGAACACTTCTCACCCACTGTGTGAGATATTTTCGAGGATCAGTTAATTCAAATGATATTAATGAAGATCCAGCCATCTGTAGGGTGCCGGTGAGTCACCACTTGCCCCCCAAACACCCCTAAACCAAACTGACCCTTTGCTTTGCAAATGACCTCCCAAATCCTAGGGCAGGGAGGTGGGCATAAATGTGTAAGGGACTCACCTTCAAGCCTCACACCCACTCTCTTAAGGTGACGATCTTGAGTGGTTTTGCTTCACAAACCTGCGTACCACTTTTCCCTTCGGTGAAATGAGAATATGACCGGCTCATAGAACTGCTGTAGAAATGAATGTAAATCGCCCAACTAGCATTGAACAACATTGAACAACACGAGTGAACTCTCACCACCAGTTGAAATTACCATGGTGGGTGGAAAGGAGGCTGCTAATGACTCAGGGAGAAAAATAAGGTGCACAGCTTCAACAGGAATGCGACTGGTAGGACCTGAATCCAAGATCGTAGGGGTCTTGTCACACCTACTACTACCTTGGGGGGGGGGGGGGGATTAAAACATAATGTCAAAATACATTTGGCTGTGCCATAACCCCCTTGAAATATAACACAATGTAAATTTACATTACACAGCGTGCTTTGGGGGCACTCTGGAGTAATTAGCAGCTAATGCAATCCAGGCAGGCACACAGAAACTCTACCTTTCTGGGCATTTATGCCCGCTCCGAGGGCAGCCCCTTTATGTACATACAAAAGGATAATTACTGCAAGAGAAAAAAAATGGAGCAGGTATTGTGGATCGCAGGGATGAGGACGAGTGGGGTTTTGAATGCACAAAGCAGGCCAGCGGCAGCGTGCAGTACTTCAAAGCGGAACACTGGAGGCTCAGCCACTCCAAAAATCCCTCCGTGCCACTCCAAAATCCCGACACACGCAGCGATGAAGTTGCTACAGCTTATTTATAGAGGCGTTCCCTCTTCTTAAAACATAAACAAAAGAGAAATCGCAGCCCTGCTTGGCTTCATCAACAGCATATGGAATAAATGATGCTTAATGACAGGCTTGAAGCCGCTTTGCCACTCCTGGGCGCGGCTGCTGCGCTCCGCGGAGTCCTGTCTGCAAGCCCAGCCCAGCCCAGCCCAGCCGCAGGCTCCCCGAGTCCCCTGGAGCCGCACAGATGAATGGGGGAGTGAAGAGAGCAAGGCTGGCTAATTGAAAAGGGGGAGCACTTTACAAACACCATTATAAGAAATGTGAGAAGTGTAACGTGGCAGGAAGCAGGCAGCACCTGGTGTCTGCGGCTAATTGCGGTGTTCGGTGGCATGTTAGCCCCACGCGCGGGCGTGCGAACGGACCCTTGCCTCGCAGGTGCCTGGTCCTCGGATCCAGGACTTGGATTACGGGACCAAACGGTCCGGTGGCAGCGTCCCCAAGGTCTCAGGTTTCATTTAAATCAACGCAGGCACAGATGACACTCTATATCTTACCTTTTCGGGGCTGGGACAGGAGTCCTTTTCTGCCACCGACACAGAGATAGAGATGTCAGTGTTAGAGGAAACGTGAATTCAAGGAAAGAGTGAAGAGGAATGAAAAGGGAGAGGAACAAAAAAAGGGGAGGAGCATCTCAGGGGGACCTCAGTCTGAAGGGCTTGCAGCTCTTGATCTCAGGGTCCTGAGTTCAAGCCCCACACGGGGTATAGAGATTACTTAAATAAATAAAACTTTAAAAAGGGAGGGGGGGGTGAAGCAAGAAAACAATTGATCAAAAAAGAGTGCCTTCTGTATACAAGAAGTTTTTTGTCTTTATTTTTTAATTAGAGCCAGTTTCCTGCAAGAGGTAATAATATCCATAAATATCCCTCTTCCATGGATACTATTTTTACACAGAGGCCAGGGAAATAAAGGCAAACTTTCCCAGTAGAAATCAATTATATTTTCAGGGAACATTAGTCCTCGATGTCCTAATATTCCATTAATTCCAAACCCTAATCTAATAGACATGTGGTCCTGTTTATTCAGAGTTCCTTATTGGAATATTAGTGTTGAGTCCAAAATTTATATTTACAGAGAAAATGATCAGATTCAGAAGGAAAGTGAATGAAATGAGATATTTCACGTAGTCTTTGATTAGTATTAGCTCACCGTCTGTGACAGGCATACTGTAATAAATTACCAAAAGTCAAAAGAATTTTTTAAAAGATCAAATCTTACATGAAGAACTGACATAATAGTTATTGGCTGGTCCCAGTTTTCTAACAACTAGTATCTTGGAAATGTTTTTGAAAAGCTTATAAATTCTGATGAGTTCATTTGGGGGCTTAAGTCTAAGATACATAGTTAAATACAAAGCACTTTCAATGGTTATGGTAAACCGTGTAATTTAAGAGTGAGAGGATTTGAGAGGGAGATAGTTCAAATCTGCAGTACCATTTGCAATAATTTGCAAGCTGTGTGACTATAAGCATGTAACTTAACCTCTCTGAGATTCAAGGACTGCACTTGTAAATTATGAAAAGTAATGTCTATGTTGTAAAGTAAGCTGAGGATTAGCGAAAAGATGTATAAAGAGCTGAACACAGTGCTTTGCATACAATCAATATTCAGTTGTTTGCTTTTTAAATTAGAGGGAGTATCAGTTTATAGGAGGAAACCAGTGGATATCTTCTACTTTTTAATTAGACTTATTTAAAAAAAAAAAAAAAACCTTACCAAATGCATGAATATATTCTTCTAAGCTTCAAGCAGCAAATATAAATGACAGACACTATCTCTTCTTTGCCTCAAGATAATATAAATTCTGTAAGCAGACATGAGACTTACCCCAGAGTGGATCTGTATCGAGAGTGCTTATCCCCAGGGATATACCATATACGTAACTCGATGCGTCTGTTACTGTTGTAATTGGGAACCAAGAAAGCCATCGTTGTGTAGAAAGAGAGCCAAGGCTCTCTGCAATGTCAATGAGGTAGGATCAGAATGACATTTCCAGCATAATGTTAGCCAATTAGATGCTGGAAAAATGTATGCATTGCTCCAATCCACCTGTCATGTGCCTAGGATTCCTAATAGGGAACAGGAAGAGGTCACCAAAAAGAAAAGCAAAAATGGGAGGGGGGGATGTGAATATAAAGGCAAGATTGGCTGAAAACAGCAGCACTCAGGAAGAATGTTCCAAAGAAAGTGGCCCTTGAATAGTTTTGATGGAGAATTGCAATGATTGCCTATGCTCTGCATCAGGGTCCCCTATTTTGGAGAAAATTTTATGGATGCCTTACTGGCAGCTTAATGAAAGGACTGCTACAAATCATCTCAGAGTCAACAAGAGGTCCTAAAACTAGCCCCTTCTTACGCTGCCACCAAAAAAAAAAAAAAAAAAGCCCACATTCTCCCAATGAGGTTTTTCAAAAATGAATTACGCCATTAAGTGCCAAGGAGAAAATTAGCTATGAGCTTTTAAATTTAAAATGATCCCCTTTTTAATTGTAAAACAGTGGCACTTAACTGCTATTGATCCTGCTGAGACACATTAGGGAACAGGGTCACCATAACTGTTAATATTCACTGCTTAGTGAAAGAGCATCAAAGGACATTTTAATGTCAGAGACTTTCTCAGGGAGTTTTTAAAGAAGGTTTGAATCAGCCAGCCTATGAATGAAAAGGACATGAGGTAGACAAATGTAGAAACAAATGTGATAGCAATTTTCTGCTAATCAAATCATAACTCAAGATTGATTTTTTTGGCAAAAGTTTATGTCATATAGATTTCCAAGGCTGGTCGACATTTAAAAGTCAGAGTATATATTTTCTATAGACTGGGACTTTTCAGATGATCATCCAATGGGGAATTTTTGTTTATTTTTTCAACACAGAAATGTAAGAGAGAGCCTCCCTTCTGGGGAAAACCACTCCACTTTTGCATTCTTCAGAAGGGGGGACTGCGAAGTGTCCCTGGCATTTCATTTAAAACTCAGTCCATCCTACTTTTTTGAAACATTTATTGGATAAGATCATGAATGTTCTGTTTCTTAAAGGGGAAAATTACATTTTTAGAACACATTCAAAAGAGGTTTTCTCCTTTCACCCGGATCCTAGCGTGAATTTGAAAATATTGAATTTGTGGCATTGTGAACTTCTAGAATGCTGAACTTTTCCAAGATAGGGAACTGAACACAATGTTTGCTGTTAAAATTTAAACCTCTTATTCCAAAGCCCTAAGCAAAATGTCGAAAAGGTAAATTTAATGTGGCATTGAACTTAAAAAAAGCAAAAACAAAAACCTTGTGTTCATCTTTTTTTCTGACCATATCATATCTTTGATTTTCCAGTGCTTATTCCTCACTATGCCAGCAGACTTTTGCAAAAATAGTATTCATTTTTTTTGCCCCCGCATTCAAAAGTACAACTTCATTGTCTACAGAAACATTTTTTATAGAGTTTAACATTTTGATAAATAAAATCTTACACAGATTGCCACCTAGAAAGGGAATTAGCAAAAGGAAATAAATGGTTTCTTTGGGTGATTTACATTCTTATTGTTTAAAAGAAGGTATTTCATTCTTTATGGCATCATTGAGGTGTCCTCAGGGACATCTGGGGACAGGTAGAAAACCACTGGCCAATAGAATGTATTCATTCTTAGATCCACATATTTACCAAAGCACATTCTCTGGGATTTCACACTGGAAACTAAGGAAACTCCTCCAATGTTAAGGGAGTCACAACCTTAAGGAGAGACAGACAAGAAAACAGGATATCCTGATGTGAAAATTGCCCTATTAGAGTTCAGATCAAAACACTGTGAGAATGGAGAGGATGAGCATCTAAATGGGCTTCCACAGGTAAGTAGTCCCAAGGGCACGATGCAAGGACTAGAACTCTGAGGATGACTTGATATTAGACAGATGCAGACATAGTCCTAGGGCACTTCAGACAGGGGGGGAAAGAGCAGGCAAATACGGGGCTAACAATGAGCATATAAATGGTACCAAGGCTGCAAAGAAGACAGAGCCAAACCATATCATGTTAAAGAATGAGTTTTATTCTTTAAAACAATGGAAGAACCATAGATGACTCCTCAGCAGGTGAATTATGGGATCAGATTTGTTATTAGTGTTAGTAGTTACTCTTCCAGCAACATAAAGAACAAACTGGAATAGGCAAGTAAGGTTGGAGTCAGAGAACCCAGTTGGAAGACTGCTATGGAAAACCCTGTGAGAAGTTCTAAGACACTGAACTAGGGAATGAGTCTTTGGGATGCAAAAAAGCATGGTCTGAGTGATTAACTGGGAGTAGAAAGAAAGGAGGTGGTGAGTGCCTTGAGTGTTTCTTGGATTTCTGGCTTGGGTGGTCAGTGAATTATCTAGCTATGTACCATTTACTGGGTTAGGTTTACTGAATGATTCAGCCATCTACTGAAATACCAAGGAAAGAGGTCGTTGAAGATGCACTATAAGTCTTAGTTAGGACGTGCTGAGATTATCATCAAAGTGTAAGTGTCCACCAGGCAATTGAATATGTAGATCTGGAGTTCAGGAAAGAGTTTTAAGTTCTAGCTAGATTGTCCAACAAGAGTCCTTAACCCTAGAGGTCCTCAGATGGACATTAGAGACCTCTGAGCCCTCTAAAATTTCTGGGCAAATATACATTCTCATATGTGCATAAATAGGAAGAAATTCATTGTATAACAAGTTCTCGAAGAGCTCAAGATCCTCAAAGAACTATGTGCATGAACAATAAGAGTCAAGTGTGGAACTCTGAGCGTTACCAATATTTAAGAAAATGGAATTAGCCTAGAAGATAAGATCCTCACATACTGTCCCATTTCTGTTTCCAAATCTATACTGTTTTACCAAATAACTTTACTCCAGACAAAGAACTTTACTGTTTTAAAGGCACCTGTGTTTACTGTGTTTTTTCCTGCCTCTAAACTCCTCCCTCTTGAGTACCTGTCAATTTTCTCTGCCTAGTCTTGTCCCACTCTGCTTACAAATCCCATTCATAAAATTTGTGTAGTTTTTTCTTTCACCAGCCCAAATGCCCCCACCTCTCTAAATTTCAGCAAGAACTCTTACCAGTTGGTTTTATATGGCATGTACACAGTGCCTAACACCAAGTAATTTTTCAAAATTAATATATAGATTAATTTATAGAACTTGAGACAGCTCTTAAAATGCCAATTTGTGTGACTCTTTAATGATGTGTGTATATGTATATGTATATGAGTGTATGTGCGCATATTTGCATGTATTCTGCCTTCCAACTAGACTATAAATTCATTGAAAACAATGCCTATCTTACGTTTCTAGTGCAATTTTGAGTACATACTAAGTATTTACAAACCAAGAGGTCAGAAAGATGAAGAGAAGGATAAAGGAAAAGAGGTGGTGCACCAAAGTCAGTAGAAAAACTTCTAATTTGGAATTTAGAAATCTAAGTACCAATTCTGTCTCATCCACTTTTAAGATATTTAACCTCTAATATGAATAAATATTTGTCTGCCCTATTTTTGTCATGATATTGTTGCGACGATTAAATAATATAATGTATTTAAGTGCATTATATGCATATATAATTTTTGTATAAATGTGTATATAATATAAAAATACATTTTATAAAGTGTACTTAAATATATATAAATGCATTTTATAACATAGAATAAAAAGGATCCATATTAATAAAGATAAATAAATGAGTCATAGGAGAAAATTGTAATGATAGCTTATAATTTTTAATTTTGTTTCTGAAGTCATAAACACAGTTTAAAATAATTATCATTATTTTTAATAATAAGATTAACCGAAGGATTTTTCAATTGATCCCAATTGAAACAAATGGGATCACAGAAAAACACTCAGCAAAATTTCTGCAATTAAGCTGCTAGATTTCTGTAACTAGGTAGTAATTCTAGACTGAACAAGTTAAAAATTATGATCCTCTAATCCTGTTGATGATAAGCCAAGCTTTTTAGAAGAGATAGAATGTAAATATTTCACGATTTATGCAAAACCTATTACTAAAAATTGATTAGAGGGGTGCCTGGATGGCTCAGTTGGTTGTCTGCCTTCAGCTTGGGTCATGATGCCAGGGTCCCCGGATCAAGCCCCAAATCAGGCTCCCGGTTCAAGGGAGAGCCTGCTGCTCCCTCTCTCTCTGCCAGCCGCTCTGTCTACTTGTGCTCCCTCTCTCTCTCTCTGCCAAATAAATAAATAAAATCTCAAAAATAAAAAATCTAAAAACTGATCAGAAATAGATTTATGATAAAATAATTTTTTTAAGGAATTAAGGAAATTCAATTTAGAGACTCTGATAAATACTGTTTTGGAATAAGAATAACTTCTTAAGAGAATTTTTAGTTTAGATTTTATATAACAGTTTGTATAGAATATAGTTAAATATTCATAAAGTAGGACCTAACTTTACATATTTTTGTATATCAAAGATGGGTGCTCTGTTCTCTATTTGATAAAGGCTCAGAGTATTCTAGCCTTTGCAATAAGTACTTTACAGGGAGTAGACAAAAATCTTCATTTAGCCCATTTTTTATACAAAACTCTAGTCCATACCGCCTTACGTCTGGATGTCCTTTCCAGAAACAAAGTAATTTTGGTTCACACGCATGCAAATTAAATCATTGCGGTTGGGTTAAAATGGTTAAAAATGTCTGTAAGACAGAGTATGAAAGGTGCAGAGTGGGGCAGGAAGATATGTTTTTGGAATGAGCTCTTCAGAAAGAGATAGAGGAAGACTCTAAATAAATTCCAATCTTGGAGCTGTTGTCCCAGATGGATGACTAGATGGTTGTGGGACAGATGGACGAACCAGGTGAGGAAGATTTTCCACCATGTTCTGGAGCCATGAAACCGAATCTACACATCTCCTGTCCTTGCCCCCACAGTCATGAGAAGGTACAGTTCAGACTTTGTAGAATTTGAAGCACATACATTTTGAGGGACCCTTTTAAAGAACAACAACAACAAGAAATTACAAATACAATATTAGTTATGAATGGAAATAATCAGTTAGAATAAAGAAGAAATCACAACGTTTTTGAGACTTGGAAATTCAGGTCCATTTTTCTGTGGTAGCTTAAGGCTCTTTGCTAGAAATGCTCATAGAATTGTAGTTCCAATGGCAAGTTGACTTGTGCCTCGCCAGAAAGGCTTCACTCGTGGCACCTCCCAGCACTCACAGGTACCTGCCCCTAGAGCCCTGAAGCTTAAACTTTCTTTATCAGCATTGCAAGAAATCTGTCTGTGGTACGGAAGAACCATCACAAGTCTTTGGCTGGTTACCTTTTATGGCTCCACATTTGGTTCATCCCATGTTCGACACCAAGGCAATGTTCCATGAGAAAGACAACATCTGCACCTTTGAAATTCCAGTCTCCCTGTGGGGGAAGAATTTACTGTGGAATGGGCCATGGGCCATGATTCTTCACTCCAGCCTGCCTGCCTCACTTTGCATCTGTCACAGTCCCTGTGGAGAGAAGTCTTCAGCTTTTCCACTCCGTGGCTATACGGTTGCAGAGCCCATGTGTGCGGTAGAGAAGGTCCGTTCCCAGCCTCACAATTTGGTTCTCACGCGCCAATATCACAAAGTGTCCTAAAATCCAGCCAGTTTGGCACTGTTCAGGGGCAGTCACAGGTGGCAGCTCTAGGCCCAGTCATGATGTTTCAGGTATGGAGATAGGAGTTGATTGGCCTAAACCTACAACCTGATATGAGTTAGGAAGTCACAACACTTTTCTGTCTATACTGACAGGTCAATAACATTAAATTTTCACCTCAGAAGTGGAACACTACTTAAAAAACAATCAAATTGTTTCAGTGGCTGACAACCAAGTGAGTTGAAGAGTGCGATAAGAGTGTGAAATGTCCATCCCAGCCTTCCAGACGGGAAGAATGGAGTGCATGGGAGTGGCGAGGTTCAGAAAGCCTCACCCTTCAGGTAGGTGGGAGAAGGCCAGACAGAAGGTGGTGATGAGATACACAGCATCAGAATCCAAGGTGTCAGGTGGAAATAGGGTTGTCAGATAAAACACAGGACATTCAATTTCTAAATTCAGATATACATTAGTAAAGTTTTCAATATATGTATATTCCCCAAATTGCATGAGATATATTTATATTTAAAAAATTATTTCCTCTGTATCTGAAATTTAAATTTAACCTGAATCTTTTATTATTTCCTAAGTCTGACGACACTAGGTGGAAAGCCACCTAAAAGGGAGACCCTAAATTAGCCAGGATCATTCAGTTCTAGAATGTTCTAGAAAGGATCAAGATTCAGTTCTAGAAAGGATCATTCAATTCTAAAAATTGATTCAGAAGTAGAAAAAGATGACAAGCTACTTAAAGCAAAAATAAAAATAAATGTGCAAATATATGGTCAATTGATTTTTTTCCCCCCAGGGCATGCATTCTTTCCTTTTTCACCACTTTAAGCGACTCTATTTCTTGTCATTATTTTTTCATCATGATAGTGTACTCTTTAGTCTTTATCCCCTATTTCTCCCATCCCCCCCAACATACCTGCTTTTGGTAACTATCAGTTTGTTCTCCATCGTTGAGAGTCTGTTTCTTGGTTTGTCTCTCTCTCTTTCTTTTTCTTCCTTTGTTCATTTGTTTTGTTTCTTAAACTCCACATATGAGTGAGATTATATGTTATTTGTCTTTCTTGGTATTTGATCTATGGTATTTGGCTGACTTATTTTGCTTAGCATAGACTCTCTAGCTGTATCCATGTTGTTGCAAATAACAAGATTTCATTACTTTTTATGGCTGAATAACATTCCATTGTATATATGTACTACTTCTTCTTTATCCTTTCATCTGCTGACTGACAATTGGGCTGCTTCTACAGTTTGGCTATTGTAAATAATACAATAAACATAGAAATGCATGTATTCATTTGAACTAGTGTTTTTGTATTTTGGGAGCAAATACCCAGTAATGTGATTAGAGGACCATAAGGTGGTGCTATTTTTAATTTTTTGAGGAAATTCCATAGTGTTTTCCACGATGGTTGCACCAAATGGCTTTACCACCGATAGTGCAAGAGGGTTCCTTTCTCTCCACATCCTCACTAACATTTGTTGTTTCTTGTGTTTTGATTTTAGCCATTCTGACAGGTGTGAGGTGATATCTCATTGTAGTTTTGATTTGCATTTCCATAATGGTGAATGATGTTGAACATCTTTTTATGTATCTGTTGGTCATTTGGACATCTTCTTTAGAGAAATGTCTGTTCACATGTTCTGCCCATTTTTTAATTGGATTATTTGGTTTTGGGATTTTGAGTTGTATCAGTTCTTTGTATATTTTGAATAGTAGCCCTTTATCGGATATGTCATTTGTAAATACCTCCTCTCATTCAGAAGGTTGAGTATTAGTTTTGATGATTGTGTCCTTTGCTATGCAGAAGCTTTTTATTTTGATGTAGTTCCAATAGTTTATTTTTGCTTTTATTTTCCTTGTCTCAAGAGACATTATCTAGAAAAATATTGCTATGTCCAATGTCAGAGAGAGCAGCTTTTGCTTTTTTCAAGGATCTTTATGGTTATAGGGTTCACATTTAGGTCTTTAATCCATTTTGGGTTTATTTGTGTGTATGGTGAAAGAAAACCATGACAAACTACTTAAAGCAAAACTAAAAATAAATGTTGTGCAAACATATGGTCAATTGATTTTTTATAATAATGCAAATACAATTCATTTGGACAAGAAAAAAGTGCTGGAATACCTGGGTATTTTTATGAAAAATGAAACAAAAATCAACCTCTATGTTATATTACGCACAGTAATTAATATGAAATAGATCGTATACCTAAATGCAAGTGCTAAAACTATAAAGCACCTAAAGACAAAAATAGAAGAATATTTGCACAATATGAAGTAGGTAGAAATTTCTTAGGATACAAAGGAGGAGCTAAGCATAAAGAAAAATTGATAAATCGGTATCTTAGAATGAGTTCCCTAAAGGCAGAGCCTGAGATGTGCTCTTGTGTGAGCCATTTAGTGCGTGAATGCCTGTAAGAAGCATCTGTAAGGAAGTACGGGAGGCAGGATAGGATAGAAGAGGAAGCATAGCAAAGAAGTAGGATCAAGTGGAGTCCAGACTCTGTCTGATCCCACATGGAAGCAGGGACAGAAATGACACTTCAGTTCTAGCCCATATGGAGATCAGGGTATAATCCTTTTGTACCACCATAACAACCAATCATTTGTATAAGCCATTTCAAAAAAAACATGGTACTCCAGTTATTCCCAGGTAAAATGACTCCCACTGCCTGACAATTCTTCTGCAAAGGCTCTTGTAAGCCTTTTGCAGCCAACATTTATAATAGGTGGGAGTGGGTCTATTACCATTGGACATCATCAAAGTTAAAAATTTTCAATGATCAAAAGGTGTTACTTAAAAAATGATTAGTCAAGTGATATATTGAAAGTATTTACAACTCTTGTGTCTTACAAAAAGCTCATATGCAGAATAAAGAATTTCTGCAAACCCAAACAAACAACCCAAGTTTTAAAAATGGACAAAGATCTTATATGCAGACAACCCTAATGATTTAACACAAAAGCTGTTGTAATTAATAAGTGACTTCAGCAAAGTAGCAAAATACAAAGTGAACACACAAAAATTGGCTGCATTTCTATACACTAATAGTGAACAACCTGAAAAGGAAATTACAAAAATAATTCCATGTACAGTAGCACAAAAAGAATGAAATACTTAGCTATTAACTAAACCAAAGATGTGAAAGACTTGTATAACAAAAACTACCAAACGGAAACTTCCACAATTTCCATTGCTGAAAGAAATGGAAGAAGACATAAATAGGAACCCATCCCATGTTCATGGATTGAAAGACTCAATATTGCTAAGACGCCAATACTAACCAAAGCAACCTACAAATACAATGCAACTTCTACCAAGATCCCAATGATATTTTTGCAAACATAGAAAAACCCATCCTAAATTCATATGGGATATCAAAAAAACCCAGACAGTCAAAACAATATTGAAAAAGAACAAAGCTAGAGAACTCACACTTCCTCACACTTCCTCATGCTTCTTCATTTGAAAACTTACTTTAAAGCTATTGTAATCTAAACAGTGTGGTACTGGCATATAAAGGCAGACATATAGATCAATGGTATAGATACAGATCCCCCAAATAAACCCTTGCATATATTGTCAAATGATTTTTGACAAGGGTGACAAAACCATTGAGAGGAGGAAAGACTGTCTTTTCAACAAATAGTATTGAGAAAACTGGACATTCACGTAAAAAAATTAATTTGGACCTTTACTTAACACCATATACAAAAATTAACTCAAAATTAATCAAAGACTCAACTGTAAAATATAAAACTTTTGGAAGGAAATAAAGCATAAGCTTTACAACATGGAATTTGGCTATGATTTCTTGGATTTGACACCAAAAGCAGAGGCAACAAAACAAAAAACAGATAAATTATGCTGTATAAAAATTAAAGAATTTTGTGTATTGGAAAACAGTATCAACAATGCAAAAAAGCAACCCACGGAATGGGAGAAAATATTTGCAAATCATTTCTCTGATAAAGGGTTAATATCTAGAATATATAGAAAACCCATACAACTCAACAACAACAACAACAATGGAATATACAACCCAATTCAAAACCAGGGAAAATAATAGGTATTTGTTTGAACAAGATATACAAGTGGCCAAAAAGTACTTGAAAAGATGCTCAACATCACTGATCTTTAGGGAAACGCAGATCAAAACTACAATGAGGTGAAGCCAATGTCGAAAATAATATGACAGTACCTGGAAAAATTAAGAATGAATTACCAGCCCATCCAGCAATGCCACTTCAGAGCCTCAAAAAGGCATTTGTACACCCACATTCAGAGGCATCATCAGCAATAGCTAAAGCATGGAAGCAAGACAATGTCTATTATCAGATGAATGGATAAGCGAAATGTTCTTTATACACTAGTCAGAATATTATGTAGGCTTAGAAAGAAATTCTGCAATATGCTACGACATGGAGAAATTTTGAGGACATTTTTCTAAGTAAAACTAGTTAGTCACAAAAAGATAAATACTGTATGATTCCACTTATATGAGGTACTTAGAGTAGTTAAATTGATAGAGATAGAAAGCAGAGTAGCAGTTGGCAAGGGCTGGAGGAGGGAAGAATGAGGAGTTGCTGTTTCATGGGTATAGAATTCCAGTTTTACAAGACGAAAGATCCATGGAAATGGATAGTTACACAATATTATGATTGAATACCATGGAACTATACACATTAGAATGGTTAAGATGATAACTTTTAGGTTCTGTGTATTTTACCACAATACAAAAATTGAGAGGGGAGGACAAAGGGCTTTTATAGACAGAATGGCTAAAATTAAAATAACTGAGAAAACCAAATGTTAGTAAGCATTTAGATCATACAGACATGAATGCATTGCTAGTAGAAGTGTAAAATGGTACAATCCCTTTGAAAACCATTAGTTTCTAATAATTCTTGCACTATACTTACCCCAGGAAACAATAATTATACTAGTGATTTATTACCTCCCCCCATGTTAAAATACATGTCCACCAAAAAAAAAAAAATTGTACTCCTATGTTAGAATGTTCACATCTGCTTTGTTTACTACAGCCCAAATCCAGAAATAACCCAATGTCAATCAACAAGTGAATGGATAAACAATTTGCAGCATATACATTCAATAAACTGAAACTCAGCAATAAAATGAGCTCCTGTTATATGCAACAACATTGATGTACCTCAAAACCATGGAATGAAAGAGAAACACAGAAGTGTAACCATTCAGTAATTCTATTATACAAAGTTCACAAGCAGTCAAAACTATTCTACAGAGATAGAAATCATAACAATGGCTGCTTCTTGGGTAAAGCATGACATGAAGAGGTCACAAAAGAACTTTACAGGGTGAGGGAAATGTTTTAGGTCTTGAAAGGGGTGAAAGGCTACAAGAATATATACAATATATATACATTTGCTAAAATGTATCAAACTGTACTCTTAATATCTTTATATTGCAATGTAAGCTATACCTCAATCATTTGTATTAGTTTATGTAACTAGAATTCCAGGAGATTAATTGGTTTCAGGAACGTCTGAATCCCAGCCTTCAGACAGGGTCGTCAGTCTACTCTCTCCCTCTCCCTCCCTCTCCCTCCTTTAACCTCCCTCACCTTCCTCCTTCCTCTCTTTCCTCCTCCCTTCCTTTCCCTTTTTCTTCCACTTTCTCTCTCCTTTCCTCTCTCCCTCCCCCAAAACCTTTCCTTTTGCTTGCTTCTGGATCACATTGTTGCTCATAGCCATAAGAAAGTTCCCACAATGCCTTTAAGGATTATTACATAGTTCACAATTCTGAAATCACCCTGGGACTAAAATACTCTATCGGCTGAACATATTCACATACTAGAAGAAACTCAGCACGTTGTAATTCTTATTTTAATCGTGCTTCATAGCTAATAGGCTGTTCTGCTGAAGTTGTTTTTTGGCAAACCAAATCTTAAAGTAGACACTAGTCATGGTTTCTCTGATCCACGCAGGTAATTTACCATTTTGGATACTACCCTTGGCCAGATTAAGAGAATACTCACATTTTATTCAGAATTGCTCATTTATCGGGACATCTATGGCTCTTTTTCTAAAAGCCAGATAGGCCTTGAACATATAACAGCTGGGGGTCTTGAGACATATATATTGTTGATTTTTCTCTCTGAAGAGATCACATTGAGAAAATTGAACCTGGTCTGAGTGGGAAAAGGAAGGATCTGGAACTTCATTTCAGACGGAACCACACTGCATAACCAAAAAGTATAGTTTTGTCTTTTACTCCACTCTATTTACAATTTTGGATGTATTTCTACATGGTTCTCTTCCTGCAAAAGTTCAATGAGACTTTTTAAAAACCATTTGCCCTACAGTACCCAAATAAAATCATCAGAAAATTTTCCTCCTGAGCCTTCAGCCGGCTGGGGATGGGCTCTCTCTCTCTGTTTTTCAAATATTCTTTTTTTTTTTTTAAATAAAAGCTAATTCCTACATTCAGCCTTTACATTCTTTAACTCCAAAAACTTTGCCCTCCTGAAGTTCCTTGCTTGACTTTGTTTCTTCCTATTTTCATTTCCCATTTTCATTAGAAGTTCCAAGCTCAGGACTCAAGGAAATAAGATTTTACATGCACCTTCTCACTAGTCTCTGTCTGATTTCAGCTCACAGGCCAAATTTGTTTTTGTAAATAAGGTTTTACTGGAGTACGGCCTCATCCATTTCTTTAAATACTGTCCTTATCTTCTTTCATGCAATAATGGCAGAAATCAGTTGAAAGTGGGACAGCATGCCCACAAACCTAAAATATTTACTACCCTGCAAAGAAGTCATCTTCCCATGCCTCACCTACACCATCACTTTCTCATGCTTTCCTCCATAACACTAAATCGTGAACATTCTCCTTGAAATGGAGGAGACATATCTGGAGCCTAACAGAAAAGCTAAGTCATATGGCGTTGGCCTTATGGCCTTTATCATGTCCATTATTGATTCAGAAAAGTGTGTTGTGCGGAGGCAACCCCTATAGCAGCTAACCTTGGGATTTTGTTCTTCTCTCAGGACCTTAAAGAACTCAAGGAGAGAGCATGCCAACAATTCTCTCCAACACACTTACCCACCCATTCAATCTTCCCCTCTCCATCAGACCTCAGTGGAGTTTTAATTTGTATCTAGATATAAACATATTCTGACATATAGATGGTCTCTCAGAAAAACTTTTCTGGAATCTCCTGTTACGGCTAACAATAAGAATTGTATAGGAAGAAAAAAATCCCTAAAAAAATACTAAGATATATTTTTGGACCACAGAAACAATCTGAAGACATCAATCAATACCTTGGCCATGGAAAACTGGTGTGGGAAAAAGTCCGGTCATGGAGGATTCAGAAGAAATGAGGGACTCACCATGGAGGCTCAGAGAATTCAAGAGGTGTTTCACCCTAGATTCATGATGTATGCAAGAAGAGCTGTTTCAAGATGGAGTCCCACCCAGGCATCTCAATGAAGGTCCCAGGGAAGAAGCAGTAAGCAAGTTATCAGCATCATCTGAATGCTCCCATGAGAGCTGATGACTTAGGACTGCACACCTTCTATTCTCTGAGATGGAGAACTCTGAACAATGGTCAGAGCTATGCCAGATTCAACCACTGGCACCAGGTGACATTACTGATTACATTCCCTATGCTGTACATAACATCCCCATGACTTATTTATTGTATAGCTAGAATTTTCTTTCCTTAATACCCTTCATCTGTCCTATTCCCTATTCCCTATTCCCGTCTTAACCCTCCTCCCCTTGGGCAACCACCAATCTGTTCTTGGTGTCTATGACTCTGGGTTTTGTTTTGTTTTGTTTTTTAGATTCCATGTATAAGTGAAACCATGTGGCATTTATCCTTCTCCAATTTATTTCACTTAGCATAATCTTTTTTTATTATGTTATGTTAGTCAACATATAGTACGTCATTAGTTTTTGATGTAGTGTTCCATGATTCGTTGTTTACATATAACACCCAGGGTTTCATGCAATACATGTCCTCCTTAATACGCATCACTGGGCTAACCCATCCTCCCACCTCCCTCCCCTCTGAAACCCTCAGTTTGTTTCCTGGAGTCCATTATCTCTCACAGTTCATACCTTCTTCTGTTTCCACTCCCCTTCATTTCTCCCTTGCTTCTCCTAATGTCCTCCATGTTATTCCTTCTGTTCCACATATAAGTGAAACCATATGATAATTGTCTTTCTCTGCTTGACTTATTTCACTTAGCATATTTCACTTAGTTCCATCCATATCAATGCAAATATTGGGTATTCATCCTTTCTGAAGGCTGAGTAATATTCCATCGTATATATGGACCACATCTCCTTTATCCATTCTTCTTGATGCAGAAAAAACATTTGACAAAATACAATATCCATTCCTGATTAAAACACTTCAGAGTATAAGGATAGAGGGAACATTCATCAATATCATAAAAATCATCTGTGGAACGCCCACAGTGAATATTGTTATCAGTGGGGGAAAGTTGAGAGATTTTCTCTTAAGATCAGGAACACAGCAGGGATGCCCACTTTCACCACTATTGTTCAACATAGTACTAGAAGTTCTAGCCTCAGCAATCAGACAACAAAAAGAAATAAAAGGCATCCAAATTGGCAAAGAAGAAGTCAAACTCTCCTTCTTCACAGATGCCATAAGGTATGTGGAAAACCCAAAAGACTCCACCCCCAAATTACTAAAACTCATACAGCAATTCAACAATGTAGCAGGATACAAAATCAATGAAATCAGTTGCTTTTCTATACACAAACAATGTAACTTTTGATAGAGAAATTAAGGAATCAATTCCATTCACAATAGCAACAGAAACCGTAAGATACCTAGGAATAAACCTAACTAAAAACATGAAGAATCTATACTCTAGAAATTACAAAACACTTATGAAAAAAAATTGAGGAAGACACAAAAAGATGGAAAAATATCCCATGCTCGTGAACTGGAAGAATAAACATTGTTAAAATGTCTATCCTGCCCGAAGCAATTTGCATTTTCAATGTCATCCTTGTTAAATCCCATTGGCAGTTTTCAAAGAGGTAGAACAAAAAAATCCTAAAATTTGTATGGAACCAGGAAAGACCCCAAATCTTCAAAGGAATGATAAAAAAAGCAAAACAAAGTTGAGATATCACATTATCTGGCTTCAAGCTATATCACTCATAATCTTAGCATAATACCCTAAAGGTCCATCCATGTTGCCGCAAATGGCAAGATCTCATTCTTTTTTATGGCTGAGTAATATTCCATTTTAGATATATCTATCTATATATATATATAGATAGATATAGATATATGTATATACACACACACACACACACACACCCCACTTCTTTATCCATTCATTCACTGATGGACACTTAAGTTGTTTCATATCTTGACTATTGTAAGTAATGCAACAGCAAACATAGGGGTGCATATATCTTTCCAAAGCAGTATGTTTTCTTTAAATACTTACCAGTAACAAAATTGCTGGATCATAAGGTACCGCTATTTTTTTAATTTTTTCAAGAACCTCCGTCCTGTTTTCCACACTGGCTGCACCAGTTTATATTCCCACCAAGAGGGCACAAGAGTTTCCCTTTCTCCACATCCTCAGCGACACTTACTATTCCCTATCTTTTTTTTTAAGATTTTGTTTTATTATTTTTTTAAGATTTTATTTATTTACTTGACAGAGAGAGAGATCACAAGTAGGCAGAGAAGCAGGCAGAGAGAGAGGGGAAAGTAGGCTCCCCGCTGAACAGAGAGCCTGATCTAGGGCTCGATCCCAGGACCCTGAGATCCTGACCTGAGCTGAAGACAGAGGCTTAACCCACTGAGCTACCCAGGTGCCCCTAAAATGGTTTTAAAAAGGGGAGCCTGGGTGGCTCAGTCAGTAAGTGTCTGCCTTCAGCTCAGGTCATGATCTCTGGTCCTGGGATCAAGCTCTCAGTCATTGGGCTCCCTGCTGGGTGGGGAGACTGCTTCTCCCTCTCCCACTGCCCCTCCCCCCACCTGTGCTGGGGCACATGCATTCTCTCTTTCTCTCTCTCTCAAATAAATAAATAAATAATCTTTAAAAATGGGGCACCCGGGTGGCTCAGTGGGTTAAAACCTCTGCCTTCGGCTCAGATCATGACCTCAGGATCCTGGGATTGAGCCCTGCATCAGTCTCTCTGCTCGGCAGGGAGCCTGCTTCCTCCTCTCTCTCTGCCTGCTTCTCTGCATGCCTGTGATCTCTCTCTCTTTCTGTCTGTCAAGTAAATAAATAAAATCTTTTAAAAAATCCTTAAAAATGAAATAACATTAAAATTGAATTAAAAATTAGAATTTAAAAATTAAAATTAAATGGTTTAACTAAGACGGGTCATTATCTCACACAAGTAACTCAGGAGAGCAGTTCAATATCAACTAACAAAGCAGCTCCGCAACATAGTAAAAGACCCCAGCACTTTCCTCATTACCATCTTCAGCATGGCGGCTTTTTCTCAGTGTGACCTCAGGCTGTGTTTCCCCCCCCACCCTCACTGCACAATAGTTACTGCAGCTCCTATCCTTACACTACATGACCACAACCAGACTGTGTTCCTTGGTCCTTAGTTTCCCCATTTGATTTACCCTGACTCCCCTTTGGCAAGAATCCCATCACAACTCCATTCCTAAATAACCCCTGGTTATGGAAATAGAATTAACATAATTTGTAACCAATTAAGATTTTCCGTCCTAGATTTGGGCAGGATCCAGTCTCATCTGACTTACCTGGATGCCTTATTACCAAGAGGTGCGGTGGGCAAGTATCCTTTGGATCGGTGACCAAAAAATGTCCATAACAACCTGCATTTTTTAGACACCCCCCCTGGTAAATTTCAGGCAGCCCGCCTGCCACAGACAGGTCTGTAGAAAAGCAATTTCCTGAGTTCTTCAATTTCATTAGGTTCTATTTCACCACATGATTAAATACATGATAGCACAGGATTGTAGAATGGTCCTTTCTTCTATAGAACCCCACACCCATCCAGGATATGATGAGTTTGGGAGGACCAGTGGGTACGCCTATTATCCTGCTCAAAGTGACGCCTGCCTTCCATGAAGTTGGCATGGCCCTCTCAGACTTATGCTGCGAGCAGAGACTACAACATCAAGGTTAGAGGCAACTATTTCATTAGCACCTTAGAAGAAGACCATTTTGTCACTCCCCCAAATAGGGAGATTGGGATGTGGTGACATTGCAAGACAATTGGAATCCTCAGGGGGAGACTGGGCCAAGAGCAGAAAATGTAAGCTTATTAATCCACGTTTGCTTTAAAAGCAAGAGAGCATTTGGGAATCTTTAGATAGGCAGACAAAGATACCGATGATACATAGATGAATAGAGAGCAAATCTTCATTATTTGCAGATGGTGCATTTGCCAACTCTCCTACTTGTTAAAATTGCTTTGGAACCCCACAGTCAATACTTGTGGGGCTTTTGTAGTCATTTGTACTTGGGGCACAGTGGCAAAAGCTGAATCCCCTGACACCTGCCCCGATGGTAACCAGTGATACCCTGTCTTTTAGCTTCAGCCCTTGTAGTGTATGCAAGTGTCCTTGTCACCATAGATCTCACCAGTTTTTGCATTTCTGTGCCTCCCGTTGGTTTCATTGCTTAAAACTCCCTCAAGCATAGTGCTGAGGTTCTGAGTGGTGTTCCTCAGCACAAGAAGGCTGTGATGTGCTTCATGGAGAAAATACATGTGTTAGAGGAGCTTTACTCACGCATGGTAACCGTTGGTCATGAGTGCCATATTATTCAATAAATACATATATATTAAAATAAATATATATTAAATAAGATTTTAAAAAACAGAAATACACATAAAAGATTTTTAAAACAGAAATACACATAAAAGAAGTTATGTATTGATTGGTTGACAACAAAATGACCAGAGACTCATGACTCATAGAAACTAACCCTGTATTTCCCGTAGGGACAAGGGTTCTGTATTCACCACATTACTACCACAAACAATGAGAATTGACTCTGTGTGTATGTGTGTGTGTGTGTGTGTGTGTGTGTGTGCATAATATTAATTATATATAATTGACTCTATAATGTTAGTAATAAGTATATAATACATTATATATAATGAATATAATAATGAGAATTGACAGTATGTATCTATACAATCTCTCCGAAACTTTTTTTCATTATAATCCCTTTGCATTCCCTGTAGGACCTCTGCACCGTCAGATATGTGTAATCTTTATTATATTCCAGAGTCCAGAATTTCATGTATAGGTTCTGGGTGCTTAAAGAACCAAAAGAGAACACTGAGTTAAATAACCCAAAGATAATAACTGGGAGGGAAAAGAGAAGTGATAGTGGTTATCAGAACCAGGGAGCAAGAGGAGGAGCTCCGTGGGGCTCAGGCTCAGACCTCCACTGAGAGAACACTGCTTGAGGGGCTCACCTTTAACAGGGCATAATGAGGCTGATTCTGTCCTCCGCCAGTGAATCTGAGAAACAACTGCATTGTTGGCTCAACACTGAAAGGGACAAGAAACCAACAGGCAAGATCCCGCCCATCCTTCCTATTCCAGCCCTGCTGTGTCTCTCTATCGCCCCCTATTGGCAGAGCCTATAACGTGGGCAGCTGGCAAAGCAGCAATGTGGTTTTAGTCTCCCTCTGGATATCACAGAAGGCAGGGCTGAACCAGAGGGACAAGCAAATGACTAGCATTACACTAGTCTCCTTCCCCTAACATCCAATAATATTACTCAGGGAAGCATTATTTGAGTCTGAATTCACTCAAGAAACATACTAAGTTATATATTAACTGCTGTGGGGGTATGTAGCACTGATCACTTAAAAAAAAAAAAGGAAAATTAATACAGACAACATTTTAAGGTCTAATGGTTACTCTTACATAGTCAGTCTAAATTTAGTTATTTCTCATTAACTCAGAAATATAATTTAGTTATTTCTGATACATATGATATTAGTTTATGGGTCGCTAAAAAAATAAACAGAAAAAGATCACAGTGGATCTATCTTCTGCCCCGTATGGCTCATACCAGCCTTTGGACAGAAGCAGTATAGTTTTGACCAGACACCTGAAAAACCAGAATACATGAGAATGCATCATATTTCAGAGAATTCTAGCCCAGGTTTTACTCACTACCTTTCTTTTTTAACACTGTTTCCTACATGTGGGTTTAAAATCTTTTAGTCAATGAAAAAATGAATATTTTCTGCTAAGTAAAAATATCTGCAAGCTCTTGTCTTGTTAGGCTATAAAAGTACACCAGGAGAGAAGTGAGGAAGTTTACCAAAACATAGGATCTTCATTAGCATTTCCTCTCTGAATAATTAAAAGACCTTATGCTTCATCAGCGATTGAGATGAAGTTTGCAACTGAAGAGAAGAGAGGATTTCATTTTCCAACTCTACTGCTTACTTATCAGCTACGTAGAGGAAATTTGCAAAATAATACTGGATTCATGGCTATGCATCAGGTTCTTTGTGATGGGGATGCCAACTCGCCCCATCTAAGTGCCATAGAAAGCACCTTTCATAGGGACCACAGTAGAGGGTGAGATGCATATAACTGAAAAAGGAAATAACTGGACTTTGTCCTTTTACCCTATGACTTGATTTCCTCCTCCAACTTATCACAAAGCCATGAAAGACTAGGAGCCAAAGATAGGAGCAGAAAAACAGAGAGAAAAACTAATTTGTCAGCCTCTTTAGCAATGTTGAGGAGCTTATTCATTTTTCTCAAGTATTAAACTAAAAAGGAGAGAATATCATTGCTTGTAACTCACTCCACCCCCATATTCCACCCCACCAGAAAAGCTTGGGAACAGAGAAGCCCCATCATTACACACACACACACACACACACACACACACACACACACGCACACAGAAAATTCTGTTGCACTGTAGGGTAATTCCCTGCCCCCAAAGCTGATTGGCAAAGAGGTTTTCTACACAAAGACCTCAAAGGAGCAGGTGAACTGAAATTGTTCTTCGCCAGTGGGATGGGGTTTGATAACTGATTGCAAGTCACTTTCTCACATACAGCGTTAGGTCTTTCTTCCCTCTTGGACTCTGTGTGAAGGGACAGTTAGTGCCTGCCTCTGTTGTAAAGAAAACTTAATTAAAATTCTGAATCACCTGTTGCCAGGAGAGGAAAACAAAAGTCTATCTTGGAGATGAAACCAGGATGTACATTGTTTTCTTTTATTTTTTTTTTAAGATTTTATTTCGTTATTTAAGAGAGAGACAGAGACAGCAAGGGAGAGCATAATTGGGAAGGAGAGGGAGAAGCAGGCTCCCCACTGAGCAGGGAGCCTGATCAGATCCCAAGACCCCAGGGATCATGACCTTAGCTGAAGGCAGACACTTAACCCACTGAGTCACCAAGGTGCCCAAGAACATTGTTTAGTTAGAATGTTGCCCATCATTATTAAGATGGAGTTATTTGAAAAGGCAGAGAAGTAGCAGACCTCTGAAGGGTGAGGGGGATTTTTAGGTCTGCCTTTCTCCCTGACTATGATATGTTCTTCTGTCTACATCTTTCTGGCCCTCATTCTTAAACAGAGCCATACTAGGGCCTAATATTATTGACAAAGGGAAGATAAGGCCCAATGAGTGGGTTGAGGAGAGCCCTCTGCTATTTTTCCCAAAGGCCATTTGCAGTGCATTTCTAGAAAAGTCAGAGATAAGACTCATCTGGGGTGTGCATACTCTTTTTCAAGATCCATGTCTCAGGGTGTGATGTTGGGTTTTGTGGACCTGTTAATATAAAGGCTTCTACCAGAAGAGTTGTCTGAAACCATTACACTGTTTCTTTCCTTCCATGAGGTACATATTCTCTGTGGACCTGCCACCCAAGTTCCAGGGACAGAAGGCTAATAGACTATTAGCTTCCAGAGCAGAAAGCGAGTTTAAATTGCAATTCCAATAACCTTATATAAGGCTGCACCCATTGTCTGAAATGGTCTATACAGCCTAGGGCGTGGTATCCTTTAAATATTTAAATATATGATATGTATGTCTCCAACTTGTGATCCTTCCCTAGGCCCATAAATGTTAGGAGTGTTTGTGCTTCATAATTCTTGGTTAGAACTGATAGTAATTAACTCTAAATCACAACAAGTCATAGTCTCTGAATTGTTTATAAGTCCATAATTGAAAAGTATATTCTTTGAGTAATTGTCTAAGATACAGATGCAAATGGCATACCTGTATCTAGATGGAAAGCACATCTAAAGTGTTGAGGGGGGTGACCTCAATATTACTGATCTCCAGTTGAGTGTCTTCAATTCAACCTCAACTTGGTGAGGTGCTTTTTAGCCTGGATTGTGTTATATGATGATGATGGCGGTAATGATAATAGTCATAATTATGATACCATGATAAATTGTTATTTTCAGGTGGTTAATATTTATTTTTTTAAATGTTTAACATCTATTAGGCATTTATTAATGTCTAGTTCTACAAACTTTCCACATGTTAATTCATTTAGTCTTCATAATGACTCCCTAATATTGACATTATTTATCACCATTTCATAAAAGAGGAGACATAAGCACAGAGAGGTGAAGTAACTGTGTGTGACGAGCACACAGCGAAGAAGTGCAGAGCAAGGATTCGACTGCAGCCGATTTAACTCACGAACATGGGCTCTTAACTAGTGTGCAGTGAGGTAACTCCCTGAGGAGATACATCCTCCACTTAAAAGCGTCTGAGAAATTTTAGGATGTAACTCCAAACTATACCACCTGAGATCCGTGGGGATATACTAGCAAATGAATTTCAGAGAGCTGAGTCCTCCCAGTGCCTAAGCCAGATAATGTGGGGAGACATATGTTCTATGATGAAGTCATGTGTTCATGACTAGGTCAGGAATTTTATCCCATGAGGAAGAAAAATCTAAAGAAATGGAAGAGTATGGTATAATCAATAGGAAAAATGGAGAAAAATTAAGAACATACTGGGGGATTGGGATCTCACTGTTATGAAAAAATGAAGAACCACTGAGCAGCATCTGGGTGGCTCAGTCAGTTAAGCATCTGCCTTTGGCTCACGTCATGATCTCAGAATCCTGAGATCAAGCCCCATGTCGGGCTCCCTATTCAGCGGAGGAGAGTCTGCTTCTCGCTCTCCCTCTGCCCCTCCCTCCACTTATGCTCCGCCTCTGTCTTTCTCTTTCTCAAACAAACAAATAAAATTGTTTAAAAAAGGAAAAAAAAGAACCACCGAAGCAAGTTATGTTCTGTTGTTTGTAACTAGAAACATCACTGCAATAAAAGGTCTGCAGATTAAAGCGTAACATCAAGATCATTCTAGCCTTGTTCTCGCTCATCAGGAAGCTACTGCTGGAAACCGGGAAGATGATGGCTAAAGGCAGTGAGGACTGAGGATTCACACCAGACTGAGAATTAGTTTTCAGCTCTGTACTCTCCTTGGCTCTTAAAGCAGAGCAGGGATGAAGTTCTTGAATCCCCAAGTCACCCAGTCCCAGGTTCCCACCATTCTCTGACATGACCTGGGCAAGTTACTTCAATGCTGTCAAAGGGAAGGTCTTTACACCTAATGTAGACTACTGTTTGATGATTTCACGAGTGAGCTAATGCAAGCAAATTGCTTCCCATGGAGTCTGGCACAGAGCAAGAATTCAGTAAAATGCTGCCAAAATGTCTTTGAATGATTCCTTACTCTTCTCTTCACATCCTACATTGGACTCCTCTGTTGATCCTTCAGTTCTACCTTCAGCATGTACACAGATCCACCTTCCCTCCTCTCCCCCACCATGATCCCCTGGTCCATCGTGCTCGCCGCTTGCCTGGATCATTGCAATAACCTCCTATCAGGTCCCCTGCTTTTCCCTTGTCCCTTTCAGACAACTCTAAAAGCAGTCACCACATTCCATTGAAGAACTAGAACATACCACTCCTGCTCAAAACTCCAGTGGTTTTCCATCTACAAAGACACTCTCACCATCATCACCCACTTCTTGCTGGTTTCAAGTCTTACAATTCTCCCTGCCTCCCCTTCCCCAGCAAGATTCTACCATTGACCAAACCCTAGCCAGCTTCCTGGAAGCCCTCAACCTGGCCTCAACCTTGGCTTATTATAAGGACTTGAACAAATGACAACAGATTCTACCAGCTCAAGGCCACAACCGTAGGATGACCCTAGTCCCCTTAAAGTGCCTGCCTGAGAAAACTCAAGAATGCCAGGGGAGAGTACTTTGCGTTCCAGCCAGCACCCAGGGATAGGGCCCCTGTCTCCAGGAATCTCTGTTGGGGGGGCGCCTAACTTCGATAAACTCCAGTTAATAAATCCCAGGTGGGTTTCATATGGACCAACCCCACTTCTCCCTTTTTGTAATCTTTTAGTTCTCTAATCTGATGCCCCACTCGCCTCCTTAGAGTCCCTATTCTCCCTTTAAAGCACCATGACCTCCATACAAAATGAAGTTGGGTTCAGTTCACAGCGGGCTTTCTTCCTCATCACCATACTATCTCACTGATTAAAATCTGTCCTTACCACTTTAGCTAGTGTCTTTTTCTTTGATACCCACTGTCCTCCGAGCACCTTGGGTGCCTGGCTAATAATCTCCAACCCACTAAGCACAGGACTTTTTACCTGCTCTTCCCAGTGGAAGGCATGTCCTTGCCAGAGTCACATGACTTCCGCCCTCTGTTCTCTCAGCTCTTTGCTAAGGTGTCCGCCTCTCAAGGAGCCCTGCCTGATGTGCCCAGAACTACTTTTCCTCATCCCTACTTTATTCTTTTTCTCCCTAACACTCACCACCACTGGGCACACTGTGGATTTTAGTGATCGCTAATCTATCTCCCTTCACTAGATTGCAGGCTCCATGAGGCCCAGGATTTGTGTGGGGCACGCAGTAGACCCTTGATAAGTGTTTGTCGGATAAATAATTTAATCCGTGTCAGCAACTGTTATTTTTCTATAAATATTATTGTTAAAGAGTAGTATGTTCCTCAATTGGCCAATAAAGTGATTCAGCCAGAATGGAATAAATTTGAAGTCAGGGCAAAAACTAAAAATATGGACTTACAGGACACGCCCATTGTGCTCCTGAATCCACTTAAAGGGACATCTGAGGGAGGAAAAAGTGCTGAAGAAGACTATTCCTTGCACAACTGATCTCTGCGTTAAGAAAATATGAGCCCCTCCTAATAGGAACTGCGATGGGACAGGTTCCGCGCTGTCTCAAAGAAGGTTTTCCTACGGTTAACTTTACCGCGTTCTTTGAAGTAGTTATTCTGACAATGCTATTCTGGGACATTTACAAGGGGTGATTTTACTCCCTCCTCCAGTCCCTAAATAAAAATCCCAGAAGACAGTGGTCATGACAGCGACATCAAGATTGGCAAAAAAAAAACCAATTCTGTACTGTATGGTGATGAACATAACATAATAAAATTAAAAAAAATAATAATTCTGTCAACTCGTTTGGGTCATTTCCCCAGTGAACTAAGTAATCCCCCCACACACACATTACAGGGTTTATTTATTCTTTGTTTCATGTCAGTCATAACCTAGGCCAGCTTAGCACAGGTGAAAAGGGGGAGAGAGTGCAAACGTTCCCTAATGAAGCAAGTGACCACGATTCTGACACCAGGAAAGCAAATGGGTGACCTATAAGGCAGAGAAGACAGTCACACGGGAGGTATTGCCCTATAAAACTGGGGAGGAAATCAGGAACCAGGGTACCTGAGGAGGAATCTCATAGCAGCTCTATTTCCTTATTCAAATATAATTCAGTATAGAAATTTCCATTTCTCAAAGAACTGCAATCACCGCGACCGCACTGTTGTCGCTGGCCTCAGGGTTTGGTGACACACCCCGCGCAGACACCGGTACTGCCTCCGACCTCGGGAATTACACATCCGCTGGGCTGGGCTCACCGCCACCCCCCACCACCACCCCCCTCCGCCCCCAGATGCACTGTGCACCACCTATTTAACGCGCGGGGGGTGTTGTCAGGCATAATGACAAGCCATCTGAATAATGACATCAGTTGTAGGGTGTAAATGAGACAGCTGCCTGCCCTTCTCCCACATTGTGGAAGTTGAGTCAACACACTCTGAAGCCGCAGACCGGCGCTGTCAAAAATCTCTGCTTCGGCGCAGAGCTCCCCTTTACCTATCAAGGTGGTACCTGACCTCTCACTTGTCACCGAGGCTCATTTGCAACAACTAACTCCTAGCCTAAAACTCCATATAGAGGAAGACCCATCCCTTGGTGGTCCAGATACGGAAACCCATCATCCCTCCAAACACCAGCATCGCACTTTCAGCAGGGGAGGGGAGGCTGCCTGTGCTCTTCCTTCCGGAGTCCAGCACTTCACCCCCTGGGAGCAAGGTTTTGCTCACCAATGGTTCTCTGTGTCTCAGAGCCGGAGCGCCAAGCCTGCACAACACCCCCACTTCTGCTCTCCCCATGGCCGGCTATTTATAGCTGCAGGGTGCCAGGCTTGCATACAACGGTGTGACACTTCCAGAAAGTCTCACTGCTATTTTAGCAACATCCTGATGGAAGAGCACCACCAGACAGACCGACCTTGTCTGATGGCCGGTGAGGGGGTCGGGGGTGGGGGTCGTGAAAGAGCTCACGAAGAGGAAGACCGCAATTTGGGTTTGGGTGTTCGATTTTTTTTTTTTTCTTTAAACCTGGGATGCCATTTAGAAATCTTAAAGGGAATCTCTCCTCCTCAGCACTCCCGCCGTCCCCACCCAGCTGTCTTGATTAGTGGCTCTGAGTATGCTGGTCAGATCTGGGCATTAATGACGGCTAATTTGCCCGAGGTTGGTGCAGCCCAGGCAGCAGACTCCGCACGACCAGCTTTTGCTGCCATATGGGCGGAAGCAGCTGTTTCAATTACTTTCAGTGCCCAGATGTGTCAGACGAGCCACCAGTCCTCTGCGGGGTACATCAGGCACACGGCAGCTAATTGCTTCAATCGCCCAGGAAGCGTGGTGCTGGGTACTATGAAAGGGGGCTGGGGGACAGCTGAGTGTTAGCTGTCTCGGGGCTCAGAAGGCTGGGGCGGGGCGGGGGGTGGGGAGTGGTATGGCGGTTGTTGGGGGGGGGTGGCTGCTACCAGACTTCAGTCCCCACTGGCTGGCCCACAATGCACCCGGGGCTGGCTAACCACCGCAAAGCAAACCACAGCAGAGCCCGGAGGCAGGTAACACGTCCTGGGTTCTGGTGCGTCCCCCCGCCCGCCTCCGCACAGACCATATATGCCAGGAGCAAATGGCATGTGGGGGGGCTCTGCTCCATGGATCCCAAAGAAATCAAAACTACTACGGGATTTCAATTAATAAGCAATTCAGGTTGATCATTTAAATCTGAAGCTTCAAAGCACATTTTTAAAGGTTAGCCTCCCCCTCCTGGCACCCAGAGAGTGATCAATGAATCAATGCGTGTGTTCTGTTTTCTTGTGTATCAGATGGAGGGAAGGGAAGGGAAAGGTCAGCTACCACCCATTCCGTCCCCCCCCCCCAACACTCTCCTTGGTTCTTGGGAAAAGAAATCAGAAACAAATGTCAGGGAAAGATGGGTCTTCCCATTGTTTGGAGCAGGAGTGATTGAGGAGAAAACGTGGGATAAATAGAAACCTGTTATCATCATAATAATACATCTATTTAGGAAAAGAATAAACATTTGTTTTGTTCTAATTCTATGGTAATCAGGGTAATTGTACTGTACTTAGCTACTGGTTGTTGCCATGGTTATTCCAAGCAGTTTGTGGTTATTAATGGCCTAGAATAATCCACGGGGCTCAGTTTGAGCCCCAGCATCAGAAATATGAGTATTAACTTCACTGTTAACATCCCAATCGTTTTGGAGCTCAAGGTAAGTTTGCTTCCTCTCAGCTTTATAACACGGGGCGTCTAATCTGTATTAGGAACAGCTTTGGCCCCTTTCTTCACACTGCTTCTCTCCAAAAATACCTTTTCACCGCAGGTCTTCAGCGTAATTAATAGAGCTCAGCATTTTTCAAATCAATTCAATCAAATCAATTCAATCGATTTCCTGACAAATACACACTAACGCAACTTAGCAGAAAACTGCATTGAAGGAAGAGATGTGCAATACGGGTTTAGGAACTGGTTTGGAGGAGCGAGGGCATGGACACTGGGAACTGCTTACCTCCAGGGAGGCAAACCTCAGTTTAAATCACCATTTAAACACTTGCCTCTGTGCCCCAGGCATTATCTGTGAACTGTGTCCCCTTGATTCTCTAACACAATGACGGATTCACCTTCTCAGGCCGGAGAGAGGCTCAAACTGAGTCACAAGAGATGACTTTTCTTATTGTTAGTAGTGGTGGTGGTGCTCTCTGCTTCTATGTGTTTCCCATGCTAATCATCAAGAACGATGTTTCTTAAGAGAAAAATCAACAGAACTCTTGGAGACTGAGGACAAAGGAGCTCTGACTAAAATGTGCGTGATCCCGGGATGGGGATGGGGGGCGGTCAGCCAGATTGTATCAGCTCTTCCTAAAATCCGGAAGATGGCCTGTTTTGCACCTCGCATAACAAAACCACCTCCAAACTTGGTGCCCTAAACCCAGAAAGACTACCTGTTGCTCATGCTTCTGTGATTGGCCGGGACCGGTCTGCCCCCCACACCCTCACAGGGACCCCCTCAGAAGGTGGCGTTCAGGGCCTCCTGGGTGGCTCAGTTGGTTAGGCATCCGCGTTTGGCACAGGTCCAGGGATCGCGCCCCGTGTCCCTGGCTCCCTGCTCAGCGGGGAGTCTGCCTTTCCCTCTCCCTCTGCCTCTCCCCACCTCTGCTCATGTGCCTCCTCCCTCTCAAATAAGTAAATTAATTAATAAACCTTAAAAAGAAGAAGAAGAAGGGGACATTCAGCTGGGGCTGGGCTGAGCTATAAGGTCTCCAAACAGGCCTCCAGTGCCCATCTGGGACTTGGCACAGACCGTCAGCCAGGCCCGGTGCTCCAGGGCATGGCCTCTCCTTCTAGGTGTTATCTCATCTTCAGGTCCTCTCCACGTGGCCTCTCTCCAGCAGTCCTTGGGGACAACCGGATTTCAAGACCAGCAAAGCCAGAATCTTCTGAGGTCCTCAGGTGCTAGGCCAAGGGGCTATCACCAACCATGTGGTCACAGCAAAGCTGAGGGCCAGTCCAGGTTCAAGGCGAGAGGAGGACCCTCTCCAGCTCTTCGGGGGAAGGTGGGTTTTGGCTTGCAGCTACAGCCAGGGGGTGCGGGGCTGGGGGGACAGGTGCAGATAGATTGCGAGGACTGCCCGAAGCCCGCCCAGCGTTTGTGTTCAGCTTCAGGGTGTGCTACAGGTGGGAAGGAAGAGACTTTGAAATAAGTAAATAACTCAGGTTGCCCTTATATTCATTTCATGTAATTTTTTACAAAAAAGAAAACAAAACAAACCAAAAAGAAAAAAAAAACCACTCTTTGAATTTAGAGTATTATCCCCGTGTTGTTAGAACACGTAAAGTGCTGAAAAACTGGAAAACAGAGGTTTTCTTTTTAAATCTCTCTGCTGAAAACTGCCAAGTAGTATTGATTAGAATATTTCCTGTGCCTTTTGTCTGCCTTTGAGTGGTCTGAATTGAGAGCAGAATTTGCTCTAGAAGAGAGGCCCATGATTGTCACTCACATGTGACGAGAGGAAGAAATTCTCCTCTCAGTGTTCTCAGTTCCCGTCTGCTTGGTGTTAGCAGAGCTGAGTGTCCCAAGTCAGTGCTCCCAGGAAAAGGCCTCCTCCGTCTGACTGTGGAATGGCCACCCGCTCCCGGGAAAACGCCTTCTGCATCTGACTGTGGGGTAGGCAATGGATTAGGAACGACCCCACGTGCATCAAAGCTGCGTCCATTCTAGGGGCGTTGTAATCATTTAGGTGGGCATGATTCTGAGAAACAATGCCGTTGGCCAAGGCAGGGATAGCAAGAAGGGCAATGTCATCAGGGTCTGGATGAATTCAACTTGAAACTTTTAAACAGACAGAATCAAAAGGTAACCACTGCATACAGTAGTGGTGCTTAACCACTTACCCAAGGCTGAACATTAGAATCACCTGGGAAACACTTACAAAAATAAAAAAATGTAAAAAGCCAGTTGCTAGCGTCCCATCCCGGGCCAATTAAATTAGAATCTCTTGTGGGGACAGGGGAGGGGGAGCACTCAGTATTACTAATGTTTAAGATCTCTTTTTTTAAAAAGATTTTTTAATTTTATTTTTTAAAGATTTTATTTATTTATTCCATACAGAGAGAGAGATCACAAGTAGGCAGAGAGGCAGGAGGAAGAGAGAGGGGGAAGCAGGCTCCCTGCTGAGCAGAGAGCCCGATGCAGGGCTCGATCCCAGAACGCCGAGATCATGACCCAAGCCGAAGGCAGTGGCCCAACCAACCGAGCCACCCAGGCGCCCCTAAAGATTTTTTTTATCTATTTGTCAGAGAGAGAGAGCGCAAGCAGAGGGAGCAGCAGGCAGAGGGAGAAGCAGGCTCCCCAAAAAGCAAGGTACCTGATGTGGGACTTGATCCCAGGACTCTGGGATCATGACCTGAGTCAAAGGCAGATGCTTAACTGACTGAGCCACCCAGACATCCTTGTTTAAGAGCTCTTTAAAGAAAATTGGAGGAAAGAATAATCAGTTTGTCCATCGTTTGAACTTTATTAAAAAAAACAAAATTTTGTCATTAGATCTGTTTAAATTTCAGAATTCGCTTTTATTATTAATAATAGTTACACAATAGGTAACATTTATTGATTGCTGACTCTGTGCTAGGCACTATACTTAGTGTTTCACATAGATTGTCGCTATTAAATCAACCCCTCTATGGGCGACATGCAGAGGTTACTCCCATTTTCCAGATTCATGTCGTCATGAATGGTTAGGTAAAATATCCACTGTCACTCAGCAAATCACCAGGGGTCCCAGACATGGACACAGCGTTTAGGCCACAGTGTAAAGTCATTTTTTTAAACTTTTTCTTTTCAGCGAATCAAATGTTGGCATGCAGTTAGGCAGAAATAATAGGGATCCCAGGTACTTTTCACCCAGTTTCCCCCACTGGTAAGATCTTACGCATTATGGTAAAATATCATAGCCAAGAAACTGATTCGACAAATTGATACCAATAAAAGCAACTGACCATATTGGGATTTCACCACCTTTCACATGCTCATTCGTGCCTGTGTGTTAGTTTGATGCAACATTAGCTGCTGTGTGGATACATAAGACACAAGATACAAAACGATTCAATCGTCAACATTCTCTATGTTGCCTTTTATTTTTTATATTATTTTTTTAAGATTTTATTTATTTATTTGAGAGAGTGAGAGAGAATGTGTGTGTGCAGGAGCTGGGCCAAGAGGTAGAGGTAGAGGGAGACGCAGACTCCCCGCTGATTAGGAAGCTGGATGTGGGGCTTGATCCCAGACTTAACTGACTGAGCCACCCAGGCATCCCTATGCTGCCTTTTACGGGGAATCCCTTTTTTTTTTCCCTTCCTGTTCTCTAAACCCTAACAACCACAACCACTATCTCTTCTTCATATCTCTAAACTTTTTTATTTCAAAAGTGTAATACAAGCAGAAAAACAGAATTCTACAATAAGAAACCTTTGGGAACTGGCTGTTTTCACCCCGCAATTCTCTTGTGATTCACTCATGTCGGTGCCTGTATCTATAATTTGTTCATTTTTATTGTTCCGTGGTCTGGATGTGCCAGTTTGTTTAACCATTCACTGTTGAAGAACATTTGAGTTGTTTCCAGGTTTGGGTTATTATGAAGAAAGCTGCTATGAATATTCACACACAGGTTTTTAGGTAGCATAAATTTTCACTTCTCTGGGGTAAATGCCCTAAGTGTAATTGCTGAGTCATATGGTGAACACATGCCTCCTTTTCTAAGAAACTGAGAAGCCCTTTTCCAGAATGGCTCTACCATTTTCACATTCCCACCAGCAATGTATGAGGGATGCAGTTTGTCCACATTTTCACCAACATTTGGTGTTATTAATTTTTTTTATTTTATTTTAGTCTTTGCGGTAGGTGCTGTGTCCTATCGTCTCACCGTGCTTTGACTTTGCATTTCCCTAATGGTTAACGATGTTCAACAGCTTTGCTGGACTTATTTGCCATCTGCATCTCCCCTTTCCATGAATTCTCCATTCACGTCTTTTGTGCATTTTTCTTCTTGTTTGTTTGGTTTTGTTTGTTGTTTGTTTGTTTTTGGTTTCGTGCATTTTTCTAATTGGATTATTTGTTTTATTGATAGTTGAGTTTTGAGGCTTCTTTCATGTATCTCAATGTAAGTCTTTTGTTGCATGTGTGATTTGAAAATATTTTCTCCCAGTCTGTAGCTTATCCTTTCAGCCTTTTCACAGGGCTTTTCTTAGAGCAGAAATGTTTAATGTCGATGAGTCCAATTTTATCAACAAGTTTTATGGATCATGCTTTTGGGATCAATGCTAGGTGCAAGTTTTAGGGGGTGACTTTGCTTAGATTACTCAAATTTTTTAGGCCTCAGATTCTTTTTTTTTTTTTTAACTGTCTGTGTGTGTTTCCTCTCTAGAATGAAAACATTTGACAGAAGGGACTCCATCATGTATTTGCTAGTACATCCCCAGTACCCAGAATAGTGCCTGGTGTAAGGTCCTGGTTAATAATATAGATCGGATGAATAAGTACATGTATACTATGTCTTGCTTCTTAGAGATTCACAATGCTTAGCCTACCAAAGGCTCTGAGAAGTCCTGTCCAGGTTGTTTAAAGACAGTGCTGCCCAAATCTGTCAACTTATCACTATTAGTGAAAAAAAAAAAAATACCCACTAATATTCTAAAGAACTAAAGTGTGCTGGAAATTACTTTGGGAAACACCGAGCTGTTATCTTCCCATTTTACAGGTGAATTAACTGAGCCTCTGAGCAGTCCAGAGGTACACCCTGGCCACACAGTGCGCAAGTGGCCCGGCCCTCCATCCCCTGTTTAGGATACTTGGCCCCATCACCTCCCCATGATGCACTGTTTGAAAATATTTAGGCCTAATTATACCAGTCACACCGATTTTTATCTTTAGATTTTGGATAGCAAGATCCAGGGTATAGGGTGAGAGCGACATTAAAGGAAATGAATACTTCTACATAAAAAGGACGGTTGGGTCGCATTACATTTTCTGAGTCGATGGTAACTGTGTCATAAAGAATTATTCTGGGACAGGATATGCCAAAGAATATCTTCCCTGGCTCGATTCATTTCATATTCTCATTCATCATGTTTATAGCACACATTTCATTTCACGAGGCTCTTCCACCATTTGAACCTCAGAACAAACCCTAAGGAAACTGATGTTCCTTATCATATTAATGAGGACACTGAGGCAGGGCTTTAAAGGAGTTTGTCCATGTTCTCTTTTTTTTTTTTTAAAGATTTTATTTATTTGACAGAGAGAGAGAGCACAAGTAGGCAGAGAGGCAGGCAGAGAGAGAGAGGGAGGAAGCAGGCTCCCCGCCGAGCAGAGAGCCCGATGCGGGGCTCGATCCCAGGACCCTGAGATCATGACCTGAGCCGAAGGCAGAGGCTTTAACCCACTGAGCCACCCAGGCCCCGTTTCCATGTTCTCTTAAATAGTAGGTCATGATGCATGGTACACACCCCTTTCTCCTGACCCAAACCTGACCTTGTTACTGTGGCACACATTCCCTCTTTTAGCTCCCTTTAGAATCAAATAATTAACTGCATTTTAATAGTCATTTTATCAATAAAGCATAGTCTCAATTCCAAAGAGTGAGTAACAGAATGCAATTCCTCTCTCTAATAATTTTTTTTTCTATCACAAATGAATACTGGAAAACTAACATATCTCGTGTTTAACATCTGACAACTTCCAACTCTACAAGAGATTGCCTCGTTTCCTTTTAAATTTTGTTTTTAAAAAATCTTAAAGCAGACTCTATTTACTGACCTATGTGTGCAGCTTTAATTGTGTGCTTTTCCCCGGCTCATTTGACTGTGGCCAAAGAGCACTGTCCCTTACATCTACACAAGAACCACATCGTTAGAATTGGGGGACATGCAGTCACCAGAAGGAAAAGAATAATGTACCTGAGAAAGATGAGACCATCAATAAATCCACTAATTAATCTGCTAATTAAATTAACTTAAAAGTTTTTACTACAGTCCAGCACTTGGGTTCCCACTAGACACATATTCTTCTTCTCATATACATGATTTTTTTTTACTATGTCCTGGGCTTCTCTGGCCTGCCTTCAACATGATATGCCGGAGAATTTCCCCCTTTTTTCAAATATTGGATAATTTTTCTTAATATCATGTACTACCACAAATGCCTTTATCCCCAGCCCTTCCAAACAGGAATGATCTAAATGCAAAATAGCTAGTTCGTCCACGGGCTATTTCATAGGCCCCCTCTTGCCTCTCAGAGGTATTTCTATTCCTTGCACAGTTTAATCTTAGTCAATCTACATAGAACCTCTTATGCATCTGAAATGTATGATCTAAAAATTTTAAATTCATAATCCCAGAACATTTGATATACAACAGCAAAGGAAAAACAGACATAACTTCAGTAAAGCTCTCATTTAGCAAAAGAGAAAAGTAGAAACAGGAAATTGTTTTCATTGTTATACTGTATGTCATTTCCTTCCCATCAGGAATGTCAAGGGATGAGGTATGTTCAAAAAAGCCTTTGAGTATCCATTAGTTGACTCACTTTCTTAATCGTGAAATGAATTCTCTCCTAAAGTCAAACTGGCATGCTCTTCTTTCAGCCAGTGTGATACTATCCTCATTAGATTCTTGCATACATAGGCAGACACCAAAAGGAGAATGGAAAGACTTTTCTTGCAAGGAGTATGCTCTCTTAGCATTGCGTTTACAGTTAAAGTACATGTGTCTAGGATAAACTTAGGGAAGGGTGCAAAGTGATATCCCCAGCCCACCAGCATCTACATCCATGAAGGTTAAAAATTATAAGGCCCTTTGTGTTAAGGGCCTTAACACAAACCAACCAAATGTTTAAGTATGGGGTTTAGCAATGAGACTTTTAACATGATCCCTGATATGCAGTAAAATTTGAGTACTACTTCTACCAGGATTAATCAAACAAAGTCCTTCTGATTAAACCGTAGTCATTTGTGTATCAGTTTGAAAACGATGATCTTTCTAAACTCACCAATAATCAACTGTGTATATACATATATATGACCTAGCTATGCCTTTTAAATCTGAATTTTTACATTTTAAGTTTAGTTTCTTAGTCCCAGACTTGGAGACTCTGCTTTGGGGTACAATTGAAAAAAATACTCCAAACCACCCCAAGAGAGGTGATCCAGGCTGATGAGAGTCCTTGGGAGTTTCTGTGAGGGGGTTAATGGGAGTGGGCACTCATATGAGACACTGTGAATAGTATTTTTTGTCATTCTTCAGGGTCTTTTGGAATATCCTTATTCAGAAAGAAAAATTCTAGGATTCCAAATTTGTGCTCTAGTATTAGGGCAAGGCAAAAATTTGCTGATCTTCTACAAAGACCATGAGCTACACATAGAAAGTGCTTTACTTCATAAAAATACTGTCTTGATAACCAAAAAAAAGTCCAATACTTGCAAATAAAGCAAACAAATAAAAGGGATAGAGTGATCTTCATTATCAAGTTAGATCATCGTCTAACAAGCTTACATGGAGATCATCAGGCCATTTGCTATTTCTTTAGGGCCCAGATATTTTGTATGCTTTTACAAATTAGTGCTCATTAGGATAAAACTGATAAACTGTAAATGTTTTCTCTTGAATTTCAATGCAAATGATCGCTCAATAGTAATGAAAACGGTTTCTCTCTTTAGTGATGAAATGATTTCTGTTCAGTGAAAGATGACCGTAAGGGTTACAACATGATTCCTGGGCAGATATCAACCATTGTTTATCTACCTTAGCGATCTTATGTCCAGAATTCATTTTCCTTTCACTAAGTATACATGCATCATTTTCTTATGTTTCTCTAAGAGCAGAAAACTTTGATGCGTGATCACAGTCTTTGAATTAAAATTATGTGTTTTCAAATCTCAAAAATTATGCTCTTTGACTACATACACCAGTCTCGCTCTTTCCTATTTTCTTTCATATAAGCCAGTTCCACTGCAACTCTGTTGTAGCACGTTATTAAAAGCCAGGAGTAGCTGGCATACTCCATATCTCCGAGTTTTTACCCCAAGTTGCCTAAAGCTACAGACTTTGTGGGCATATGGTCTGAGTCCCAAGGGACTACAGGCAGTAGTTGAACCAACTGCTTAGCTATGGCATAATGAAGACAAAGCTAACTTCCCAGCATGAAACAGAAGGATTCTTACTGCTTCACACCCCACCTGAACTTAGCTATTTCCACGTGTTAGGGTCTTTCACATAAAATATCCCACTTTGGTCTTAGACAGGAATCAGTTTTTATCAATGGGAAAGAAAAAAAAAAACCAACTATAGCCATATGAAGGAGATTGGCTCATGAAGATCAAACATTGAATATACCAATGGTAGGAATAAATGGGAAGAGACACAGGTGGTATTACTTTTACTCTCTCTCTCTCTCTCTCTCTCTCTCTCACACACACACACACACACACTTCTGCTCCTCTGACATACCCCAATTCTTCTTACCTCTATAGACAAACTTTTCCCATAAAGCGGCTGCCGGAAGTTCCCACTCTTTATGTCTTACAATTCATCCCATCAGAGGACGACTCTTCTTCGGAGTTCCAGTTAAAAAAAAAAGAAACAATCCCAGGGAAGACTACATTTGGCTTGGGTAAGGATCCTACCGCTGTCTATATCTACTGTGGTGGAAGTAATGGCGTCACACATGGAAATACTAGCTCCTACGTAACCCTTTGGTTGAAATGTAGGGCCAGTCATTGCCATGGAAGCCAGAGGAAGGGCCAGATGAACAAGAGGTGTCTGCTGGACAAGATGTCAGGGAGAACAAGGATAATACAGAATCTGGGACATCAGGGCAAGTTTAAAGGAATTGAGAGTCCTTAGTCATTGGGGTCAAGCTGCATGAAGGAAACGTCAACGCTGCTGTGAGTGGTTTGGGGTTCTAGTTTCAGGTTTAATCCAGCGAGGGGACCTGAGGCCACTGCTTCTCGGAACCTCAGTCTCTTCTTCTGAAAGTGTCAATAATGATCTCTCCCAGGCAGGGCTCTTGACAGCATTCTGAACACAATTTGGGTAATCCATCAAGCATGTGCCTTGCATGGCTCACATTCACTAAATAGAAGCAGTTATTTCATCTAGAAAAGAAAAGGCTTAGGGGAGGGAGACATGAGAACTGCCTTCACGTTTTTTTTGTTTTGGTTTGTTTGTTTGTTTTTATTTATTAGAGAGAAAGACTGAGAATGAGAGGAGAGAAGGTCAGAGGGAGAAGCAGACTTCCCGCAGAGCCAGGAGTCCGATATGGGACTCGATCCGGGGACTCCGGGATCATGACCTGAGCTGAAGGCAGTCGCTCAACCAACTGAGCCACCCAGGCGCCCTGCCTTCACGTTTTTAAAAGCCTGTCATACACACGTAGGTTGCAACTTTTTCTGTGTACTTTGGAGCATAGAGCTTCTGTCAAGAAGTTACAAGGCAGTGAGTTTTACTTCAATAGAAGAAAAAAAAAAAAAACAGAATGAAGCATAAATGAACTGGAGAGAACTGGGTAAATTTCTCCAAAGATTTTTTTTTTCAAGCGGATCTTGGTTTTTTTCTTTCCCAGAGAAAATGTAAAGAATTTGCGAGTCATTTAGAGGTTAGCTTGGAAGGCATTGTCAATGCCTCCCACCTTGGAATGTCTGTGTTTCTATCACCAGGGACCGGAAGGCATTCCATCTCCAAAGCCAGAGGTGACACTTCCAAATCCAGGTGACCCGGCACACCCACATGCATCCCCCATCCACGTGTAGCTAGCTCAGGGAATTCCTATAAATGAAACTCCATTGTGCAGTGCTATTTTTAAGTATCAAAAATAACAAATTATCATCTGTATCTCTTCTGTGCCAGAGAATTAAAATCTACCTTACAATATGAAAAAGACCAAAGGCGCATCGTTTAGAGACAAATATGCCACATCATTCCTTGTACAAGATTACTCCTCATTCCAAGGTATTCTATTTTTCACTTAAATTCCCATTATCCAGGGGCACCTGGGTGGTTCGGTTGGTTAAGCAGCTGCCTTTGGCTCAGGTCATGATCCCAGGGTCCTGGGATTGAGCCCTACATCCGGCTCCCCGCTCAGCGGAAAGCCTGCTTCTCCCTCTCCCTCTGCCTGCCATTCTGCCTACTTGTGCTCTCTATCTCTCTTTTGAATAAATAAATAAAACCTTTAAAAATAAACAAACAAATAAATAAATTCCCCTTATCCAGATTATTAATAAGATTAAGCCTCTTTTGTAATGTACATTGATGAAAAGCATTTCCCAGGGAATGAGTTGGGCCTCCATCTACTCCAGAGATCTGGGGGATGAGAAGTAGAAGTGCTAAGGAAAATAAGAGAGTATGGTGATGGATTCAGAGGTCTATGGCCTTGAATGTGGTGAGAGAGGGTACCTGGTACAATTTATAACCCTTCCAGTGGAACCTTACCACATGCCCTTTCCCTAATCCTTCTCTATGCAATACCAGACCTATTCTTTTGGAGCCCACTATGCTCTAACCCAGTATATTTTATGTGCCCTCCAGCCTTCTTCCTCAGTGATTCTTCCAAGTGGAATTCCAGCAGGAGACACAGGGGACCTTGGCCTCCGATCTTGGCAGTCTCATAATTGGGAGTCTACAATATTATGGCAACCACATCACACTTTTAATAATATATCAATATCAAGGACTGCTTCGGCAACACAAAGGAATTAGGTAGCCAGCCAGCAGAGATTGCAAATGAGGGCAAAAGAATTATGCCAGGACTATGGAATACTAAGGTATCATATTGGAATGGTAGTACTGATATTGATATATTATGTTATTTTTTTTAAGATTTTATTTATTTATTTGACAGAGAGAGAGCGAGAGAGAGAGATCACAAGTAGGCAGAGAGGCAGGCAGAGAGAGAGAGGAAAGCAGGCTCCCCGCTGAGGAGAGAGCCCGATGCGGGGCTCGATCCCAGGACCCTGAGATCATGACCTGAGCTGAAGGCAGAAGCTTTAACCCACTGAGCCACCCAGGTGCCCCCCTGTTCTGACTCTTGATAGAGATGGTCACGCTAACCTACACAGGTAATAAATTGGCATTGAACCACATACACACACACATACACAAAAGAGTACTTGTAAAACTAAGGAAATCTGTGGTGGGTTGTATCCCTGCCACTATCCTGGGTGCCATATTGCCCTGTAGTTAGGCAAGATGTTATCCATGGAGAAAACTGGGTGAAGAGTATGTGGGCTCTCTTTGTATTATTTCTTATGACTGCATGTAAATCTGCAATGTTTTGCAGAATAGCACGTTTAAAAATGCATCAGGATATGAGTACTGGCTTTGTATGAGCCATCATGTGCTTCGTAAATACATTAAAAATACCTGAACCAACCACTTCCCTATTTTCCTCCTGGGGTCTGACTCACCCCCTCATAGTAATAGAGTATTAGTGTCTTCTGTTCCCCCTGCCTGAGCACACTCTTCCTCCAGGTCTTTGCCTCTCAGGGTTCCATAGCTCCATGAGTCTCTCTCCTGCAGAAACTTTTCCAGGTGGAGACGGATGGAATAGAGGCCCTCCTCGTGTTAGGCTCAGTTCAGTGTAACATAAGCCTGAATGAACTGGAGCAAAATTCTGTATTCTATTCTTCATGCACAACTATGATTCTCAAAGCACAGTCCCAGTGGCTTGATTAGGACTGTAGCCTCAGCCGCATTCTGTGTCCGGAAGTACTATCTCCCCCAAAACGGCTCAGTTTTTGGTATTTGAACTTCAGTTACCCATTTTTTACTTTCTCCTGGGAGAAGGGGGGGGGGGTCCCTGTGGCATTTCAGATAGCGTATCACTATCTTCAGAGATGCTCTGTTGATCTTCAAAAAGGAAAAGCTAAACATGTATTACTGTCTTCCCAAAGGTACCTTATCCCCTGTACGTTTGCCTCTCCTTCCCGGCTATCTTCAAAAGCATATAAGATGCTTGTTAAGACAAAGGCATATTCGATTGTTCTACGTGAGGCCAGGAGAGAGAACAGTGGCATGGTTTATTCCAGACACAGAGGCCCTCGGGAAACTAAATGGGATTTGCTCCTACAAATTATCCTAAAGTCTATGCTGGGTAGATAAGCCTAGTGGTGCTGACTTTGAAGAACCCATGTAATTTTAGGGCGCCTGGGTGGCTCAGTCAGTTGAGCTGCAACTCTTCATCTTGGCTCAGATCATGATCTCCGGGTCATGCGTTCGAACCCCACGCCAGGCTCCAGCTGGATGTGGAGCCTGTTTGGGATTCTCTCTCTCTCTCTCTCCCGCAGCCACTCCCTGCTCATTCTCTCTCTCTCTCTCTTTCTCTCTCTCTCTCAAAAAAAAAAAAAAAAAAAAAGAATAAATGTAATTTCAACATGTAAATTGTTAGGGATGGGGGGGATGTGAGCAAATGAGGAAATGAGCAATGCTGCAGACAAGGGAATCTGCTTGGCCCACATCCATTTGTGCGTTCGCGGGACTAAGAGACGACACTGCCAAATGGAATGGGACCAGAGGTGAAAGATCTCGAATGCCTCGGTAAGGAGCTGGGGCCTTGTTTCTTTTGCATCCTTGGGAAAGATGCAAAAGAAATGGGCTGAACCGTGAAGTGCTCCCTGCTCTATCGCTCCAGTGTCATTCCCAGAGCCCAGCTGTTAGAACCGATATTCACCGTTAAATTAGTAGAGATAAATAGGCTTCACTAATGCCTGCATGTCTTGATTTAGATATACTTGAACCTTACTGTTGGAAAAGCGACAGCGGCCTTGAAGAGAAACTTACACCAAGGACAGGATGATAAATAAGGGAAACCCTCGCTCCGAGCTCAGGAATACAATTCAACAACAACAACAAAACCTGTCCAGAAAACCAAGGGATAAAGGAAGATTGTCAGTAAAAAGAATTCAAATGACAGTAGAAGCTTTTCTCGTGCAGGTGCTGGGGGATGGGGAGACGCTGCCTTTGCTGGCCAATGAGAGCTTTGTCCCTATGGAGCCATAGCTCCCAGGGTCTCCAGACACAGCTCACAGAATGTTATTCTCTTCGTTAAAAACAGTTCATCAAATTTCGATTGGACATAATTTTATTTCAAATTTCCCTAGAAAACTTCTCGGATAAATGAACTTACAAACGAGGGGAGGGGGAAACCCACCTTGCTGGGTCACGTGCGACAGGGACGGGGTGGCAATCTCAGGCACCTGGGTGCCCTCTTAGGGGACACGGTGCTGCTGTGATGGTAAACAGGTGAGCAGACTTCATCAACGGAACCCTCTGTAGAACACCGTGAGGTTATAATTAAATCATACATGCGTTTATGAGTTCCAACCAAAGACATTCGTTGCCTCTCATATGTCATGAACCGGGGCTACAATGACAATTGACTGATACCATCCCCGTGCACACAGATCTTATAGACTAAGGAGAGAAGGACCAGAGACACGCTCCACCAGGTAGTGACCGTCAAGTGCAAGTTCTCTACCATGGCCCCCAAGTGCTGTTTGACGCTAACCCAAAGGATCGCTCAGTGGCACCTTCCCCAAGGCAGGTTTTCCAGGGGAAAGAGCATCTGAAACTTGAAATCGAGGTTTGTGTATTAGACAGGATCCTGAACAGGAAGGTCCGGGGTCCTGGAGGGGTAGAAGTGCCCAGGGTATTTCAGGAAGGAAAGCAGAGGCAGGAAGAAGAACAGAAGAAGACAGAGGGTGAATATGGCTAGATCAAACAGGACTTGGCTGTGGTAGAGAATTTGCACTTGATAAGAATAGGAATAGGGACAAGGTCTGCATTTTTTCGCCCTTACTCAACATATGCTTTTTGGGAAGAAAATCTTGCATTTTACACAAGGCTCCATTCTTTGTTCTGTAATGAATAAATTATCAAGGGCATTTTTATGTCCCTCGTGAGCTAATATTGCCTAAATTTATCAGTCTTTAGTACTCACAAGTCAATTTTCCATTCTCTGTAGGTTCCAAAAAGTATTGAACTGTGGTTTCTTGAAATTAACTCTTTGAAGAAGTAAAGTGTGCACCCACAGGATTCTTAGCGTTTGGCTTCCTGTTTCCTTTTCTTACATAAAATTTTTGATTCACTTAAAGTTCCTAAAATTCTGTTTTCGTGGAATCATATATTCACTGACGACAGCTGACTGTGATGCCAGAATAATATATGATTAGATATTATATGATATAAAATGCATTGACATGCATTGACAAAGAAAAAGAGAAAAAGGAAAATTCCATGCAATATACTTATTTTCTGGACTTTTAATTAAAAAAAAAATACAGGGGCACCTGGGTGGCTCAGTCAGTTAAGTGTCTGCCTTTGGCTCAGGTCATGATCTCAGAGTCCTGGGATCGAGTCCCACGTGGGGCGGGGGTGGGGGGGTCCCTACTCAGCAGGGAGCCTGCTTCTCCCTCTTCCTCTGTTCCTTCCACTCCCTGCTCCCGCGCTCTCTCTCTTTCAAATAAACAAACTGGAACTCCATACGAGCCCTTCAGCCTAGAACTTGGAGCTGGATCACCCTGTGAACTCAGAGATGATGGGGTATAGAGTTTAAAGCATGAGTATTAACACAGGTTTGAATTTCACCTTGACTGTGTGATGCAGGGCAAGATGCTTATTACCCTCTCGGTTCTCCGGTATGCTCGTGAAGAAAACAGTCATACCTCATGGATTACTTTAAGAATTAAAAGAGACAATCCTGTTAGTTTTCCAGACAGAGCCCGGAAAGGGAGTAAGCGCTCCAGGTTAGGTTGATTATTAATTATTTTTTATTAATTATTATTTCTTTGCCATGCTTATATAGCATTAATGGAGGATAACATATTTCTAATGAGGAAATTTTCTGGTGATTAAAGCTTAACACCTTGAGCTGCCAAACATACCCATTTTTGAACATTTTGGAATGGAACCCTGCTAACTGTGAAATCCGTTATTAACACATATTGAAATAATTGCAATTGCCTCTAGGAATCTTTATACTGAATATCAAATTTAGCATTCAGTTGCAAGAGGAGTGTCCTTAGGAAGGCAGTTTACCTCTGCACTCAATGGCCCTAAAGAATTCCTTTTCTCTGATTGCTACTTTGTAAAAACATTGTTGTGTTTCTTTTCTTGATCCTCTCTTTAGTGCCAGGTTATGGGTGGACAATCCCGGTGGCCGCGGGTTCACCTGCCTGAGTAACCCCAAACTTCTATTTTTACTGCTATTGTGTTGTGAATTACAAAACCAGGGAGATAAGCTTGTGTATTAAAAAGAATAATGAGGCTTTCGGGAAGACCTTTGCAGTGAGAACAGTCCATGCATTTCGTGCTGCAATGTTTATGGTTTCTACTCCTTCCACCAAAGTCTTACCAGTACAACTTCTCCTTTGAGGGCATTTTAGGCACACTTGGGTGGCTCATTTGGTTAAGCCTCCAACTCTTGATTTTGGCTCAGGTCATGATCTCAGGGTCCTGGGATGGAGCCCTGCATCAGGCTCTATGTTTGTGTGATAGTCTGCTTGAGAATTCTCTTTCTTTCCTTCTCCCTCTGCTCCTCCCCTGTTCACGCTTTCTCTCTCTCTCTCTCTCTCAAATAAATAAATAAATCTTTAAATAAATAAATAATAAACAAAGGCATTTTATATTGGAAGATGTTTAGCTTATGATAAGAGACCCATAGCCCCTCATTCACTCCTAGAAAAGTCTGACAGTTTCATGCACTCAGAAAAATACTGAAGATAAAACAGTCAGCTGCTTACACCATTTGAATCTCAACAGGACTTTTGGGCATGGAGACTTTTACACTGTTTAAGTTGAACTTTGAAGTCCCACTTAGACTGGAATGGCCACACCAGTATTATGGCTTATTTAAGTGCATTTCCAAGAAGGAAACAGTTTTGTGTGTTTAACCAGAAATCAAAGAGTACTCATATACCCACAAAGGTAACAAAAAAAAATTTTTTTTTCATATTAAGTTTTTTCTCCCATTTTATCTTCTCTGAAGTGTTTGGGCTGTTTTCGATTTTTCAAATTGGATGATGAGTATAGTTTACCTTTGAGAGATCAGAGGTAGAATTCGTGTACATAACCATTCTCATCTCCAGGAAAAGGTACGCGTGTCACTGAAAGACTGATTTGTATGGCTAGATTGATAAGGGACAATGAGGTCACACTGTGGAGTGTCAGTGGTGACTCCAGTCACCCCGTTTTGCTGTCTGCCCAAATGACTGCTTGCTTGATGCCATGTAGGTTTGCTCCTTGTATTAATAGCAACAGCAGGCGAACAACGTGTTTTGGATGAGTTCCTTGTTCCTAGGGTTGGTCTAATAGCAATAACTACAGAAGTAATAAATTGCCAAGTTGAGTGCTTCAAGGTTTGGTGTAGAGGTCAAATTTTCATGTTAACTCAACCGATTAAAAAGTGAGACTTTTCAAATATTGTTTCTGCTTTCAGAAACCAAAATGACAATTAAGTTCATTGAGGGACCACAACGAATTCCAGAAGAAGGTTGGAGTCAGATGGTACCATTTCAGCTGCTAGAGGTTTCCTTGTCACAAGGAAAAATAAATTCAAACAGAAGTTTAGCTCAATAAGCTTTAAAGAAGGACTTGAAGGATGTTAAAAAAAAAAAAAAGACCTGTATGGGGGCACCTGGATGGCTCGGTCAGTTAAGGGACTGACTCTTGATTTCAGCTCAGGCCAATGGTCTCAGGGTTCTGGGATCGAGCCCCACCTGGGGCTCTGTGCTGGGCATGGAGCCTGCTTAAGATTTTCTCTCTCTCTCCCTCTCTCTCTCCCCATTTCTCTCTCTCTGCCCCTCCCCCACCCTCCCTGCCCACATGCACACTTTCTCTCCCAAAAAGAAAAAAAAGAAAATATATATATATATATACTCTATTCAGTTGAAGCAATGGTGAGATGGGGCAGAGAGGCCGGAGGTACTAAGGAAAGTCTTAAGAAATGAAAAGCCATCGAGGAAGCGAGGTCTGGATTGGCAGTGGGCTCAGAGCCCAGGGGTCAGATGGAGCTTGGAGAGATTCAACCATTATTTATTCATTCATCCACTACACATCCGTCGTGAGTGAGGCGCCATGCCATGGGCTGAACAAACGGGACAAGTAATTTCAGTTTCTGCTCCGAAGAGACATATATTTTATTAGGCCCATAGATAAAGCTTAAAAAGAGAGACAGAAAACAAAAGGGAAAATGGGGAGGATCATCGGCAGACCAGAGCTGATCCAGTTTAAGACCCAGGGGCCACAGACCCTCCAGGGGCCACAGACCCTCCAAGGACTCAGCAAGAAACGTGAGCCAGAATTTAGCCAAGAGGGTTTTTGATGAAGCTTAAAACCAAGGCAGGGATATGCAATCGAAAACCCATCAGCTTCTAGAAGGAAGGGAGTATTTTTACTTCTTTTTCTTTTTATGTTTTTGCCATTCATTTGGCAGGTACTTTCCACCAGGCCGAATGAAGTTACAAATATAAACTCATTAAATCTGCCAATTAACACTATGAAGTGGGTACTCTTATTTTCCCCCAGGCAGCCTGGTCACCGTGTTCTCTCCCTTAGTTTTTGTGCTCCCCAATAGCAAGCCTGTCCTCCGTGCCTGTGTCCCAGGCCCTCTTCCCAGTCCAACGCAGACCCGGCCCCAAGCACCAAACTCAGGGGCCGAAGGAAACACACTGGCTTCGAGATGGAACCCTCCAAACATTGTTGTGTTTTCTGTTGGAGCAGAAGCCAGTGTCAACCCTGCTGGTCCAAAGCCTGGACACTGACTCAACCAGGAGCAACTGCAAAAACCGGTTCGGTTTCCTATGAGCTCCTGGGTTGTTTATTCTCCGCAATTTCAACACTCAGAGCAAACTTCTCAGTACCCTTCGCAGATATTTATTCTATACCTCCAAGCACTATTTCTCCTGCTGGACCTACAGCAGAAAACAAACAGACCAGGCCTTTTCGCGATAACCAAGTGATCAAGTCAATTACAGGTGTCATTAGGGCTGCTGAGACAAGCCGGGGCCTCGGGTAATGGGGGGTGGTCAATAAGCAGGAGATGCAGAGCTCCTTGAGAAGGTGGCCATCTGCAGGAGGACTTGCAGATTAGGGAGAAGCCAGTCATGAAGCAGAGCTGAGGAGGGAAGGGCATTCCCGGCAGAGGGAACATCGGGCATGAAGGCCCACATGCGGGAAAGGCTCTGGCATGCTCCTGGAGCACGAAGGAGCAGAATAGATGGAGCTTCTTGGGAGAGGGGTAAGAGGCAAGGGGCAAGGGACACAGGGTGCAGGCGGGGATCAGAAAGGGCTAGACCGTGCAGACCTGGTGCCCATGGCAGACTTTGGAGATTACTCCGGGAAAAAATGAGAAACCCGGAAGAGCTCAGAGCAGGGGATCATTTATGTTTGAGAAAAAAAATCTTCATAGGTTCTACGAGGAAAATGGATTGGTTAGGGCAAAAGTGGAGACAGCAAGGGGATTGCCAGAGAGTCTAGGAGTCAGAAGGCAGAAGAAGCAAAGAGGAAGTGGCAAGAGGCTGGCAGGTCCAGTCAGTGCAGATGAAATTTGGGAATGCATTGTGTTTAGGGGATTAGGGAAAGGGAGGACGCAGGGGTGTCACCTGGAGTGTTGTTTTGAGCATCGGGGTGCAAAGCCTGTGCCTGTGTGTTCTGATGGAAAATATCCAGGAAAGAGGAGGTGAAGGAGAATAATTTTAACAACAAAAAATTTTAACAACAAATAAATGTATTTCCCTGATGGAAACGGTCTTTCAAAGCAGGGCTTGTGCAGATTTAATATGAAGTTAGTTCTAGTCATCAATACGTGTAATACAGGTGCAGCTCGGAGATGTTGCAGGCTTGGTTCTAGACCACGGCAACGAAGTGAATACTGAATGTCACAATAGGACAAGGCAAGTAAGCGTTGTGTGTCCCACTGCATATAAAAGTTATGGCTATACTGCACTGTAGTCTATTAAGCATACAATAGCATTAGGCCCAAAACACATGTGCCTACCTTAATTAAAAATACTCTATTGCTGGAGCACTCGGGTGACTCAGTTGGTTAAGCGTCAGCCTTTGGCTCAGGTCACGATCCCAGGGTCCTGGGATCGAGTCCCCGCATCAGGCTCCCTGCTCAGTGGGGAGTCTGCTTCTCCCTCTGCCCCTCCTCTTGCTCATGCTCACTCTCTCTCTCAAATAAATAAATAAAATCTTATAAAAAATATTTTATTGCTAAAATCCGCCAACGACCATCTGAGCTTTCCACAAGTCATAATCTTTTTGCTGGTGGAGGGTCTTACCTCCCTGTTGCTATACGGCTTCACAATTAGCACCTGCTGCTTCTCCTCATGCTTTGATGTTATGGAGAAGGCCTCTTTCCTTAAACCTGGTGAACCCACCTCCGCTAGCTTCGAACTTTCCTTCTGCAGCTTCCCCACCTCCCTCAACCTTCACGGAACTGAAGAGACGTAGGGCCTGGCTCTGGACTAGGCTTTGGCTTAAGGGAATGTTGTAGCTGGTGGGGTCTCCTATCCAGATCTCCATATCAGCAGTAAGGCTGTTTTGCTTTCCGATTATTCGTGAGTTCACTGGAGCAGCACTTTGAGTTATTTCAAGAACTTTTCCGTTGTATATACAGCTTGGTTGTTTGTCACCAGAAGCCTAGCTCTCAGCTTATCTTAGCTTTCGACAGCCTTCCTCGCTAAGCTCAATCATTTCCAGCTTTTAAAGTGATTTAAAGTGAAAGACACATGGCTCTTCCTTTCACGTGAAGATTTAGAAGCCACGGTAGGGTTATCGATTGGATTAATTTCAATACTGTTGTGTCTCAGGGAGTGGCGAGGCCCGTCGAGAGAGGCAGAGAGATGAGGGACACCCGGTTGGTGGAGCAATGAGAACACACACACATTTATCAGTTAAGTTTTTCACCACGTGGGAGCGGTTAGTGGCACCCCAAAACAGTTACAAGAATAACATCAAAGATCACTGATCTCAGATCACCATAACAAATATAAGAAAAATGAAAAGTTTTGCAATATTGTGAGAATTATCAAAATGTGGCACAGAGACATCAAGCAAGTGAATGTTAGTAACAAAAGCGACACTTTTAGATTTGTCCCATACGTGGTTGCCGCAAACCTTCAATCCTTAAAAAAAAAAAATGCAACGTTGGGACGCCTGGGTGGTGCAGTCAGTTAAGCATCAGGCTCTTGGAGCGCCTGGGTGGCTCAGTGGCTAAAGCCTCTGCCTTCGGCTCACGTCATGATCTCAGGGTCCTGGGATCGAGCCCCGCATTGGGCTCTCTGTTCAGCAGGGAGCCTGCTTCCCCTCCTCTCTCTCTGCCTGCCTTTCTGCCTGCTTGTGATCTCTCTCTCTGTCAAATAAATAAATAAAATCTTTGAGAAAAAAAGAAAGAATTGGGTTCTTGCTTTTGGCTCAGGTCATGATCTCAGGGTCATTAGATCAAACCCTGCCTATGCTCAGTACAAAGTTGGCTTGAGATTCTTTCTCCCTCTCCCTTTTGCCCCTCCTGCTCATGCTCTCTCTCTCTTTCTCAAATAAATAAATAAATCTTTAAAGGAAATAATACAATGTCCGCCAGGTGCAATAAAGCAAAGGGCAATAAAATGAAATATTCCTGTACTGTAAATTAGGTATTTGATAAGATGATAATAATAATAGCTCTTTTAATAAAAATATTCTAAATATCCTGAGGTCAGGTGTAGCGACTAATCTGTACTAGGTGCCCAGTAAAGGTCTGTGGAAATAAATCCAATTGAAAGCCAAGAGGTGGAGAGAACCTACGTCTGGTCTCCTAAGGCTATTTCCACTTCCCAAATGAGTGACTTTGGGGAATTTAAAACTCTGAATTTCAATATTCTCCTGTGTGGTATAAGGATGGTAACAAGATCATAACGGTTAAATAAAATACCACATGAAACCAGCTGCACAGAAGAGACCCACCAGTCTCTGCGTCTATCCTGTCTCCTCAGCTCTATTGTTCGCTCCCAAGTTTGAGTCTTATAAGCATTTTTGCACAATCTCTACATCTACTTGGATTAAATGTTGTCTTAGCATCTCAGACGGCATTGTATGTAGAGAAGAAATTCAATTCCTCTTTGCTGATTAACAGACTCTTTTAATTAAATAGAAACCCTCCAAAAGAACACATAAGTAGCACAATGGACCTTGGTCTACAGGATTCTGTCGCCTATCTTTGTCCTGAAGACCCCCCTGTGCCCTCTTCTTATTGACAGCCAGCCAAAGAACAAGAATTTGCCTTTTAATCTATTGTGAGCAAAGTAAAATGATTCTCTTCCAGCATAACAAAACCTATAGGCAACTGTAAAATATAATTTCCTTTCAGCTTCTTGACAGACTTGATATAAATTTCAGTGTACAGGGGGAAAGAAAAGGAACAGGGGCCACTTTAAAAGATAAATTTCATCATGTATGTCTGACAATAGAGTGTATGTTCAGAGGGCCCTTTTTTAAGAGAGATGGGAAAAAGATCACGCTCCTAAACAATCAAAGGTTAAAGTCAGCTCCGTCGTTCATGTGGTTTCATTCCCTTATGCATATTGAAATACCTCAGGAAGATTTATAACCCTGGTTCATACATTCAGAGTTCCAGTAAACGAGTCCCCATTTTGAAGGTTAAATATTTATGCTCCTATTTTCCTGGCTGATACAGACAAGAAGTGTAAACCCATGTGGGCCAAGGAGCCATGGTCACAGGCCAGGTTAGGGTGAGAAATGGCAGCTGACCAGACCTTCTGAACATCTCCTGCCCTTCCACATGCTTAGTTTTGGGGAAAATGAATGAATGAATGAATGAATGAATGAGTGTTGGGGAAGCCCAATACTTCACCCAAGGGGCAGTACCAGTTATTCCAACTGGCATTCTGAAAACTCAGTTAGAAACATACTGATGATCCTAGAAGTCATAGTTCAACCAGAGAAGCAGAGCTGGTAGGTGGGAGATATAACAATAGGGATGTGGATAGACATAGACATAGTTATCCACATATGCGTATATAAAGAGATCAGTCCAAGGAACTGGCTTACACAACTGTTGGGAATGGCTAAGCAAGTTCCAAGTTTGTAGGGAAGGGAAGGTCACAAGCAGGCTGGAACACTAGAGGCACAGGTTGATAATTTTGTCCAAATACCTCAGTCAAGAAGGACGATCAGGAGCAGGGAGAGGTGGTCACAGAGATAGGTACTCCTCACACAGACTTTCAACCATTCCTCTTGTTTCTCATTTACTCATCCATCTCAACCTTTACAATTTGGGGATCCTTTAGTTCCTGAGACTTTCTAGCCTTCGACAACTCAAAGCGTTTGCTTCGGTTAAAAAACCATTTGCTTTCATTTGTCACCAATTTTATGGAACAGTTTCTGCTCATTGACTCCTTTTCCATCTATGTTTCTAAGAGAGTAGATTTCAGGTGATCTCACCACAAAAAAAGAAAAAAAAAACAAAAAACTTTTTAAAAATGCGACTATGTGAGGAAATGGATATATTAATTAGCTTGACTGCAGTAATTACTTAACTCTATTTATGTATATAAAAACATCATGTAGGACTCCTAATATATAATTTTGTTTAAAAATTTTAATTAAAGGCAACAAAATTTCTTGATTTCCCAGTTGATCTCTTCTCTTCCATTCTCTTGTTTTACTTTTTAGAAAACTTCTTTCTGGACTTTTAATTGGATTTTGGCAGATGAATGTGTGTGTGACCTACAAAAGCCAACTAGACTTCTTTGTTTCCATTTTGGAAATAAGGGAATAGAATTCCATTGAGAAATTAAGTGACCTAAATCCACACAACCAATACCTGGGCTGGGCCCCAAACAGATTCCAGTGAATCACCTAATTTGGAAATGTTGAGGGCATTATTGAAAAAACTAAGAATTTTTTTAGGCATGTTAAAAATATTCTCACTCTTATTGCAGCTGCCAATTAAAATTGAAATGGCATTTACTGGTCACATCATGTTCTTACCATCCATAAGCAGTTGATCTATTAAATTATCAGAATGCTTTGTTGATGCATGGCTAACGATCCAAGATGAATCCAAAATGAATGAATGAATGAATCCTGCAAGATTGTCCTAACGATACAGCATATGATTCAAGTAAATAACCAATATGTAGGAATGATTCTCTTATGGTCAAAATAAAAAAACATTAGAGCAAAGATGCCACCATGCACAATTACAGCACATGACTCACACTGAAAATGTTTGCTTTTCTGATAAAAGACTCTAGATCTGCATATCTAAAAGTTTCAAATCTAGGAGTGAGATGCTTCCATCATGATAGCAAATAATAGTATCTCCACATTGAAAGCTTATATTGCCATATGGCCACTTTGGATTCCTTGGAGTTTTAGAATAATAGGTGAGAAATGGGATCACGTCACTGCCCCGAGTCTCAATGATCCTGGTTGTCAAGGGGATAATAAAGAGGGAAGAAGTACAGGTGAAATGAATTAGGTAAGTCTCTCAAATTAAGGCTACAAAATCCTTCACGAAGGACCTCAGAATAGACCTGAATCCCACATTACCCTCCATGAAAGCCGTGGTAGATTGGATTATGTGTCCCAATACTGTGAAGAATAATAAAAATATAGTTACACACTTTGCCATGTAACTTTCAGTGTCCTCCCACTTTGAGTGGGATCTACTTTCCCACCCCTCCGATAGTGGCCTTTGGGAATCGCTTTGGCCCATGGAATGTTAGCACATATGGTAGCAGAAGCCACAGACATGTTAATGGTCACTCCTTGAACACTGATGCTGTAGTGATCACCTTGAGACCTGGGAAGAATATCCATGAGGGGAAAATACCTGAATCTTCTGGTTGCCTGGAGCCCAGACTTATCCAGCACAGTTACAGTTGCCCAACAGGCTGTGAGTGAGAAATAAGAGTTTGCTGTTTTAAGCCACACAACGGGGACTGTTTGTTACACAGCACTATTGCAGTCATAGCTGAAAAAGTAGAGTCTCAACTCAGTCATGCTTTTATAACCCTAGTTCTAGATTCCACCATCTTCCCTTGTCATAAACTTATTTAATGAATGGTTTTTGCATCAAAATAATCATAAATGAAAATAGGATGAGTTAGTATTTCTTCTTTACCAAGTTTATTAACTTATGGGAAGTAAAATCTTAAGTAATAATTGAGATGACCAAATAAGTACATAAACAGACACAATGAAAGAATGATAAACATTATTTCCACAGGACTAAAATTAACTCTATCTTGGTCAGAAAATAAGTTTAAAATTTAAACAAGTTCATCTTTTATATTAAGCATGGTGGACTTGTCATAAAACATTTAAAATACAAACTAGAAAGAAAATCTGTGAGATAGCCTCTTTTATTATTATACCCTCTCTCTGTTCCCTTCCCAAATATATGCTATTTGTCTGACACTTTCATTTTTGCCAGTGATCCTTGTAGCAAATATCTCTAGCTTTTGCTTCCAAAATATAGCTGTCACATGGAGACATGCTGCAGGCAGGTGTAGAGATTATTAGAAGTAAATAAATGATATAAAAATGTTTCTTAAAGCTTATTGAATTGATTATCCTAATTGGTGTTTATAATCCTGAAAAAAGAAAATGTTTTGCAATTATGGGGCAAAGAAGATAGGCAATCCCCTTTAACAAAATGATGAGCCTTCCAATTTTTCAAAAGTATTGATTTTGAGAATGCACGTACAAGAAGAAACAGAAGTAATAATAAATAAATCAATATTTTCAAGCTGGATGAGTATTTATAGGGATGAATAGTTATTTGCGTTTGAAAACATTTCTTCTTTGAGGCATATTTATCTTTATTAATATATTTTCAAAACCAGGAAAATCTGGAATAATATTTTCAGTTCACCATGTTTAAACTCTTACTAAAATTTCAAATACCCTTGTTTTTCACTATCCTTTTTTACTTGATTCTATAAGTTATCTGTAAAATAACTGACATATATAAAGATAAAACTAAAATAGTCAATGCAAAAATGTCTACTTTTTTCTTCTTTTTTATCTTTTACTGCATCGGATGACCTCTTCAGCACTTTTTTGAATAAAAATAGTGAAAAACAAAAACGCTAAGTTGAAAAGGTATCTCCACCCCCATGTTCATCGTGGCATTATTTACAGCAACCAAGACATAGAAAGAACCTAAGTGTTCTTCAGTGGATGAATGGATGCAGAACATGTGGCATATATGTACGATGGGATACTATGCTGCCATGAAGAAAAAACCTTGCCATCTGTGAGAACATGGAGGGCATTATGCTAAGTGAAATAAGTCAAACTGAGAAATACAAATATTGTGATTTCACTTTTATGTGTAATCTAAAGCAAAACAAAACATGGGCTCCATGCTTAGCACGGAGTCTGCTTGAGATTCTTTTTCTCCTCCTCCCTCTGCCCCTTCCCCTGCCCTTTCACTCTCAATCCCCCCTCTAAAAATAAATAAATAAAAGGTTTTGTTTTTTGGTTTTTGTTTTTAGCGAACTCAAAGAACAAACTGGTAGTTATCAGAGGCAGAGTGTGGGATAGGCAAATGGGTGAAGGGGCCCAAAATGTACAAGCTTCCAGTTATAAAATAAGTCATGGGGATATAATGTGCAGCATGGCAACTGTAGTTAATAATACTGTATTGTTTATTTGAATGTTACTAAAAGAGTAGATCTTAAAGATTTTCATCATAAAAAAAAAGAAATTTTATAATTATAGATGGGGATGGGTGTTAACTAGACTTATTTTGGTCATTCCACAATATATGCAAATATCAAATCTTTATGTTGTACACCTGGAACTAATAATGTTATATGTCAATTATACCTCAATTTAAAAAAGCAAGAAAGGAAACAGGATTTTTAAGTGCCAGTTAAATGCTAAAACTGCCAAATGTTCATGGAAGTCCACTTCATAGTAGGAAGAAAATATTCAAAACGTACTGCATGGAGCACTGGGTGTGGTGCATGAACAATCAATCTTGTAACACTGAAAAATTAAAATAAACATATTTGGGGAGAAAAAAAGAATTTATGTTAATGCAACAGAAAAAAATAACAAATCAATACTTTGGGGGCACCTGGGTGGCTCAGTTGGTTAAAGATCTGACTCTTGACTTTGGCTCAGGTCATGATCTTAGGTTTGTGAGGTTGAGTCCCGCCTTGGGCTTTGCTGATTGTGGGGCCTGCTTAAGGTTCTCTCCCTCTTCCTCTGCCTCTCCCACCACCTCACTCATGCTCTATTTCTCTCAAAAAAAAAAAAAATTCAATTTTTTGAGGGTAGTTGACATACGGTATTACATTAGTATCAGGTGTACAACATAGTGATTCAACAAGTTTATGCTTTATGTTATGTTCATCACAAGTGTAGTTACCACCTGTCCCAATACATCACTACTACAATATTATTAATTATATTCCTTATGTTGTGTCTTTTATTCCCATGACTTATTCATTCCATAACTGGAGGCCTGTATGTCCCATCTCCTTTACTCATTTTGCCCATCCCCCCACCTTACCCCAACAGCCATCAGTCTGTTCTCTGCATTTATAGGTCTCATTCTGCTTAAAACAAATCACATTTTAGTTAAACCGGGCAAACTCTTATTCAAAAATAGGAAAAAACATTATAAATAGGAAATATAACAAAAGAGAAAATTAAAATATGGCAGAATGGATAAACAAGCCAAAAATTATTTATTTAAAGAAAGAAAAAAGAAAAAGGAAGGAAGGAAGGAAGGAAGGAAGGAAGGAAGAAAGGAAGAAAGGAAGGAAGGAAGGAAGGAAGGAAGGAAGGAAGGAAGGAAGAAAGAAAGAAAGAAAGAAAGAAAGAAAGAAAGAAAGAAAGAAAGATTTATAATTCCAAGGGACATGTGTAAGAATGTTCATGACATTAGTGTCATAAGAGCAATAATAATAATAACTATTAATATATAACCACTAAAGCAATAATATTAAAATCATAATAGCAGCCACTTTAACATTTATACAGAAATAGATTGAAGCATTTTAATATATGCACAGTAAAATGCTTACATCAATGGTGGAAAATTGATTTATAGCTGCATGCCTCAACAGGTATTAATTTTATAAATATATGGTCATTATTGATTTACTCCAATCAAGATCTACAACCGAGTAGGGGGAAGGGAAGATAGGTGAGTATCTCAACAAAATCTCTGCCACCAAAAACATTTTTATATATGAAATATAAATATATTTATTTATATATAATATATGTATAATAAATATAAAAAAGAAACAGATCTACATCTATATCGATATCGATATATATATAGCGATATTGATATAGATATATATCTGCCACCAAGGAAAGGTGGGAATAGCTACTGAATAAGCAACCCATGACGTCTATGTAAAATGGTCATTTGAAAAATGCAATTACTCAAAGAATCACCAAATATACACATACTGAATCTCACTTGCACAGCTGGGTGATTTACAGATTTAGAAGCTAAAACAAAATAAACACGGCCCCTTAGATTTCCTCACTCTTTACGCATTTACAGAATTATCACTACAGATGTATGTGGAAAACAATATCATTAGATGTTATTAGGTGTATTAGATTAGTCGTTAGATGTCCAAATTTTCTTCTTATATATTTTATTCTATCATTACTGTAAAGTATTAAGTAAGTTTAGATATTATGGTGGAGAAATCTGTTACTGCCAAATACCAACTGTGTAATCATGAACGAATCATTTGAACTCCTAAGTGTACCAACTTTGGCATCATGGACTACATCATACATTACTACAGTGGTCGAATGAAATTTCTGACAAAATAAATGTCTTGCAAATGGTGGAGCTGAAGCCATATGCCAGTATGTTTCCTTTCACATAGGAATAAAAGGCTTCTGTAATTTTTACCCTCTCTGCTCCTCCCCCCATGCTCTCCCCCTCTCTCTCAAATAGATAAATAAAATCTTTTCTAAAAAGATTTTATAATTACAAAGGTTTGGGTTTTTTTTTTTTTAAAGATTTTATTTATTTATTTAACAGAGAGAGAACACAAGCAGGCAGAGAGGCAGGCAGAGGCAGAGAGAGGAGCAGGCTCCCTGCTGAGCAAGGAGCCCGATGCGGGACTTGATCCCAGGACGCTGGGATCATGACCTGAGCCGAAGGCAGCTGCTCAACCAACTGAGCCACCCAGGCGTCCCTGGGGGGGTTTTTTAAATGATTTTATTTATTTATTTGACAGAGAGAGAGAGATCACAAGTAGGCAGAGAGGCAGGCAGAAAGAGGGTTGAAAGACTCCAAATAATCAATGAGCCAATTTATATTTGCATAAAGCTTTACATTTGATGAAGAATTTAAAAATACAGAGTCTTCCTCAGGCTTTCTTATTATCTTCATTCTACAGATAAGGAATCAGAACTTCAGGGTGTTAATGCATTAGTTAAGGGTCTTGGGTCATATGAAGTGAAGGCAAGATTTCAACCCAGGTATTCAGACATTAACATTCGTTTTCTTCCAAAAACACCATGCTAGGCAGTGATCTCTGAGAGAGAAGAAACAAATGAAGTGAGTCATATGATTTCCCCAGTTTACAGCCTGGAGAAACCTTCCAGGCTGCAGTTCAGAGAAAGTGAGCCCAGTTAGAGCCTAATTGTCTCTCTGAGATAAGCAGATGACACCAGAATTCTAGGGAAACCAAGGCAGCAAGTGTTCACAGGGCAGAGTATCAGAAAAGGAAGGGCTGCATAAAGAGAGCTCCAGAGATCAGCAAAGCGTCACCCTTGATCAAATCTTCAACAAGGTACTTCTGAGCACAAGTGTGTGAGGAAAGAAAAACAAGGAAAAGAACCACCTGAAATTAACAAAAAGAACAACCCCTGGACCTTACACAATTCCTCCCCTCACTGCCAGTATGGAAAACTTCATAATCCAAAGGGAATCCGGCAGATGGCTCAGAAAGTTATTTCCTCAGCAGTGGGGCAGTTTGGCCCTACAATAATGATACTCTGCCCACCTAAGAAATCTTAAAAGCAAGCCACAAAAGCATCAAACTTTTTCTAGTTTTTTGTCTAGACTAGCCTCACTAATGACTCCAGTTTTCCCTAAATAGGAAGGTTCCTGGGATGTAGAATGTTTAATTTAAAAACTGAGAAAGTCCTAAGTAAATTGAATGAGTTGTTTGCCTTGAATAATTCAAAGATATTAATAGAAATACAAAAATATCTAGAACTGAATAAGAAAATACACAGAATCTGACATTCAGAAGAATTAACAGGTAACAAAGAAGCAGGAAAATATGGCCCATATGAGGAGAAAATTAAGTCAATAAAAATAGACCTAGAAATGACAGAGACTATAGAATCAGTAGGCAAGGACAGATTAAAAGTTATTATAACTTGCTCCATATATTCAAGAAGTTAAAGGAAAGAATGATCATGCTAAAAAGAGACATGGAAATATAAAAAATAAGCAGAACATTTGGACTTCTAAAGATGAAAAACACTGTATGAAGATGAAAAGTATCTTTATACAGTGGATACGGCTAACAGCAGACTAGATACCAAAAGAAAAAAGATAAATGATCTTGAATACATAAAATAATCTAAGATGAAACTCAAAAATGAAAAGGCTGAGTACAGTGCACAACTTCACTGACGTATAGGAAAACTTTATTTAAACAGTTTTGACTCAATATACATGTAATTGCAATCCCTGAGAGAATGGAAGAAAAGTTATTTAAAGCAATGATGGCTGAAAATTTTCTAAATTTTTTTTTTTAAGATTTTTATTTATTTATTAGAGAGCCAGAGACTGAGAATGAGAGGGGAGAAGGTCAGAGGGAGAAGCAGACTCCCCATGGAGCCGGGAGTCCGATATGGGACTCGATCCCGGGACTCAGGGATCATGACCTGAGCCGAAGGCAGTTGCTTAACCAACTGAGCCACCCAGGCGCCCGAAAATTTTCTAAATTTGATGAAAATGATAAACCTACACATCCCAGTTCAAAGGAATCCAGGCACAAAAAAAAACAAAATATCATACCAAAATACTTTATGGTCAAATTTCTTTATGAAACAATAAAAAAAAATCTTAAGAGAAGCTAGAGGCTAAAAGACATGTTACTTACAAAGAAACAAAGATTATCAAAAACAATGCAAGCCAGAACATAGTGAAGAAAATTCTTTCAGTGTTGAAGGGTGAATATTCAGCAAAAATATTTTTCATAAATGAAAGCAAAATAAATTATGTTTTCAGACACACAAAAGCTGCAAAATCAGCAACAGCAGATTTCTGCTACAACAAATGTTAAAAGTTATTCAGGAAGAAGAAATATGATATCATAGCAAAATATGAACCTACACAAACTAATGAAAAGTACCAGAAATAACAACTACATGGGGAAATATAAAATATTTTTTTCTCTTTTATTTAAACAAAAGAGATTTTACTTGATTTTACTATCAAATTTTACGTGATTTTACTATCAAATCTTCTACATAAAAAGAAGATAATGGCTTAAAATATAATGTTGTCAGAGGGTATAACATATGTAGAAGCAAAATATACAATAACAGAAAGGCAAAGAGAAAGTGGGAATATAACATAGTAAGGTTACTGTAAGGCATATTAACTGGTATGATATAATTTAAAGGTAGACTATGATAAACCCTAAAGCAACCACTAACAAGCAATTCAAAAAGTAATGCTAATAAACTGATGATGGAGAAAATCATTAAAAAAATTAATCCCCCCAAAATAAAAATTTAAAATTTAAAAAATTAAAAAATTAATCCCAAAGAATGCAGAAAAAAGGGAACAAAAACAAAAAAAAATGCAAAATGTAAAAGAATATAAAAATCTGGTATATGTAAATCTATTCAGATCTATAATTGTTCAGTGTAAATAGTCTAAGAACCAATGAAACACCAGAAATTATCATTTTTGGATAAAATAGCAAGATCTAACAGGAAATAAAATATAAAGACACATAGACTAAAAGATAAAGAATTGGGAAAGATACACTCTGCTAAAAGTAGTCAAAAGGAAGCAGGAGTGGTTATTTTCTTATTAGATAAAGTAGACTTTATTGAAAAAATATTACTACAGATAGAGGGAGACATTTCCTGATTATAAATGGGTTAATTCCTAAACAGAACATAAAAATCCTAAAAGTTTATGTACCCAGTAACAGAGCTTCAAAATACAAGTATCAAAAACTGACAGAACTGCAAGGAGAAATATTCAAAACCCCAGTGATTCTTGGAGAGTTATTCAACTTTCCTTAATAAGTGATTAAACAATTAGAAAAATCAATAAAAACATAGATGAACAACACTGTGAAAACACTTGATCTAACTGACATTTACAAAAACTCTACCCAACAACATTTCTTCCATTATGGTAAACACATAATGTTTACCAAGATAAAGTATATTCTGGGCCATGAAAAAGAAAAATATATAGATAAAAATATGGATGAAGGAGCGCCTGGGTGGCTCAGTGGGTTAAAGCCTCTGCCTTTAGCTCAGGTCATGATCTCAGAGTCCCAAGCCCTGCATGGAGCTCTCTGCTCAGCAGGGAGCCTGCTTCCCCCTCTCTCTCTGTCTGCCTCTCTGCCTACTTGTGATCTCTCTCTCTGTCAAATAAATAAATAAAATATTTTTTAAAAATGTGGATGAAATTTTAAAGATCAAATCATATGAGTTCTCTGACAACAAAGGAAATAAATAAAAATCACTAACAGAAAAATATTTGCATAATCCCTAAAGATTTATTAACAGAATAACATACATAAAAATAACCATCAAAAGGAAAAGTAGGAAGTATTTTGAATTGGATTAAAACAAAAACACAATATATCAAAATCTGTTAGATGTTTCTAAAGCAATAATTATAGGGAAATTTATAGCAATTAACATCTTACATTACAATTAAAAGTAATGTATCAAAATAATGATCTCAGTTTCCACTTTTTTTTTTCAGTTTCCACTTTTAAAAAAAAGTAGGCCAGCAAATTACAGCAAATTACAACAATTATAGGGAAAAGAAAGAAAATAATAAAAATCAGAGTGGAAATCAATGAGCTAATATAAAATAGGAGAAAATCAATGAAACCAAACCAGGTTATTTGAAAAGAGCTGTAAAAATAAAATAAAATAAAATAAAAATTCTATCTAGTCTTATCAGTAAAGAAAAAGAGAGAAGACACAAATTATAAATATCAGCAATATGAGGGGTGACATCATTTCAGATTCTACAGATATTATAGGGATAATGTGGAAATATTACAAACAACATTATGTCAATAAATTCAACACTATAAATGGAATTGGTCGATTCCTTGAAAGACAAGACACATGAAAAGATGCTCAACATCATTATCATCAGGAAAATGCAAATCAAAACGGCAATATCACCTCATACCTGTTAGAATGGCTGAAATCAAAAACTCAAGAAACAACAAGTATTGACAGGAATGTAGGAAAAAAGCACCCAGGCATACCGTCGGTGGGAATGCAAACTGGTGCAACCACTGTGGAAGACAGTATGGATGTTCCTCAAAAAATTGAAAACAGAACTACTTTAAGATCCCATAATCACACTACTGGGTATTTACCCAAAGGATATGAAAACACTAATTCAAAGGGACACATGCACTCCTGTCTTTAGTGCAGCATTATTTACAATAGTCTAACTATGGAAGCAGCCCAGGGTCCAACAATAAATGAATGGAAAAAAATACACATACACACACACACACACAGAAATATTATTCAGTCATAAAAAAGAATAAAATCTTGCCATTTGCAACAACATGGTTGGTGCTAGAAAATATAATGCTAAGCTAAATAAATCAGAGCAAAACAAATGCCATATGATTTCACTCATGTGGAATTTAAGAAACAAAACAAATCAACAAAGGAGGAAAAAAGAGAGAGAGAAAGAGAGAGAGTCAGAGAGAGAAAAACCAAAAAATAGACTCTTAACTATAGAGAACAAACAGATGGTTACCAGAGGGGATGTGCATGGGTGAACTAGTTGAAGGGGATTAAGAGCACACTTATCTTGATGAGCATTTTAGTAATACATGGACTTGTTGAATTGCTATATTGTACACCTGAAACTAATATAACACTGTATGTTAACTACCCTGGAATTAATTTTTTGAGAGTGAGAATAACCAGGGAGAGGGAAGGGCAGAGGGTGAGGTAAGGGAGAGAGAAAATCTCCAGCAGGTTCCA